>OY757011.1:175602543-176207585 GCA_963580285.1 Lucinisca nassula
AGAGACACCAAAGGGAAAGAAACACAAAAATGAAACAACAGACCTAATGGAAACATCAATAGCGGAAAGCCAAACGGGCAGTTACTTTCCCACAAAATGGACAATAGGCTATCCAAAATAAAATAATATAAGTGACACAAACACTCAAAGACAAACAATAACAAAAATAAACCGCGACAGAAGAACTACACTTCCTCATAATCTTATAAAAGAAAAGCTTAATGATTTAATTGAATGGACTTTTCACAGAGAAGATTATCTCTATCTTGCATGTAATGTCAGAAATGCATTTTTCACTTCTAAAGAGCATAAGAATTATACACTTTGGTCATGTCAGAAAGTGTGTGATGCCCTCACCTTTCTACTTGACAATATTTATATTATATTCGATACTAAGTTATTTAGACAAATTGTGGGTATTCCGATGGGTACTAATTGCGCACCTCTTGTGGCCGATCTGTTCTTGTATTGTTATGAAAGAGACTTCATGTTGTCGCTTTCCATTGATAACCAATCTGAAATTATTGAAGCTTTTAGCTCCACTTCTAGATATTTAGATGATTTATTAAATATTGATAATACCTATTTCGATGGTTTGATCAGTTAGATTTACCCCCCCCCCCCCCCCAGAACTTCAATTAAATAAAGCAAATTCTTCTGATACCGAGGCCCCGTTTTTGGATTTACATCTATCTATTGTAGATGGGTTTGTTTCGTGCAAAATTTATGATAAACGCGATGACTTTGATTTTGAGATTGTACATTTTCCTTTTTTGGATGGTGATGTTCCTCATGCGCCATCCTATGGCGTTTATATTTCGCAATTAATTCGATTTGCTAGAGTGTGTAGTCTTGTAACTGACTTCAACACTCGTAATAAATTATTAACGGCTAAACTCCTTAATCAGGGTTATCGGTACCATAAACTACGCAAAGCATTTTCAAAATTTTATAGACGCCATTCTGATTTAATTTCAAAATTCAGTATTGGACTTAAATCTCTTCTGCAACAAGGTCTATCGGAACCCGAATTTTATGGTGACTTAGTATATAAATTCAGAAAAATATATAATCGCAATGACTTCAGCACCCAATTTCGTAAAATCATTCTTCGATATAAAAAGATTGGGTACAACATGGATGTTATACGACAGACTGCATGCATGGTAGTTAACCCAATCACGGTTGGCAACTTTGCTTCCCTCTTTAATTGCACGCCGGTGGGTCAGGCCTCAGATTCTATGACGGCTCCAACGTAAAGGCTTATTGAGAATTAGAGAGATCTAATTCTTGGTAATGTTGGTTGGTGCCTGATGCTCTGTCTCTGGTCAGGCCCATCGGAGTCTAACTGTTGGTTTTCTTTTGCTCCAGCATTTCAGTGGTTTCTTGCTGTCGAGTCCTCACCGTTGTCTCACCTCTGTGGTTCTTTGATTTTTTGTGTTCACGGAGATGTTGCACTGATGAGTTAGGAGGCCTTCATGCGGACTGAACAAATTATTTGTCTAAATCGCGGCGGAAGTAAGGGCGAGGATTGTGGCCACGTAAAATCGATTTAAGCCCCCCAGTGGAAATCTTTCCACTGACTGTTCCAAGGCGGTTCTTCTGTGGCGATTTATTTATGTTGTTGTTTGTTACTTACTGTGTGTATCACTTGTGTCTTTTAATTTTGGATGGCCATATGGCCATTTTGTGGGAAAGAAACTGTCCTTATGGCCTTCCTTTGTTTAGGTTTCCATTATGGTCTGGTCGCTTAATGTTTGTATTTCTTTCCCTTTGGTGTCTGATGGGTGGAGTAAGTTAATTGTTTCGATTCCTGATCTTTGTTTTACTTCTACTTGGAACGGTCAGCGGAAACGAATTCCACTGGAGGGCTTAAATCGATTTTAAGTGAAAAAAATAAGGGCGTTTCGACCCACCAAATCAGGGCGAAACGACCCACAAGCGAACCGACTCACGGGCGAAACGACCCGTGACCCTTCCGCATTGTAGACCAACCCTTTTTCTTTTCTATGTACTACAGAAACTTACAACGCCGTCTAAAAACTTAGAAGCGTCTGTACTCTGCTGATGACCACGCTTTTTGTGACGTATTTCACAACAGGTTACGAGAATGGCGCAGCTTTCGGCAGGCTTACGATCTATAGGACAGTATTTAGATGTTCCTGAACCAACGAAGCGTCGAAGTGATGATTCACACACGGGAGAATCATCTGTCAGTCCAAGCAAAAGGCAGAAAAGGGAAACAGCAGAAGGCGAGCGAACGAAACAGCCGTCAGATAGAGAAAGAAGAAAAGAAAAGAAATCAAAACGTAGCAAAGATCATGACAGATCTTCTAAAAAGCAGTCAAAATACTCTGTTAAGCAGGAGGCTATCCCAGAAACATTTTATGATGAAATTGGTAGGTTGTTAAAGCGGCAACGGCTTGGATAGAATGTGAAATAATCATTCCCAAGGACATGACTAAATGGGCCTCCGTGGCCTAGTGGTTAAGAGTGCAGACTCTTGATCATTAGGTCTTTCACCACTGTGGTTCGAGCCTTGCTCTGGTCAGGTGAGACACCAAGTTCTGCAACAGAAGGTCAGGTGGTTTTTCTCCGGGTACTCTGGTTTTTGCACACCTCTGATTAACGATCAGCTCGTTATGAGTGAACCCCCCCCCCCCCCCCCCCCCCCCCAAAAAAAACGGACATGACTGTGAAATGCACGTTTCGGACTCCGATTTTGGTCCCAAGACGTTTCGGACCAATTTTGGGGGTAGGTTGTTTCGACCAAATTGGTGGGTCGTGTTTGTTTGTTTGATTTGAGGTTTAACGTCCCCGTCAACACTGTAAAGGTCATTTTGGAGACGTTGCTTCCAATTTTGTGGGACTTTTACCCGACATTGAGATGAAATTACATCTCAAGACCTGTCGCCCAATGAAACCAATAGGGTTTATTAGCATGGACGGTCCGCCTCGCACCGCGGTTCCTGGACAGGCTTAGATCCTCTAAGCGGTTTACCAGTACTAGTGTGCGGGCCGGACTCAGCTCTGCGTGGAAGCATCATGCAGCCCATATATTTCTTCAAGCCCCTATGGGCGGGGGCCGTGGTGGGTCGTGTCTGCAACCAATGTGCATTAGGTGCTTTGAGACACCATCCCATCACTTATCTGATTTGTGCATTGCATGTGACAAAGAAGTTTATATTTGTTTATTTATTTTACATACGTATATCATTAGTTTGAAATTTTTAAACCTTATCCTGTTGATTAAATTAAGTTAAACACACCCATTTCTGACTACCAACCAATTAAATTACTTGATATAGTATATTCATTCAATTCACAAATTACATGACAAACAATGTCAGGTAAAAGTCCCACAAAATTTGAAGCAACGTCTCTAAAATGACCTAAATCGTGTTGATTGGGGACGTTAAACCTCAATTCAAACAAAACAAACAAACAAATGTCAACGCCCAAGCTGGCCCCCAAAATTAGGGAGAAGTGACTTCTGAAGTTCTCCCTGGGAAGATATGGAGAAGTCAAAGGAGACGGGAGTGTATACTAGGTCGTCTCACTTGATAACTTAATATATTCAGAATGTGTCTGAAAGAAGGAAGCAACAGAAACTTAATTTCATGTATAAGGTGAACTCAGGTTTAGTGCCTTCCTATATAATTGATCTAATTCCCCATAGGGTAAGAGAAGTGTCTAATTACCCTCTTAGAAATCAAAATAACATTCCATTCCGTATACCCGAACTAAAATTTCAAGGAAGTCTTGTATTCCCTCATCTATTTCTTTGTGGAATTCCATAGATCCTTCTTTATTAAAGGGACATAACTTCTTTATCAGCCTTCAAATTTCATTCTTCCAGATCGAATATCAGTGTTCCAAAAGTACCACTCTACTACCTTTGTGGGAATCAATTATTATCGGTATTGCATGCACTACTGCCCAATATCTGTAGTAATTTAAGTAATGATTCATTCAATAACCATTTACACCCGGATCCAAATTGTAGCTGTGAAAATGGTACCGAAGATGCTGAACATTACTTTCTCCAATGTACCAAATATACACACAACGACTAATTCTGTCAAACTCAACAAGAAATTTCCGCCCTCTAAATGTTCAATTGCTTTTCTTTGGAAATCAAAACCTCAGTGTTGATAATAATATTATTTTGTTGGACGCTGTCCAACTTCAAATCGATTTTAGTCCTATAAATTTATAAACCTATTTTCGTTGGCATAACAGATGTGAAACATACCAAATTAGTACTTTACCACCCAACACGAAGAGTCTGTCTTTCTCCTTAAGAATCCTTCTCATATTATGCATACTCATTTTTCGAACTATATACATTGTTTGCTGTTGTTTTCACTTTGTATCATTATATATGTATACATCAGACATAATGATGAATTGATACTGACCTGCTGAAGAGTGAGATTGGGGTTCTACATAAGGGGAAATTTTTGAAAGATGTCTTCAAACAGCATTTTGAAAAATTGTGAAAATTAACCAAAGTTCTAAATTCAATCTCTATACATATACCCACTTTCTTGTTGGGCCCAAAAGTGAAAATGTTATAACCAAACAAACTTTACTAGATTATAAAGAAACATGACAACTTACGATATTTTTTGGTAATAATGTATAAATAAAATGGGTAAACGGTCCGTTGTTATATCCAAACCTTGATATAATGAATATTGTTATAAAGAGGTTTATGGATAGGCATTAGATATACAAAATAAATGGACAAAAAATATAGATTTCACTTTTAATCACTAACTGTGCCTGTCACAAAATTTTGAAAAGCCAATACTTGTAAAAAACATTTTCAAGAGGAGCAACTACACTATGATATTTTCATGACTTTTAATGGTTACTGGGTACTGATATATAATAACTATTTTTCACTTACAAAATTAAGAACTGCTGTCTAGTTTCATGAAAAACTGGAATGATAGGTGGATGTAAGAGTGATATATAGGGTATAGAAACGAGTCAATGACAATAAATGGTAACACAACTTCCAAGAATTTTAATCTGATATTTATAAATGAATAAAATACAGATGTCTCCAATAAAAAATAAGACTGCACCTATATCAGGGTGCAGATATACCTTTAAATTACATAATCTTGTGTAATCCAATTAAGCATTCAACTTGGTGCAATCAACCGAGATTAAAGATTTATGACACTTCACCGAGGCAAAACATCCAGCAGATCAAAGGATTTTTAGCACCATCTGTAACTTTACCGTTACTGACAACTGTAAATTCTTTGCTGGTAAATTGATTAATATTACAATGCAGTCTTAAATTTAACGATTTTAGGTCTTCATCATGCATGGCGCTAAGGATCGACAAGCTACTATGTACATGCAATCATAATTTTCTGGCAGCATGCATGCATACAGTATACACATTTAGATCAATATATAAATTTCTAGTAAAAATGCCCATGTGATGGTCACGGGACGTTTCGGTCCTGAGTCGTTTCAGACCAAGGGTCATTTCGCATGCCATTGTGATACTAGCAAATACTAATCAGCCTGCAGATCAGTGCAGTATGATCAGTATTGGCAGATCGCATCCGCATGGCTGCCAAGAAAAAATCTTATAGAATGGGGTATGCATCATGATCTTAAATTGTGCATATCTGTATGTGACACATGAAGAAGTAGACTGTCGTGTGCTTGCATGTAGTCTGATTATAATCTTTGAGGATTGCACAAACCTTCAGAATTTTTGAGACTTGCACCAACTTCCTACAGCCACAGCGACTTTGCCATAATGAATGAATGTGTAAGTTGATCCAAGTTTGCATGATCTTTTTAGAAGAGGCAAGACTCAGACCATCCTGCGCATGCGTTCGGTCTAATTAGAGTCTTCATACCTTCTGCAGTCACAATGCCATCCGAGTTGTAAATCCCCAGCCGCGAAGCGGTACAGCGATTATAGGAATGGCCTTCATCTGTCTGTCTGTTTGTATGTCCTTCTGTCTGTCTGTCTGTCTGTCTGTCTGTAGCACTTTCTTGTCCGCTCCATATCTCCTGAACACTTCGATAGATTTCCATTAAACATTGGTCAATTATTCGTCTCAGTGAGCTGGTGTGCAGAACCCATAAATGAACTGTGCCGACTCAAGGTCACAGTGAAAGTCACAAGTTTGAAACTTGGAATTTTGTGTCCGTTCCATATCTTTACCCTTGGAAGGATTTTCATTAAACTTTGGTCAAATATTCTTCTCAGTGAGCTGATGTGCAGAACCCATAAATGAACCATGCAGACTCAAGGTCAAGGTCACATTTGAAGGTCAAGAATTTAAAAAGTTTGATTTTTGTGTCCGTTCCATATTTCCTTTAACCTTCAAAGGATTTTCATTAAATTTTGGTCAATTATCCCCCTCAGGGAGCTCATGTGCATAGCCCATAAATGAATCATGTCAAGGTCATGAGTTTAAAACTTTGAATTTTGTGTCCGTTCCATATCTCCTTTACCCTTCAAAGGATTTTCATTAAACTTCGGTCAAATGTCCCCATCAGTGAACTGATGTGCATAACACATAAATAAACCATGCTGACTCAAGATCAAGGTCACAGTTGAAGGTCGCGATTTTGAAACTTTGAATTTTGTGTCCGTTCCATATCTCCTTTAGCCTTTGAAGGATTTTCATTAAATTTTTGTGAAATAATCCCCACAGTGAGTTGATGTGCAGAACCATAAATAAACCATGCCAACTCAAGGTCAAGGTCCCAGGTGAAGGTCACAAGGTTGAGCCTTGATACAATGTGCAGCTGGGGATTTGGCTGTCCTTCAGACTGCTTTCTTGTTATGTATTTATTTCACATGGGATGGTTGGGTGAGGCGAAAGTGTCATGTATCACTGGGGCGCCCAACTGACTTACAGTTGGGCAAGGCCTTCTATCCTTGCAGCAGGTAAGGGTAGAGGGGGGAAGATTATTTCTTCAGTTTCTACACTTCCAGTCATTTTTCCCTTTCTCCCCTCTCCCATACTTTCATCTCTACTGTCTCTTTTCCCCCTTTCTCTAGGCAATGACTCAAAAGGACCCACAAGGGTTGATGTGTCATTAAACCTCAATCAATCATTATTTATTTCACATTATAAGTTGTTGGCGTTTTTAAATTAAGTAGTAAATTAAATCACCACACATTAATGATCCGTTAATCGATCACCCATTTATCAATTTTCTTGAGTTTTCTATTCCCTTCTTTTTGTCTATTGGTGATTAACTGAGTGCCAGTGCATCACCTTAATTAGGTGTGAAAACACACGTTAAATGAGAGCGTAATTGTGGAAGTGAGATAATTTTTAAGCCCTTTGACTTCATTGGTGAATTCTGTTAACGTAAAAAATATGTTATAATTGATATGCTTTCGTCTCAAGGAAGTCTTTTAAATGTCAGCAATCAATGTATATCAGGTGCTCAGAGACAACATCCCATCTATTATCTTTGTAAACACTCATAACGGTTATCAAAGGCTTTTTTCATCACCTGAACAAGTCCGTGAAATGAACACCCCCTAAACCCCAGTCTATATAGAGAAAACTTGGGTTTAAGTGGGTATATATTATTTTCTTTATTTCTTCTCCAACATATAGGTTGTGGGTACTCCTTATCTCCCACAACCTATGTTTGCAGTATAAATAATAAAAATATCACAGGTTTTTATCAGAAGAAAAGTATCCATTGTAGAGATGTGAAAAATACACTATGTCGCATGGGTGTGTTATCGTGATGTTTTTTTTTTTAATCTTCCTTTTTATTAGCTCGCCTGTACGAAGTACATGGAGAGCTATTGTTGTCACCTCATTTGTGCACGTTTGCGTGTCCATTGCGTTAAAGTTTTTCAAATGCTTATATCTCAACAGTCACTCATCACAGAGCACTCATATTTGGAACTTAGTGCCTGGGAGGGTCTTCTGATGTTCAAAGACAACAGACCCCTGGGTTCATGCCCCGGGGTGGGGCTAGGGGTCAAATTCTAGAACACCTCTGTAAAACTGTGTTTAAGTTTTTGAATTGCTTATATCTCAACAGACACAAACGGGCCTCCGTGGCCTAGTGGATAAGAGCGCTGACTCTTAGTCATTAGGTCTCTCACCGCCGTAGGTTCGAGCCTCGCTCGGGCCACGTGTGAGACGCCAAGTTCTGCAATGGAAGGTCAGATGGTTTTTCTCCGGGTACTTAGGTTTTCGCCCACCTCTGATTAACGATCGACTCGATATGAGTGAAATAATCTTGAAAGGGTCGTAAAACCCAAACCAAAAAAAAAAATCTCAACAGACACTCTTCACAAGGGATTCATATTTTACTAGTTGGATACCCCGGGCGTGTCTTCTGAGATTCCAAGACAACACACCCCTGAGTTCTTGCCTGGAAGGGCAGATGGGGTGGGGTTAGGAGTCAAAATCTAGGACACCTTTGTAATTTGTTATATATGTTTCCAATATGCTAACGAGTTATAAACAAAATTGGTTATACATGTATTTTACATGTTTGTTTGTTTGATTTGAGGTTTAACGTCCCCGTCAACACTGTAAAGGTCATTTTGGAGACATTGCTTCAAATTTTGTGGGACTTTTACCTGACATTGAGATGAAATGACATCTCGAGCCCTGTCGCCCAATGAAACCAATAGGGTTTATTAACATGGACGGTCTGACTCGCACTGCAGTTCCTGGACAGGGGTAGATCCTCTAAGCGGTTTACCAGTACTAGTGTGCGGGCCGGATTCAGCTCTGCGTGGAAGCATCATGCAGTCCATATATTTCTTTAAGCCCCTATGGACGGGGGCATCATATATATCAGCCAACCATGTGACATTGGTTCAAGTGTAAAAGGGTGAAGGTCATGGTGACCTACATGTATATTTCAAGGTCCAGTGGTTTTGCCTTATATCTTTAAGACTATTTGTTGGAGACATGTCATACCTTGGCTATTAGTGCCATGTGACCCCATGATTGACCTCAAAATATATCTAGGTCACTTTGACCTATATTTCATGGTTCAGTGACTTTGTCTATTATCTTGAATACTATTCGAAGGAGAAATGTCATACCTGGACTATTACATCCATGTGACCCGATAATTGACCACCAAATATATCTAAGTCACTGTGACCTATATTTCATGGTTCAGTGATTATGCCTATTATCTTGAATACATTTTGATGGAAAAATGTCATACCTGGATTATTAGTTCCATGTGACCCCATGATTAACCCCAAAATATATCTAGTCATTGTGACCTATATTTCATGGTTCACTGATTTTGCCTATTATCTTGAATTCTATTTGATAAAGAAATGTCATACCTTGATTATTAGTTCCATGTGACCTGCTGATTGACCTCAAAATATACCTAGGTCAGTGTGACCTATATTTCATGGCTCAGTCAGTGTTATTGATAAGCTTTTGCCGGAGGAGTACTGTTACTCCTTCACCCAAAGACATAGGCGTATCCTGTGATTCTTTGAGAGTATCTGTACTCCTAAATTCAAAACTAGGGTCGTATCTTCATCTGTCATCACAAGATGGCTGCTAAGTGCACTTATAATAATGTCAGACGTGGCAATGGCCATATGTAAAAGACGCTAAACACATATTCAATCATTGTAACATACCGATATACATTTTCATGTTAATAAGCTGGCGGACAGCAAAATGAACTAGAATACTGTCGATGGCGCGCCATTGCAAATCCCCACTCTTTCCACAGATGGACCAAGTATCGAAAACCCCTCACCCTGGTCCCTAATTTGACCTACAGTCAAAATATTACCTGTATTATATTCTACTAATCATGCCCTTCAATTTGATATGCCACATGACTATGTTCCAAAAAACTTAAATTTTGACCCTTTGACCCCTCCCCCAGGGCCCATATCTGACCCCAGGATCAAAACTTTACTTGTGTTGTATTCTACTAAATACCCCCTTCAATTTGATATTCCATACGACTATATTCGGTAAAATTTGAATTTTGACCCCCTGAGCCCCCAAGTCCGACCCCTTGGGCATGTCCCAGGGGTCTCAGCCAAAATATCGTTCAATATGTGTTAATAATTATTACTTATGCAAAGTTTGGTTTCAAAATCTATAAAATTGACTTTGAAATTGAATTTCATTGATATTTGGCCTTTTGACCCCTCCCCAAGGCCCCTGGGGTGGGGGACCAAAAATAAATATGATGTTGCACGCCCTCATCATGTAAGGAAGCTGTGTACCAAATTGGGTTACATTCCGACCAGTGGTTAAGGAGGAGATAGTTTGACGGACGAAGGCATTAACAATATCCCCGAACGCTTTTTTAGAAGCGTGGGGATAAAAATTACTTTTTCTTCTAGAATGTAAATCCAGCCAATGTGGTCGTCTACTTCGTATGTGTTTTTGGAATTTCCCAGATGCCATTGAAGGCTCATTTTGATCATACTGTGCAGGCTGGTCTGAGTCTTCAGCTGTCACACAGATCATATTGTCATCAAAGCGTTTTCGAACCCATGTTTTGTGTCTGCAGCGGCCTTATGTGCTACGCGTTCAAAGGCGGTAAATCTCCACGAATTGTAGCAACTGCATGTGATTGGTAAAAGGCGAGAACTTCAGCGCTCAGCATTGTATTTTTGCTGAGTGCTGAAGTTCTCGCCTTTTACCAATCGCATGCAGTTTTGCTTCAATTTTCATATAACTTTACCAGAATGTTCTTGATAATATTTTGGTCAAGTTTGAATTTGAGTCATATCAGATAAAAAAAACTAGGTCACAAGGTCAAATTGTGTTAAAACCTTGTTCACCTTCTAGAGGCTACAATTTTGCTTCAACCTTCATGAAACTTTACCAGGATGTTATTCTTGAAATCTACGTCAAGTTTGAATTTGGGTCAAATCGCACTTAAACCTTGTTCGCAGTCTAGAGGCCATAATTTTGCACCAATCTTCATGAAACTTTACCAGGCTGTTTGTCTAGATGCTAACAAGGTCAAGTTCGAATATGGGTCATGTCAAGTAAAAAACTAGGTCACTAGGTCAAATTTCCTTAAAAAATTGTCCACCCTCTAGAAGCCATAATTTTGTTTCAACCTTCTTGAATGTTTGACTTGAAGATATCTGGGTCAAGTTTGGATATGGGTCTTGTCAGGTCAAAACTAGGTTACCAGGTCAAATTGCGTCAACAACTAGGTTACTAGGTCAAATTTCTTTAAAACCTTGGTCACACTCTAGAGGCTACAATTTTGCTTCGTCTTCCTGAAACTTGACCAGAATGTTTTGTCTTGATGATGTCTACACCAAGTTAGAATATGGGTCATGTCAGGGCAAAAAGTAGGTCAAATTTCTTTAAAACCTTGGTCACCTTCTAGAGGCCAAAGTTTTACTTCAATCTTCATTAAACTTAACTAGAATGTTTGACTTGAAGATATCTGGGTCAAGTTTGACTAGGTCACTAGGTCAAATTGTGTTGAAACCTTGTTCACCTTCTAGAGGCTATAATTTTGCATCAACCTTAATGAAACTTTACCAGAATGTTATTCTTGATATCTACATCAAGTATGAATTTGGGTCATTTCAGGTCAAAAATAGGTCACTAGGTCAAATTTGTTTAAAACCTTGTTCACCCTCTAGAGGCTAAAGTTTTGCTTCAATCTTCATGAAACTTTTACAAAATGTTTGTCTTGATAATATCTTGGTCAAACTTGAATCTGGGTCATATCAGATCAAAAGCTACATGTAGGTCACTAGTTCAAATTGCGTTAAAACCTTGTTCACCCTCTGGAGGCCATAATTTTGCTGCAATCTTCAAAAAACTTTTCCATTATCTTTGTCATTATGATATCCATATCAAGTTCGAATATGGGTCATGTCAGGTCAAAAGCTTTGCCACTAGGTCAAATATCTCTAGAGGTCAAAGTTTTGCTTCAATCTTCGTGAAACTTTACCAGAATGTTTGCCTTGAAAATATCTGGGTCTAGTTTGAATATGGCTCATGTCAGAAAAAAAATAGGTCACCAGGTCTAATTGCGTTAAAACCTTGTTCTCCCTCTAGAGGTCATAATTTTGCATTAAATCATCATGAAACTTTACCAGAAGGTTCGCCTTGATGATATCGGTGTCGAGTTTAAATATTGGTCATGTTAGGGCACTAGGCCAATTTCCTTTAAAACCTTGTTCCAACTCTTGAGGCCAACGTACTGCTTCAATCTTCATGACACTTTACCAGGATGTTCGTCTTGATGATAACAGGGTTAAGTTCGAATATGGGTCATCCTAAATCATAAACTTGGCCACTAAGTCATATCGCATTAAAAAACCTTGTTCGCCCTCTAGAGGCCACAATTTTGCATCAATCTTCATGAAACTTTACCAGACTGTTTGTCTTGATGCTAACAAGATCAAGTTCGAACATGGGTCATGTCAGGTCAAAAACAAGGTCACTAGGTCAAATTTTCTTAAAACATTGTCCACCCTTTAGACACCATAATTTTGCTTCAACCTTCATAAAACTTTACCAGAATGTTTGCCTTGATGATACCTGAATCAAGTTTAAATATGGGCCATGTCAAAAACTAGGTTACTACGTCAAATTTCCTTAAAACCTTGGTCACACTCTAGAGGCTACAACTTTGCTTCAGTCTTCCTGAAACTTGACCAGAATGTTTTGTCTTGGTGATATGTACATCAAGTTTAAATATGGGTCATGTCAGGTCAAAAACTAGGTCACTAGGTCAAATTTCTTTAAATTCTTGTTCACCCACTAGAGACTAAAGTGTTACTTCAATCTTCATGTAACTTTACCAGTATGTTTCTCTTGATAATATTTTGGTCAAGTTTGAATTTGGGTAATATCGGATTAAAAACTAGGTCAATGGGTCAAATTGTGTTAAAATCTTGTTCACCTTATAGAGGCTACAAGTTTGCTTCAACTTTCGTGAAACTTTACCAGAATGTTTGTCTTGATATCTACGCCAAGTTTGAATTTGGGTCATATCAGGTCATAAACTAGATCACCAGGTCAAATTTCTTTCGAACCTTGTTCACCCGCTAGAGGCTTAAGTTTTGCTTCAATTATCATGAAACTATAACAGAATGTTTGCCTTGATAATATCTTGGTCAAATATGAATTTAGATCATTTTGGATCAAAAGCTAGGTCAAATTGCGTTAAAACCTTGTTCACCCTCTAGAGGCCATACTTTTGCTCCAATCTTCATAAAACTTTATCACAATCGTTGTCTTTATGATATTCAAGGCAAGCTGGAATAATTATGGGTCATGTCAGGTTATAAACTTGGTCACTAGGTCATATTTCTATAAAACCTTGTTCACTCTCTAGAGGCCAAAGTTTTGTTTCAATCTTCATGTTAACTTTACCAGAATGTCTGTCTTAATAATATCTTGGTCAAATTTGAATTTGGGTCATATCAGTTTCTTTTAAACCTTGTTCACACTCTAGAGGCTACAATTTTGCTTCAGTCTTCCTGAAACTGTTCCAGAATGTTTTGTCTTGATAATATCTTGGTCAAATATGAATTTGGGTCATTTCAGATCAAAAGCTAGGTCACTAGGTCAAATTGTGTTTAAACCTTGTTCACCCTGTAGAGGCCATAATTTTTCTTCAATTTTCATGAAACTTTACTATTATCTTTGTCTTTAGGACATCCATGTCAAGTTCAAACATAGGTCATGTCATTTCGAAAACTTGGTCACTTGGTCAAATTTCTTTAAATCCTTGTTCACCTCTAGAGGCCAAAGTTTTGCTTCAATCTTCATGAAACTCTACCAGAAGGTTTGCCTTGATGATATCAGTGTCGAGTTTGAATATTAGTCATACATGTATTAGGTCCATCACAAGGGCACTAGGTCATTTTTCTTTAACCTTTGTTTACCCTCTAGAGGCCATGAAGTTTGCTTCAATCTTCATGACACTTAACCGGAATGTTTGTCTTGATAATATCTGGTTGAGTTTGAATATGGGTCATGTTGGGTAAAACGTAGGTCACAAGGGCAAATTGGGTTATAAATTTGTCCACCCTCTAGTTTTACATAGAAAACTTTAATACTCTTGTTGTCTGAGACCAGAAGGCCCAGGCCTTCAATACATGTATTTTGATGACAGCTGCATCTAGTGGACCTCTGCCAGACATGTTCAACCTTATAGCCCTGAGGCCAAAAATGGCCTTTCACAGGGGCTCACTTGAACATAGACTTATATGGGCAAAATTATACCTTTGAAAATCTTCTTGACTGAAAACAGAAGGCCAAGGCCTTTCAGATATTTCGTCTGCAGCTTAGACTAGAGGACCTCTGCCACGATTGTTCCAGTTATGGCCCTGAGACCAAAAAATTCCAGAGCCCTCTTGTTTTGGAATATAACAACTCATTACATTCTAGTTACCATATTGTGCTTAAAATTTGGGACAGAAAAAAATAATTACTTTTTGAGCTGTCCCAATATTTAGGTCGATGAAAAATAATTATTTTTTTAGGTGTCCCAAAACTTTGGTTTGGGTCGAAGGGGTAGTCACAATGCGCCACAATACAGCCAAAAGTATTGGGGCATATCAACAAAGAAATAATGGAACTGATCTGTTTATACGGGTAATTGATAGATACTGTGTTTTTACAATACCTGGTAATAAATAAATAATTACCTCTTGATTGTCATGTTCATTTCTTTAATTATCCTTAATCTCCTTATTTAATCCCAGTCTACTTAAATCAGATGTTTGCAAGTAATTGGCTGAAAACAAGAATTACTGATTGCCCAGGTGGACAGTTACACTTTCGTGATCGGCACATTACGGTTGACTAATCTGAGAGTTGGTACCTTTTGAAGAGGTTCCGAAATAGAGTTCAAGGGATTTGTTCAATTTTAAGAATGATTGATGTACCTGTCTTCAGGTTTTTAAATGTGTAGACAGTCCATCAAATTGTAACGTCAACCCCAGCTAGCACGCAATAGCGGACCAACGTCGGGCCGTCAGCGATTCGACGTCGTCACTGCATATCGCCGTTTGCCCCACGTTGACCCGTTATTGTTTGCTGTTTTGCTTAGCTCCTCGAACAAAGTGTTGATGTTTCCTGATAGAGCAAATTCTAAACTGAACTGTTGCTAAATGGAGCAAACTCATTGCCTTAAAAATGACAGCAACAGTCATAAACAATACGTTCTTCACATACATGACCCATTATCGTATAGAACCTGATCAGACGACTTGCCACAAAAACATGGGTTATATCATGTTCACAGTCGGCAGAAGTCTGAAAGGATTAAAAGATCAACAGAGACATGTGCAGTCTTCACACTTCGTTTGTTGGCTGTCATTCACTGTTAATGACACAATCTGAGTACTTGGTGTTGTTCTGGTCGAGAAAAGGTCCCTCAAAAAGGGGAAAAAGGTAAAGAGAGAATAAGAGTGAAAGATTACTAAAATTAGGCTACTTGTCGGTCTCCTATGAGAAGTAACACGAAGTAACACTTTTCAGAATATCGAAGATTTACTCATAAACTGATCTGCATTTTCTTGTCACTTTTCATAAGGTCCGTTTTCCCATGACAAAGGTGCCCGTATACACAGGATGTCAAATGAAAATAAGACTATCAAAACATTTACTACAATGTTTATTTCTGGCTAATAAAACGGAAACATCAAACAAAACTGTGAACAGCCGAGACTCCCATTAGCCCCATGTGGTCGTTTCAAGGCCAACAATAAATTTGATATTTGGCCCTGTCATGTGGAAACCTGCGTTGACCGATCTGAGTCTCGGCTACTCGCAGAAAAAACAAACAAACAAACAAACAAACAATCTATCAAACAAACAAATAAGCAAGCATGCAAAATGGAACAAATTTTAATCTGAAGATAAAAAAGGTTCATGATTTTTCCGGTCCGTCTGTTATACAAAAGAAAATACGATCGAGAACTGCACCTTGCATTTGCCCTGAAGTTATCGGCTGAGGACGTAGTTTTATTTATTAATTGGTCGGTGTTTTTTTTATGTATTATTTTCCTTTTTTCTTTTAAAAAATATTATTTATTGCGAAAAAAGACGCACAGAACAAAAATATAATAAAAATATGCAAATTTGCATGTGACTGCCACATGACTGGTCACGTGGCGGTCACATGATATGGTAATTCATATCATATCTAGCTGGTCATTTGACCTCACCACACATTGCATTTCACTAATACAATGAATTTCTTTGCCAGAAACTGACAACTGTCCTTTTTGAATCTGTTGAAGGGAGAGAATGGAGGTGAAAAGATAACATGATTAATTTCCATGAAGTATCGAACCCATGACACAGGTATATTTCTGAAAGCCCCCGCCCATAGGGTCTTGGAGAATTATATGGGCTGCATGATGCTTCCACGCAGAGCTGAATCCGGCCTGCACACTAGTACTGGTAAACTGCTTAGAGGATCTAATCCTGTCCAGGATCTGCGGTGCGAGGCGGACCGTCCATGCTAATAAACCCTATTGGTTTCATTGGGGGACAGGGCTTGAGATGTAATTTCATCTCAATGTCGGGTAAAAGTCCCACAAAATTGGAAGCAACGTCTCAAAAATGACCTTTATAGTGTTGACGGGGACGTTAAATCTCAAATCAAACAAAATCAAACAAAGGTATATTTCTGAATGGTTTATCTCCAATTCTCTTTTAAGTGCTGTGTGGCCTTGTAAATGAATTACACCTTGTGGGAGCCAGTTTGAGTGATCTCTCCCAGAAGTCCAAAAGTGTGCAGATTCACATTAATAATTTCGAGATTTTGCAAACACTTAAAGACACATACCATTCTGTAAAGCTTTTTAGACCAGAGATTGGGAAAATAATCCTGGACTAAGATTTAATTTGTTTGGTTTATTTCTTACCAGTAAGTTCCATTTTTTAGGCAAAAAGTGTAAACCATGATCAGACGCTGCATTTTGATGCATCAGACCCTTAAATTCCTGTACATTAAGCACACAGTATAGACCCTGATTTGCCAAGCTCCACCTGTGATTCCAGCCCAGATTCAATAGATAACCTTATTATGCAACATGCTGACCTCACTGCATTAACATTAATGCTGCTATTTTCTATAAATAAATTACCTGAATTTCCTACACAGGAGTGATAGTCACATGGACTTTAGCACTGAAGGGTTGATTGAAAATCAGTTGACCTAAAAATGTTGTGCATTTGCAAGCAACGAACATCTGTACAGACTGATCAGAGTCATAACAGCTTAGATGCACACTCTGCAGTCGCATGGTTTCCATGCTGTTCTGAGTCTCTGCATGGCGTTATGATACCAGCTAAAACTAATCAGCCTGTACATTCATGCAGTCAGTCTGAACAGATAGCATGAGCCTTCTACAACAGCAGGGCTATCAAGAGATAAAAGCAAAAACTGGCGGATGAGATTGTGATCTGAGTCTGTGCATGTCCTCGTGCGACTAGGGATGTCTTCTTGTCCTTGTTATAGGGCTGGCTAATCGTAGCTGAAAAGATAATTGATTATCAGTCATGTCATTGCGATCGATAATCGATTGGTAATCGCTAAGGTTTTTGTTATAATTTTACCTGTCTGGCTTTCTATCTGAGTGTGACTCTTACAATATGTTGCACTTTACCATATGTATATTTGAACAGGCAGGCCTGAGCAAACAGTGTAGACCCAGATGAGATGAGTCTCATCAGGGTCTGCACTGTTTGCCACTCATCCAGCTATTTTAGGCATAACTTTGGGTAGTAAATTGTACCTATCAACTAATCGATTAAAAGCAAATCAGAAATGATAATCATTTTTGTGGAATTAATCGATCGATTAATCGATTATACGATTAATTGTGTCAGCCATACCTTGTTACACCTCCTAATCTGGAGTATGCAATCACATTTTCCATTTCTTCTGTTTCAGAACCTGTCCAGGACCCAAAGGTTGACAAAAGCAGAATCTGTCCCTACCTGGATACTATCAACAGGTTGGTGGATATGAATAGAATGCACAAACCATCAATGGGATTGACTTAAGGGGAATGGGAACACCTTCAGGGAAGGCAACTCCTGCAAAAGTGTCTTTGTCTCCCATGTCAATAGGGGTCAACTGTTAAAGGAAAGAATTTGCTCCTCAGGAGCAAATTCTTTCCTTTAAGAGTAGACCCTTTTTTCAGTGGGACAGGGCTAATAGAAAACCGAACAGGAAGTCCCGAAAGTTGTCTCCCTTTGAAAAATGACGGAAAAGTCTGCCAGGTGTTCCTATTCTCCTTAAACCCTGAAGAGAAGAAGAAAGACTGATTTGAAAATGTCATCTGTTTATGTGATCTGATTCAACTTTGCAAACTTTTCAAAACACATTTTGTACATACAGACACACAGTGTGGACCCTGATCAGACTGCTCCGCTAGGAGCAGTCTGATCTGGGTCTACAATATTTGCAGCAATGAGTTTTATAGTAACCACCAGACAACAAAATAGCAATTGTTGTGATTAGCATATTGTTGGTTAACAGTCAAATTGGGCAAGATGATCATGTGAACAGGTCCCACTGTGTGTTTTGCCTTTGTCAATACTTTAAATACATACTTTTGAACAGCACGCTTCCAGTAATAACAGCATGTGTCCAAAAGGTTGCAATGAAAAGACAAAAATCTCCTCTACTTTAAACTGTGAGACTGATTTGTCATGTATGATGGCATATTTCTGCCATGAGATACCATGTAGCTATTGTGCTTACCCTAAAAATGTTGAGATAATTTTAAATTTCTGAAAACTTTATCTTGGTTCTTTAAAGTTTACTGGAAATACCATTGCGATAATATACTGAGAGGCAAAAGTAAGTATACAGGTTACTGAACGCTGATTTGCGCCCCAATGTCTCCCTCTATACATACTTATGTGGCATCATAAATAAGAACAACCACTTTCACATAATTTGCAGCATTTTCCTTTAAAATTGATTAAAGGATAATGAAATTGCGTCACTTGAAATGGACATGGGGTCTAATCCAATTTTTGTCTTGAGTGGTTTCCCTTTAAACATGCGTTTCGGATAAGTGCGATTCAATAAATGATTTTTCGTGCAACAGATTCAAAGAAGGGGAACTGATTGGTAAGAATATATCCCATATTTAAATTATACACAAGGTAAATTGCATCATTTTTTTGTCCAAGGAAAAGTCATTTTCGCCTTTTACGTTCTTCCTTTGATTAAATGCTTTATGTTTCTTTGGCATTTTTATTGGGGATTAACTTTTCTTTGAGCAATTTTAGAGGGATCACTATGGAGTAAGCATAAAAATGCCGAAGAAAACAAAAGTTATGCGAAAATTTCAAATGAATATCTCTTACACGATTTGAGAAAAAGACTCATTTAATTCACTATGGTTTTAATTGAAAGGGAGGTAATCCGGATCACGCAGACATTCCAATTGAGTTTTAAGCTGTTTGTTTGGGTTTAATGGCAAGGTAATGATGGCGTTTTATCGATACACATTTGTGCATGACTTTTGCGGTGTGCAAAAATTTGAATGTCATGTACACCTCGAGATTTTGTTGGAAATATTGATTATCAATGAAGGGCAATAACTCCATCATGGATGACTGCAACAGGAAAAGAATTTGGAGTTTTACAAACTTAGACGTTTGGGAAAAACGGACATAGGCATGTTTTATTACAGACAGCAAGGCAAGACCCGGTATTCCAAATCAAATACTGTATACTTTTTATTGCCTCTCAGTATATAAAATATATTCTTTGAGAAAATCATGACATTCTTTACTTACATAAAGCCTTTGTCAAAAAGGTTCCAAAATTTAGAAAAGCATTTCTGCAAATTTTACTGTTGAAATGTTTGCAGATTTGTATACACTGGTAGTGTTATGAAGTGCCAGTCGATATTTTGAATTTTTAAAAGAAATATTTATCTCTACGTTTTCAAAACCAAGCATTTGTAAACTGGCCAAAATTGGAAGTCTTTAAAACAGAAATATATAATGTAAGAGATACGTCAAAATGTGCACAACTTGGCAGAATTATGCATTCAGTAATATATCATGGATGAAAACGGTAACTACAGTTTCTGTAATTTTCAGTTTCAGAGTAGCTAAAGTTTTGTAGTTTTTGGAATATATAACACACGCAAATACATTTAATGTTTTCCCGTTGGGTCTCATTTGATTCATTCATGAAATATAATGATGTATTCCAGCACTTCTATTTACCGAACCTGAAATGCACAGCCAAATCTGCAACCTTTCTTATGTCACATGCCAATATAAAGGAAACTCCTTTTTTGTAACTAATTTATTATCAGAGCTGTTTCAGTCTTTCCAGCTTATTAATTACATGTTACTCAGAATCTACATATAAATGTGGACAGTGATTACATGTTAGACAGGATTATTGCTTTGCTTGCCACTGAACGGTTGCAGTTAGTCGCGTCACTTCTATAGTCTTCGTAGTTACGGTACATAACCCTTTCAATTCTGTAGCCTGGTACAGATACATGTACATATGCAAACAGTGTAGACCCTGATGAGATGACTGATACTGAGCTATCTCATCCGAGTCTACATTGCTTGCCATCCTGTGAATAATCATTGACTATTCCCCCTATTTACATGTCGTAGAATGGACGTGCCCAAATTCAGTGATGGAAGAGTCTACATTAAAAACTGGAGTGAAAGGGTAAAAACTCCACCTGCATATTTTATACTGAAGTAGATGTCATTTTCATTTTTATTTCTTATATTTCATCACAGAAAATATGAGTACACATTTCATGCGATTCATCTACTGGAGCTGATCCATATGAAATTGTAAAAAAATAAAGAAAAAAATATGAAAGCCGTATACTTTAAAACCTTGTTTGATGCTTTACGACGGATAAGTAGCTGACACATCGTGGATATCCCTTTTTCGTTTTTCAAACAGTATGTGTCATCTTGTCATTTGTGGAATTTTTTAATTAAACTGATGCATGTATACAAACATGCGTGAGAAAATGTTCTAAAGTATCATTTCAGTGAAACTGCATCTAAAACTGAATTTAAGCCGGACTACAATTAGTATTGACTCACATTTCTATGGTGGTGAAAGTGATAGGCATCTTGAAAATGCGTGTGCAAGCATAGAATGTTTTTTAGAAAATGTCACACAAAAAATCTAAGTTTGAAAAGCATTCAGCGTTAAACCTACCACCATCGTGCAAGCAAGCAAATGAGGACAAACAATCCAATTTGGTTATGTATTTTGGCCAATCAAATTTGTCCGAGTATATCTTTGACATCAGAATATAAATGATGTCACCATAGAGGGAGCAGTCTGATCACAGTCTATACCATTTGCCATGGACTCCTTGTTGGATCATGAATCAAATTTCATAACATTTAGGAGAATTACAAAAAGTCCTCAGGGTGTCCCAATTTTTGGGGATTTTTATGTTATATGTTCAACAAATTTTACGGATAAATAAGCAAATTGTCCCAATTTTATCCTAATTACTTCTCCTTTTCTGATAGGGTGTGTGTCCACTTATGTCATCTTGTTCATATTTTCTGCAGGACTTTGATACTTTCAGCACATTTTATGAATGCATTGAATTCATTTTAATCTGATTCTGTACCGTAGGCACAAATGTATGTACAGGGTCTTGATAATATGATAAAGCATTCTTAAACAGAAGTTCTTGCGATGAGGGGTCTGAAATAGCAATGGATTATATGAATAATCATGCTTTTGTAAAGTCTGCTAAAAATGAATAGTATTTTTTTCTGTCTTTTCAGATCAGTTCTGGACTTTGACTTTGAGAAGTTGTGCTCTGTGTCTCTCTCACATATCAACGTCTATGCCTGTCTAGTCTGTGGAAAATATTTCCAGGGTTTGTTCACAATTAATAGGTTGTCTTGGAATGTATTGGAAACATTATTCAATAATGCTATTCTTTAACCAAGGGAGACAATTTTTTGTACTTCCTGCTCTCTTTCTTATAAACTGAAACTGTCTGAACAAGGTGTCTTCTCTTAAAAGAAAGAATTTGTTCTTTCTTTTAAGAGTAGACACTTTTTGAGAAGGAAGACAAAAACATTTTTGAAAGAATTGCCTCCCCTGAATGTCTAGCATATCAACTGCACTTAAGCGTCCGAACAAGGAAACATATTTTGTGGCATCGCCAACATAGAATACTCAGATTATCTCCCCTGACACAGTTATACATGTAGAGAAAGGGATTGAATATTTTCTTTTCGGAACTCAGTCCGCTGTAAACACTATTTCCTGTTGAAGCCATTCTGTGGCATCTGATCAGGGCAGCCACTTATTAAAAAATTACAGCCACTTAAGAAATTTCTTACAGCCACTTAAGAAATTTCAATTGGCCCCCGCCGATAGAGCTTGAAGAAATATATGGGCTGCATGATGCTTCCACGCAGAGCTCAGTCTGGCCCGTACACTAGTACTGGTAAACAGCTTAGAGGATCTAAGCCTGTCCAGGAACCGCGGTGCGAGGCGGACCGTCCATGCTAATAAACCCTATTGGTTTCATTGGGCGACAGGGCTTGAGATGTCATTTCATCTCAATGTTGGGTAAAAGTCCCACATAATTGGAAGCAATGTCTCCAAAATGACCTTTACAGTGTTGACGGGACGTTAAACCTCAAATCAAACAAAACAAAAGAAATTTCAAGCCCTACTTCGCAAAGAAACTTCTAGGGTTTAAAGGACCCTCCAGCTCCTGCCACTTTTCCTGGTCAGGCTTAAATCTTTAAATGGGAATGGGAACACCTAGCACATTTTTCTGCCATTTTTCAAAGGGAGACAACTTTCAGGACTTCCAGTTCATTTTTCTATAAGCCCTGTCCCACTGAAAAAGAGGTCTGCTCTTAAAGGAAAGAATTTGCTCCTCAGGAGCAAATTCTTTCCATTAAAAGTTGACCCCTATTGACATGGGAGGCAGAAATGCTTTTGGATGAGTTGCCTCCCTTGAAGGTGTAACCATTCCCATTCAGTGGAAACCACCATGCAGCCCAATCTATTTCTCCAAGTCCTGATGGTCAGGGGCACACACAATACCTACTGAATGCCTTACTTCAGTATTGTGTTACTGACGAAGCAACAGATAAGGTGGGTATTTGGTGATAAGTGGAGGATAATTTTCCTTATTTCTCCATATGAACCTACCTTGTGCTATCCATATAAACCTATCTAAGCGGTTCTGATGAGCACCCAACACCCATTTAATGACAAATGGAGTTATCCATTATATAAAAATGGAGGAAGCTACCAGAGTACAGTGGATTAAAGAGTAAGATAAGATTTTATTCACATTTCTCATATGGTTGGCTGCAGATTAGGGGTAAATTATAAGAAGCAGGACACTTGTTTTATTTGGGGCACTTGCCAGAGGTATACATGACCCCATGTCACCTTCTCTAGTTGGATGCTATTTCTAGCCATATATACAATGTAATTCTAACCATTTTGCAGGTAGGGGTAACCATTCTCATGCCTATACCCACAGTGTACAGGACAGCCACCATGTGTTCCTGAACCTGCAGACCCACAAGTTTTACTGTCTGCCTGACAACTATGAGATCATAGATTCTTCTCTAGATGACATCATTGTAAGTAAAGTCAAAGAGATAAACTGAAATGCATTGACTAACGATAATTTGTGGAAATTTAACTTGTGGAAATTTTCTTCTGTTGTTCTTAAATGTCTTTTGTTGTGGGTTCTCATTAGAATCGCCTCGTTGAGGCAATTCTAATGAGAACCTACAACAAAAATACACATTATTCTGCATTCTATATGTTCAGTTTCAGATTACAGCAAAAAATCATTTTTAATTGGAACTGCTTGATAGGTTTCCTCTTTTAAAAAGTCCCAGCTGGGCTTGAGGAAAAAGATGGGCTGCATGGTGCACAGAGCTGAAACAGGCCTCATGCGAGAACTGGTAAACTGTTTAGAGGATCTAAGCCTGCCCAGGCAAAGCGGTGCGAGTCGCACCATCCATGCTTATAGACCCTATTGGTTTCATTGGGCGACAGGGCTTGAGATGTCATTTCATCTCAATGTCGGGTAAAAGTCCCACAAAATTGGAAGCAACCTCTCCAAAATGATCTTTACAGTGTTGACAGGGATGTTAAACCTCAAATCAAACAAACAAACAAATCCTCTTTTGAAAATGCAAAACATTGTCAAACAGCAGTTGGACATAGGAACATAACCATTTTCTAAAGCAAAGAATGTTGTTGATG
The DNA here is from genome assembly GCA_963580285.1 of Lucinisca nassula. Classification (NCBI taxonomy): domain Eukaryota; kingdom Metazoa; phylum Mollusca; class Bivalvia; order Lucinida; family Lucinidae; genus Lucinisca; species Lucinisca nassula. Next base: position 175,626,802 of record OY757011.1, read on the forward strand.
TGTGTGCAGTCTGTTACTATTACCTCAGATAATACCTTTCCTAGCAAGGAACGAAGGAAAACTAAGATTATGGGAAGAGTACTTCCTGTGTGTGATTTGTGCTTTCTTGAATAGTTCCAGATAAGTAATATTAATCAGGAGCCAGTTGTTCAAAACATCGTTAGTTAACGAATCGTTAAAACTTTGATCATTAAACATGGCAAATATGCTAGTATTTTTGCTGAAAAAATGTGAGCAGCTTTTGCAAATGCAAAAGCTGCTCACATTATTTCAGCAAAAATACCAAAATTTTCGATATTGTACTTGCTAGAAAGGTTAACAATATGACCTCTAACAAGCTCGTTAAGCTAACAATGCCTTGAACAACTGGATATTAAGTGTAGGACAAAATACACTACAAACTTACAGCATGTTCATTGGAAAAAATACACCACAGACAAAACTCTACCATGTTCATTGGACAAAATTCACCAGAAGAATTTGTATAGGTGGAGAAAATGAACCTCAAATTTTTATGGGTGGACAAAATACATGTACATCGTATGGAAAGTACTGAAATACGCTTCTGAAAGATGTCTTTGAGACACCAAACCAGACATAAAACACTGTGTGAACACTTGCTAAGTGGTGCCAAGAATGTCAAGAAAACCTTCATTGGAAAATGTCTTCTGCAAATGTCGTCCGTTGCATCTTGCAAACTTAACAAACATACTTTTGCTTACAGGCAAACTGTGGACCCTGATCAGACTGCTCCTAGAGGAGCTGTCTGCTTTGGGTCCACACTGTTTGCCAAAAATTACTTTTTAAAGTTACCAGCAGACGACACTGCAGACGACAAATGTTTCGATAAGCACCTTAAGGGTTAAGAAAACAATAGCCTTGATAACTCAGGGTTGTTTGTTTGTTTGGAGTTTAACGGCCCAGTCAACACTATTTCAAGTCATTTTTTAGCCGGTCAGTTTACCTAGCCATACTTTTCCTGGGCGGGCTTATATGTAAGCGGTTAATTAGTACAGTGCACATTCTTTCGCCGGAAAATAATTCAGGGTTGATCAGTCTGGCTAATTTTATTTGACATATTGCAGGTGTATTGTGTATTTGATATAACATGGATGGACTGCCAAACCATTTTGAGTTATCCAGTACACCCAAACCTCTTTATAATGCTATTGTTGGATTCCAGTACACCCCAATCTCTTTATAATACTATTGTTTGGTTCCAAAGCAAAAACTGTGTTTCTTAAAGGGGTTGTATCCACACTCATAAATATTAAAGAAAAATATCACAGATTTTCTTCAGAAAAGTAGCCATTTTTGAGATGTGAAAAAATACACTATGTCCCATGGGTGTGTTATCGTAAGGGAGATTCTGCAGTAGACAGTTCAATGGGAATATGATGGCAGAGGCCAGGGGCCAGTTGTTCAAAACTAACGACATCATCAGCTAACGTATCGTTAAAACTTTGATCATTTATTATGGCAAATATACTAATATTTTTTGCTGAAAAAATGTGAGCAGCTTTTGCCAATGCAAAAGTTGCTCACTTTTTTCAGCAAAAATATCAAAATTTTGAATATTAAACTTGCTACAACAGTTAACAATATGACCACTAACGAGCTCGTTAAGCTAACAATGCTTTGAACAACTGGCCCCAGTTGTTCAAAGCATCGTTAGCTTAACAAGCTTATTAGTAGTGAAACTTATAAGTGTTCAGCAAGTGCAATATCTAACATAGAATTATTTTTCTGAAAAAAATATAACTAGATTTGCTATATTAAATGATCAAAGTTTTAACCATATATTCACTAACAACAGCATTAGTTTTGAACAAGTGGCCCCAGATTTTTTTGTTCTGTTAATTAGTGAATATCTGTGTTAATTTTATTTCAGTATGTATTGAATCCCACCTTTAGAACTGTTCATATTGAGAATCTAGACAGAAATCCTAAAATCTCCAGAGCATATGATGGTACCACATACCTGCCAGGTAATAACTAAAGTTGAATGGTTTCTTTTTGCCGCCTTTTTGCGGGGGCAAATTACTTGGAAATTTTGTTAAAGCTTCATGTCAAAGTTTTTTTAGAGCTCATATTACAGTTTTTGTTTATATTTGTTCTGATGATAGATATAGCAATACCTCGACCCATGCCCTTATCCTCAAGGTCAAGATCACTGACTTAAAAAAAAGTTCCACATCAAAGTTTTTAGGAGTTCATTGTTTTCAACATTATGTGGTAGATTTGGTTCATATTTGGTATTATGAGTCTAAGTCCCTGCCAGGACCATTTCCAGCCTACACTCAGGGACAATCTGCGCACACATACTATCAGTGTTTTGATTAATATGCATGTTTTTTTCGTAATAGCGGTAAAGGTATTGTTTGCGCTAATTTTAATTGCGAATGCGCCTGGACAAATTGGAAAATTAAAAACATTGTGAGTATTGATGAACTTATTATAATTTTCTTTACCAAAAAGACCGGTGGCATCGTTTATTTTTTTAATTATTATTAGTTTTTCCTTCCTTCTTTACGTCATGAATCCTGGTTTGAGATACCCAGTAGTAAAAACAGTGAAAAATATATTCAGGGACTGAAAATGATGGGCGAGATAGCCGAAGTGTCGACTTAAAAGTAGTTCGACACATGCGAAGTTGAAATACAATAAATATATAGGGGAAACATACTGGACTTAGAAATCGGTTCGACATAAGTGATAGGATCGAGATAAGGGGGGTCGAGATAACGAGAGTCAACTGTATATTCTTTTGTTTTTCCTTTAAGGAATTGTTGGGTTGAACAACATCAAGGCCAACGATTACTGTAATGTCATACTACATGTAAGTATAGTATAATTATTTTAACTCATTCCATACAGGCAACCCCCAAACGGGACATTGGCAAACAGCACAAACCCAGATGAGACACTGCAGAATGCAGCATCTGATCAGGGCCAGCACTTTTGTGAAAAGTTCAGCCAGTTTTTGCTCGCCTTTACCAAGTACAAGAAGAGCTATTGTTGTCACCCGGGTCGTCCGCGTTCGCATAACCATTCCCATTCCAGTCACACTGCGTTGAAGTTTTTTAAATGCTTATATCTCTGACAGCAGTCACTGGTCACAGAGCAATAATAATTGGAATTTGGGTACCTCGGAGGGTCTTCTGAGATTCCAAGAGAATATACCCCTGGGTTCATGACCCGGGGTGGGGCTAGGGGTCAAAATCTAGGACACCTTTGTAATACTGTGTTAAAGTTATTCAGATGCTAATATCTCGACAATCAATCATCACAGAGCATTCATATTTACAACTTGGGTGTCTGGGAGGGTATTCCTAGATTCCAAAGGAACATGCCCCTAGTTTCATACCTGGGGGATGGGGCGAGGGGTCAAAATCTAGGACACCTTTGGAATTTGTTATATGCATTTCCATTATGTTAGTAAGTTATAAACACACTGGGTTATACAGTAGCCATTTATGTGACATTGGTTCAAGTGTAGAAAGGTGAAGGTCATGGTGACCTTCAGTCACAGTCCAGTGATTTTACCTTTTATCTTGAAGAGTATTTATTTGAGAAATGTCATACCTGGGATATTAGTTTCATGTGACCTGATGATTGACCTCAAAATATATCTAGGTCAGGGTGACCTATATTTCATAGTTCACTGATTTTGCCTTTTATCTTGAATACTATTTGATGTAGAAATGTCATACCTGGATTATTAGTTCCATTTGACCTGAGAAGCCTCAGTGGTGCAGTGGTTACGCTACTCGCCTTGTAAACCAGGGATCGCAGGATCGATCCCGGGCTTCTCCAGACTTTCGGATGAGTCTTTAAACCGAGGTCCCGTCTCCGTATGACCTTAGCTGTTGGCGGTACGTATAACTAAAACTCACCCACTCACTCCATTTGACCTGATGATTGACCTCAGTATATATTTATGTCAGTGTGACCTATATTTCATGGTTCAGTAATTTTGCCTCATATCTTGAATACTATTTGGAGAAATGTGATACCTGGATTATTAGTTCCATGTGACCTGATGATTGACCTAAAAATATATCTAAGTCATTGCAACCTATATTTCATGGTTCAGCCTTACATTTTGAATACTATTTGATGGAGAATTGTCATACCTGGAATATAAGTTCTAAATGACCTGATGATTGACATAAAATATATCTAGGTCAGTGTGACCTATATTTCATGGTTCAGTGATTTTGCCTTATATTTTGAATACTATTTGATGGAGAATTGTCATACCTGGAATATAAGTTCTGAATGACCTGATGACTGACATAAAATATATCTAGGTCAGTGTGACCTATATTTCATGGTTCAATGATTTTGCCATATATCTTGTATTCTATTTGATAGACAAACTTCATACCTGGATTATCAATTACCATGTTACCCGATGAATGACATATAAATTTTGACCTATATTTCATGGTTCAGAGATTGTGTTATATGTTTTGAATACTATTTCATGGAGAAGCTTCATACCTGGATTATAAGTTCCATGTGATCAGATAATTGACTTGAAAATATATCTAGGTTAGTGTGACCTATTTTCGTGGTCCATCAGGGCTTGGCTGCATGGTGCTTCCACACAGAGCTGAAACTGACCACAAGAGCACTGGTAAACCGCTTTGGGCGAAGCCTGCCCAGTCAAAACGGTGCGAGTCTGACTGTCCAATGCATATAAGCCTTTTGGTTTCGTAGGGCAGCAGGGCTTGAGATGTCATTTCATCTCAATGTCGGGTAAAAGTCACACAAAACTGGAAGCAGCATCTCCAAAATGACCTAAATAGTGTTGACAGGGATGTTAAACCTCAATTCAAACAAACAAACAAATCAATGATTCTGCCTTGTAACTTGGACACTGTTTCCTGTAGAAATGTCATACTTGGAATATATGTTCCATGTGACCTGATGATTGACCTCAAAATATATCTAGGTCATTATGACCTATATTTCATGGTTCAATAGTTTTATCTTATATCTTAAAGGCATGAAACAGGCAAGCTATGCTGTCATGCTACAGCTCTTGTCTAAATAAACAATAAATTACTGAACTTGACACCTGTAAATTTCAAAATGGTCTACTACAAAGTGGGTTAAGAATGGGTGCTCCTGGACCAATGAGCATATGCTGAAAACACTAAAAATTTGGACCCTTGAGGACTTGCTGTAATTCTTCTTAAATTTTTTTTCGTGATCCAGCAAGGAGGTCAAAAGTGCATATTGAATGGCAAACAGTGTAAACCCTGATCAGACTGCTTTGAGGAGCAGTTATGAATCCATAGGGGAGTTTTCCCATAAGTCCAGGGGCCAAAAGTGCTTATTGAATTAATGTTCGAATTAATGACATTGTGTTAACATATTGATAAAATGTTGATCATTTCATATGGCATGTATGCTAATATTTTTGCAGAAAAAATATGAGCAGCTTAGAAAAAATGTAAGCAGTTTTTCTTCAGCCAGCTTTTGCAAATGCAAAACCTGCTTACATTTTTTTTTCCAGCAAAAATACCACTGTAACAGACATGATACTTGCTAGAAGAGTTCAGATTTTGACCATTAAAGAGCTTGTTAAGCTAACAGTGCTTTGAACAACTGGGCCTAGATAGCAATACAGTTATAAGGGGGGATTTCTCTTAATTTATTTGGTTTCTGTGGCGTCTGATCTGGGCCTGCACTATTTGCCAGGGTACCCGATGCAAAATGGGTTTACATAGCTTTGACAAGGCTATTCCCATCATACACACAACATACAAAAAAATGAGTCCATTTCCAAATTTAGGGGTGTCAGGTTGTGTTTTCTTCAAAAAAATGAGTCCATTTCCAAATTTAGGGGTGTCAGGTTGTGTATTCTTCAAAATTTATTTTGAAAATGGCTGAACTTTTTGCAAACAGTGTAGGCCCTGATCAGATGCTGCATTCTGCAGCATCTGATCTGGGCCTGCACCATTTGCCAGGGTACCCATTTTAGGGTTTCCAGTACAAAAAGGGTTAATCAGATTTCCAACACTTTGGACTTTCCCGTACATAATGGTGTTAATGGACCACAACTCCTTGCTTCAGTTATCCGCCTTGGTAGATTATGCAAAGCTTATAGGTTTGTATTCAATCTCTGACAACTGCTTCAAGGAGTGGACTCTTTGGCTCAGTGGTTAGAGCATTGGACTTTCACCCGGGCCCAAGTTTGAATCCCACCATAAGCAGTGATTTTTTTTTCAGCTGTGCTTCCTTCATTTGCTATGAATTACGTAAGAAATGGGTTTTGGTAAATAAGTATGTATTAATTGACCATGATATTCCTTGAATATTTTTTGTCTCTGTATCCTTATCAAGCTTGTGTAATACTATTGTTTACATGTAATTGTAAAGAAGATTTGTGTCATTCCTGAACATGCCTCGGTCATATAAAATGTGTAGACCATATAGAAAAATTACCATTGTGGCCAGTTTTCAATTATTTCATTTTTCTGTAAAATCAATATATTTTGCAAGCAAGCTTTTAAATATATCTAGCAGTTACATTTATTGATGTATATTCAATCATTGGTCACTTGAATAGACCAATGATTAATCACAAGATTTGAGCCAAGTCCATTCACTAGTTCTTACAAGCCAGTCTCCCTTGTTTTTTGCAGGCTTTATCACATGTATCTCCATTAAGGAACTATTTCCTGCAAGAAGAAAACTACAAAAAAATAAAGCGCCCCCCAGGAGACCTGATGACTATCCTAACACAGAGATTTGGAGAGTTGATACGAAAGTTGTGGAATCCCCGGAACTTCAAAGCTCATGTCAGTCCTCATGAAATGTTGCAAGCTGTGGTGCTGTGTAGCAAGAAAAGATTTCAGATCACTCAACAAGGTATGGCAGTTTGATTTCGAACCCATTTATACTTTGGCTCATTCTCTGTTGTACATATTAAAGTATTCACCATTTAAATATGCATGGATTTCGTTAGAAATGCCTGTTTCTTGGAGATGTAAGGAAAAATTAGCCAGTATTATTAAAGAACTATTCCCTATTTGATCATTGTACATCCTAACAAACGCTTGTTGATGCATATGAATAGGACTGTTTTGGGGGTAGTATTTAGCTTAGTAATTTTGGAACAAACACTATGTAAACATTTTCTTTTTGCATCTTTATCCCTGTCTGGATTGTGACAGATAAAGAAAAACAATACACCCAGTAAAAGTGTATCCAATATTTAAGAAGGGAAGCAAATCCTAATATTTACTTCCCTTGGTAAAAAAGATGTACTGCATGAGAATGCTGCAAGAAAGCCCAGCACTTTTCTGGGAAAATATGGACCACCTATCACGAAAACACGCCTATATAATTATGACCCCCTTGAACCCAACTTTTATATAGTAAAACTGGGGTTTCCGGGGGTTATACCTTATTTTTCTTATTTCTGCTCTAAAATATAAATTGTGGGTACTCGTTAGAACCGCCTCGATGAGGCGGTTCTAACAAGTGCCCACAATCTATATTTTGAGCAGAAATAAGAAAAATATCACAATTTTTCATCATAAAATTTTAATTTTTTCGGCGATAAAGGTGGCAATGTATTTGTATAGGCGTGTTTGCGTAATGAGATAAGGAGGAGCAACAAGGATAATTTTAGAATAAATTTTCATGTTTCTCCAAAAACCATATGTTCTGGGAACCTGATGAGGTGGTTCTAACAAATAGCGTAAAAATCCTAAAAATTCGGACCCACCGAGGACTTGCTGTAATTCTCCTAAAATTTTTATGTCCCCCACCGGAGGTGACGGGGACATATTGTTTTTGGTGCAGATTCTGTTTGGGTTGATGTTGGTGTCGGCGTGGCCTGTTTGAAGCACTATATCTCCTGAATGTGTCAACGTTGGCATTGGCATAGCCTGTTTGAAGCACTATATCTCCTGAACCTATTGATAGATTCTGACTAAACTTGTATGGCTGTATCACTAGGATGGGGAAAAAAGTCGTTAAGTTATGATGACCTTCACCGCATTTTGAAAGGCACAGACCCCCAAAAACAGTCAAATTTGGGCCAAAACTGGCTTGTCTGTACTCTATCTCATGAACAAATCGATAAATTTTGGTACAATATATCATTACAACATACTGCAGATTTGATTAAATTTTAGTGACCTTTATTATTTTCAAGGGCACATAACCCCAAAGACTCTGAATTTTGGCTTGTCTGCACCCTATCTCATGAATGAATGAATGAAATTTGGTCAAGCTTGGTACAATATATCATTGCAACCTACCAAAGCTTTGTTTAGATTTTGGTGACCTTAACCTTATTTTCAAGAGAACATGCACTCAAAGACCGTGCATTTTGGCTTGTCTGCACCCTATCTCATGAACAAATGGCTGAAATTAGGTCAAAATTGGTACAATATATCATTGCAACCTATGAAAGATTTATTTAGATTTTGGTGACCTTGACCTCATTTTCAAGGGCACAGGCCCACAAAAACTATCAGTTTTTGCTTGTCTGCACCCGATCCCTTGAACAAATGGATGAAATTTGGTCAACTTGGTACAGTATATCATTGCAACCTACCAAAGATTTGGTTAGATTTTGGTGACCTTATCTCATTTAAGAATTGATGAATTTTGGTCAAACTGGGTACACTATTTAATTACAACCCACCAAATTTGATAAGATTTTGGATATTGACCTTTTTATTGACCTTTTTTTTAAGGGCACTGGCTCCCGAAAACTGATAGGTTTTGGCCAAAAATGGCTTGTTTGCACCTTATATTCTGGTGACCTTTACGTAGTTATTAAAGTCAAATGGGTGTTTAAGTATTTGTGGTGGGGGACATTGTTTTCCTCTGAAAACATTTCTAGTAATAAATTTGTTTCACGATCCTGCAAGGAGTCCAAAAATTGTAGACAGTATGGCAAACAGTGTAGTCCCTGAACCTGGGTCTGCACTATTTGCTTAGGCCTATCTGTCCCAATACTTAGAGTCATGACGGTACTCACAACATGCATTTCTAACAAGGAGTTATGAAAATGATCCTTCGATTATCCTTTTTATGCCCCACCATTCAAAAAATGGCGGGGTATTGTGTTATACCCTTTGAAGTTTTGAGTGTTCATCCGTCCGTCAGCCCCTCATAGTTTAGTGTCCGCTCCATAACTGATACCGTTTGAGATATTTTCACGAGACTTCACAGATATGTAGACCACCATCAGATGACGTGCAGAACAGATGAACCGTAAATCTGATTTTCCTACTTTTAGGGTTGTTGCCCTTTGAACATAGCCATTTCTGTCATAGTTTCGTGTCCACTCCATGACTTTGATACCGTTTGAGATATTTCCATGAATCTATTCAGATATGTAGAGCACAATGAGATGACGCGCAGAAGATATAAACCGTAACTCTGGTTTACCTACTTTTGGAGTTATTGCCCTTTGAACTTGGCATATAGCTGCTGCTATCTCATTCGTGTCCGCTCCATAACTCTGATACCATTTGAGATATTTAAAGCATCATGAGACGACGTGCAGAACATATGAACCATAACTGTGATTTTCCTACTTTTGGAGTTATTGCCCTTTGAACATTGAACATAGCCATTTCGGTCATAGTTTCATGTCCGCTCCATAAATTCGATACCTTTTGAAATATTTTCATAGGTTTGTAAGGCACCACGAGAATACGTGCAGGACATATGAACCGTAACTCTGGTTTTCCTACTTCTGGAGTTATTGCCCTTTGAACTTTGAACATAGCTGCGGCTATCAGTTTTGTGTCTGCTCCATAACCCTGATACCATTTGAGATATTTTCACTAAACTTCACAGATATGTAGAGCACTATGAGATGAGGTGCAGAACGTATGAACCGTAACTCTAATATTCCTACTTTTGGAGTTGTTGCTCTTTGAACATAGCCATTTTGGTCATAGTTTCGTGTCCGCTTCATAACTTTGATGACGTTGGAGATATTTCCATGAAACTTCTCAGATATGTAGAGCAGGATGAAACAGCATACAGAATATATGAACCATAACTCTGATTTTCCTACTTTTGGAGTTATCACCCCTTGAACATTGAACATAGCCATTTCTATCATGTAGTCTGTTTGAAGCGCTATATCTCCTGAACCTAATGAATGATTCTGACCAAACTCGCATGATCACATCACTAGGATGGGGGGAAACAGCATTTAGGTTTTGGTGACCTTGACCTTATTTTCAAGGGCACAGGCCCCGAAACATTGTCAATTTTGGGCCAAAGATGGCTTGTCTGCACCCAATCTCATGAACACATCAATGAAATGTGGTCTAACTTGGTTCAAAATATCATTGCAATTGACCAAAGATTTGACTAGATTTTGAAGACCTTGACTTTAGTTTAAAGGGCACCGGCCCCCCCAAAACTGAAAATGAGAATCTTAAATTCTGGTTTACTTTCTTTAGGAGTCATGGCTCTTTGAACATTGAAAATAGTCATCTCAGTCATGTATTCCTGTCAACTCTATTAAGGGAAAGAGTAATGCATCCTTACTTTGAATTCCTTTTTCACTGTGATATGGCACTTGCTTGATGTAATTGTAGTGGCGGGGCATCATGCAGTGCTTGCAGTTTTATTATTCCTCCTGGTGATGTATGTGCATTAACCCTTGTCCTGCTGAATATCTTAATCTGCCACACCCACTACTGATTATCAACCAATCAGATTACTTGATTCAAATTATTGCAACAAATTCACAATCTGAATGACAAACAATGAAGATCCTGATCAGATGGCTTCTGAAGAAGCCATCTGATCTGGATCTACATTGTTTGAAAGATATGGCAAATCCGGGCTCAGCAGGACAAGGGTTAATATTCACTATGATTCACTCTTATGAACCCCATATTACTTTGTTTAGATTTTTCTCTTCACAGGTGACTCAGTAGAGTTTATGTCCTGGTTTCTCAATTCTCTACACAGTGCTCTGAATGGCACGAAGAAACTCAGCAGTTCAATCATCAACAAAACATTCAGAGGCAAGATGAAGGTCTACTCCAAGAAAGTACCGCCATTAGAAATGGTTTGTAAATTGAAAAGGTTTTGTAAAATTTACATTTCTCTCTGTCCGGTTGAATTTCTTTAAGTGTTGCAGAATTTTTCTGAAGCAGAAGGCAGTTTTGTTTGTTGTTTTCTTTTTTCCAACAAAAATAAGACTTGACATTTATGTGAATAACCTGCCCAGCTAATGATTCTCATGTAATTTCAAGCTTTTTTTTGCTGAAGTGAAAAAGAAGTACTTTGAAAATGCAGTCTGCTAAACATGCTTATAGTTTGTGATGGTTTAACTCTTATCCTGCTGAATATTTAAACATGCCACACCCACTACTTATTATCAGCCAATCAGATTACTTGATGCAAATTACTGCCACAAATTCATGAACTGAATGACAAACAATGTAGATCCTGATCAGATGGTTTCTTCAGAAGCCATCTGATCTGGATCACATTGTTTGAAAGATAAGACATAGCTGGGCTTATAGTTTGTGAAGGATTTACATTCACACATAATAAGTAAAGCCAGGAGAGCTTACATATGTGACAATGCACACATAGGTTGATGAATAAGAAATTTTAAAGCTGACCAATAATTTCTGGACTTCTCACTCTTTGAGGGCTTGTACTTGATTCCATTGCCAGACGTAGAGTAAGAGTGAGTGAGTGCTTTGAGTTTTACGTCTCACCAACAGCTAAGGTCATAGGGAGACGGGATCTCGGTTTAAAGACTCATCCGAAAGTCTGGAGAAGCCAGGGATCGATCTTTATTGGAGTAAGAAGTCAATGCCAAATTCTGATTTGCTGGCCTCATTGGTGATCTTAAAATATTTTCTGTTGTCATTCCTTCCCTGATTCAAGAAGGTAATTCAAGAATGGTTATTAGGTTGATGTGTGGCATAAGAATGTGTACTATACTATTCAACAACTTACGTATCAGCCTGCCCAAGAAGTGTGGTTAGGTAAACTGACTTTACCTAGACTCCAAAGCAACCAACAGCCAAATTCTGATTATGAATATTTAATTTCCTTCTGTGTCCTCTTGGTTTGAAGGATTGGCTTGAGATATGCTTTTAATCCATTGTATGCGGGAAACCCCTAAAGGGGTACCTTGGCAAACAGTGCAGGCCCACATCAGATGCCGCAGAACGCAGCATCTGATCAGGGCCTGCACTGTTTGCTTACAGGATTTTCAGTCAAAATGAAAAAAATAGGCCTGACACCCATTATATGTCAAATGGATTTGTCCAGCATATAGCAATGGAAGAGTCAACTGGCATACAATTAGATGCCTCCATGGTGTAGTGGTTATGCTACTCGCCCTGTAGACCAGAGATCACAGGCTTCTCCAGACTTCGGATGAGTCTTTAAACCGAGGTCCCGTCTCCATATGACGTTTGCTGTTGGTGAGACGTCAAACACTCACTAGCATACAGTGGGTTAAACTCTGTAAAATTATCACAAGCCTCCCATCCTAGGATTGGCTTGAGATATTCTTTTCCTAAAGGGGTACCTTGGCAAATAGTGCAGGCCCAGATCGGATTCCGCAGAATGCGGCATCTGATCAGGAGTACAGGATTTTCCATCAAAATGAAAAAAATAGGCCTGACACCCATTATATGTCAAATGGACTTGTCCAACATATAGCAATGGAAGAGTCCACCAGCATACAATGGTTAAACTCTGTAAAATGATCAAAGTCCTCCCATCCTATCCCATAGGTACAGTTCTTGCCAACTGACATGTGCTACAATAAACTATTACTCAGACTAAGCAAATTTTGTAGAATACAGTAGGACTTCGATGGCTCGAACACTGATGGCTCGTTAACCATGGCTGAGTCGAACCCGTTCTTGAGTCCCCAGGGAAATTCTCTACATAAGAAATAGAGAGGGTAAGATTTATGATATTTTCATGTTTTATCTTGCAAATGTATGCTGTGTGTACTCGTTAGAATTGCCTCAATGAGGCGATTCATCGAGGCGATTCTAACGAGTACACACAGCATACATTTTTCAATACAGAACACCGAAAGATGTCCTAAAGTATCTCGTTATGCCTCCTGGCAGTAGCCCTCAGTGGCTCAAACTACCCCTGCCTCGAACAGATTTTCGTGGTCCCAAAGGTGTTCGAGCCATTGAAATTTTATTTTTCAGTCGGAGGCAGAGAAAAGAAAACTGAGGCAAACAGAAGAATATCAAGGTATGCTGAACCCATCATGACCTGATTAGAATCTTCCATATATATATATTATGAGTCTGTTTAAATTTTCAGGGGTGTCAGGTAGAGTTATTTTTAGAAATGTATTTAGGAAATGCATTTTGTGGCATCTGATCTGGGTCTGCACTGTCTACCTGTGTCCCATTTTGGGGTTTTACATATAAAATAGATTTATAATTTCTCAACAGAGTCAGAGTCAGACACGTTGGCATTTAATATACAGTAAAATGCCTATAATAAGACCACCTTTGGGACTGTTCAAAATGCCTATTATAAGACCACCTTTGGGGCTGTTCAAAAGTGGTCTTTAAATGCGGACAGAACAAATTATTTGTTTTAATTGTTACGGAAGTAAGGGCGAGGATTGTGGCCACGTAAAATCCAAGGCGGTTCTTCTGTCGCGGTTTATTTTTGTTATGGTTTGTCTTTGGGTGTTTGTGTCGGTTATATTATTTTATTTTGGATAGCCTATTGGCCATTTTGTGGGAAAGTAACTGTCCTTTTGGCTTTCCGCTATTGATGTTTCCATTAGGGTCTGTTGTTTCATGTTTGTGTTTCTTTCCCTTTGGTGTCTCTGATGGGAGCTGTGGGTTAATTGTATCGATTCCTGATCATTGCCTCCACTTCTATTTTGAGACCACTTTTGAACAGTCGAAAAAGGTGGTCTCTTTCTAAACGACACGGAGTGCAGAAAACACACAGACAGAATGACTGAATCCTTTTAAATAGGCTTTCTAAAGGAGAATTAGTCTTAATTTTAGGTGGTCTTAACAGCGGAATTACAATGTGTATCAGCAGGACAAATACTATCCTCTACGGATATAAATATGACAAAATCCTCAGATTTTGTTTTTAATAATGTATTTACCCTAAACATTTGGACACCTCAATACCTTACAATTGTCTAAAATTTTAACAAGTACAGTTTACTAAGATGTTATGTCTAAGAATAGGGGGATGAATGGCAAACAGTGTAGACCCTGATGAGACACTGCATTCTGCAGTGTCTCATCTGGGTCTACACTGTTTGCTCAGGCCTGTCTGTCTGAATACATATGGTAAATACAGTTGATCATTGATTCCATTGTGGAATTTTGAAAATATTTGAGGGTCACTGATGAGGCCTAAATGGCCGGAACTAGCTAGTCTGTCCCAGAAAGCATGTACACTCCATATTTTCCAGTTCTGTGGTGCATTTCTTGCTTCCAAAGGATAACCCTTTCTAGAACATATTTAGCCCTATTAATTTCATGTTCATTTGAGTTGAGTATGAAAGAAGTTAAATAACCTCAGCCCCAAACACAAGTTTTCACATGACAGGGCTCATTATACCCCCACAAATGAAATTTGGGGGGGGGGGGGGGGGTATATCGGAGTGAGCTTGTCGGTCGGTCGGTCGGTCTGTTGACTTGGTTTCCAGACGATATCTCAAAAAGCGCTCCACCGATTTTTATAATTTTTGGTACACTGATGTAACATCATAAAATACAGGTCAAGTTCGATTTCCACTACAATTCGTCAATTTTCGACATAGTTATGGCCCCTTTCAAGTGAAAAAATTGCAAAATGGCGCTGTTGTACTATCAAGGCAGTTTTTGTGGGGGTATTCATCACCTTTAGTGATAGCTCTAGTTTTATTTTAATTTCAGAGAAAACAGAGGAGCAGCCATTCTTGTACCTGACATGCGACTTGCCTCCACCCCCACTCTACCCAGATGAGCTTCAGGAAAATATCATTCCGCAGGTCCCATTCCACAGCATACTGGCCAAGTTTGGTGGTGTAGTGGAGAAAGAATATAAAACTCACAAAGATTCCACTCTGAAGAGGTTTGAACTGACAAGACTGCCTCCATACATCATTGTCTACTTTAAAGTAAGCTTAAGCTACATCATAAACTCTTCATAACACTATTGTTGTGATCCAAAATTGTCAGCCTCGATAGCTCATTGGTTAGTGCATTCGGCTTATGATCGAGAGGTTGTGGGTTCGAATCCGGCCACAGAAGCCGAGGTGTGTCCTTGGGCAAGACACGTAATGACAGTGCATCATTCCCCCAGGTGAATTTGGGTAGCAGTGGTGTAAAAGTCATGGCCTCTCTTTCTCTCTCTTGCGTGATAACATCCGGAACATCCAGAATGAGTGTTTGAGAGCAATTCAAATAAGCTTGAAGCTTTCATTGCAATCGAACTAAAATAAATTTGTATAAACTAAACTAAAATAAAAAGAGTGAGAGAGAGAGAAAGAGAGAGAGAAATGTAAAACTGGCATTACCTATTCATGTCCTGCTGCTGTGGGTGAGCAGGATGGGAATATTGTTTTTGGTACAGACCCTGCTGGCTTCAGCATTGGCATCCATATGACAGTTTTGTGTCAGCCTCATATCTCTTGAACAGATCAGCAGATTTCAAACTTTCATGGATGTGTCTTTACATGATTAGATTTTGGTGACAATAAGTTAATTGGAATTGGTCTAGCAATGAATTGTTGAGTAATAAATGAGCCCCGCCAAGTGAATTTGTGTCTACGAGCATTCCGTCATGACAAATTTTAACTGCGCATGCCCAGCCATTCAGAGGGACCAGGGATATGGCTTTCTGTCTGAAGGTTCCTCTTGATTCACTGCTTGTATGAGCGAGCAGCGAAGGTTCTGGCGAGACTGCGCGGATGCGCAGGCTCGCCTGAACCTTCGCTGCTCGCATAGGCGATAAGTACCAAAATCGCTTGACGGGGCCCAAATCATAGTTTTTGAGGTCCATTGTAAAGGTGAAAAAATCACAAGCTCTATGCTGTGTAAGCTGTGAAACTTACTCCTCTAAAGGAAAGGATTTGCCTCTGAGGAGCAAATTATTTCTCTTAAGGGGAATGGGAACACCTTTTGGGGAGGCAACTCCTACAAAAGTATTTTTGTCTCCCATGTCAACAGGGGTCAACTCTTAAAGGAAAGAATTTGCTCCTGAGGCGAAAATTCTTTCCTTTAAGAGTAGATGCCTTTTTCAGTGGCACAGGGCTTATAGAAAAGCGAAGTCCCAAAAGTTGTCTCCCTTTGAAAAATGGCAGAAAAATCTGCCAGGTGTTCCCATTCCCCTTAAGAGTAGGGGAGACAAAACAGTTTTGAAATAGTTGCCCCTTCCCTGAGTATCCATTTATCTTAAAGATGGTTACAGTGTTTATTGTATGAATTTGGACTCGCAGACCTGAACAAAGAGTGTAGACCCAGACGAGAAGATGCAGAATGTGGAGTCTCATCTGGGTCTTCACTATCACTCATCTAGCTATTTTTAAACACAACATCCGTCAGTAAATTGTGCTTGCTCAAATTTTAGAACAAGTATGGTAAGAAGTTGAGGCATCCAAATACATAATAATTGAGCCCTGCCAAGCGAATTTGTGTCTTCGAGCATTCCGTCATGACAAACTTCAACTGCGCATGCCCAGCCATTCAGAGGGGCCAGGGATATGGCTTTCTGTCTGAAGGTTCCTCTTGATTCACTGCTTTTATGAGCGAGCAGCAAATGTTCTGGCGAGACTGCGCGGATGCGCAGGCTCGCCTGAACCTTTGCTGCTCGCATAGGCGATAAGTACCAAAATCGCTTGACGGAGGCCCATATAGAAATAACTGTTCCAGGTGCTCCGGTATTGACAGACATTACTGTAATGGAGGCTCTTTCCCAAGTGTATTTCATATGAAATTTCTGAAACGACCTTTTGTCCACTTTCATAAAGTGCATATTCATAGCTCCAGATAAAATAGAGTAATCTGGATAATTCAGGGATAATTTTCTTAAGGCAATGGATACACCTGGCAGATTTTTCCGCCATTTTTTTAAGGGAGACAACTTTTGTGACTTTCTGTTTGCTTTTCATAAGCACTGTCCCACTGAAAAAGGGGTCTACACTTAAAGGAAAGATTTTTTAGCTCCTCAGAAGGTAATTCTTTCCTTTAAGAGTTGACCTCTATCGACATGAGAGACAAAAATACTTTTGCAGGAGTTGCTTCCCCTGAAGGTAGATCCATTCCTCTTTAATCCCCTTCAGAAACCTATGTTGTGGGTACTTGACAGAATTGCCTCATCGATTTTTTTGTTTGGAGTTTTACAACCCAGTCAACACTAATAGGTCTGGTTAGTCAACCTAAGAACACTTCCTGGGCAGAAACCAGTACAGTGCACACATTTCCCCAGAGACAGACAACTGCCCTTCTTGAATCAGCCATGAATGACTGTAGAAAAGATTTTATGGTCAACCTTCACAAAAGAATATTGCAGACTCCAGCAGACATCGAACCTGCAACCTGATTCGCAGTCAGACACGCATCCCACTGAGCTACAGAGGCTGGCCCCCTCATTGAGCTGATTCTTATAGAACATACAATGCAGGTATAATAAGAAATAAAAACATCCTTTTATTGTCTTGCCTGCTATTAGCATGGGGCAATAAAGGAAACCAATTTTCCTTCCATCCGTTTGCCAAACCGTCAGCATTTGCGACCACCCTAGTGTTCACCCACAAGTTCAAGAACTGTAAAAGCTTCATTGATGATGAAACATGTATCTAGGGATGACAACTTTAATGCAGGCATCTATATTTTACCTTAACCTACATTTCATGGTTCACTGACCTTGTTAACTACTGAGTCAAACCTAGCGTTCACCATACTATTCAGGCTTATTTCTGTAAAGCTTCATTTATGATAATTGGTACAAACTTGCCTCTAGGAAAGACAACTGTAATGCAGGCATCCATATTTGACCTGGATCTACTTTTCATGGTTCAGTGAACTGTTGCATCAACCCTAGCGTTCACCCTAATGATTTAAGTTCATTAGAGCTTGAGGAGGACGCGGGTTCAACTCCCGCCGGGGTCGGCAACATTCTTTCGTGGAGATTGATCATGAAATCTTTTCTACGGTCATTCTCTCCCTTCCGCTGAGTCAAGAAGGGCAGTTGTCAGTTTCTGGCGAAAGAATGTGCACTGTACTGGTTAACCGCTTACGTATAAGCCTGCCCAGGAAAGTGTGGATAGGTAAACTGACCAGCTCAAAAATGACCTAAATAGTGTTGACTGGGCTGTTAAACTCCAATACATGCAAACAAACAAACATCATTAGAGCTTCATTAATGATGCTTAGTACAAGCTTGCATCTAGGAATGGCAACTTTAATGCAAGTATCCATGTTTGCACACCCATAGGTGCAACAGAGCCTTCGGCAGAATTCTTAGTTTCCTAATTAACCCTTTTTGTACCAAATTGAATCTTCCTCCTTATATATATCAGGAGTCCATTTCAAAATTTAGGGTTTTCAGGTTGTATTTCTTCAAAATTTGTTTGGAAAGTGGCTTAAATTTTTGCAAACAGTGTAGGCCCTGATCAGGTGCCACATTTTGATCTAGGCCTGCACTGTTTGCCAAATACCCATTTTGGGGTTTCCGGTACAAAATGGTTTAAGCCCCTTACCTTGAGCTGTGTGAATATGAAATGGTCACAAGTGTAACATTCTTTTCATCATATGTATTTTGTCAGTTGAAAACTGGTAATAGTTTCCCCAGTAAGCATGTTGTCTTGGACAATTTGATAATATTTTGTGACACTACTGTTTGATAATACATCTGTAATTTATAGCTACATGTGGTGGTTGGGTGAGGTCCGTGCAGCGGGTAAGGGTAGAGGGAAATGTTTATATTTCTTCTGTTTCTTCAGCTTTCATTCATTTTCCTCTTTCTCTATCTATCCCTCTCTTTCATCTCTTCTGCTATCTCATGTCTCTTTTCTCCCTTGCTCTGGGAGACAACAAAAAATGACATAAGGGTTGATGTGTTGTTAAACCCCCAACGCAACTTTTTTTATAGCTACAGTATTGTGATATTATGATACCATAAACCATGTTAGTCATATTAACAAACATTATTGGTGCACATTTTAAAAATACATCTAGTTCTCACTGCATTTCAGAGATTTACAAAGAATTTCTTTGTTCAAGAAAAGAACCCAACTATTGTCAACTTCCCTATCAAGTAAGTGGTTATTGTTCATTGAATCAGCAATAAAAACAAAATTTGAGGTGTTTGGATATAACTTTACAGGAGGTAGCATTTTCAACAATATTTTTTTTTTTTTATAATCTGACAATAAGGATCTACTCAGAAAGGGAAGAATTTGCTCCTCAACATTAACATATCATTAAACTTTTATCATTTAATATGGACAATATGCTAATATTTTTGCTGAAATAAAAATGAGCAGCTTTTGAGGTATATCCATTTATCTAGCACTGTCATCATTAGGGTTCTCACTGCTGTGGGTTTGACGTGTCGGTTGACGGTGACTTTCCATTTCTGACTCCAACATTTTGGAGTCTCATTAGAAAAATATGGTAAGACTCCAACTTTTTTCTGGAGGACAGCATTATTACTACAATTTTCAATATCCTAGTGAGAACACTGCATGGCGTGATATGCCAAGTTTTGCAACAGCAAAGACTATGTGCTATCTCACTGGAACCTTCGCTGGTCATGTTTGTGATAATGAACTTTTTCTGGGGCTTGTTTTCCTACACAGAAATCTGTGACCTTAGAATGTATATATCATGTTAAAAGGCAGAATGGATAAGCAGAGTAATAACTTGTTTCATACAGACAATCCAGCTATTAAGAGCATTCGTGAATCTGCCTGAAAGAGGGAGAGTGGTCACAGTAGCATTATGGTCTTCGTATAGAATAAAAAACAACACAGATATCTCTTGTAGCTGTCCAATTTCACTCATCTTTTTGGTGGTCTTAACTATTGGAGTTTTACTTCAAATGTATACTTTCTGTTTGACTGTAGAACTCTATCTAAGCCACCGGCATAAGGAGTATGCCATGGGGGTATATAGTTTTCGTCTTTTCTGTGTGTGTGTGTGTGTGTGTGTAAACTTTTTTTTGTGTCAAAGATTTCTCAGGAACTACTATACCTAGAAACTTGAAATTTGGTACAAACAACATGCATAACTAGTTGTATTGTGGGAAAGAAAATTGGGGCTGTGGGGCCAGGTTCTTTAGAGTTATTCCCCTTTGTTATATTTGCTACTGAGATGTGCATTTTGTGACTTACCTTAAATTTTGTGTCAAAGATTTCTCAAGATCTACTGTACCTAGAAACTTGAAATTTGGTACAAGCAACATGCATAATTAGTTGTATTGTGGGAAAGAAAATTGGGGCTGTGGGGCCAGGTTCTTTAGAGTTATTCCCCTTTGTTATATTTGCTACTGAGATGTGTATTTTGTGAGTTAGTGTGTGTAAACTTTTTTTTGTGTCAAAGATTTCTCAGGAACTACTATACCTAGAAACTTGAAATTTGGTACAAACAACATGCATAACTAGTTGTATTGTGGGAAAGAAAATTGGGGCTGTGGGGCCAGGTTCTTTAGAGTTATTCCCCTTTGTTATATTTGCTACTGAGATGTGCATTTTGTGACTTACCTTAAATTTTGTGTCAAAGATTTCTCAAGATCTACTGTACCTAGAAACTTGAAATTTGGTACAAGCAACATGCATAATTAGTTGTATTGTGGGAAAGAAAATTGGGGCTGTGGGGCCAGGTTCTTTAGAGTTATTCCCCTTTGTTATATTTGCTACTGAGATGTGTATTTTGTGAGTTACCTTAAATTTTGTGTCAAAGATTTCTCAGGAACTACTGTACCTAGAAACTTGAAATTTGGTACAAACAACATGCATAACTAGTTGTATTGTGGGAAAGAAAATTGGGGCTGTGGGGCCAGGTTCTTTAGAGTTATTCCCCTTTGTTATATTTTTTTTATAAAATTTTGTCAGCAAGATATCTCAAAAACTATTGGAGCTAGAGCCTTGAAAGTTGGTGAATAGATTGGTGGTGATGAGTAGATGAACTGATGTGCATTTTGTGACTTACCTTAAATTTTGTGTCAAAGATTTCTCAAGATCTACTGTACCTAGAAACTTGAAATTTGGTACAAGCAACATGCATAATTAGTTGTATTGTGGGAAAGAAAATTGGGGCTGTGGGGCCAGGTTCTTTAGAGTTATTCCCCTTTGTTATATTTGCTACTGAGATGTGTATTTTGTGAGTTACCTTAAATTTTGTGTCAAAGATTTCTCAGGAACTACTGTACCTAGAAACTTGAAATTTGGTACAAACAACATGCATAACTAGTTGTATTGTGGGAAAGAAAATTGGGGCTGTGGGGCCAGGTTCTTTAGAGTTATTCCCCTTTGTTATATTTTTTTTATAAAATTTTGTCAGCAAGATATCTCAAAAACTATTGGAGCTAGAGCCTTGAAAGTTGGTGAATAGATTGGTGGTGATGAGTAGATGAACTGATTAACTTTTGACAAAATTCTGAAAAATACTTTGTGAGTTATGGCCCTTTGTCATTTTTGTGTCAAAGATTTCTCAAGATCTACTGTACCTAGAAACTTGAAATTTGGTACAAGCAACATGCATAATTAGTTGTATTGTGGGAAAGAAAATTGGGGCTGTGGGGCCAGGTTCTTTAGAGTTATTCCCCTTTGTTATATTTGCTACTGAGATGTGTATTTTGTGAGTTACCTTAAATTTTGTGTCAAAGATTTCTCAGGAACTACTGTACCTAGAAACTTGAAATTTGGTACAAACAACATGCATAACTAGTTGTATTGTGGGAAAGAAAATTGGGGCTGTGGGGCCAGGTTCTTTAGAGTTATTCCCCTTTGTTATATTTTTTTTATAAAATTTTGTCAGCAAGATATCTCAAAAACTATTGGAGCTAGAGCCTTGAAAGTTGGTGAATAGATTGGTGGTGATGAGTAGATGAACTGATTAACTTTTGACAAAATTCCGAAAAATACTTTGTGAGTTATGGCCCTTTGTCATTTTGGTAATTTGTGCCATTGTACTGTATGGTAAAAGTGATGCATAGCATAACTTTAGAACCGTGTATGCTAGGGTTTTGAAATTTCATATATGGATTCCTCATGGAAAATTAGCCGACACGTATTTTTTTTCTCGTCCGGATTATGCTCCTTTCAAGAGTTATTGCCCTTTGAAAAACATCTGTTCAAGATCTCATTAGGTATCAGGTGAGTTATTTAGATGTAATGGTATTCTCCTTACTTTTGCAAGATTAATTCTGTGTTCATAATAGGTTTTTGTCAAACTTGATGGCTTTGAATTGCCAGAAAGTTACCGATGGCTTTGGCCGGGGGTATTAGTGAGCATATGCTCACTTGATAGTCTAGTTAAGTTTATTTACATAAAATTGCCTGAGGAAACATTGTGGAGAAACAATCAATAGGTTCCCTATCACATGTGCTTCCATGAGAATATTTTGCTCCCCAGCCAACTTTTATAAAATCAAAAATGTGTCCAATGTTGCCCCTGCTTGGTAGTTGTGACTCTGACAAAAAACTTAGCAAATTACTAACGCCAACTCAGACACGGACAGGGATGGACAGGGGTACCACTGTGCCCTTTCCACCAGTGATGGCATACAAAACAGCTTTCAAATTAAGTACTGACTAGACTCTGGGATGAAAATTGTCAGCTGTTTTTCCATGTGATATAGATCCATAATTATCATTCAAACTATTCTGATATATTGTTTGGCCATACAATCAGTTTGTTGAAACTTTCAACATAATTTCAGTAACGCATTTGGGTAATTCCCTGAGGTGGTTGGGTCAGGTGATGTAGTCATGTATCTTACTTCACCTGGGCGTCTGACTGATAATGGATTACAGTTGGGCAATGCCTATTGTCCTTGCAGCATGTAGGTGTAGAGGGGCAGTGTTTTTATTTCACCTGTTTTATTCTCTCTTTCTACCCTGTTCCTCTCTTTCATTGCCTCTACTGTCTGTTCACTCTCTTTTTATCCCTTTCTGTTGGGCACAAAGGTTGACATTTTGTAAAACACCAACACAGTCCATCAAACACTGAGGTGTCCTAAGTTTTAAGGGGAATGAATACACAATTAGAGGATGCAGTTCTTTCAGAAATATTCTTGTTTATAATTCTTTTCTCTATAGGGGTCTTCAAAAGAAAACATTTTCTCCTCAGCAGCTAAATTTTCCTTTTGTGTGTAATTCTTTCTTTTGTCTAGAGGGGTCTACACTCATGAAGAGCAAATCCCGTCTTTTGAGTGTTGATCCCAATGTGGGGATAATTTCATTGAAAAGCGAAAAGGAACGTAAAAAAATTTTAACTTGAAATATCAGAAAGCAGGACATGCTTGTGTATTCATTTTAACTGTGATATATTTTAGAAATATTGACTTTGGTGACTTGTTACAACCAGAGATGAGAGCAAAACACAAGCACACGACTTATGATCTAATGGCTAATATTGTTCATGATGGAGAGCCAGAGGCTGGCAAAGGCACATATCGGGTCCATATACTGCATAAGGTAGGTGGGACTGGCTGTGTGTAGAAGCCTTCATGGTGTAGTGGTCAAGATACTCGCCTCACAAACCTAGGATCATTGGTTCAATTCCTTGCTTCTCCAGACTTTTGGATAAGTTCATGAACCAAGGTACTATTTTATAAGACCTTAATTGTTGGTAGGACTCAACAAACAGAGAGGCTGTGTGTGATACTGAGATAATGTTTTATATGAGTACATACATATCATTTCCAGGAGCAACATCAAATGATTTGAACTAAGTTGGTACTTGTTTCCTTGCGTTATTGTTGGATTTTGCAAATGTTTATCAAACTGCATTAAAAGAAAGGTTTGAAATTTACACATACATCGGTGGAAAAATGACTATCAAATAACACTTCTAGATACATTCAAGTTTTTATTATTATTTTTTTTTTTGTTGTTTTTTTTTCATATTGAATTGATACAGATGTTTATTTTAGAAAATAGGTACATTTGTCAGGGAGCTTGCACTGGCAAACAAAATACTCCTCAAAGAGGGGCAAAAATTACAGAAAAGAAATTGCTCTCAGAGAGTCAGCGATTTCTTCGCTGGCTAGCCTTACTATACAAAAGGATTAAAATACTAGGCAAACCAGCTGTTTTACCCTTGAGCTGCTGAGAAAACTGCATCTTAAACTGTTGTCTGTTTATGTCATCTGCTGAATCTTCTTGCAAATGTTTTAAAAATATTTTTGCGTACAGGCAGACCGTGTTGACACAGATCGGACTGCTCTTGTAGGAGCAGTCTAATCTGGGTACACACTGTTCGCAAAAGTGAGTTTTTAAGTAACTGGCAGATGGCAAAGCAGATGATAATTGTCTGATCGGAATTTTATGGGTTAAGAATGAAAAAGTATTCTCCCTTCTAAAATGGTCTTTTTGTCGTTTACACTTTTCAAAATGTACCATATTTCAGGGTACCAGTAAATGGTATGAGCTCCAAGATCTTCATGTTGCTGACATACTGCCTCAGATGATTACACTTTCAGAGAGTTATATACAGGTAAAATTGTAAGCCATAGCAACAGATCAGGTGGAGTAAAAATAATTTTTGGATGATACTTCTTATTTCTCTGTTAAAACATGTGCCGTTGGTACTTGTTAGATAATTTTTGGATGATACTTCTTATTTCTCTGTTAAAACATATGCCATGGGTACTTGTTAGATAATTTTTGGATGATACTTCTTATTTATCTGTTAAAACATATGCCGTGGATACGTGTTAGATAATTTTTGGATGATACTTCTTATTTCTCTGTTAAAACATATGCCGTGGGTACTTGTTAGAATTGCCTCGATGAGGTACCCAGGACATATGTTTCTAACAAGAAATATGGAAAATTATCTCTGTCATCCTCAGTTTTCCTGCTTATCAGGAGCTATGGTACTTGTTGAATTTTTTTACCAAGTTCTGCAACGGAAGGTCAGGTTGTTTTTCTCCGGGTACTCCGGTTTTCGCCCACATCTGATTAACGATCGGCTCGATATGAGTGAAATAATCTTGAAAGGGTCGTAAAACCAACCCCCCCCCCCCCCCCCCCCACCACCACCACCAAAAAAACCTCCATTTCCACATTGACTTTGAGGTTAGACATTTAACTAATTGTGTTTTGTCTGATTCTAGGACATCACCAACTGTACTTCACTAAATGTGTCCGGGACATGATACTTCAGTGAGGCAGCACTATAAAAGTGAGCATTGAGCTCCCTGTCGCAACCAGACACCGTCGTGATATGACTGAAAAAATTGTTGAAAGCGACGTTAAACCCGAATTCACACAAACACACACACACTGATTATTGTACATCACCAACTGTACTTCACTAAATGAGAAGCCTCCGTGGTGCAGTGGTTACACTACTCGCCTTGTAAACCAGGGATCGCAGGATCGCTCCCGGGCTTCTCAAGACTTTCGGATGAGTCTTTAAACCGAGGTCCCGTCTCCGTATGACCTTAGCTGTTCGTGGGACGTAAAATTCAAACACTCACTCACTCACTTCACTAAATGTGTTGTTATTATAGCTGCGCTTTGAAAAAGTGGGGCTATACTGGATTTGCCATGTCCTTCCGTCATTCTGTGACTTTGATTCCGTGACTGCAAAAAAAAAAAAAAATGTAATCTGCTTAATATCTTTAATGTTTTTGATCCAACTTTAATGAAACTTAACTACACTTGGTCTCCAAGAAAAGAAAGGTGTAGTAGAAGAATAGTGACCAAGGGCGCATAACTCTTGGAGTTATATCCCATGATAGGTTTTCAAATTTTAGAATGCATTTTGCTTAATAACTTTTGTGTTTGTGGTTTCACTTCAGTGAAACTTATACCAGACTTTGTCTCTATGATAAGTAAGGTGGAGTAGCAGAATAGTTACCAAGGGCTTATAACTAGGCTGACACGATTAATCGTATAATCGATTAATCCATCGATAAATTCCACAAAAATGATTATCAGTACTGATTTGCTTGTAATCGATTATTTGATAAGTGCAATTTACTACCCAAAGTTGTGCCTAAAATAGCTGAATCAGTGGCAAACAGTGCAGACCCTGATGAGACGCCGTAAAATGGGTCTACGATGTTTGCCCAGGCTTGCCTGTTCAACTTTACATATTGTAAAGTGCAACATATGGTAATAGTCATGCTCAGACAGAAAGCCAGACAGGTAATATTATGACAAAAACCTTAGCGATTACTAATCGATTATCGATCGCACTGTCAGAACTGATAATTGATTATCTTTTCAGCTCTGATTAGTCAGCCCTGCTTATAACTCTTGGAGTTAGTCTTATGTTAGTTTTTCAAATTTTGCCAGTCACGAGAACTTCATGACAGATTTCCCAGGAACTAGGAAAGCTGAAAAGCAGAAAGTTTGTATAATGACTGGATGTACTGTGTATACAAAAATAGGGGTCAAGGACCATAGCTCTTGGAATTACATTCCTTGATAGGTTCTCAAATTTTGCCATTCCTGAAGTTTTTCTTGTCAGTATTCTCAGGAAATGTGTGGCCCCCACCCATCGGGGCTCGAAAAAATGGATGGGCTGCATGATGCTTCCAGGCAGAGCTGAAACTGAGTGCACACGAGTACTGGTAAACCACTAAGAGAGCAAAGCGGTGCGAGTTGGAATGTCCATGCTTATAAACCCTATTGGTTTCATTGGGTGAAAGGGCTTGAGATGTCATTTCATCTCAGTGTTGGGTAAAAGTCCCACAAAATTGAAAGCAGTGTCTCCAAAATGATCTATACAGTGTTGACAGGGATGTTAAACTGCAAATCAAACAAACAAATTCTCAGCAAATATGAAAAATAGAAATCTGAAGGTTTTTATAAACATAGACAATGACTAGCTGTATCTTTAGCACCTTAATAGCGTCCAAGGGTCCATAACTCTTGGAGTTATATCTCTTTTTAGGTTTTCAAAGTATTAAAATACATTTTTTTCAATAACTTTTATGTTAGTGGTCCTACCTCAATGAAACTTATACCACACTTGGTCTCTAAAATAAGGAAGGTGTAATGGCAGAACAGTTACCAAGGGCCCATGACTCATGGAGTTACTTACCCATTTATGTAGATTTTTAAATTTTGCTGTTCTTGAAAATTTTCGTGACAGATTTCTCAGGAACTATGAAAGCTAGAAAGCTGTAAGTTCATATAAACATGGAAAATGACTGGATGCATCCTGTAATGCAGAATAAGAGTGGGTTGATGAATTGTGTTTATCGTAATGATGGGCTTATGGCCCAGAACTTGTTGAGTTAAATGTTTTATTTGCCATGTACCATGTTCTACAGTGATGTTTTCTGGTAAGCATGTATTCAAAATATTTCAACACTATGGGGTTTTCTCTTCTAATGGTGCCACAGCGTGGCTAAAGTCAGACCCCTGACAGCTCTAGTGTTGACAGCTACCATCAGAGACACCAATTGGAAAGAAACACAAAGATGAAATAACAAGACCCTAATGGAAACATCAATAGCGGAAAGCCAAAAGGACATTTACTTTCCCACAAAATGTCCAATTGGCTATCCAAAACTAAAAAAAATATAAGCGATACACTCGCTCAAAGACAAAACCATAACGAAAAATAACTGTGACAGAATAAACCTGCCCTTCTTGATATAACCTGAATTGTGTTTACTGAGCCTTCAATCTCAGAAAAGCAAACAAACAAATAAGTTGTGTATTTTATTTCTTTTGGATTTCAGATTTTTGAATTGAGAACTGATATTCCAAATCCAGCATATGTAGCACCAGAAAAGCCTGCAGCTCAAACTACGAAAACACAGAACAATTCTAATGCTGTGGACATGGAGTTATGCTGATAGTAGAATGTTTTATTATATAGTGCTATGCAGTAGTGTGCTTGAAGAGCAGCAAAGGGGTGTAGTCGGGGATAATTTTAGAGTCTTGCTTAAAACTGTATTTTATATCAGAAACTGTGGCATTCAAATGTTCAAGACACAGCAAAGAATCTGGTTGAAAACACAGGCAGCTAAATTTTAAATCTAGTCCATAATAAATATGAGGGTCCTTCAAAAAGTTTTGTCACTAATAGGTTTCCGTAGTTTTATCATATGTATTTCTTGTAATGCTTTATTGCACTTGAATAGCCTTTCAAATAGCTACCCATAACAGTTTATTTCATGCAAATTGCTTTTATAATGACCGAGATATGTTAAATTGAAATACATTAGTCATCAATGACAGCAATTCTGACAAGTTCCTACAATTGACATTTTATGATGAATAAAACTATCCTGAAATTATCATCAGTTGTTCCCCTTAACTGATCTTCATATAGAGATCATGGAGAAAAGTAAAGAGTAGAGTACATACTTTGTAACAGAATGCAGCAGCAATGGAATGTATCTTTTTTAAGAAAATGCTTAAGTGCATTTGGGAACTAGAAAATGCAAGAAAATGCAAGTAAAATTTGTAACTCCCGATTCCGGATGAAAGTAGGTTTTCACCAAAATCCTTAGTGAAGCAGACATGGCAATCCAACAGAAAATAGAAAGTTACCAATACCCCTTGGCAAATCAACTATCATGGCTGCCAGTATTGTATTTCTGATGTATACAATCATAGCTTAACCCATAAGATGCCAAGCAGGACAATTGTTGTCTGCCGGCTACTTCAAAACTCATTTTTGCAAACACTGTGGACCAGATCAGACTGCTTCTCTAGCAGCGGTCTGATCTCGATCCACACTTTGCCTGTATGCAAAAATATTTTTAAAAAGTTTGCAAGAAGAATCTGCAGACGACATAAGCAGACAACATTTTCAGATGTAGTTTTTCTCGGCATTTTAAGGGCAGACGACATATGCAGACGACATTTTCAGATGTAGTTTTTCTCGGCATTTTAAGGGCAGAAGACATGCAGACGACATTTTTCAGATGTATTTTTTCTCGGCATTTTAAGGGTTAAGATAAGGAGGACTAAGAAGAAGTATTATGGGATAATTTTCCTTCTTTCTTGTTAAAAACATATTAACCCTTGTCCTGCTGAGCCCAGATATGCCTTAACTTTCAAACAATGTAGATCCAGATCAGATGGCTTCTGAAGAAGCCATCTGATCAGGATCTACATTGTTTGTCATTCAGATTGTGAATTTATTGCAATATGCTTGCATCAAGTAATCTGATTGGTTGATAATCAGTAGTGGGTGTGGCATATTTGAATATTCAGCAGGACAAGGGTTAAGTTGTGGATACATATGGTTTAATGGAGAATTAGAAGCATTATCCTCCTCACTCATTATCTGTTGTAAATAAGGGGATTGTTAATGTTACGATACTCAAGCGGCTTAGCCGGCCTTGGTAGCTCAGTGTCAGATGCGGGCCTGACTGTCACTGGTGATCAGGAGGATGCGGGTTCGATACCTGCCGGGGTAGGCAACATTCTTCCGTAGAGATTGATCATGAAATCTTTTCTACGGTCATTCTCTTCCTTCACCTGTTTCAAGAAGGGCAGTTGTCAGTTTTTGGTGAAAGAATGTGCACTGTACTGGGTATAAGCCTGCCCAGGAAAAATGTGGATAGGTAAACTGACCAGCTCAAAAATGACCTAAAATAGTGTTGACTGGGCCATTAAACTCCAAAACAAACAAACTCAAGCGGCTTAGCATGAGATCTGGTCACCTGCTAAACTAAGGCACTGACAGCGCTGGTGGGTCTATTGTCTCTGAGTGAATGGTCCTGAATGTTTAGCCTTTGAATTCCTGTACTGTAAACAAACAGTTTAGATCCTGACGAGATGCCGCATTCTGCAGCGTCTGATCTGGGTCTTCACTGTTTGCCAAATCCAATGTTTGATTCCAATCTGAATTCTTTTAATAACTCACAGCAATAAGAATAGCTTGACTATTTCTGTAAATAGTTGTTACCTGGATATCATATAAACCAGTGATAGTCACATGGACATTAGCATGTAGATTTGTTTGTTTGTGTTAGAGTTGTACATCCCAGTCAACACTATTTAGGTCATTTTTGAGCTGGTCAGTTTACCTATCCACGCTTTTATTTAAGCGGTTAACCAGTACAGCGCCTATTCTTTCGCCAGAAACTGATAACTGTTCTTCTTGAATCAGCAGAAGGGAATCAGCGGACGGGAGAGAATGACTGTAGAAAAGATTTCATGATCAATCTCCACGAAAGAATGTTGCCGACCCTGGCAGGTATTGAACCCACCTCCTCCTGATCACCAGTCAGAAGCGCATCCGACTGAGCTATCGAGACCGGCATAAGCACGAAGAGCTACTTGTATTTAATAATGGTAACTTTTGGTCGATTGACTAACAATTGAGCCAAAATTCAGTGCTAGATTTTGAAAGCAATCTTAAACTTTCCGTCCAGAGAAGATGGACTTAACCCTCATGTAAGAAAATTCACCTTCTATAACCATAGTACAGTAACATCTATGAACTCGAAGTGTACAGTGAAACCACCTAAAATTAAGACTAATTCTGCTTTAAAAAGTTTATTTAATAGGTTGCTGTTATTCTTTCTCTGTTTTCTGAATACTGTCCTCTGGTCAGAGACCACCTTTGGGACTGTTCAAAAGTGGTCTTACAGACCACTTTTGAACAGTCCCAATCTGACCACCTTTGGGACTGTTCAAAAGTGGTCTTAATAACCACCATGACTCTGTTCAAAAGTGGTCTTACAGACCACTTTTGAACAGTCCCAAAGGTGGTTTTAGTATAGGAATTGTTACTGTATTTTATTTTAGACATAACTTTTAGGTTTTCCTCCAAGAAGTCATGTTCAGAATAAAAGATAGCTGCATACTCGCTTTAAAGTAACAAACAGCCAAATGGCCAAATAAATGAGATACTCAGGACATCACCAAATGCTGTTACATCATTAGGAATATGACATTAAGACATATGCTAAAACTGGATTTTAATTTTGCTTGCGATAATAAAACCAGTGCTCTGAATTTATTTTATTGTGAATTTTCCATCACAAAAACGCGCCTATATAGTTTTGACCCACTTGAAACCCACATTTATAAAGTAAAACTGGGGTTTCCGGGGGTATACCTTATTTTTCTTATTTCTGCTCTAAAATATAGATTGTGGGTACTCATTAGAACCGCCTCAATGAGGCGGTTCTAACGAGTTGAGGCGGTTCTAACGAGTGCCCACAATCTATATTTTGAGCAGAAATAAGAAAAGTATCACAATTTTTCTGCATAAAATTTTCATTTTTTCGGCGATAAAAGTGGCAACGTATTTGTATAGGCGTGTTTGCATAATGCAGTGCAGTTGTCCTTTAACCCTTAAACTGCCAATTACCATACTTGCAGATATTTATGTTTTTCAGAGAAAATATGGCTTGAAATTACATGTGAGTCATCTTCTAAGCCTTATTTTCTGTGAAAAAAAAATCCATCTGCTCTAAAAATATTTGTGGTGCTTTAACCCATTTTGTACCAGAAACCCCAAAACTGGTATCCTGGCAAACAGTGCAGGTCCAGATCAGGGCCTATACTATTTGCAAAAAGTTCAGCTATTTTTCAAATGATTTTAAAGATAACACAAACTGTCACACATAAATTTTGGAATGGACCCCTGCTATATATAAGGAGGAAGATTCCATTTGGTGCAAAAAGGGTTTTAAAGAGTTAAACATGCCCGGCTTATGACAAGTTTGTTTGATTTCAGGTTTAACGTCCCCGTCAACACTGTAAAGGTCATTTTGGAGACGTTGCTTCCAATTTTGTGGGACTTTTACTCGACATAGGGATGAAATGAAATCTCAAGCCCTGTCGCCCAATAAAACCAATAGGGTTTATTAGCATGGACGGTCCACCTCGCACTGTGGTCAGTACTAATGTGCGGGTCAGTTTCAGCTCTGCGTGGAAGCATCATGCAGCCCATATATTTCTTCAAGCCCCTATGGGCGGGGGCGCTGGCTTATGACAAACTGACAACAATTGTGACTTCTTTATTGGTAGATATTTGGTTAGCGAACATCCATCATAAGTCAGTTAATATACGCAATCTATTTATATTGAAGAATGATTTTACGAAATTGGATACTTAAATCATTGCAAGTATATACTTTTCTGAATTTATTTACTAAGTTACCATAAAGTCCAGTTCAGATAACCTTGTTGCAGAAGGGATTTAAGTTCAACATTGAATTTAGAAATTCAATCGGAATGACGTCTATAATAGTAAGAAAAAGGTTTGGGTAGTTTATGATACCGATAACCCTGATTAAGAAGTTTTGCAGTTAACAATTTATCACGAGAGTTGAAGCCACTTTAGAGTCAAATTAAATATAACATTAAGGTGTAAACTGCAGATAAATTTTAATGTTTTGTAAATAGAGAAAAATAAAGTTAGGTGTACATTACGATAACACACCCATGCCATATGGTGCAATTTTTACATCTCCAAAATGGCTACTTTTCTGACGAAAATCTGTGATATTTTTCTTATTTATACTGCAAACATAGGTTGTGGGTACTCGTTAGAACCGCTTCATTGAGGCGGTTCTAAAGAGTACCCACAACCTATGTCTTCGAGCAGAAATAAGAAAAATATTGTTTACCCCCTTAAACCCCAGCTGTAAATAAGGGGATTGTTAATGTTACGATACTCAAGCAGCTTAGCCGGCCTTGGTAGCTCAGTGTCAGATGTGTGCCTGACTGTCACTGGTGATCAGGAAGATGCGGGTTCGATACCTGCCAGGGTAGGCAACATTCTGCCGTAGAGATTGATATTGAAATCTTTTCTATGGTCATTCTCTTCCTTCCCCTGATTCAAGAAGGGCAGTAGTCAGTTTTTGGTGAAAGAATGTGCACTGTACTGGTTAAGTACTTATGTATAGGCCTGCCCAGGAAAAGTGTGGATTGGTAAACTGACCAGCTCAAAAATGACCTAAAATAGTGTTGACTGGGCCGTTATACTCCAAAACAAACAAACTCAAGCGGCTTAGCATGAGATCTGGTCACCTACCAAACTAAAGCACTGACAGCACTGGTGGGTCAATTGTCTCTGAGTGAATGGTCCTGAATGTTTAGCCTTTGAATTCCTGTACTGTAAACAAACAGTGTAGATCCTGACGAGATGCCACATTCTGCAGCATCGGATCTGGGTCTTCACTGTTTGCCAAATCTGATGTTTGATTCCAATCTGAATTCTTTTAATAACTCTCATACGCAACACTCTGAACTCACAGCAATAAGAATAGCTTGACTATTTCTATAAATAGTTGTTACCTGGATATCATATAAATCAGTGGTTGTCACATGAACATTAGCATGAAGATTTGTTTGTTTGTGTTAGAGTTGTATGGCCCGGTCAACACTATTTAGGTCATTTTTGAGCTGGTCAGTTTACCTATCCACGCTTTTATTTAAGCGGTTAACCAGTACAGTGCATATTCTTTTGCCAGAAACTGATAACTGCCCTTCTTGAATCAGCAGAAGGGAATCAGTGGAAGGGAGAGAATGACTGTAGAAAAGATTTCATGATCAATCTTCACGAAAGAATGCTGCCGGTCCTGGCAGGTATTGAACCCACGTCCTCCTGATCACCAGTCAGAAGCACATCCGACTGAGCTACCGAGATGGGCATTAGCATGAAGAGCTACTTGTATTTAATAATGGTAACTTTTGGTTGATTGACTAACAATTGAGCCAAAATTCAGTGCTAGATGTGAAAGCAATTTTAAACTTTCCGTCCAGAGAAGATGGACTTAACCCTCATGTAAGAAAATTCACTTTCTATAACCATAGTACAGTAACATCAATGAACTCGAAGTGTACTGTGAAACTACCTAAAACTAGAGCCAGTGTTTATGAAACACAATGCCCCCAACTGCTTGACCCTAACACTGCTTGTCCCTAACAGTAATTGAGATATCTTGTTTTTATGTGGCTGTAATGCTGAAATTACACAAGAAAAGCTGTAGTTAATCAGGTCGTTTATTTATCACCCCCTACTAGTTTTTTAAGTTACAGGATAATAGCTCATACAGTTTTAGAGATACAGTCACACTTGTCTTAGTGGCCACCTTTATTAAGCGAGCAACCTGTCTTAAGCAAGCATGCATTAAGTTCCACAAACTATTCTTCCGCGAAAAACAAAGAAGCATAATACCTTGCATCTTTTATCCAGTGTTTTTCATGTAACTGTAATGCTCTAAGATACTGTTCATGAACTATGGGTCCAAATTTGTATGTGGTCATCGTTGAATCAAATCCTAAACCGTAGTATAGTGGATATGGAGCAATGAGTTCTCCTTCAGAAATGCGTTGCAGGATCTCATCTGCATTTGGAATCGAACCCTTGCATGTGGAGGACAGTTTCACTGTGATTGGGTTCTTTCTCTCCTCTCGAAACACCATGAGCTTTTCGAACTTTCGTCACTTTGCATTGTAAATGATTTTAGTGTGGTATGTAATGGCTTTGGAATTGATATCTATCCCATAGATAGTGTTCTCCCAACATCTAGAGACTGGAAATATTTTGATTGCAGGAATAATGAAGCTTGCACGTGTACAAATTTCGCTTGAAAGCTCACTCACAAGAAAATTACAAGGAGGCTTTGTCAGTCTTTGAAACATAATATTTATATGAAAATGAAGGGTGATAACTTTTCTTATACTTATCTCTGTTATAAAATATATGCACGAAAATTAAAATCAACATTTAAGAATTAGAATTTAGAACTTGCCAATATTGAAACATATGCAAAACTCCATTAATTGGTTCTGACATAAGAAATTTAGGCTGATGAAATTTTTTTACATCAGTAAGAAGCATAATTCTAATTCAATTTAATAAACTATCACCATTTTTTGTATTTTGTAGTAATCAATCATGTGATGAAATCATGAAGTTTCAAGACAACTGGTCCAGTGGTTGTGGTAATTTTTTTTTATAACGCTTTTACCATATTTAGGCAAGGTGATCAGGTTAGTCATGTGGCCATTACCACTCAAACTTTAGTCCACCAGTCATAGGCTGCGTATAAAATTTAATTGAAACAGACACATTTTTTTATATAATTGATTTGTGGTTATATACTGTATAGGCCATTTTGGAGATGTTTTAAAATTTCTGGGATGTTTACCTGATATCCGAAATGAAATGACATCTCACATTTTTTTTTCCAACAAAACCAATAGGGTTTATACGCATGTACATTCTCGTGTAAAACACTCTTTCGGATTTTTTTCAAAAGTTAATCAGTTCATCTACTCATCATCCCCAACCAGCCTGTAAAGTTTCAGGGCAATAGCTCAAACAATTTTGAGATATCTTGCTTACAAGCTGAAAACACGAAAAAAATCAAAGGACCATAACTCAAGAAAAAAAAATTGGATTTTTTTCAAAAGTTAATCAGTTCATCTACTCATCATACCCAACCAGTCTGTGAAGTTTTGGGGAAAAACCTCATATAGTTTTTGAGATATCTTGCTTACAAACTTAAAACGCGAAAAATTTCAAAGGGCCATAACTCAAGAAAAAAATATAGGATTTTTTTTCAACAGTTAATCAGTTCATCTACACATCATCCCAAACCAGCTTGTAAAGTTGCAGGGCAATCGCTCAAACAATTATTGAGATATCTTGCTTACAAGCTGAAAACACGAAAAAAATCTAAGGGCCATAACTCAAGAAAAAAAAATCGGATTTTTTTCAAAAGTTGATCAGTTCATCTACTCATCATCCCCGACAAGTCTGTGAAGTTTCGGGGAAAAACCTCAAATAGTTTTTTTAGATATCTTGCTTACAAACTTAAAACGCGAAAAATTTCAAAGGGCCATAACTCAAGAAAAAAATTTCGGATTTTTTTCAA
The DNA here is from genome assembly GCA_963580285.1 of Lucinisca nassula. Lineage (NCBI taxonomy): Eukaryota > Metazoa > Mollusca > Bivalvia > Lucinida > Lucinidae > Lucinisca > Lucinisca nassula. Next base: position 175,662,811 of record OY757011.1, read on the forward strand.
AAGTTAATCAGTTCATCTACTCATCATCCCCAACCAGCATGTAAAGTTTCAGGGCAATAGCTCAAACAGTTTTTGAGATATCTTGCTTACAAGATTTCATAGTATTTTTTGCAAAGGGGCATAACTCAAAAAAGGGGCATAATCCTGACGAGAAAAAAAACACGGGTCAATTATTTTTTCATGAGGAATCCATATATGAAATTTCAAAAACCTAGCACCCATGGTTCTAAAGTTATGCTATGCAGTAAAAAGTGGGACGGACGTAAGGACGGAAGGACGGAAGGACGCCAAAACGCGAAAAATTTCAAAGGGCCATAACTCAAGAAAAAAATTTCGGATTTTTTTCAAAAGTTAATCAGTTCATCTACTCATCATCCCCAACCAGCCTGTAAAGTTTCAGGGCAATAGCTCAAACAATTTTTGAGATATCTTGCTTACAAGCTGAAAACACGAAAAAAATCAAAGGGCCATAACTCAAGAAAAAAAAATTGGATTTTTTTCAAAAGTTAATCAGTTCATCTACTCATCATACCCAACCAGTCTGTGAAGTTTTGGGGAAAAACCTCATATAGTTTTTGAGATATCTTGCTTACAAACTTAAAACGCGAAAAATTTCAAAGGGCCATAACTCAAGAAAAAAATATAGGATTTTTTTTCAACAGTTAATCAGTTCATCTACACATCATCCCAAACCAGCTTGTAAAGTTGCAGGGCAATCGCTCAAACAATTATTGAGATATCTTGCTTACAAGCTGAAAACACGAAAAAAATCTAAGGGCCATAACTCAAGAAAAAAAAATCGGATTTTTTTCAAAAGTTGATCAGTTCATCTACTCATCATCCCCGACAAGTCTGTGAAGTTTCGGGGAAAAACCTCAAATAGTTTTTTTAGATATCTTGCTTACAAACTTAAAACGCGAAAAATTTCAAAGGGCCATAACTCAAGAAAAAAATTTCGGATTTTTTTCAAAAGTTAATCAGTTCATCTACTCATCATCCCCAACCAGCATGTAAAGTTTCAGGGCAATAGCTCAAACAGTTTTTGAGATATCTTGCTTACAAGATTTCATAGTATTTTTTGCAAAGGGGCATAACTCAAAAAAGGGGCATAATCCTGACGAGAAAAAAAACACGGGTCAATTATTTTTTCATGAGGAATCCATATATGAAATTTCAAAAACCTAGCACCCATGGTTCTAAAGTTATGCTATGCAGTAAAAAGTGGGACGGACGTAAGGACGGAAGGACGGAAGGACGGACGGACGAACAGGGCAAAACCAATATGCCCCCACAACTTCTTCGAAGTTGGGGGCATAATAAAGACTAATTCTGCTTTAAAAAGCTTATTTAATAGGCTGCTGTTATTCTTTCTCTGTTTTCTGAATACTGTCCTCTGGTCAGAGACCACCTTTGGGACTGTTCAAAAGTGGTCTTACAGACCACTTTTGAACAGTCCCAAAGGTGGTCTTAATATAGGAATTGTTACTGTATTTTATTTTAGACATAACTTTTAGGTTTTCCTCCAAGAGGTCATGTTCAGAATAAAAGATAGCTGCATACTCACTTTAAAGTAACAAACAGCCAAATGGCCAAATTAATGAGATACTCAGGGCATCACCAAATGCTGTTATATCATTAGGAATATGACGTTAAGACATATGCTAAAACCAATAATAAAACCAGTGCACTGAATTTATTTTGTTGTGAATTTTCAGTGCAGTTATCCATTAACCCTTAAACTGCCAATCACCATACTTGCAGATATTTATGTTTTTCAGAGAAAATTTGGCTTGACATTACATGTGAGTCATCTGCCATGCCTTATTTTCTGTGAAAAAAATCCATCTGCTCTAAAAGTGTTTGTGGTGCTTTAACCCATTTTTGTACCAGAAACCCCAAAATGGGTATCCTGGCAAACAGTGCAGGCCCAGATCAGGGCCTATACTATTTGCAAAAAGTTCAGCTATTTTTAGCTCACCTGGGCCGAAGGCTCCAGGGGAGCTTATAGTATAGTGGGTCGTCCGTCCGTCCGTCCGTCCGTCGTCCGTCCACACTTTTGAGCAGCTATATCTCTGTATCCTGCAGGCTGATCTCAATCATTTCTCATCTGTAGCATGCCACTGGTGGGGCATTGATGACATTAACTTTTTTTCGAAATTGCTCTAAAAGTTTGGTTCCTATGGCAACCACAAGGTCCCATAGACTTACTATGGGAAAATGCTTGTCATCACCATAGCGCCTTCAGTTTTGATCAGATGTTTCTGAAACTTATATGTAAGGTGACTGGGGATAAAAACTTGGATGAGTTCGAAAACCGGCCAAGTTGGCCCATTTATCATAGAGTTACGTCCCTTTGATTGCTGAAAATGCCCATTTTCGACCTTGTCATCACCGTAGCCCCTTCAGTTTTGATTGGATCTTTCTGAAACTTATATGTAAGGTGGCTGGGGATAAAACCTCGGATGAGTTCGAAAACCGGCCAAGTCTGCCCATCTATCATAGAGTTACATCCCTTTGATTGCTGAAAATGCCCATTTTCGACCTTGTCATCACCATAGCCCCTTCAGTTTTGATCGGATCTATCTGAAACTTATATGTAAGGTGGCTGGGGATAAAAACTCGGATGAGTTCGAATACCGGCCAAGTCTGCCCATTTATCATAGAGTAACATCCCTTTGATTGATGAAAATGCCCATTTTCGACCTTGTCATCACCGTAGCCCCTTCAGTTTTGATCGGATCTTTCTGAAACTTATATGTAAGGTGGCTGGAGATAAAACCTCGGATGAGTTCGAAAACCGGCCAAGTCTGCCCATTTATCATAGAGTTACGTCCCTTTGATTGCTGAAAATGCCCATTTTCGACCTTGTCATCACCATAGCCCCTTCAGTTTTGATCGGATCTATCTGAAACTTATATGTAAGGTGGCTGGGGATAAAAACGCGATTGAGTTCGAATACAGGCCAAGTCTGCCCATTTATCATAGAGTAACATCCCTTTGATTGATGAAAATGCCCATTTTCGACCTTGTCATCACCGTAGCCCCTTCAGTTTTGATCGGATCTTTCTGAAACTTATATGTAAGGTGGCTGGGGATAAAACCTCGAGTGACTTCGAAAACCGCCCTAGTCGGTGCATTTATCATAGAGTAACGTCCCTTTGATTGCTGAAAATGCTGATTTTTGACCTTGTCATCACCGTAGCCCCTTCAGTTTTGATCGGATCTATCTGAAACTTATATGTATGGTGGCTGGGGATAAAAACTCGGATGAGTTCGAATACCGGCCAAGTCGGCCCATTAATCATAGAGTTACGTCCCTTTGATTGCTGAAAATGCCGATTTTTGACCTTGTCATCACGGTAGCCCCTTCAGTTTTGATCATATCTTTCTGAATTTTATATGTAAGGTGGCTAGGGATAAAAACCCGGATGAGTTCGAAAACCGGCCAAGTCCACCCATTTATCAGAGTGTTACTTCCCTTTGATTGCTGAAAATGCTGATTTTTGACCTTATTAATATGGTAGCCCCTTTAGTTTTGATCGGATCTTTCTGAAACTTATATGTAAGGTTGCTGTGGATGAAATCTCAGATGAGTTCCAAAACCAGCCAGGTCAGACCATTTTTCATAGAGTAATGTCCCTTTGATGGCTGAAAATGCCGATTTTTGTCCTTGTCATCATCTTAGCCCCTTCATTTTTGATTGGATTTTTCTTAAACTTATATGTAAGGTGGCTGGGGATGAAATCTCGGATGAGTTCGAAAACTGGCCAAGTGGGCCCGTTTATCTTAGAGCAACATCCCTTTGATTGCTGAAAATGCCAAATTTTGACCTTTTCATCACCATAGCCCCTTCAGTTTTGATCAGATCTTCCTGAAACTTCTATGTAAGGTGGCTGGGTATAAAACCTCGGATGAGGTGGAATACCGGCCAAGTCGGCACATTTATCATAGAGTTACATGCCTTTGATTGCTGAAAATGCCTATTTTCGACCTCGTCATCACTGCTGCCCCTTCTGTTTTGATTGGATCTTCACGAAACTTACAGACAAATAAGTCAGACAGAAAAAGCTCGGAGGAGTTTGAAAACTCGTGAGGTTTGCATATTTATCACAGAGTAACATCCCTTTGATATCACCAGTTAATTGCTTATTTTTGAACTTGTCATCACCATAGCCACTTCAGTTTAGATCGGATCTTCTTAGCAAGTCAGGAATAAAAGCTTGAATGAGTTTGAAACTTTGAATCTGTTAGCTCAGGTGAGCGATACAGGACCAGCTTGGTCCTCTTGTTTCAAATAATTTTTAAAGATAACACAACCTGTCACCCCTAAATTTTGGAATGGACCCCTGCTATATATAAGGAAGAAGATTCCATTTGGTCCAAAAAGGGTTTTAAAGAGTTAAACATGCCCAGCTTATGACAAACTGACAACAATTGTGACTTCTTCAATGGCAGATATTTGGTTAGCCAACATCCATCATAAGTCAGTTAAAATACGCAATCTATTTATATTGAAGAATGATTTTACGAAATTGGATACTGATATCATTGCAAGTATATACTTTTCTGAATTTATATAGTAAGTTACCATAAAATTCCAGTTCAGATAGACCTTGTTGCAGAAGGGATTTAAGTTCAACAGTGAATTTAGAAATTCAATCGGAATGACGTCTATAATAGTAAGAAAAAGGTTTGGGTAGTTTATGATACCGATAACCCTGATTAAGAAGTTTTGCAGTTAACAATTTATCACGAGAGTTGATGCCACTTTAGAGTCAAATTAATTTAAATATAACATTTAGGTGTAAACTGCAGTTAAATTTTAATGTTTTGTAAATAGAGAACAATAAAGTTAGGTGTAAAATGACGACCACCGAGAGTTGCAATCAAAAATCATTGTGGTACATTAGCAAATGTTCTATAAAAGCTGGTCAATTGAAAGCAAAGACTCTTACGCTGAACTGAAACTCATGGAGCCTACAAGTTTCTCCTTGGTCAGACTAGCTAGTTTCAGCTAAATAGACATCATTGGTAACTCAAAATTTTTTCAAAAGTCCACAGTGAAATCAATGACTCCAAAGGAGTAGAAAGTATTACCCACACTTTGGTAATGTGCAGGGTGGAATTAATGATTACCAAGAAAAATCCGAACAGAATTGTCTCAGCTGTCCTTCGTCTTTTGGGTCAAAAAAATGCAAACAGTGGACATTTCGAATATGTAAATAACTATGCAAAAATCAATATAATAAAAAATGGACCAGAGTTAGATAGAGTTTAGGGTGGTTTAAGATCCCGCAGACTTATTGGAGTTCTAAACCAAATGATAATCAAATGTTACAATATATCCCAAAAATTTCTTGAACAAATGAAGCAACGTGAGGGTCAAATACATTAAAATATAACATTTAAGCGTTAACTTCAGACATATTGTAATGTTATGCTAAAACACATGTTAACAAAAAATGATCAATGTGGGGCAAACAAAAAGCATTGTGGTAAAGTAGCAAATGTTCTTTAATAAGGTTGTTATTCGACAGCAAACACTTCTACACAGAACTGGAAATCATTGAGCCTACAAATGTTCGGGGGTCAGACTAGCTAGTTTCGGCTAATTAAACCTCACTGGTGACATTAAACGTTTAACAAGAGGGCCAAGATGGCACTGAATTGCTCACCTGATATCAAGTTGTCACATAGTTTCTGAAAGTCATGTAGGTGACAGCCTTTCCATGAAGCATAACTTACTTTTACTTTTTTCTATTTTTAGCTCTGGCAGCCATTTTGATCATCTGAGCAGAGCTGTTTTAGCTATTTTCGTAAAGGGTCAGCTAAGCAACATTCCTATGAAGTTGAATGAAACTGGCCCAAGGGTTCAGCACAAGTTATGTTTGAAACAAATTTACAACATTCTTCTATTTTTTGCTCTGGCAGCCATCTTGTTTGTCAGAGCAGAACGATTTTAGCTATTTTGGTAGGGAGCTATCTGAGCAACACTCCTGTGAAGTTTAAATCAAATTGGCTCAAGTGTTTAAGGAGGAGTTTGCATTTGTAGCAAATTTACTTTTTATTCTATTTTTAACTCTGGTGGCCATTTTGCTCATTTGAGCAGAACCATTTTAGCTATTTTGGTAGAGGGTCTCTGAAGCAACATTCCTTTGAGTGAGTGAGTGAGTGTTTCAGTTTTATGTCCCACCAACAACTAAGGTCATACGGAGACGGGACCTCGGTTTGAAGACTCATCCGAAAGTCTTGAGAAGCCCGGGATCGAACCTGCGACCCCTGGTTTACAAGGCGAGTAGCGTAACCACTCGACCACGGAGGCTTCTAACATTCCTTTGAAGTTTGAATGAAATTGATCTGAGAGTACAGGAGAAATTTTCATTTAAAGATTTTTATTCGCCTGTTTTGTAGAAACGGTCGTATTATGGTATGTGATCGGTGTCCATCTGTCTGTTCGTCCATCTGTAAACTTTTTGTTTCCCGATAACTCTTCACACAGTTTTCTTCCGATTAAGCTGAAACTTGTAGATAGTAAGACCATGACCTGATGTAGCGCGTATTGCTATGAGGTTATGGTTCAGTAAATAATAATAGAGTTATACTCCTTTGAACATTTTTGTAAACTTTCATTTCGGGATAATTCCTCCTAGTTTTCATTCGATTAAGCTGAAACTTGGTAGATAGTAAGACCATGACTTGTTGTAGTATCATTTCGAGGTTACAGTCCACGAAATATTCACAGAGTTATGCCCCTTTGAAATTTTTTGTAAACTTTTTCGTTTCTGGATAATTCCTCCTACAGTTTTCATCTGATCAAGCTGAAACTCAGTAAGTAGTAAGGCCATGACCTGATGTAGCGCTTATTTTTTCGAGGTCAAAGTCCACCAAATATTTACAGAGTTATGCCCCTTTGAGTATGTAAGTATTTTGTTTCCGGATAACTCCTCCTACAATTAAAATTCAATCAAGCTGAAACTTAATATATAGTTAGACTATGATGTGGAGCATTGCATATTATTACGGCCTCACACTGCCAACAGCTATATTGCTGTTGTCCGTGTGTTTGTAATGCTTTAACAAAAAAATGTAACGTCAGTCATAACTTCAAAAGTATTTGCCCTACTCTCATGAAACTTCACCAACCTACTCATCATCACAAGACCGATATTCTGACAAAGGACCATACCTATATTGCTTTTGTCCATGTGTTTTTCTTGCCTTAACCAAAAAACTTAACCTTGGTTGTAACTTCAAAAGTAGTTGCCTTTCTCATGAAAATTGACACAAATACTAACCATCACAAGACTTACATTCTGACAAAAACTTGTACCATACCTCTTTGATAGCTCTATGTGGGGCTGTTCTAACATAGTCAGTGATCTGGTTTTGAGGTTATGGTCCAACAAATAAAAACAAAAGTTATGCCCCTTTGAAAGTTTCTGTAAACAATTTTGTCTGCAATTTAGAACCGATTAATCTGAAACTTGATATATAGCTAGACCAAGATGTGAAGCAGCGCATATTATATCAAGGTTACAGTCCACCAAATATTCATTTGAACATTCCTGTGAACGTTTTGTTTATGGCTAACTCTGTAGAAAGAGTTGTAAAACCTTGTATGTAGATCAGAACTGACAGCTCAATTTCAGGCTGGCGTCCAAGCAGAGGACAGCCGCGAAATAGATCATGGCGGATCGAACTTAGAACAAAATATTTGGTTCAAACCCATCTTTAAAAATTTAGGATACAGCGTCATATTGAAAGTTCGAAGTACGCTTCAACTACATGGCATTCAAAGCAGCAAGTATAGCATATAAAAGGGTTGATGTATGTGGCATAAAACTGAAAGTAAAGTTAGTAGGCAAAAAGTCTATTTAGAAGAACCAGCAGAACAAAGGACAGCAGAAGAAATGGTCAAGTTAGCAGAACAACAGAACCTGCATAATAATAATAAAGACAAAAACAACAATAAATCAATTTGTCCCTGCCCATCGGGCCTTGGAGAAATATATTGGGCTACATAATGCGTCTACCCAGAGCTGAAACCGACTGCACAGGAGTACTGGTAAACCATTTAGAAGGACTAAGCCTGCCCATGCAAAGTGTTGCGAATCGGACCGTCTCTGCATATAAGTCCTATTGGTTTGTTTGGAAGGTAGGAGCATGATATCCGCCCCCACCCATAGGGGCTTTAAGAAATATATGGGCTGCATGATGCTTCCACGCAGAGCTGAATCCGGCCCTCACACTAGTACTGGTAAACCGCTTAGAGGGTCTAAGCCTGTCCAGGAACGGCGCTGGGAGGCGGACCGTCCATGCTGATAAACCCTATTGGTTTCATTGGGTGACAGGGCTTGAGATGTCATTTCATCTCAGTGTCGAGTAAAAGTCCCACAAAATTGGAAGCAACGTCTCCAAAATGACCTTTACAGTGTAAGACTTTCGGATGAGTCTTTAAACCGAGGTCCCGTCTCCGTATGACCTTAGCTGTTGGTGGGACGTAAAACTAAAACTCACTCACTCACCTTTACAGTATTGACGGGGATGTTAAACCTCAAATCAAACAAAATCAAGGACATGAGATATCATTTCGTCTCAATGTCAGGTAAAGGTGCCACAAAATTAGAAGCAATGTTTCCAAAATATCCTAAATAGTGTTGACGGGGAGGTAAAACATAATTGGGCGGCAGGGCTTGAGATGTCATTTCTTCTCAATGTCTGGTAAAAGTCCCACAAAATTTGGAAGCAATGTCCCAAAAATGATTTGTACAGTGTTGATGGGGACGTTAAACCTAAAACAAACGTAAAACATCAATTCAAACTAAACATTTGTTTACCCCTGGAGCCTAAAAAATGGGCTCCCTTTCAATGAAAAGAGCTCAGGGCCCATTTCAGTAGCTACAATCCCTTCAGGTTTTCACGTTTATTATTTTGTTTGTGTGTTTGCTCTATTTGGTTAATTTGGGGTGATTCTATATCAAATTGACCGGAATTAAGTTTTTTTTTTTATCATTGGAGCCCATTTTAGGAAATTGTGTTTCTTGCTTTGGTTGATTTGTGTCCATGCTATATGAAACTGAGTGGGCTTAAATTTTGTGACCCCTTAATTCATTTGCAGGTTCTCATTTCAATTAAGTTTGCCCAGAGCACATTCTGCAGCTGTACATTTCTATGATTTTCGTGCTGAAATTTAGCTAAGTATGGTGCCAACTGATTTCAAACTTTTTGGTGATACCCTCGTTACTTATCAAGTACTGGCCACTGTAACCTAAAGCCCCGGTCCCACAGACCTTGCGACTGCGATGCGACCTCTCTGCAACTGATTTTGTTGCAACTGGCCCGCGACCTTTGCAACTGTTGCAACTAAATTTGCTCCGTAAATGTGATCGCCCACCGGTCGCCGAACAATCAGCGATTAATGTTGCCCAAAGCCGGCGATTGATTAGCGACTTGTCGCCGAAGAATCGCCGTATGATCAGCGACTGACTTGCAACAAGTGAAACAAGATACGGGACTAGTCGGCGATCAATCGGAGACTGGATAAAACTGAGCGGCGACTTGTCGGAGACTGTTTTGCGTTTTTTTTGACACAGACAAAAATAAACTAAATTTTCGACTGCTGAGAGTCTTCTCTGGGCTGCTGCAAGTCCTCGTCATCCGAAATTGGAGTCCGACCCTTGCTACCCGAGACCTTGCTGCAACCTTTATAAAACCTCTCTGGGACTTCTGCAACCGCTCTGCGATTGCCTTTTTTTTAGTCGTGGAGAGGTCGCATTGCGGTCGCAAGCTCTGTGGGACCAGGCTTTAAGACAATACTCGTGAGGTGTGTGTATCTTCCCTGGACACGAATGTTTTCATTCTGCTCCAAGATCGTGTATCTAGTGGCCTTCTAAGCACACCAAATAATCTGAGTTTTAACCCTTCTCTTGCTGAATATTTAGTTTAGTTTAGTTTATTTACCCATTTCTGACTTTGAACCAATCAGATTACTTGATGTGATTTATTCCTACAAATTCATAAACTGAATAGCAAACAGTGTAGATCAGATGGCTTCTGAATCAAACAGTGTAGATCCTGATCAGATGGCTTCTTCAGATAGGGGTTGTTGTGAACAGCAAGATAAGGGTTAACTTCGAGGGGTAGGAAGTACAGAGGAATAGATGTGATAGATTCATTGTGATTGGGTATGGAATATGTTGGCTGATAGGGCTTCATAACTCAGGTGCTGACTGGGATGGAACATTTGTCGGTATTAAACTTTAATAATAATTATTGGTTGATGCCTGATGCTCTATATCGGAGTTCAACTGTTGGTTTTCTATTACTCCATTACTTCAGATATTTCATGCTGTAGAATCCTCATTGTTCTTTCATCTCTGTATTCATTTGATATTTATGCTCTCAGAGAAGTTGCAGTGATGATTGAACGAATAATTTGTCTAAACAACAACAGTACTAAAGGCGAGGATTGTGGCCATGAAAAATCGATTTAAGCCCTCGCCCCCAGTAAAAATGTTTTACTGACCATTCCAAGGCAGCACTTCCATTGTGGATTATTATTGTTATAGTTCATCTTTACAAGTATGACTCCTAATATTGTGGATAGCCGTTTGGCCATTTTGTGGGAAAGAAATTTCACTAGCTTTTGTTTGCAAGTTAGCATTTACCTTTGTATTGACAGTTCATTGTAATTATTATGACAAACAAGAAAATCATGCTTCACGGTGGTTTTTGCGTAAACATCTTACCATATTATTTCAAGTGTTATTTTAGATATTTGTACAGGCGAGATGAAGGTTTGCCTGTTGGTGTTTTTTTTGCACCCCTGACTTTTCAGCAAAAATGGCTATTTTGTCAATAATTTGTCGGATCAGGATGTTCACTGGAGGCCTCCTGTGCAGGGAGAATCATCCCCTGTGCAGGTTAAAGATCCCTAGGGTAATTACATGATTACTGTGTAGTCTTTCATCCTGCAAACCTGGAGTGTATGTAATATACACTGAGTAATGGTCAAAGGTGACAGATCGCAGTATCAATAGAAAGAAAAAAAATGGAATCAACATAAGTTAGGGTTAGAAGATACTTTGGGTTACGTGCTAGGGGTAACTTGGCCTTATAAAGAACAATGTCTTTTTTTTCCTGTATTTAAAAAAAAATAGCCATCAGAGGAGATGGCAAATCCCCCGACCAAAAGCCAATATGGCCTTCAGAAGACTGTTCACAAATAGAAAGTGCAACAGAATTAAAACATACTGTTAAGCTCATAGTATATTTTGTATATGTAATGTTTATTGAGACTATCTTCGCCTAATGATACAAAGGATCGCTTCTCAACATGATGAAGATCCAAGATTTCCAATGCACAAAGTACAGGTATACTGAGTTGTGGTTCTTGCACATGAAATGTCTTTTCAACCTTGTATATACACATGTTCAATTGTGGCAAGTACCAGCAATATATCTCAAAGGTATTGGAGTTATAGCCATTACAAGATTATACTGTCAGGGGAGATAACTCTCTTAAACCAGACACTCAGAATTGTGGTTCTTGTGTATGACACGCCTGCTTAACCTCATGTATACCTGTGCCAAGTACAATCAATATGTCTCAAAGGGTATTGGAGATACGGTGATCACAAGGTGGTGGTACTGTTATATTGAAAGGGGAGATAACTCAAATACCACAACACCAGGAGTTGTGGTTCTTGGGCTTGACATGCCTACTATACCATGTATACAAGTTCATTCAATATATCTGAAAGGGTATTGGAGTTATGGCCATCACAATGTTAAATTGTCAGGGGAGATAACTAAAAAATCAGGGCACCCAAAGTTGTAATTCTTGCGCATGACACACCTGCTTAACCTCTGTACATCCCCACCAAATACCCGCCGACCTCGGTAGCTCAGTAGTATGCGCGTCTGACTGGTGATCAGGAGGATGCGGGTTCAATTCCTGCCGGGGTCAGCAACATTCTTTCTACGGTCATTTTCTCCCTTCTGCTGATTCAAGAAGGGCAGTTGTAAGTTTCTGGCGAAAGAATGTGCACTGTACTGGTTAACCGTCTACGTATAAGCATGCCCAGGAAAAGTGTGGATAGGTAAACTGACCGGCTCAAAAATGACCTGAAATAGTGTTGACTGGGCCGATAAACTCCAATACAAACAAACAAACCACCAAATACCCATCAATATGTCTCAAAGGGTATTGGAGGTATGGTGATCACAAGGTGGTCACTCTATTTTATTTGAAGGGTGGAAAACTCGAATACCCTAACACCCACAGTTGTGGTTCTTAGGCATGGCACACCGTCTCCACCTTGTCCAGAATTGTGCCAAGTACCATCAATATATCTCAAAGGGTATTTGAGTTACGGTTATCACAAGGTTACATTGTCAGGGGAGATAATTAAAAAAACAGGGCACCCAGAGACGTCGTTCTTGCATATGACACGCCTGCTTAACCTCATGTTCAACTGTACCAAGTACCATCAATATATCTCAAAGATTATTGGAGATATCGCCATCACAATGTAGTGATTCTATTTTATTGGAAAGGGAGATAACCAAAAAAAAACATGACACCCGGAGTTGTAGTTCTTGCGCATGACACGCCGTCTCAGCCTAGTGAACAACTGTGCAGGTACCATCAATATATCTCAAAGGGTATGAAGCCCCCGCCCATAGGGGCTTGAAGAAATATATGGGCTGCATGATGCTTCCACGCAGAGCTGAATCTGGCCTGCACACTAGTACTGGTAAACTGCTTAGAGGATCTAAGCCTGTCCAGGAACCGCGGTGCGAGGCGGACCGTCCATGCTAATAAACCCTATTGGTTTCATTGGGCGACATTGGGAAATGCTTTCGTAGCAAAGGTCATCCTTAAGATAGTCTACGCTCGTGGGCGTAGACAAATATTGCTAAAGCCAGGCTCAAGCACTTTGGGGCAGAGGGTTTGATAGAGGATCAAATACTAGCTGCGCATTCCATAGGCCATACAGGCTAAATTTATTTCAGTGTAAGAAAAGGGTAAGTATAACAAAACAAAACAACAGGGCGACAGGGCTTGAGATGTCATTTTATCTCAATGTCGGGTAAAAGTCCCACAAAATTGGAAGCAACATCTCCAAAATGACCTTTACAGTGTTGATGGGGACGTTAAACCTCAAATCAAACAAACAAAATCTCAAAGGGTATTGGAGTTATGGCCATCCCAAGATAGTCACTCTATATTATTTGAAGGGGAGATGACTCAAAACCATGGCAGCCAGAGTTGTGGTTCTTGTGCATGACACGCCGTCCCCGCCTTATGAACAATTGTGCCAGGTACCATCAATATATCTCAAAGGGTATTGGAGTTATGGCCATCACAAGGTAATCATTCTATTTTATTAAAAGGGGAGATAACTCAAAAACTATGTCAGCAAGAGTTCTAGTTCTGGCGCATGACAAGCCGTCTTAGCCTTGTAAATAATTGTGCCAAGAACCATCACTGAATCCCAAAGGGTATTGGACCTATGGCCATTACAATGTTGCATCTACGGGCGGACGACCGGACAGATGGACGGACGTCAGGCTGATCGCTATATCCCCCGAACCTATTCAGTCGGGGGATAATAAGGTCGTTTGTTTAGAAGGTATTGATAACTTAGATACCTGAATCTCGTCAACTCGAAATCCCCGCGCTAAGGAGATTGGCATACTATAAAAAGGGGGGATTTCTCAGTCAATTTGAAGGAGAACGGAAAAACTTCTAAGCGTGACGTTCCTACTAGGGTGTCTGTATTGTCAGGAAATCCGTAGGTATGTGTTTAAATTTAGTACTAATTATTTTATAGAATATGCTTTTTGTCGTGATATACTGTATGTTTTGTGCAACCGCAAGACGCATTTGATTTGCGAATTTGTTGCTCGTATTGGTCAACCAGCATCGTCGAGGCTTTTCGCTGAATAGCAGGCTGGTGCCCGTTTTGTTCTGATGAGCGTACAAACTTGCCTTGGAAAATGGTACGTACCAGGCAGACTATGACAACTATAGAAAGTTATCTCCCTTGGTTAAAGGAAACGAATCTTGAGGTCTCTATTTCCATTGAGGGGAATGGATACACTAGATTATATCATGGCTAAAAGCGTGTTCAAATGAATAATTAGGATTAATATGTATGTTTTATTAATTGACTATCCTGTATTGATCGGAGGTCATCCGTATTCGGAGGTCATCCGTATTAACCCCAGGTCAACCAATATTAAGTGAGGTCAAAAAATCAATAATGATTTTTTAATTGTGTCATATAATAAAATTGTCATTGATCAAGTAATTTCGCATTGACCCAGTTACAGGTCCTGGGTCAGCTGCATTAGCCCTCGGCCTTCCGCCTCGGGCCAATGCAGCAGACCTTGGACCTGTACCTGGGCCAATGCGAAATTACTTGATTAATAACACTATATTATCAATGAAAATTTCGAGTGAGTTAAAACCGAAATAATTGCTTGCCATATGATTTCAATATGAACTTGCCAATTTCTTGATGAGCTCATGCTGTGGGGACTTGATTAAAATTGCTCCGAAATGCATTATGATTGTCGTGATTGGGCATAGGTTATGAAGTGCCATTCGATGTGCCGATGTTTCAAAAGAATTTTTATCTCAAAATATGTTCGGTTTCAAAATTACAAAATCTTGCCAAAATTGGAACTCTATAAAATAAATATGAAATGTAAGAAAAACAGTGAAAAGTATAAATTGAGACTGAATATGATGCACTAGATATCCGAAGTGTCGACTTAAATGTAGTTCGACACATGTGAAGTTATAATAGATATATAGGGGAAACATTTTGTTCTTAGAAATCGGTTCGACATGAGTGATAGGATCTCGATAGACGTCGAGGTAACGAGAGTCAGCTCTGTGTCAAAATGTGCAATTTTGCAGAATTAATCATTTAGTAAGATACGGATGAAAAAACGTAACTGCAGTTTCCGAAGTTTCAGTTTCAGGTGCTGCTTAATGTCTAAAGTTGTCGAGATATTTAACCTGCAGCGGTCTATATAACATGATGATGGAAAGAAAATCTTTTGCCACTGCGTCCATAAGATAATGATGTATTCCGTATTTCTATGCACCTAATGGAAAAATGCGCGATTCAATGTCAAGGTCACTGTGGCTATTTTTAGAAAAACTTTGTCATCGCTCTAGCGCCTACATTTCTCCACCAATTTCAATAAAACTTCACACAAATGTTCCTTATAAAAATATCTCGAGCGAGTTTGACTTTCAAGGTCATGGCTTCAAGGTCAAGGTCACTGTGGCTATTTTTCGAAAAACTTTGTCATCGCTCTAGCGCCTACATTTCTCCACCAATTTCAATAAAACTTCACACAAATGTTCCTTATAAAAAAATCTCGAGCGAGTTCGACATTCAAGGTCATGGCCTCAAAGTCAAGGTCACTGTGGCTATTTTTCGAAAAACTTTGTCATCGCTCTAGCGCCTATATTCACTGATTTCAATATAACTTCACACAAATGTTCCTTATGACAATATCTCGAGCGAGTTCGACTTTCAAGGTCATGACCTCAAGGTCAAGGTCACTGTGGCTATTTTTAGAAAAACTTTGCCATCCCCTTAGCGCCTACATTTCATCACCAATTTCAATATAACTTCACACAAATGTTCCCTATAAATATATCTCGAGCGTGTTCGACTTTCAAGGTCAAAGCCCAAAGGTTAAGGTCACTGTGGTTATTTTGAGAAAAACTTTGTCATCCCTCTAGCGCTAACATTTCTTCACCGATTTCAATATAACTTCACACAAATGTTCCTTATGACAATATCTCCAGCCATTTCGACTTTCAAGGTCAAGGTCACTATGGCTATTTTTAGAAAAACTTTGTCATCGCTCTAGCGCCTTCATTTCTTTACTGATTTCAATATAACTTCACACAAATGTTCCTTATGACAATACCTCGATGGAGTTTGACTTTCAAGGTCATGGTCACTGTGGCTATTTTTAGAAAAACTTTGTCATTGCTCTAGGGCTTACATTTTTTCAACAATTTTAATATAACTTCACACAAATGTTCCTTATAACAATATCTCTAGCGAGTTCCGTTTTCAAGGTCAAGGTCACTGTGACTATTTTTAGAAAAACATTGTCATCGCTCTAGCGCTTACATTTCTTCACCGATTTCAATATAACTTCACACAAATGTTCCTTATGACAATATCTCGAGCGATTTCGACTTTCAAGGTCAAGGACCGCCCCCGCCCATAGGGGCTTGAAGAAATATATAGGCTGCACGATGCTTCCACGCAGAGCTGAATCCGGCCCAACACTAGTTCTGGTAAACCGCTTAGAGGATCTAAGCCTGTCCAGGAACCGCGGTGCGAGGCGGACCGTCCATGCTAATAAACCCTATTGGTTTCATTGGGCGACAGGGCTTGAGATGTCATTTCATCTCAGTGTCGGGTAAAAGTCCCACAAAATTGGAAGCAACGTCTCCAAAATGACCTTTGCAGTGTTGACGGGGACGTAAAACCGCAATTCAAACAAAAACAAATCAAGGTCAAGGTCACTGTGGTTATTTTTAGAAAAACTTTGCCATCTCTCTAGCGACTACATTTCTTCACTGATTTCAGTATAACTTCACACAAATGTTCCTTATGACAATACCTCGAGCGAGTTTGACTTTCAAGGTCAAGGTCACTGTGGCTATTTTTAGAAAAATTTTGTCATTGCTCTAGCGCCTACATTTATTGATGGATTTTAATAGAACTTCACACAAATGTTTCTAATGATAATATCTCGTCGCTTTGACTTTCAAGGTCATGACCTCAAGGTCAAGGTCACTGTGGCTATTTTTAGAAAAAAATTTTTCATCACTTTACCGCCTACATTTATTAACAGATTTTAATATAACTTCACACAAAAGATGCTTATGATAATAACTTGAGCAAGATCTACTTTCGTGGTCATGGCCTCAAGTCAAGGTCACTTTGGCTATATTTAGAGAAACATTGTCATCACTCTAGAATGTACATTTATTGATGGATTTTTAAACAAACTTTACACAAATGTTGCATATGATAATATCTCAAGCAAGTTGGACTTTTGCCATTTCAGTGTTTTCCACACATGAAGTGGTCTAGTGCGAGGGGATTTGTATCGCATGCGATGTCTTGTAGAAATAGATTGTACTGCATGATCCTTCCACACCGAGCTGAAACACACCGCACATGAGTACTGGTAAACCGCTTAGAGGGTCTATGCTTGCATATGCCTATATATAAGTCCTTTTGGTTCGTTTGGGCAGCAGGGCTTGAGATGTCATTTCATCTCGAGTGTCGGGTACAAGTCCCACAAAATTGGAAGCATCTCCGAAATGACCTAAATGGTGTTGACGATAACATAAAACCTTTATTCAAACAAACAAATAAAACAAGAGGACTAAGATGATCCTATATTGCTCACCTGAGCTAACAGAGTCAAAGTTTCAGGAAGTTCCAATCGTCACTGAAGGATTTATGTGAGGACAATGTCAAAAACAAGCATTTTCAGCATTCAAGGGGACGTAACTATATGAGAGATATGCAGACATCACCAGTTTTCGAACTCATCCGAACTTTCATTCCCAGCATACCCATATGCTAGTTTAAGGAAGATTTGATCAAAACTAAAGGACTTATGGTTAGGACAAGGTACAAAATAGGTATTTACAGCAAAGAAGGGGACTTAACTCTATGAGTAATGTGCCAACAATGTTTGTTTGCAAACTCATTCAAGCTTTTATCCCTGAATTTTCACAACTTGGCGACTTATGATGATGACAATGTCAAAAACGGGCATTTTCAGCAATCAAAGGGACAAAATACGCCGGCCTCACCAGTTTTTAAACTCATCCCTGACTTACTTGTTTGTAAGTTTCAAGAAGATCCGATCAAAACTGAAATGGCTACTATGATGACAAGGTAAAAAACAGGCATTTCTGCAATCAAAGGGACCTAACTCTTATGCTAAATAGGCTGATCTCATCAGTTTTCAACTCCTCCGAGCTTTTATCCCGTACTTACAGGTAAGTTTCAAGAAGATCCGATAAAAACTGAAGGGGCTCCATGATGGCAAGGTCAAAAGTAAGCATTTTTCCGCAATCAATTGGATTCAAATTCAGCAGGTGGAAAAGATGCAGAGGACAGCTGCTCGATGGATCTGCAGGCGATGGCGAAATAGAAGTAGCGTCGGTGACATGCTTGATGAGCTAGAGTGGCCATCCCTGGAGATCCGTCGTGAGCAGTCCTCCTTAACCTTCTTCTACAAGATTCATTCTGGTACAGTATTAATTTACAAGGATAGGTACTTGACCCCTCTCACAGTGTCAACCCGGAAAAGGGCATCAAGAGCAAATAACTCACAGTATCGTAGGTACCAGTCCTATAGTGATGCCCTGAAAAACTCTTTCTTCCCTAGAACTATTTCTCAGTGGAATAGTCTTCCATCTTCTGCGGTGAATGCCAAGACCGCAGAGGCGGTCAAAGCCCGAACAGTATAAGATTGAGACTCAGAGGTATGCGTTTTAGGATACCTCTGTGTTCGGATTGTAAACAGTTTTAAGGGCTCATCCAGTGATGATTTTAGCTCACCTGGGCCGAAGGCTCCAGGGGAGCTTATAGTGTAGTGGGTCCTCCGTCGTCCGTCCGTCCGTCATCCATCCACACTTTTGAGCAGCTATATCTCTGTATCCTGTAGGCTGATCTCAATCATTTTTCATCTGTAGCATGCCTCTGGTGGGGCATTGATGACATAAACTTTTTTTCGAAATCGCTGTAAAACTTTGGTTCCTATGGCAACCACAGGGTCCAATAGACTTACTATGGGAAAATGCTTGTTATCATCGTAGCGCCTTCAGTTTTGATCGGATCTTTCTGAACCTTATATGTAAGGTGGCTGGGGATAAAAACTCGGATGAGTTCGAAAACTGGCCAAGGCGGACCATTTATCATAGAGTAACGTCCCTTTGATTGCTGAAAATGCCGAATTTTTACCTTGTCATCACGGTAGCCCCTTCAGTTTTGATTGGATCTTTCTGAAACTTATATGTAAGGTGGCTGGGGATAAAACCTCGGATAAGTTCGAAAACCGGCCAAGTCCGCCCATTTATCATAGAGTTACGTCCCTTTGATTGCTGAAAATGCCGATTTTTTACCTTGTCATCACCGTAGCCCCTTCAGTTTTGATTGGATCTTTCTGAAACTTATATGTAAGGTGGCTGGGGATAGAAAAATCTTGAATGAGTTCGAAAACCAGCCAAATTTGCCCATTTATCATAGAGCTACGTCCCTTTGATTGCTGAAAATGCCGATTTTCGACCTTGTCACTTGAAAGTTACATATAAGCAAGTCAGAAATAAAAGCTAGAATGTGTTTGAAAATCGGTGAGGTCAGTTGATTTATCGTAGTTACATTCTACTTGATTGCAGAAAATGCTTACCATGTCATCACCTTGTCCTCCAATAAATCCTTCAGGAAAGGTTGGCACTTCCTGAAACTTTAAATCTGTTAGCTTAGGTGAGCGATACAGGACCATCTTGGTCCTCTTGTTTTTTTATGCTAAATTCTAAATTTAGCCACCCACCTAACTGAGGTAATGGCCAAATATGACCGACTCAGTATGAGAAGATAGATGAGAAGATAGATAGACGTTAACTCTATGATAAATAGGCCGACCTCACCCTCATTCAAGCTTTTATCCCTGACATGCTTATATGTAACTATCAAGAATATTCTATTTAAACTGAATGGGCTATGGTGATGACAAGGTTTAAAATAGGCATTTTCTGCAATCAAAGGGGTGCAGCTCTATGATAAATTGGCAAACCTCACCAGTTTTCGAAATCATCCGAGATTTTATCCCTGACTTTCAAGAAGATCTCAGGCTGATCAAAACTGAAGGGGCAGTGGTGATGACAAGGTCGAAATGAGCATTTTCAGCCAAGTAGGGGACATTACTGTGATTAATTGACTGACATCGCTGGTTTTTGAACTCGTCCAAGCTTTTATCCCGGACTTATATATAATTTCCAGAAGATCCGATGAAAACTGAAGGAGTTACGGTCAAAAATAGGCATTTTCTGCTGTCAAAGGGACGTAACTCTATGATAAATAGGCTGACCTCATCAATTTTCGAACTCATCCAAGCATGTATCCCTGACTTACGCGTAAGTTTCAAGAAGGCCCGATAAAAACTGAAGGAGCTACGGTGATGACATGGCCAAATATAGGCATTTCCTGTAATCAAGGGGGGCATAACTGAAATATAGACCGACTTCACCAATTTTTGAACTCAGCCGAGGTTTTGTCCCTTACTTACTTACATGTACGTTTCAAAAAGATCCGATGAAAACTGGACGGGCTATCGTGATGACAAGGTCAAAAATAGGCATTTTCAGCAGTCAACATGTGGGACAATTGTAATCCGCCTATTACCTGTGTCCGATTTAAACCGCGCGACAAATTGTATAGAAATTAATAGGGCACGTGAATCTAAGACATGATTGAAAAAATACTAGGCTAGATAGAGAAAATGTGATTGAAAATTATGAAAATTCAATCTTTTATCTTAATTTTGATTAAAATTTTATATTTTTTAAATAAAATTTAAACTGGTCAATTTTTAAATTAAAATAGGACCCTTCGTCTCGTGAACCTCTCGTTTACTTCAATAGAAAATTACCAAAAACTCACGAGGGTGTCTGTCTTTATACTGTAATAATTAAGTTATAAAATACGTTGTTAAAAATGTGACTTTAAATTCTAGAAGAAAAATGATTTTTCTTTCCAACAATATCAAAAAACTGAAGATCAAATAAAAACAAAGTTGGTCATTTTCAGGTTGTTTTATTGCCATTTTCAGTACTTTCAGCCGTCTCTCCTCATTGTATCTATTTATAGCTATCGATTCTCATATTACGCGATTTTCGGATTAAATCGGAAATTTCCGGGTTTAAGACGAATATCAAAGTGAGCTGCTGAAAACATTTTTGATAATGACATTTAATGCTGAAATAAATTTATTTTTATTTCGTCTTATTTATATATTTACTGTTTTTGATTTGTTGTTTTCTTGTTTAATATACTTTTTCTGCATGTGACTGATGCGCAATTAACAAATACTTCATATTGTTTACAAAAGAAGAAGAAGAAAGAAAAAAAAAACTTTATTTATTGATTTTTTTTTGACTACCGAAAATATATTGATTTCGGTGAATTTTTTTTTTATTTTTTTTTATTTTCGGGTTCTTCACACACATGCTAAATGGCAATTGTTGCTAATTACTGCCAATCATGCCGGTTGTGGGAATACTACAGATACTGTACTTTAGGTACTTTTAGGTACTTTTTCTGATCAGGGTCTACGTTGTGCGAAAGATCCAATGCTTCTTCATGCAGCAAGAGAAGTCTAGGATGCGCAAGCTGATGTGATTCTTTGCTGGGCACACGTAATTTGTAGGGAGTGCTGTGCCCTGGTTCAAATATTATTTTCTGGGATAAATTGCATGTAATTACACACAGAAAAATAATCATCACGAATACACGCCTATATAATTTTGACCCCTTGAACCCCACTTTTATATAATAGAGGTAAACCTTGTTTCTTATTTCTACTCTGTATATAGATTGTGGGTACTCGTTACACAATCTATATTTTGTGCAACAGAAAAATTCACAATTTTTCCATCACATGTACAAGTCCGTGAAATAAACACCCACCTAAACCCCACTTTATATAGAGAAAACTGGGGTTTACGGGGGTATACATTATTTTTCTTATTTCTGCTCCAAGACATAGGTTGTGGGTACTCGTTAGAACCGCATCAACGAGGCGGTTCTAACGAGCATCCACAACCTATGTTTTCAGTATAAATAAGAAAAATATCACGGATTTTCATAGGAAAAGTAACCATTTGGGAGATGTGGAAAATGTATTATGCTGCACGTGTGTGTTATCGTAATGCATTTTAAAATTTTCTCTTTTTTGGCAATAAAATTTACTGTGTAGTTGTACAGGCATGTTTTGTAATGTGTTGTCAGGGTTTCAAAACAAAATATATTTTAATGCTAACCAGAAATCAACAAAAGCTGATTTAACAAGTTTCGATTAATACGCATCAATTAATAAATGCATAGAATTTAAGAGTTGACACGCGCTGTGTGTATATTCAAATTAATTGCTTTATGACCCGGAAGCCTTAATTGTTGACATGATATCGACAAACTTATGTTAGGTAATCTTTAGACAAACGTTCTCTGAAGTTAATGGACTCGGTCCAGTTAACGCTTTCCCTTTCACCCCTAAGCTTCTGTTAATTAGAATTTAGCCCACCCCGCCCCCCCACCATCCCCCCAACCCCAAACAAAAAGAAAGACAAAGGGTTGAGCACAATTCAAGTCTTTCAATTATAACAAAATATATCCATATAACGCACAATGAACACTCTGATCAGATTGTGCAGATGCCAGGTTGGTCTGGGGTTTGTCATATAATCTTATTCGCTAGTTATCAAGTATCCTATTTTCTTCTACAAGATATATCTCTTACAGCGGTCCTAATGAGTACCCACAATTGATGTTTTGGAGCAAGAATTAACACACTCGCGCGTCAACGTGCATTTTTTCATATCTCCAAATAGCTATTTTTACTAATGAAAATCCGTGATAATTTTCTTATTTATACTGCAAACATAGGTTATGGGTGTTCGTTAGAACCGCCTCAGTGAGCGCAAAATAGTGTATACCCCGTAAACCCAAGTTTTCTCCTATACAAAGTGGGGTTTATGGGGTGTTCATTTCACGGACTTGTTAACCTAATGTATGTATTTACTTTTTTTAAGGGAAATACCAAAAATATTATTTCATCGAGCGTATTAAAAACATAAAATTTTTCACTCGTGCCAAAAAAAAAAAAAATCTTTTCTAACGAGTGCGTTGAAAACGTCATAGTTTTCACGAGTGTGCAGCATGGGTGATTTTTTTTTATTATTTTCAATACACGAGATGAAATATTTTCTGCTTTTTCTTTGTTTTTTTTTTTTTTTTTTTTTTTTGTTTCGACAAAACAGAAATCTTTTCATTTTATACGCGACTATGCTGTAGTTAAACAGCTGTTTATCACAAGCTTCGCAGTGTGAAAATAATATCCTTATTTGTTTCAGATATGCAGATATTTCACTGCTAATCGTGAGTAACCCAATTCAGACTCGAAACCCCTAAACGGGTACCGTGGCAAACAGTGCAGGCCGAGATCGGTCGGCCCAGATCAGACTGATCAGGGCCTACACTGTTTTAAAAAAATCAACCATTTTCCAAATAGGTTTTGAAGAAAACACAACCTGCCACCCCTAAATTTTGAAATGGACTCCTGCTATAGGAGGAAGATTCCACTTGGTACAAAAAGGGTTAAGTAATGTTAGGCCAGTATGGGTTCAACGGATAAAAAACCGATTAGTTGTCAAATAAAATGATTAAAAAATGAAACAGTTTGCTTTCTGTGTACCCCTTTATTGCTTAACGAGGCCAACAGAGCTTTTGTTTGTATTGGAATTTAGCGGTCCAGTCATTAGGTCATTTTTTGAACCGGTCAGTTTACCTATCCAATCTTTTCCTGGACAGGCTTATACGTAAGCGGTTAACCAGTGCAGTGCACATTCTTTCGCTCCCTGGCGTGCGGCTTTAAATAGCCGTTTTCCATCACGCAAAGCAAGTCCTTGAAGAACCCCTCAAAACACACTCTGTATTAACAGGGGCATACATTATTTTGCTCTTTCTGGTCCAAGACATAGATTGTGGGTACTCGTTAGAGCAGTCTCAATGATGGGTTTCAAACAAACCAGTGACAGGCACGTGAAAATCAGCAGTGCAAAGCTACTGTACTTAGTAGCGTTTGTCAATCCGTCTCAAAACTTTAACATTGAGTCAACTGCGTTCTACTTAACACTCGTTGAGCATCAAGACCAAGTTGTTGAAAGCAGCGTAAGTTAACCCTTTAGGTACCAAATGGAATCTTCCACATTATATACAGCAGGACTCATTTCAAAATTTAGGGGTGTCAGGTTGTGTTTTCATCAAAATCTGTTTGGAAAATGACTGAACATTCAGCAAACAGTGCAGGCCCTGATCAGACGCCGCGTTCTGTGGCATCTGATCTGGGCCTGCACTGTTTGCCAAGGTACCCCTTAAGGGGTTTCTGGTATGATGAATGGGTTAATGAACTCGCTACTGGTCAAAACGTTAACTACTGAATAGGTACCTAATACTCTTGTATTTCTGCTGGAAAATGTGAGGAGCTTTTTGCAAAATTGATGCAAACCCTATTCGCATTTTTTTGCTGTACAAAATGATAAAAAATTTAACGACTCGTTAACTAACGACTTCGCAAACAAAATTAAAATAAATAAATAAATAAATAAATAAATAAATAAATAAATAAATAAATAAACTAAAAGTGGCAGTAGGTTATTTTATAAATGCGGAATAAAACAAACACTTTCCCTTAAAATACTATAATAGTTGAAAAGCAATTTAATCCGTATTATGTATGGACCAATAAATCATCGTATTTAGTTAAAACAAATATGCCACTGTAATACCCTTAAGCAATTGTCTGAGACAAGGATTAACGGTCACAACCGATAGTCACCGAAAACTGCCGACTATAGCCGAATTGCTTTAAAACAGGTGTCAAGTAGCGTAATTCTGGAAGCTACCTGGAAAAACTGCCAGTACAGGTTTGTTCCCTTGATTTCATATGGCCTAACTTTTCCCGTATGGTGGACGTACCTGTACGATAGATAGGCGGACCTCGTCAGTTTTTAAACTCATCCGAGCTTTTATCCCTGACTTACTTGTTTGTAAGTTTCAAGAAGATCTTATCCAAACTGAAGAGGCTACGGTGATGACAAGGTCGAAAATAAGCATTTTCAGCAAAGTAGGGGACATAACTCGGTGAAATATCATAGCCAGGACACCCTTTATTCGTATACATGAACAACCCTCAGAACAACAATTGTTGGGTCTTCATTCACCATGAGGCTAACCTGGCTACATATGTTTTAAGTCCATCTTATTTTTAAATGGCATATGGTGACATGCACCCAGCCAATCAATAATCGACGCCATGTGAAGCAACTGGCCTCGGACTGTTGTTCAGGTTGAAAAAAATCACTGATTTGTTCACAGATTACTCTAAAAACTACTACCTCGCGCAAACTCCTGCACAGCCATTTTTATAAGTCGACTGTTATTTCTCAAAAACTTTTGCCAAAAATAGCTAAATCTGTGAGGGAGCATTTTTTTGCCATATTATCCTGAGCTTTGTGTCATCGAAAGGGAGACATTCAAAATCGCAGTTGTGCTGTTGATGGGACATCTATTCACTCATCTTTTAATGTCACACTTCAAAATATATTCAAACGGTAATTAGGAAACACCATTATTTGTCACCATGATACTTTTTCTAACTTTGAATAACTCGTACCAGAATACAAAAGGCTCAAATACACAGGAAGTTATAATAGTTTTCTTTCATTTGACAAAATATAGCCCCAAATAAATGGCGGAGGCAGATTGCAAATAGAACCTTAGCAATGATCTTGGATGACGTCCTATGTCAAAACACGCTGTTTCTCTGCATGTACTCTTCGCAAGTCGATGTTGTTGTATAACCAGAGTTGGGGTGCCATGGGGTAATCAGAGATGGAAATTCGTGTCTTAAAAAAAGTGAAACAAACCAGTCATGACCTTTTGGGAAATGCTTTCGTAGCAAAGGTCATCCTTATGATAGTCTACGCTCTTGGGCGTAGACAAATATTGCTAAAGCCAGGCTCTAGCACTTTGGGGCAGAGGATTTGATAGAGGTTCAAATACTAGCTGCGCATTCCATAGGCCTAACAGGCTAAATTTATTTCAGTGTAAGAAAAGGGTAAGTATAACAAAACAATAACAACATCTGTTCTGCAATTACATCTGCAGCAGAAAATATGACTGCCAAATTTGTTATGGTCAACCCATTGAAAGAAAATGGCCCTGTTGCCTACTGCGGTAGCAATTTATATTTAATGTGACTCTCAGTCACTTCACAGTTTACTTGAAGAAATTCTGCTAAGCTATGGGTCGTGCAATAACTGTGGGTTGTGCATTTTTGGTGGCTTTAAAGTTATTCATTGTAATCTGTTTCTGAAAAATTTGCCTCGGCGAGGCTATTTATCTTGCATTAGACATTCTTCTTGGTTACGTCTTAATGATATTTATTTTCATGTGAAAAGTTATCAAAATTTCCCAGCGGTTTCAAGTAATATCCCCGTAATCAGTTTTTACACGTCCGTTTGAAAAACGGGACATTTTATGTTATACCCTCTGGCGTCCGTCCGTCCGTCCGCCTGTAAACTTTTCGTTTCCGGATAACTCCTACTACATTTTACATCCGATTAAGCTGAAACTTCATAGAGTTATGAACCTTTGAAATGTTTTGTAAACTTTTCGTTTCCGGATGACTCCTACTACATTTTACATCAGATTAAGCTGAAACTTCATATATAGTTAGACCATGATGTGGAGCAGCGCATATTGTCTTCGAGGTTACCGTCCATCAAATAATAATAGAGTTATGCCCCTTTGAAAAATTCTGTAAACATTTTGTTTCCGGATAACTCTTCATTTTACATCCGATGATGCTGAAACTTTACATACAGTAAGACCATTATATGGAACGGTGCATATTATTTTGAGGTTACGGTCCGTCAAATATTAGAGTTATTGTCCTTTCACAGATTTTTCTAATCATTCTGTTTCCGGATAACACCTACATTTTGCATCTGATGAAGCTGAAACCTTACATATAGTAAATAAGACCATGATGTGGAACAGCGCATATTATTTTGAGGTTACAGTCCGCCAAATATTATTAGAGTAATTCCTCTTTCACAGATTTTTCTAAACATATTATGTTTCCGGAAAACCCCTCCTACACTTTACATCTGATGAAGCTGAAACTTTACGCATATTATTTAAAGGTTACAGTCCACCACTTATTGCCAGAGTTATGCCCATATTATTTTGAGGTCATGGTCCACCAAATATTACCGACCATGAACATTTGTTGGAGACAGGTAGTTTGAGCCTTTGAGGGTTATTAATAGTGCCAGGTAAGAATATATGGAGCACATATTGTTCCTTGGTTACATTCCACAAACCCAAACTTGTACAACAGTCAGTATATATATGCTTCAGTTTACTAATTGCCACGGGCGTATAATGCCGCGTTTGCGGCGCTCTTGTTAGCTATTGTGATCAGTCAATGTCCGTCGTGCGTCGTGCGGCGTCAACAATTTGCTTTAAATGCTAACTCCTCCTAAACCCTTGGGGCGATTTCAATCAAACTTCATAGGAATGTTGCTTAGGTGACCCTCTTTTAAAATAGCCAAAATCGTTCCGCTCCACTGAACAGTGTGGCCGCCAGAGCTAGAAATAGAAAAATCTTTAAACGACAGGTCCTATATCCAAGGACCAATTTCGTTCAAACTTAATAGGAATGTTGCCTAGGTGACCCTGTACCAAACTAGCTAAAACGAGTTTGCTCGGTTGAACAAAATGGTCACCAGGGATAAAAATAGAAAAACGTCAGTAATTTGTTTTAAATGCCAACTCCTCCTAAACCCTTAGATCAATTTCAATCAAAATCATAGGAATGTTGCTAAGGTGACGCTCTATCAAAATAGATAGAATCGTTCCGCACTGATGAACAAGATGGCCACCAGAGCTAAAAATAGAAAAATCTTTAAACGACAACTCCTCGTATACCTATGGGCCAATTTCGTTCAAACTTCATAGGAATGTTGCTTAGGTGACCCTCTGTCAAAAACAAAAGCTAAAACAGGTCCGCTACGATGAACAAAATGGCCGCCAGAGCTTAAAAAAGAAAAACTTTAAATGACAACTCCTCCTATACCTTTTGAGCACATTTCGTTCAAACTTCATAGGAATGTTTCTTACGTGACCCCCAACCAAAATAGCTAAAACGGTTTTGTCCCGATGAACAAAATGGCCACCAGAGCTAAAAATTGAAAAATGTCAATAGTTTGCTTTAAATGCCAACTCCTAAACCGTTGGGCCAATTTCAATCAAACTTCATCGGAATGTTGCTAAGGTGACCTATCAAATAGCTAAAAACGTTCCGCTTTGATGAACAAGATGGCCACCAGAGCTAAAATATAAAAACAATCTTTAAACGACAACTCCTCCTATACCCTTGGGCCAATTTCAATCAAACTTCATAGGCATTTTGCTTAGGTGACCCTTATCCAAAGTAGCTAAAATGGTTCCGCTCCGATGAACAAGATGGCCACCAGAGATAAAAAATAGAAAAAAATCTTTAAAAGACAACTCCTCCCAAACCCTTGGGCCAATTTCATCCAAACTTCATGGTGGCCCTCTACCAAAATAACTTAAATGGTTCCGCTCCGATGAGCAAAATGGCTGCCAGAGCTAAAAATAGAAAAACGTCAACAATTTGCTTTAAATGCCAACTCCGTCTAATCCCTTTGGCCAATTTCAATCGAACTTCATAGGAATGTTGCTTGCATATAGGTGACCTTCTTCCAAAATAGCTAAAATCATACGGCTCTGGTGAACAAGATGGCCACCAGAGCTAAAAATAGAAAAAAATCTTTAAACGACAACTCCACATATACCCATGGGCCAATTTCAGTCAAACTTCATAGGGACGTTGCTTAGGTACCCCTCTACCAAAGTAGCTTAAATGGTTCCACTCCGATGAAAATGGCCACTTGAGCTAAAAATGGAAACCTCTTTAAATGACAACATCTACTAAACCATTGGTCTAATTTCATTCAAACTTCATATGAATGTTGCTTAGGTGAACCTCTACCAAAATAGCTGAAACAGTTCAGAATGGCAGCCAGAGCTAAAGATAGAAAATGTCACCAATTTGTTATATATGCCAATTCCTCCTCAACCCTTGGGCCAATTTCAATAATTCTTCATAGGAATGTTGCTTAGGTGACCCAGTACCAAAATAGCAAACATCGTTCCGCTCTGATGAAGATGATGGCACCAGAGCTGAAAAATAGAAACAAATCTTTAAATAACAACTCCTCCTATACCCTTGGGCCAATTTCATTCAAACTTGCTCAGATGATCTCTACCAAACTAGCTAAAATCGTTTGGCTTGGATGAATAAAAAGGCCGCAAGAGCTAAAAATAGAAAATCATCAACAATGTGCTTTAGATGCCAACTCTTGGGTCAATTTCAATCAAACTTCATAGGAATGTTGCTTAGGTGATCGTCTACCAAAATAGCTTAAGTCCTTTGTCTCGGATGAACAAATTGGCCGCCAGAGCTATAAATAGAAAAAGGTCAACAATTTGATTTAAATGCCAACTTCTCCTAAACCCTTCCGCCAATTTGATTTAAACTTCACAGGAATGTTGCTCAGGTCACCCTCTACATAATTAGCTCAAATTGTTCTAATCTGATGAACAAGATGGCTGCCAGAACCTTCAGAAGGTATTTGAGCGATTCAGGGATATCTTGGCCCTCTTGTTAAAACTTTTGCCTATAAAGCTATCTGGCATTAGACACTCTCATTAGCTAGATCTTGTCTATATTCATCTGCATGCCAAAAATTATCAAAATATTCCTGTTGGTTTGAAAGTTATACGCCCGTATCAGTTAGTGAAAATTTTGCCTTGTCGACGCTAAAATAAAGAAATTGGGAATTAAAGAATCTCATTGGTTAGCTATTTTCATTATCTATCTGCATGCCAAAAGTTGTCAAAATATTCCAAGCAGAATAGAAATGTTCTATAAAAGGGTTATCCTTTGGAAGCAAGGAATACACCACAGAAGTGAAAAATATGGAGTGTACATGTTTTCTGGGCCAGACTAGCTAGTTTCGGCCAATTAGGCCTAATCAGTGACCCTCAGATATTTTCAAAATTCCACAATGGAATCAATGATCCCAAAGGACAAGAAAATATAATCTACACTATGATGTAGGACAGGGAGACGTTTTACCGCCGCCACACTTTCCCACACACCAGCTGTAGTGAAGTTAGATATGTTCTATAAAAGGGTTATCCTTTGGAAGCAAGGAATACACCACAGAAGTGAAAAATATGGAGTGTACATGTTTTCTGGACCAGACTAGCTAGTTTCGGCCAATTAGGCCTCACCAGTGACCCTCAGATATTTTTAAAATTCCACAATGGAATCAATGATCCAAAAGGACAAGAAAATATAATCTACACTATGATGTAGAGCGTTACACTCCGAAATAATTTTTCAAATATTTTGCCTCGGCGAGGCCATTTGTAAAATAATCTGGCATAAGGCAATTATGTTGGTTAGGTATAGTCAATATCAACCTGTATGCCGAAAAATTGGCGAAAAATGATCAAAATATTCAAAGCGGTTTAGATGTTATACCCCGTAATCATTATTTAATTATTTCGCCTCGGTGAGGCCATTCATAATCGGGCATAAAACAATCTCATGGGTTAGGTATTGTCAATGTCCATCCGTATGCCAAAAAGGATCGGAATATTTTGAGAGGTTTAGACATTATACTCTGTTATCATTTTTAAATATATATTGCCTCGGCGAGGCCATTTATGAAGTGATCTGGTATACGGCAATTTCTTGGGTTAGTTATTGGCAATATCAATCCGTATGCCAAAACCGATCAAAATATTTCAAGCGGTTTAGACGTTATACTCCGTTATCATTTTTTTTTATATAGATTCTACCTCGGCGAGGCCATTTATGACGTAATACGGCATAAAGCAATTTCTTGAGTTAGGTTTTGTCAATACAAATCCTTATGTTAAAACTGAACCAAATATTTCAAGCGGTTTAGACGTTATACTCCGTTATCAATTTTCTTTATATTTTACCTCGACGAGGCCATTTATAAAGGAATCTGGCATCAGGCAATATCATGGGCTAGGTATTGTCAATATTAACCTGTATACCAAATAGATCAAAATATTCCAAGCGGTTCTAAAGTAATAGCGATTGTCACAAACTGCCCACGGACGGACGGGCGGACGGAAGGACTCGCAGTGTGATTATAGTGCACAACCTACGGATCGTGCAATAAATCATTCCAATGCAGCCAGAGTGTTTGATCCAAGCAAAAATTTTACTGTGTCCAGTGATAGTTCGACGGTTCTATAATGATTTCCAATAGGCTTGCCTCAAATGTATTATCTAGTGTATCGAATCTTAAGTGTCACCGCGACAAACACTCGATACCAAATGAAAAGCCCAAAATTATTACACCTTGTTCAGCGCTACAATGGAAGATTATTTCTTATTTAGGATCATTTCTGGTTGAACTGTTTTCTATATCTGCTAAACAAAAAACTCAGGGGCAATAACATACGTGTGTAAAAATTATATAGGTATTAATCAGAGTATCGGCGCGCGGGGTAACCGCGCAAACGTCGCCCTTGGATACCCGGTGTTTAATCTTGAATGGTCTTCTATTAGGACACAGGAAACTCTCTAGTTTTCTTCCCTTTTGTGGAACATCGGATAATAGGGATATATTGAACGGGATAGAGGACTAGGATGTCTCAGGTGGGAGTCAGACCTCCCTCCCAACTTAGCACTGGGAGAATGGGGGTCAATTTGCCGCAGATACAGCACCCCCTCTCCAGAATGAGTAATCCTGAAAACATGGATATACGTGGGGTATCGCGCTCGGGGGAGCGTCCAACATCACAGCCCAACACCGGGAGACCTCTAGCCTCCGAATCCAAGTATCCAGTTCGCAAGAGTATGAGCGCGTTATCTGGAAGAGAAAGCCGACACTCCAGCCGGCTGGGTCGGGAGAATGTACCCCCACCCATGCCTATTGAGAGTATACCGGAAGGAGTTGAAGTTACTTATGGAGACCCTAACAAGACCAGGATGCCTGTCTTTGGTAAGTGCCTTTATGCCAGACACATCTTTCAACGTATTTATACCTTTCAGAACTTATTTCCACAGATATATGCTCAGTGTCAAAAATCTTTTATAAAAGCAGATCCCACTTTAGGGACCACAGTAGTCGCATCAGTAAACTCTTGCCTCCGTGTATGTTAAATGCGGAACAAAACCAGGGGTATCCATTCCATTATGAGCACAGATTTTCTACCACTCGTGGGCGTGTGGGATCACACGCGAGAAAGACGAGGTAGACAGCGTACGATAAGTAAAATATTCTTCAGAGGAGCTTGCAAGGATTCAGTGTATATTTTCGGATTTTTTTTTTTGTCAGAAGCCGAAATAAAATACGCTGAAAAACGTAATCAGTAACGTTATTTAATAACATTACTTTGCAAACCCCCAAGCCTAATAACTGTTGCCTACTCTGTCATTTTTATAACCACGGTGTGTCATTTAAATAAACGGAGTCATTGGCCCAGCACCTTTTATGTGGAACTTCCGCACCACGTGTGGCTCCGAAGTTGTAGCTAAAAAAAAAAAAAAAAAAAAAAAGGCGACAGGTAGGTGTTTCGTATTTTCTTTTCTTTCTCTTCATTGAATGGCATCATCAAGAAAAACGGAATGCTATTCGAGCGGGATTGTCTTCGAAACGATTTCTTCTAAGAGGACAGGCATTGTGCAACCTTGCGAAAGGCGACAAAAATTAGTTCTCTCTTTAGCAAATTACTACGGAACCCGGGAAGGGACATGATTTTTTTTTATATGTTGTGCGATCAAGATATTAAGTTGTGCGAACAAGATATTATAAGATATTAAGTTGTGCGAACAGGATATTATATTGTGCGCACAAGATAATATCTTCTGCGCACAAGATATTATCTTGTGTTGACAACATAATTTATCTTGTGTGGACAAGATATTATCTTGTGCGCACAAGATAATATCTTGTTCGCACAACTTAATATCTTGTGCGCACAAGATATTATCTTGTTCGAACAACATATTATCTTGTTTGCACAACATAGATCTTGGGAAGTTGTGTGAACAAGATATTATCTTGTGCGGACAAGATATTATCGTGTGCGGACAAGATAATATTGTGCGAACAAGATGTTATCTTGTGCGCACAAGTTAATACCTTTTTTGCTGAGCGTTGCTGTATTAAGTGTGTCTGCCCGACATGTCTCTGTATGACAATCCCAAGGAACTCTAACCCTTACCCTAGCGGCTCCTTTTATTTGGATGACCACCGTGATAACGGTGTATAAAACGTACGCCGTATACTTTTTAATTACATTGAAATTCTCAATTTGCATAATATATTCCGATCGGTAGCTTATTATTTAGTAATCTTTCCTGCCGAGACGATGAATGCTATTTGTGAACAAACATTTAACTTTCTTATATGAATCTAAAATTATTTACCAAGAGTAAACAAATACTGAACGCATAAACTTTCCAGTATGTATACTGTAATTAGATTCTTTATTCATGTCTATGGGGCACACGTTTTAATTTGTTTATAGTGTGACTTTAGACATGTCTGTGGTCGGTCCCCGCCTATCGGGGCTTGATTTGTTTGTTTGATTGATTTGAGGTTTAACTTCCCCGTCAACACTGTATAGGTCATTTTGGAGACGTTGCTTCCAATTGTGTGGGACTTTCATACCCGACATTGTGATGAAATGACATCTCAAGCCCTGTCGCCCAATGAAACCAATAGTGTTTACAAGCATGGATGGGCCGACTCGCACCGCTTAGCCTGGGCAGGCTTAGATCCTCTTAGCGGTTTACCAGTACTCGTGTGCGGTCGGTTTTAGCTCTACGTGGAAGTATCATGCATCCCATCTATTTATTCAAGCCCCGATGGGCGGGGGCCGTCCAGCGTAACTTAGTTGATCTGAACTACTGTGGTATTTTGTATATATAATATTTAAGTTTATTTAAATTTTTAATAAACACACCCTCTTAAATTGATAAATGGTTCGCTTGGGCTAAAGTATACACCGTTTACTAGGTTGACGCTTGAGGCAAGGGTCCTTATAGCTTATACCTAGCTAATGAGATAATAGTGAGTAGAGGCATGCAAAACCCTGCAAGAACGGTGCGACCAGCGAATATTCAAATTTAACTACGCATACGCACAATCTAATCAGAGAATTCTGACTGATAAGCTGTCTGATCTAGGTTTTTGCTGTTCTAAAAGGCAATAAAATATGTTTAACTAAAATGGGACCAACTGGGCTATCCAAAAAACTCTAACCAGTCATTCAGCAGTCTCAAAAGTCTTCTTCTAGTGTCCCAGTTTGTTTGATTTGAGGTTTAACGCCCCCGTCAACACTGTATAGGTCATTTTGGTGACGTTGCTTCCAATTTTGGGGGACTTTTACCCGACATTGAGATGAAATGACACCTCAAGCCCTATCGCCCTATCGCCCAATGAAACAAATAGGGTTTATAAGCATGGACGGTCCGACACACACCATTTTGCCTGGGCAGGCTTAGATCCTCTAAGCGATTTATCAGTACTGGAGGAAACGGGAGGTCACGGGTTCGATCCCGGGCCGCGACATACCAAAGTCGTTAAGAATGGTACTAGCTACTCCTCGCTTGGCACT
The DNA here is from genome assembly GCA_963580285.1 of Lucinisca nassula. Taxonomy (NCBI): domain Eukaryota; kingdom Metazoa; phylum Mollusca; class Bivalvia; order Lucinida; family Lucinidae; genus Lucinisca; species Lucinisca nassula. The sequence continues at coordinate 175,697,427 of OY757011.1, forward strand.
CAGATTTACGGGGGAAAGCTAGGACTGGTCGACCTAGTGTCAGGATAATGTGACGTGGTATCATGTAGTGTGTCTGGGACATGATACTTCAGTGACGCAGCACTATAAAAGTTAGCATTGAGCTCCCTGTCGCAACCAGACACCGTCGTGATATGACTGAAAAAAATGTTGAAAGCGACATTAAACCCGAATTCACACACACACACACCAGTACTGGAGTGCGGTCGGTTTCAGCTCTGCGTGGAAGCATCGTGCAGCCCATCTATTTCTTCAAGCCCCGATGGGCGGGGGCCGGCTGACTTCGTGGTACCTTTCCCTCTATTTCCGCAAGTCTTAGGGTCTAGATCATTAAACTTTACATGCTCATCTTACTTGAGATAAAATTTGTCCTGCTTATAAATATTAAAATGCGAACAATTTCTTGCTCATAAATATTAAAATGCGAACAATTTCCTGCTTAAATATTAAAATGCCAACAAATTTCTGCAGAACAAATTTTATGCTCAAATAAGATTCTCATATGTTAGTATTTTAATAATTATTAGTTCTATAAAGTTCATGCTCAACTGAAGTGAGTATGAAAAAAGTTTTATAACCTCAGGGCCTGGTACTCTCCGACAGTTATGAGAATCTGAAGCGGGGCGTAAAACTGCAAGACCATATTGAAATGTGTACTCGTATACCGAAAAAGAGTATTAACGCACGTATGTCTAGCGTCCCAAAACAGCGTAGCCCCTGATAAGAACGCGGCGTCTGATCAGGGTCCGCTTTGTTTGCTTCAAACATAAACACTTTGATTTCATAAAATTACGAGAAATAAAACAGACACTCTTGAAATTGGAAAGACATGTCGAAAGTTATTAAGAATTCTCGTTTAGCAATATCAATTAACAAAATTTAAAAAAAAAAAATCACCTTTTAGCATAGGTCGAATTAATTCTTTCCTATCGGCAAACAAAAGTCAATAGTAAGGGATTAAATAAACAGTGGGTTGATAAGGGATCTATATCTGTGCTCCCAAACGCGTTTAAATATTTGGTTCTGTTTCCAATATCCCCGCTGTTATCGTGAAAACAACAGTATGGTGGCAAGCATAATGGAAGAACAAACATAACCTGCACTGCAGCAGTCTGTTATACCCAATACAATCGTGCTCTGAAAATATGCATTAAAGAGAATGGAACTGGCATATTTTTCACGTTTATTGCAACTTCCGAGTAAACCACATGGACACCTCTAAAAAAGGGATCTACACTTAAAAGAAAAATGTTTTAAGATAAGACCAATACCCCCAGCCAGCAGAAAAACAGCGGGCAAACGTCCGGCCGACTGCGATACGATGTTCCCACGTAGTATCGCCTCGGTCAGACGTTGGCCCGGCATTATTTGCTGCCGGGCTGGGACTGACATGGACGACACAAACATTTTTGAAAGGCTAGCTTCCTCTGAAAGTGGATTCATTCTCCTATAGCATCGGTATAAAATGAAGTTTTAGAGTATACATAAACCCCGTTAATCGAAATGTTATATCCATATATAACATGCATAAATTGATTTAGCTTTTCACAAAGGAATTGCAAACAGTTTCCTTTGTTTTGTTTGTTTGATTGGTGGTTTGAAGTCCCCATCAACACTGTATATGTCATTTTGGAGACGTTGCTTCCAATTTTGTGGGACTTTTATCCGACACTGAGGAAAAATGACATCTCAAGCCCTGTCGCCCAATGAAACAAATATGCTTTATAAGCATGGACGGTCTGACTCGCACCGAATTGCCTGGGCAGGCTTAGATCCTCTAAGCGGTTTACCAGTACTCGTGTGCGGTTAGTTTCAGCTCTGCGTGGACGCATCATGCATCCCATCTATTTCTTCAAGCCCCGATGGGCGGGGCCGACAGTTTCCTTTGTAAATGCAGCTTCTGTTGGAGGAAATTCTTCGCGGAGCGGAGAATGGTCAGGTTTGGCGAATTAGTCATGCACTTTTCAGCATCGGGGCGGGGAGGCAACTATTTTAAAATATTTTTGTCTCCCTATGTATAAGGGTCTTGCTCTGGGCCCCCGCCCATCGGGGCTTGCAGAAACAGATTGGACTGCAAGGTGCTACCACGTAGAGCTGAAACCGACCACATTCGAGTACTGGTAAACCGTTTAGACGGTCTCTCTTGCCCAGGCAAAGTGGTGACAGTCGGACCGTAATGCATATAAACCATGTAAGTTTCATGCGGCGGCAGAGCTTGATATAAAATTTCATCTCAGTGTCTTATAAAACAGGAAGCAACGTCTCCAAAATTAGCTAAAACGTTTAACCTCATTTAAAACAAATGTTACAGGGAAGAATTTGCACCTGTTCTTTCCTCTTAAGAGCAAACCGACAATTGTTGTTTGTCTTTTTTTTTTTTTTTTTTTGTTGACGGCCTTTTTAAGATTATTTCACTTACATCGAGCCGATCGTAAATCAGAGGTGGGCGAAAATCGGAGTACATGGAGAAAAACCACCTAACCATCCGTTGCAGGCATAACACGTGGCCCGAGCGAGGCTCGAACCACAGCAGTGAGAGACCTAAGGATTAAGAGTCAGCGCACTTACCCACCAGGCCACGGAGGCCAATATTAAAGAAGTGACGAGCGTTGTGTCGCTTGCAAAAGGCGGACCCGAGTCTTTGTTGTGCGTGCATGTCAGAAGACATAATTTGACATGACTTGCCTTAACTTGTACCACTCTCTAGGCTAATTCAACAGGCGACAAATCATAGCACCAGATAAGCGGGGATATCCACATATTATTTTTCCTATTTCTGCACAAAAATATATGTTGTTGGTACTCGGCGAGGCGCTTCTAATGAGTACCAACGACATTATTTTCATCAGAAATAAGAAAAATATCAGTACTTTTCGGATGAAAAAAAAAACGCCCTATCTGGAGCTATGATGATATTTTTCTTACTTTTCTCTGACACCCGGTTTTCATATTTCATGCAATTGCTGGAGACAATTTGCATGAAAATTCGAAATCTGTTTTCTGGAAAAAGAAATTACGAAAAAAATATTTCAGAATATCGTCTGCTGAACTTTTATCCAGACTGCTAGGCTACTGACTTTTCAAGGATCGATCCCGGGCTTCTCCAGATTTTCGGATGAGTCTTTAAACCGAGGTCCCGTCTCCGTATGACCTTAGCTGTTGGTGGGACGTAAAACTAAATCTCACTCACTCACTGACTTTTCAAATAAAATACGTTTGCAATTCCATTCCATCTGATTCAGAGTACACACCAGACAGTAAGTTATTTAGTATCTTACACGATAGTTTATCTTTTCACTTGTACGGACACTTGTACGGTATAAATATTGATAACGGTTAAATATATATCAATCAAATTCATAAATCAAAAGTCTGCTTTTCGCGGTTAGTATCAATGATTCCAAATTTTCTTCTTGCATAAAATCATATTAGCATAGCTATTTGAAAGTTATTCTTGAATGGACCATAAGCCGCGTTCAAACAAAATCCATGTTCAAATTATGCATGCTGTTTGAACATGGATTTTGAACTTGATATAACAAGACGGGCCTTGCTTTGTTAACGTTACGTTGACGGACGCAACGTTATCGCCATGAACGTAGCATTTTAGAACCTTTTATGTCAGAATACAGAGGGGTATGCGTAACTAACGTCACTGTAAACAATATTCATGTTGGTTTGCCGGTCTATTCGATGACTTTATATGGACTTTATATGGAACTTTGGGGCATTTCACTGGAATCGTAAGTTATGCAAGAACAAGGCTCATCAATGGTTATTTCATTGCAACAACATTTGACGGGCCCCTTGGAAGATGGATAACACTCGGCCTGGCGGGACCGTGTTCAAACAGCTTCCTCGGACCGGGCAAATTTTAATGCAAGAAAAAACGTGGGTGATCCCTATATTAGCGTATATATAGCCACTTATTCTGCTCTTTCACAGTGTACTCGCACGTGTGTGCGTTAATACAATTTCTGTTTCCGCGCCTCTACGTAACCAGAGAGGTAATGGCCAAATATGACCGACTCGTATAGATAGGATGATTACCGTGGCTGCGGAAGAGAACAGTTTCCGAACGTACCCTAAATCTAAGGAAATTTTGAGAACACTTCTGAGCTAAAGATTAAATACACGTAGTTTATACCCGTACAAGTTATTTGTGTAAATATACATCATCACCTTTACCTTTATCTTCTTCTTCAATTTCCAAGTTTTTCTGACACCATGTACATGTAGTTCCTTCTTCATCTATATATAGTTGGTGATTCTAAAAGGGTTATCCTGCGGAAGCAAAGAATACACAGCAGAACTGGATTGTAAAGACTAGCTAGTTTCGGCCAGTTAGGCCTCATCAGTCCCCCACAAATATTTTCTAAACTCCGCAACGAAGAACAACAAAATACAAACTGCACTATGATGAAGGACAGGGAGACTTTTTACGGCCGCCACACATTCCCTTAACACCAGCTGTAGTGACGTTAAATATGTTCTATAAAAGGGTTATCCTTTGGAAGCAAAGAATGCACCACAGAAGTGAAAAATATGGAGTGTACACGTATTTTTGGGCCAGACTAGCTAGTTTCAACCAATTAGGCCTCATCAGTGACCCTCATACAATATGTTCTATAAAAGGGTTATTCTTTGGAAGCAAAGAATACACCACAGAACTGAAAAGTATGTAGTGTACAAGTAAGTATGTACCGGCAAAGTAAGTGATGTCATGGATAAAGCAGATGAATTTGAAGCAATATGCTATATTAAAATTAATGAAATATGCTCAACTAAATTAAAATGAAAAGCCTCCTGCATGAAATGAAGATGTTAAACTATTGATATTTTGCTATAAAATGTTGGATCGGATGCGCGTCTGCCTGGATAAGGAGGTCGCCTGCTCGATACCATCCGGGTCGGCACCATTCCCTTCTTGGAGATTGATCATTTGAGTTTAAGCATTAGGAATTGGGCCTACTTAATTATAGGACCACTTTGCTTAAAGGTCTTAGCTGTTTTCCCATCATACTATTTTTCTCGCTGTTTGAATTTACCCGTAACCAAACTTTCTAAATCATACCATCCTTCTGATTCATAATGTTCCATCTTTTTTAAAACCTAGAATCTAAGTGCTGAGCGGACTTTTCAGTGCATATGTGTCAGTTGAGTACTTTGTAGATTTCAGTTCCTTCTTTTTTCCTCTGTCTTTCTGTTTTGAACTATCTCTGCTTCAAATTTAGTTTCTGGCAGCTTCTAGATTCAGCGTACTTCTCGTATTGAATTCGGGTAATATTAGCTTAAAATATCTGGGTGACAGTGAATTCTTTCATGGCTCCTAAACGGAGATTTTTCCGACGATTTTTTTAGCTCACCGTCACGTAGTGACGAGGTGAGCTTTTGGGATCACTTTTTGTCCGTCGTCCGTCGTGCGTCCGTCCGTCCGTGCGTGCGTGCGTGCGTGCGTAAACAATTTCTTTAAACGACATCTCCTCCTAAACCACTGATCGGATTTTGACCAAACTTCACAGGAATGATCCTTAGGTGGTCCCCTTTCAAAGTTGTTCAAATGGTACCGGTCCGTTGCACATCTAGGTCACAGAACCCAAAAATAGATTTTTTTCACCAAAAACTTAAAAAATCTTCTTCTCTGAAACCACAAGGCCCAGGCCTTTGATATTTGGTATGAAGCTTCATCTAGTGGACCCCTACCAAGATTGTTCAAATTATAGTGCTGGGGCCAAAAATGCCCCCGCCCCGGGGCCCTTTGGTTTTACATAGGCTTATATAGGGAAAATCTTTAAAAATCTTCTTCTCTGAAACCACAAGGCCCAGGTCTTTGATATTTGGTATGAAGCTTCATCTAGTGGACCCCTACCAAGATTGTTCAAATTATAGTGCTGGGACAAAAAATGCCCCCGCCCCGGGGCCCTTTGGTTTTACATAGGCTTATATAGGGAAAATCTTTAAAAATCTTCTTCTCTGAAACCACAAGGCCCAAGTCTTTGATATTTGGTATGAAGCTTCATCTAGTGGACCTCTACCAAGATTGTTCAAATTATAGTGCTGGGGCCAAAAATGCCCCCGCCCCGGGGCCCTTTGGTTTTACATTGGCTTATATAGGGAAAATCTTTAAAAATCTTCTTCTCTGAAACCACAAGTCCCAGGACTTTGATATTTGGTATGAAGCTTCATCTAGTGGACCCCTACCAAGATTGTTCAAATTATAGTGCTTAGGCCAAAAATGCCCCCGCCCCGGGGCCCTTTGGTTTTACATAAGCTTATATAGGGAAAATCTTTAAAAATCTTCTTCTCTGAAACCGCAAGGCCCAGGACTTTGATTTTTAGAATGAAGCTTCATCTAATGGACCTCTGCCAAGAATGTCAAATTATAGCCCTTGGGCCAAAAATGCCCCCACCCCGGGGCCCTTTGGTTTTACATAGACTTATATAGTGAAAATCTTTAAAAATCTTCTTCTCTGAAACCACAAGGCCTAGGTATTTTATATTTGGTATGAAGCTTCATCTAAAGGACCCCTAATAAGATTATTCAAATTATAGTGCTGAGGCCAAAAATGTCCCCGCCCTGGGGCCCTTTGGTTTTACATAGGCTTATATAGGGAAAATCTTTAAAAATCTTCTTCTCTGAAACCGCAAGGCCCATGACTTTGATATTTGGTATGAAGCTTCATCTAGTGGACCCCTACCAAGATTGTTCAAATTATAGTGCTGGTGCAAAAAATGCCCCCGCCCCCGGGCCCTTTGGTTTTACATTGGCTTATATAGGGAAAATCTTTAAAAATCTTCTTCTCTGAAACCGCAAGACCCAGGACTTTGATGTGTGGTATGAAGCTTCATCTAGTGGACCCCTACCAAGATTGTTCAAATTATAGCCCTTGGGCAAAAAATGCCCCCGCTCCGGGTCCCTTTGGTTTTACATAGACTTATATAGGGAAAATCTTTAAAAATCTTCTTCTCTGAAACTGCAATGCCTAGGTCTTTTATATTTGGTATGAAGCTTCTTCTAAAGGACCCCTACCAAGATGATTAAAATTATAGTGCTGGGGCCAAAAGTGGCCCCGCCTTGAGCCATTTGGTTTTACATTGGCTTATATAGGGATAATCTTTAAAAATCTTCTTCTCTGAAACCACATGGCCCGGGACTTTGATATTTGGTATGAAGCTTCATCTAATGGACCTCTACCAAGATTGTTCAAATTATAGCCCTGGGGCCAAAAATGCCCCCGCTCTGGGGCCCTATGGTTTTACATAGACTAATATAGGGAAAATCTTTAAAAATCTTCTTCTCAGAAACCACAAGGCCTGGGTCTTTGATATTTGGTATGAAGCTGCATCTAGTGGACCTCTGTCAAGATTATTCAAATTATAGCTCTGATACCAAAATGTCCCTGCTCCGGGGCCCTTTGGTTTTACATAGACTTATATAGGGAAATCTTTAAAAATCTTCCCTGAAACTGCAAGGCCAAGGCCTTTGATATTTAGTAAGGAGCTTTATCTAGTGGACCTCAACCAAGATTGTTCAAATTATAGCCCTGGGGCCACAAATGCCCCCTCCCCGGGGCCCTTTGGTTTTACATAGATGTATATAGCACCAGGGCCATTTGGTTTTGCATAGGCTTATGTAGGGAATATCTTTAAAAAAAATCTTCTCTGAAACCGCAAGGCCCAGGTCTTTGATATTTGATGTGTAGCTTCATCTAGTGGACCTTTGCCAAGATTGTTCAAATTATAGCCTTTGTTGATGTTTGGTATGAAGCTTCACCTTTAAGACCTCCCTCAACAATATGCACATGAAAGCCCTCGGGCCAATAATGGCCCTCTCTGGGGCCCACTTATTACACTATGGATCAGGTGAGCGATCCAGGGCCATCATGGCCCTCTTGTTTTTTTTTTTTGTTTTTTTTTTTTTGTTTTGTTTGGAATTTTCTTATATCGGCTTCAAACATAGATTGTCGGTGCTTGTCAGAACCGCCTCATTGAGGCGGTTCTAACTAGCACCGAAATCTATGTTTTGAGCAGAAACAAAGTGAATGGTGTATTGCCTTGGAAGATACAGTTTACATTACATAAAATGGCGTTTGCAAAGTATTTTATGGCATGGGATATTTACGTGATATAAATATAGGGACTTCAGAAACAAGATTTATTTATTATTATTGTGTTTGTTTGTTTGTTTCATTATTCACAACATATTCTAATGGCATGCATTAATTACACAATGTAATATATAAATATTACATTCCTGAGAGGGTGATAGTGAAAAATGTTCACCCTGAGGAATATGAATATCAACCTCGGCAATATTTATTTTATTTTACCGAACAAAACTAATAATTAAGGTAGGCCTAATGGATTTTTTAATGAAAAATACAGACAGCTCACATACGACTTTTGTCGTCATGACGTTCCAAATTATCGAATAAGGTCGGCTTTCTACATTAAGGCCCGGTCCCACAGAGCTTGCGACCGCGATGCAACCTCTCCACGACTAAAAAAAATGGCAATCGCGGAGCGGTTGCAGAAGTCGCAGAGAGGTTTTATAAAGGTTGCAGCAAAGTCGCGGGTAGGTCGCCGATAAAATTTAGTCGCGGATCGTCTTTTGTGCATGCACAAAAGACTGGCTGCGACTGATTTTGATCGCAGACTAGTTGTAATGGTTTTCTAGACGTCGCAGACCAATCTCCGATCGATCGCCGAACAGTCACCGATCGATCCCCGACCGAATTTATGCAAATTTGGCTGTAAATTCTAGCAACCTTATTGCAACTTATCGGAGACTGGTCGCAGACCGATCGCCGACTAATTGCCGACTGATCTGCGATCGATCCACGACCTATCGGCGATCGGTTGGCAACTGTTCGGCAATCGATCGGAGATTGATCACTGATAAGTCGGCGAATGATCTGCGATTGATCTGCAACTGGTCGACGACAAGCTGTAAAAAGGTATTAAAACCACCGAACGATTATAGCGCCAACTACAATAAAAACTGTTAACATCCTAGCATCATTTCGACGACAGCTTTCAATGAGGCAACATGGTTCGGAGAGGCGGGCAAAAGAAAACGGCAGCGCAGCCGAAAAAAAAAACGGGAAGCAAGGCTCGGACACCAATTCGGATGACGAGGACTTGCAGCAGCCCAGAGAAGACTCTCAGCATTCGAAAATTTAGTTTATTTTTGTCTGTGTCAAAAAAAAAAAAAAAAACGCAAAACAGTCTCCGACAAGCCGCCGATCGGTTTTATCCAGTCTCTGAAGAGTCGCCGATTGACCGCCGACTAGTCCCCGATCATGTTTCACTTGTTGCAAGTCAGTCGCCGATCATACGGCGATTCTTAGTTGACAAGTCTCTGATCAATCGCCGGCTTTGGGCAACATTAATCGCCGATTGTTCGGCGACCGGTCGCCGACGACGGGTCGGCGATCACATTTACGGAGCAAATTTAGTTGCAACAGTTGCAAAGGTCGCGGGCCAGTTGCAACGAAATCAGTTGCGGAGAGGTCGCATCGCAGTCGCAAGGTTTGTGGGACTGGGGCTTAAGCGACGTTAGCTGGTGAAACAGAAACGTCTATAACTTCGTTGTTTCTGAATAAAACCCTATACTGTGGGTATGCGTTTTCTTAATTAAATCAAAAGAAACATTTTGGTACCAAAATTTCTCGACTTTGGTACAAATTTTGGTTTGGCTCTCCAGCTTTCCTGCAAAACTTAACCGTACGCGCACACATTTCCGCGCATGTGATAGTGATATTTATTGTATGACGTCGCGTCTGAGAGTGTAATAACGCCATGTAGTATTCCACTAGTGGATTAAATATGCAAATTAGCTAGATACGTTCCGTAATGTTACATGTGTTGTGTATTAGCATTTTTATAAACTTTATGGATTGACTTACAACAAAAGTAAATACAATGGAACACACCCTCCATATCTATAACCACTGATAAAGTGTAGCCGTCTGTTTCTTTGTAAAATAAATTAGTTCAGAGCTAGAACCCACATAGTTAAGTTGTGTATCCTAATACATAACAACATGTACGACGTCCGTAACGGCGTCGCGTTTACTAATGGCGGAAAATTGACATTTTTGTAAACAAACGTGAATAAAATGTGTTTCAAATGTCATATGATAAATAGAATCTTGAATTCGTGCTCATGTATTATTGAATTTATTAAACTCGTTGAGGAAAAGGGATAAAATGCTCGGCGAAGCCTCGCGTGTTATCCCTTTTCCTCAACTTGTTTAATAAATTCAATAATACATGAGCACTGGAGAAAATGAGTCAAAATAAAAAATTGTAGCAAAGTCGAGAAATTTTGATACCAAAATAGTTCTTTTAATTTAATTAAGTAAACGCATACCAACACTTTAGAGTTGTATTCAGAAATAACGAAGTTATAGCCGTTTGAACTTCGGAATTTCAGTTCCGCCACCCAACGTCGCTTAATTAAGTAGAAAGCCGACGTGAACGTCATTTTGCGTCAAAAGTCGCACGTGAGCTGTCCTGTATTTTTCACCATAATTATTTGTTTTGTTCGGTGTAATAAAATAAATATTACATTCCTGAGAGGGTAATAGTGAAAAATTTCACCCTTCGAAATATTAATATCAACCTCGGCTGCGCCTCGGTTGATATTCATATTCCTTAGGGTGATTTTTTTCACTATCACCCTCTCAGGAATGTAATATTTATATATTACTTAATGGGCACACAGCGTCGAAACAACGCTAATTCGGCGTCGCGACAACGAATGAACACCGATTCCATCACGTCAACACGTCCGAGAAATAAACACCCCTACAAACCCCAGCTTAAGAGAAAACCGGGCATACGTTAGCTTTCCTATTTCCGCCCCGAGACATCAGCCCCGGGTACTCGTTAGAACCGCCTCAATGACGCGGCCCTAAAGAGCACCACAGTCCAAGTTCCGAGCAAAGAAAGAAAAATATCGCACATTTAACATTACACATTACGTTTGCGACGTTTGATGGGTTCATTCCCTGTTTATCTTTCAAAGCTCGCATGGCGTCAGATCTGGGTCTACAATTTTATACTTGGGCAAATTGGGTTTCCGTATGGCCATGATCATCATGTTTTAATTAACACAAACGATAAACGTAAACTTGGAGGCTTTAAATCAAATCGATTTCCAAGTGATAAAAGGACTAAATTGCGTGTCTGGGATAACTATCCGTATTGAAAACAATTTCCTAAAGTTTTATAAGCTCATGGATTCCATTAAATCTTTATTAACGCTCAATGACCGCTCTAAGCAGTATATTGGCTTTATTACCTCCGACAGAGGATTAGGCTGTAGTTATTTATTTAACAGCATGTACATAAAGCAGATGCGGCCCCCGCCCATCGAGGCTTGAAGATATAGACGGGTTGCATTATGCTTCCACGCACACGAGTACTGGTAAACCGCTTAGAGGATCGAAGCCTGCCCTGGCAAAGCGGTGCGAATCGGACCGCCCGTGCTTATAAACCCTGTTGGTTTCTGTAGGCGACAGGGCTTGAGATGTCATTTCATCCCAATGCCGGGTAAAAGGCCCACAAAATTGGAAGCAACGTCTCCAAACTGACCAATACAGTGTTGACGGGGACGTTAAACCACAAATCAATCAAACAAAACAAAACAAAGCAGATGAAATAGTGACAAGCGTAGATGGCGTATGCGTGTTAATGACAGATCCGAGATTTTAGGGAGATAAAGTAGTTTGAAGGAGTTGCCTCCCCCTGAAGTTGTATCGATTCCCCTTAAACACAATTTCTGTAGTAAGGTGGGTCTAGTTCAACCAATTTTGTACTGAAGAGAATCGCCCCCCCCCCCCCCCCCCTCACACCCTTAAATTTCAAACAGGAGTCCATTTCGGAATTAGCCGTGCCAGATGCAGTTATTCTAAGAAATTCGCTTGGAAAAATGGTTGACATTTCTGCAAACAGTGAAGGCCCTGATCGAATCTGTATGATCTGGGCCTGCACTGTTTTGGCCGGGGTCCCATATAAAATGTGTTTAACTTGGTAGATCATCTGTTTTTTTTAACAGAGTCTTAATTTTCCAGCTTCAAACATATCCATTTCATTTTTTACATTACCTTACCAAGCCCCCGCCCATAGGGGCTTGAAGAAATATATGGGCTGCATGATGCTTCCACGCAGAGCTGAATCTGGCCCGCACACTAGTACTGGTAAACCGCTTAGAGGATCTAAGCCTGTCCAGGAACCGCGGTGCGAGGCGGATCGTCCATGCTAATAAACCCTATTGGTTTCATTGGGCGACAGGGCTTGAGATGTCATTTCATCTCAATGTCGGGTAAAAGTCCCACAAAATTGGAAGCAACGTCTCCAAAATGACCTTTACAGTGTTGACTGGGACGTAAAACCTCAAATCAAACAAACAAAAACATTACCTTACCAGACTTTTTTTCTGGTAACCTCTCAAGTGGAGCTTAAAAGGGAGTGCATGATTTTCTTTAATTTGCCAAGAAACATTAGAATGTGTGTATTCGTTACAACCGCCTCAATAGGGCTGTTCCAACGAAATAAGAAAAAACATTCTTGTTCATGAAAACATGCCATTTTAGACAAATGGAAGAACCCAACAGGCACACACCGTGTATGCAACGTTGTATCAACGTCAATCCAACGTCATGGTGTTGCTCGACGATGATGCGACATTGTTTAAACATCATTTGCCCTGTGGAAGAACGCGTTATCCAAATGGTCTACGGCGATTGTTTCTTTTTATACACCCAATGGCCGGAATGGACATGTTTGGATGATCGTGCCCAATCCAACGTAAACTCTTCCGATAGAAACGCCATTGTAAAAATTAATTGATAACTTTTATTACAAAAGTATTACCATTGATTAACCCTCTATTTGTATAAATTGTTATCTGAGAGCTCTCTTCAATGAGTTTTAACATTTGATACCACACTGCTTCTATTCGACATTCATATTTATTGATTGCACACTTAAAGTTCAGTTTAATCTGAAAGCTTGTTTTCCTATCTCCCTTGTTAATCTAGTGCCCGAAAGTCCTATTCATACACTATTTCAATGCTTACTTTAACCCTTAAACTGCCACTCACGACATTTACAGGCGTCATTTTCAAATAGTTGTCTTTTTTTTTTTTTTTTTTTTTTTTGAGAGAGAGAGAGAGAGAGAGAGAGAGAGAGAGAATAAGGCTTGACAATACATGTGAATCGTCGTCTGCCCAGCAGACGATTCACATGAAATGTCAAGCCTTATTTTCTCTGAAAAATAACTTAAAAAAAAATGAAATTTCCGTCTGCTTTAAAATTGTATGTGGTGCTTAAAGGGTCAGCTCATTTATGGTGAAAAGATTCATCTATCTAACATAGCGGTGGAAATGTTCATATTGAGTTTAAATGGTGTCTAGTTTATTTTATTTATTGTACATTCTACTAAACTTCCTGTATCTAACGTAAAGAGTTTAGATCCTACTCGTAATGCGTAGCGTCGTACATGGGTCTCCGCAATGTACCCGTGTCATATTTTGGAGACGCTAGGCATATATGGACGTATACTCTAAAATATTCAGTCCCCGATCTTGCGTGAATATAAAACAGTTTGAAAAAAAAGTCTTCAATAAGATATTGATAATTTTCCCTTTAGGTACATTTAACCCATTTTGTACCGGAAACCCCAAAACGGGTACCCTGCAAACAGTGCAGGCCAAGATCAGACGCCACAGAATGCGGCGTCTGATCAGGGCCTCCACTGTTTGCTAAAAAGTTCAGTCCAAATAAATTTAGATGAAAACACAACCTGACACCCCTAAATTTTGAAATGAACTCCTGCAATATATAAGGAGGAAGATTCCATTTGGTACAAAAAGGGTAAAATAATATTAGTATTGGAGAGAGAACGCATTACAAATCACATGTCATCCATAGAAAAGTCATTATAAGGACAATAAAGCGAATTCAATTTGGCAAAAGGAACCAAAACAACAAATACAATGTACATAGGAATGTCTAAATGTTTTAATAGTGATATTTGAAAGCCAGTCACGTTAACATGTCCCTCCGTAATGAACATTAGGGCAAAAACATGTTATAAAGTTAAGTCTTTCATGTCTTTAGATTTAGAGGGCACCATGGAAAACTGGTTGTACAGAATGGGTCACCATAAATAAAGAACCTACTTACTGACTTACAAAAATGGGTCACTAGACACATGGTGTTTATTCCATGTCGAATCAACCTCGATGCAACACTGTTGCCTACCTATGTTTGTTGTTCAAAGAGTACATATTACAATCCAGTTTACTAAACCAATTACCATTCTACTTCACTTCACTGTCACACATCACGAGAACACGCCTATATTATTTTGACCCCCCTTGAACCCCACTTTTATATAGTAAAACTGAGGTTTACAGGGGTAAACCTTATTTATCTTATTTTTAACCGCTTCGATGGAGCGGTTCTAATGAGAACCCCCAAGTACCCCCAATCTAAATTTTGAGAAGAAATTATAAAAATATCAAGATTTTTCATCTTAAAATTTTCATTTTTTGGAGGTAAAATTTACAATGTATTTGTATACGCTTGTTAGGGCCCCGCACTGAAAGTGTGGGTGCCCTATAGTAATCACTCTGTCCGTCCGTCTGTCAGTCTGTCTGTCTGTCTGTCCGGGCCAACATATAAGTGTTAGGGGTTATATTTTGTCCAACCTTATGGGTTTATTCCGTTAAGTTAACACTATAAACTCATAAACCTTACTGCTTAGGGGCTATTTTTCGGCTTAGGAGCTTAATTTCTCTATGGGAGTTTATAATGGGAAAAGCCCATAAACCGGATTTGTTAGAACGTCCGTCTGTCCGTCTGTCCGGGCCCTAAAAATTTACAATGTATTTGTATACGCTTGTTAGGGCCCCGCACTGAAAGTGTGGGTGCCCTATAGTAATCACTCTGTCCGTCTGTCTGTCTGTCTGTCTGTCTGTCTTGTCTGTCTGTCTGTCTGTCTGTCTGTCTGTCTGTCTGTCTGTCTGTCCGTCCACAAATTTTTTTATCCTCCATAACTTTCTTATTCCTGGATGGATTTAAATATTACTTGTCAGAAATGTTAACCATAATGTGATGGAGTGTTGTGCGCAAGACTCAGGTCCGTACCTCAAAGGTCAAGGTCATACTTAGAGGTTAAAGGTCTGTCTGTCCGTCTGTCCGTTCACAATTTTTTTTATCCTCCATAACTTTCTTATTCCTGGATGGATTTAAATATTACTTGTCAGAAATGTTAACCATAATGTGATGGAGTGTTGCGCGCAAGACTCAGGTCCGTCATACTTAGAGGTTAAAGGTCAGAAAAGGGTCTTTCCTGTGTCCAATTAATAACTTTGTTATTATTATTCCTGGGTGGCAGAAGTGTTAACCATAATGTGATGGAGTGTTGCGCGCAAGACTCGGGTCCGTACCTCAAAGGTCAAAGTCATACTTAGAGGTTAAAGGTCAAAAAAGGGTCTTTCCTGTGTCCAATTAATAACTTTGTTATCATTCCTGGATGGATTTAAATATTACTTGGCAGAAATGTTAACCATAATGTGGCCCCGCACTGAAAGTGTGGGTGCCCTATAGTAATCACTCTGTCCGTCCGTCTGTCTGTCTGTCCGTCTGTCCGTCCACAAATTTTTTATCCTCCATAACTTTCTTATTCCTGGATGGATTTAAATATTACTTGGCAGAAATGTTAACCATAATGTGATGGAGTGTTGCGCGCAAGACTCAGGTCCGTACCTCAAAGGTCAATGTCATACTTAGAGGTTAAAGGTCAAAAAAGGGTCTTTCCTGTGTCCAATTAATAACTTTGTTATTATTAGGGCCCCGCACTGAAAGTGTGGGTGCCCTATAGTAATCACTCTGTCCGTCCGTCTGTCTGTCTGTCCGTCTGTCCGTCCACAAATTTTCCTACTCCTCTGATAGCGCTGCCGGGGCCCTAGTCAGTTTCACTGACAGCTCTAGTTTTCGTAATGACCGGTTTTCTGGGGACCACAAGTATTATGTATTAAATAGTCAAACTTCAGTAGCTCGCACTTCTTTGAAACCATGGCAATTTGTTCGAGACGTGGTAGTTCGAGTCACTGTGGGTCAGTCATAGCACGAATGATAGGGATACTATTTTAGGTTTTTTAGTGCTTTAAAATAAAGGTACATGTATTGAGAATCACCACATCAAGGCGATTCTAATGAGTACAGACAACATGGATTTTCAAGATAAAATAAGAAAATTATCCCCAAATTATTCCAAATATATTAATATCTGCAGCTACATGTAGAGATTTTTGCCTAGGGACTCAGGAATGAATTCGAAATAGTTGTGGTAAGCGAGCCATCGGTGTTCTACCCATCGAAGTTGCTCTATTGTCACAGAAATTGAAGGAATTCTACAAATCAACGCAATACTAATGTTCAGGAAAGCTAAGTGACTGAAAAGCCATTTATGTTTTCTGTCTGACTTGTCAACTGATTTATTTTTAATTGTAGGCAGTCGGGCAGACATGGCAAGTCGACAGGACGTCCCGCCTAGCAGAATGTCTCGATTGTCGAATGCTTCCGCTCAGGCAAGGCTGGAAATAGACGAGGTAAACTGTCAGATGCAGAATAGCTTTTGTTGTTGTATTCATTAACACCGGATAGTACAGAGACGCAGCAGCTTCCTTCTCTTATTTTCTCTGAAAACAAAATAAGAAAAATGCTATGAAAAGCATTTCATATAATAACAGCGTTTTATATCACTGAAAACTTTACCTGCAAAATATGCACTTACTTTCAAAGTTCTCCGTTTATGAAACATGGGAGGAATCGAAGATTTCATGCATGCTATAGATCTACTAATTATACTAATTATGTCTGTGACATCTTGAAACCCAAATCACCTGTCATCACTTGATGTATGAAACTACAGTCGTACATTCGGATAACATGTTCATCTATTCGTCATGCATGCCTCTAAAAATGTGTCTTTTTTCACAGGGCCACTATGCTTTTCTCCGGGAAATTTGTGATAGTTTTTCTTATGTGTGCTTCAAACATAGCCTCACTAATAATATCTAACCATGTAAACCTCACTTTTCCCTGTATAAAGTAGGTTTACATGGCTGTTCATAACACGGATTTTTTTATTGTGACGAGCATAGGAAATTCATGCTCACCTTAATTAATTGAGTATTACTGATTAAAATAAAGAGCATGTATTATGTAAATTCTTATACTTTATCAGATCTATTGTGTATCAAGTGTCTTTTATACCTGATAAACAGACGAGATAATCATATAATGCCCCAGAAAACCTCAATACAAACAGTCTATTCTATCGTTATAAGTGTCTTTTGTTAAATATGCAACACCACCTATACATATACAGTAAAATTCCGCTATTAGGGCCACCAAAAATTGAGACTAAGCTTGTTTAGAAAGTTTGAGTTGTTCTTTCTTTCTCTTCTGTATACAGTGTCATCTGGTCATGGATCACCTTTGAGACTGTTCAAAAGTGGTCTTAAAGACCACTTTTGAACAGTCCCAAAGGTGGTCTTAATATAGGAATTTGACTGCATTTGCTTCATGTTTATAAAAGTGACCCAATTAAGAACTGAAGCCAGCTCATGAAAAAAGGTACTTATGACTGCAAACACGCATTTTTAGAATATATCCCGGGTGTGTGTGTGTGTGTGTGGGGGGGGGGGGGGGGCAAACAGCGTGTAGACAACGTTGTATTAACCTTGGTACGATGTCATGACTTTGCATCGACGTTGATTCGACATTGCTTAAACGCCACTTGCACGGTGGGACATCGGTGAATGCTAAGAGCGTTTTCCCACGGGTCAGATAACCCTTATCCTGGTGAATAAATTTATTTAGCCACACCATTTTGACTATCCACCAGTCATATTACTTGTTATAATATATTTGTTCATTTCGAAAACAGCATGACAAACAATGTAGATCCTGATCACATGGCTGATCTGGATCTACACTGTTTGTAAAGGTAGGGGTTTCGTGTTCAGCAGGATAAGTGCTAATGTATGCATGTCTTTCTACAATATTACTGTCTTATCTTGCAGCTTGAAATGTTACTGAGACAAAGAATGAAGGGAAATTTCTTTGAAATCAGAAAACAGTTCCAGAACAATGACCCTGAAGGGAAGGGAAACGTGTCCAGGTAGGTTTGCTCCGGTTTTCAATTCCACATATGAGCCGCTTTACGAGAAAACAGGTCTTCAGGGTTTACAAACCTCCTGCTATCAGGAGTACAGAACCTCATTGTATTCATATGTATAAATGTACTTTCCAGGCTTTCTCAGGATTATGCTGAAAAACCGTCACATGACAAGTTCACGGGTGGTAATCAGGGGAACTAGCTCGAAAATGAGTCAATGGAAATTTGTTCCCTCGACACATCCGGGAGCTCTCGAGCTAGCTCCATCACCAGAAAACTTGTAAAGAAAGGTAGGTCTCGAAGAGTTTTATCATCATTTTTTCTTTGTAAGCTATTTATAAAAAAATCCGGCAATGCAGTGCCACATAGAAATGATTTAACTTTGTACCCCGCTAGAATTTGCCATGGAAATTTGCAGCGCTGGAGTATGAATGAAAGTAAACTTTTTATCACGGACCTGAAAATTGTCAATTTATGTCAACACGGAGATTTTGGCCGACGATATTTTTCATTTTCCGTCAAAAGTACGCCCTTCACACCCCCAGAAGCAACATCCCTAGTGAAATGAAACATGGAACGTTTGAAATAAGCAAAATATTTTGGCCGTGATTACGTAACTTGCGAGTTTGTTTACAAGTTTCCTGGTGATGGAGCTAACTCGAGAGTTCCCGTATGTGTCCATTGACTCATATTCGAGCTAGTTCCCCTGATTACCACCCGTGAATTTCATGCTATTTTTTTTAATTACAATAATTTCATAGCACCAGATAACCTGGATATTTGGTGATAATTGAATGATAATTTACCTAAGTTTCCATATAAGCCTATATTGTGGGTATTCTTTAGAACCGCCACGACGAGGCGGTTCTAATGAATACCCACAACATATGTTTTTACGGAGAACCGACACAAATTATCCTTCAATTATCACCAAATACCCACCGTATCTGTTTCTATCATGCACACGAAAATGTAGCATTAGTCTTGACTCTGTCTGGTGCATCAGTCCAATCCTGTCCCTATGGTTAAACGCATGATGCTACGGTTTTACGGTTCACGAACGATGCTACGGATTCACGCATGATGTACTCAGGACTAATGGCCACTGAACTCGGAATGATTCTATCATAGTGCAGAATTATATCCAAAGAGAGTTAAGCTAAATCTCTTTCCATACCGAGCAGACTGATCTGAGCTACATGTATTGCTGATTACACAGGTCCTATTATAGGTTTTGCCAAGCCCTGGCTCATTTTGACTTCTTTGCATGTGGCCATTGAGCTTTCTCTCGGTTGGTATTTTGAAAAGGGAATGCTGCTCGGGTGGGTGCTGAGGGAGTAGGTGGTCTTGCTGGCTACAGCACAGCTTGTGAGGAGTCTGGTTTCTATTTTCTGTCTGCAATTTGATATTTCTATCATATTCGTTTTCACATTATGTTTGTGGAAGCCTCCGTGGTGCAGTGATAATGCTACTGCTTTGTAAACCGGGTTCGCAGGATCGATCGCGGGCTTTTCCTTACTTTCTGATGGGTCTTTAAACCGTATGACCATAGCTGTTGGTGAGACGTAAAACTCAAACACTCACTCACCTACTCATTCTGTTTGTTTGTTCTACAGAGAAGCCCTGTACAGAATCCTTCTGACTGTGCTAGGACGACAGCTGACACAGTCTCAGTTCAACCGACTGATGGATAGGCTAGGTTTTAAAGAACGACTTGTAATCAACTACACTGAGTTCTTCTCTCTATTCCGTCAAATGAATGAAGAAGATTCCTCATACCCTCGCTGGATGGACCCAGTACAGAGAACACATCTAGAGAAAGCAACCATGACAGCATCTCAAGTTCACGCACAGCTCAAGGAGAAGGCAAAACAAAGGTAAGTGAATATAACTTTCAAGTGCCATACGAAAATGTGTAACAGATAGTCGGAATTATCAAGAATCCGTCTTTTAACCCATTTTGTACCGGAAACCCCAAAACGGGTACTCTGGCAAACAGTGCAGGCCCAGATCAGAGCCTACACTATTTGCAAACAATTCAGCCATTTTCCAAATCAATTTCGAAGAAAACACAGCCTGACGCCCCTAAATTTTGAAATGGACTTCTGCTATATATAAGAAGGAAAGAGATTCCATTTGGTACAAAAAGGGTTAAAAGAGCGATGTTTTGGCGAGCGGGCGTCGTCCGACAGGCTTACGTGTTGGTTAACCTTGCTTTGAGAAACCCATGAAAGAAAACATGGTTTTTGCCGACTCTGTTACAGATCCGCGCTCTTTGGCTAAAGGCGATGGAACGGACTTTGGACTCTGAGATGGTCCCATTCCAAATCTTTTAACCCTTAAGATGCCAAGAAAAACTGCATCTGAAAATGTCGTCTGTTTATGTCGTCTGCTGAATTTTCTCCCCATCTTTTTAAGAGTAGTTTCGCAAACCTTGAAAAGAGGACCAGTCTGATCTGGGTTCACACTGTTCGAAAAATGACTTTTAAAGTTAGCAGCAGGCGACATAGCAGACGCCAATTGTTGTGATATGCATCTTATGGGTTAAAACGTTTTATGCCCTAAGTTCGGACCTCCGTGATCTAGTATGGCAGTTACCTCCCCTCGATCCGCCCCCGCCCACCGGTGCTTGAAGAAATAGATGGGCTGCATGATGCTTCCACGCAGAGCTGAAACCGTCCGCACACTAGTAATTGTAAACCACTTAGAGGACCTAAGCCTGTCCAGGAACCGCGGTGCGAGGCGGACCGTCCATGATTATATACACTATTGGTTTCTTTGGACGACAGGGCTTGAGATGTCATTTCATCTCAATGTCGGGTAAAAGGCCCACAAAATTGAAAGCAACGTCTCCAAAATGACCTATATAGTGTTGACGGGGAAGTTAAACCTCAAATCAAACAAACCAAAAACCTCCCCTCGTTAGCTGTATAAGCTTCACTCTTTGATTAGGTCATGCAGTGCGGGACTACTCCGTGATCTAACGGGTGATTTTTCTTCAGCTGTAGTCCTCAGCCCCGGTTCATGATTGTTAGTTCAAAATTATAGAGTAGAACTTCAGTGACTTGTTCTTTGTTTTTGTCAGAGGCACCGCAGGATTGCGTCAACGTGTGCATTGATTTTTTTCTGTTTGACATTTCTCAAATATGTTTCTCTGAAAAATTTGACAAAACTATCTGAAAATGTCATTGCCACATTTTGATTGGTGCTCTAAGGTTTAAATACAGAAATCAAAATATTTTAACGTTGTTCAACAAAATCTGTTTTACGACATGAAAGTCGTAACAACGGAAAGAAGCATACATGAAGAAAAATCCTCCCTATAGTGGCATTCGAACCCGGGCTGCTCGGATGAAAGTCCAGTGTTCTAACCACCGAGCCAAAGAAGACAGAGTATCTGATTAAATAACAGTAGGGGAAGCTCCAGTAACTTGTCAGATTTTCATAGGGGTAGGAGGGGCAGTGACACAAAATCATCACTGAATCCCTCTCAGATAATTTAGTATCAGCAATAGTTTTCTCCCTTACACAAGACTGTGGTTTTGGCCTTACAGAGGTGAAGTTCCTCTTGTCCTTCTCTCCTTTTATTCAATGATCAAATGATCTGTGCCTGTACAATAATTACAAACTACGTGAGACTGAGATAATGTATTATCTTTATTTTCACCAGAAGGTTTGGAAGGATTCTGATTTTTGTTCTCAACAGAAGGTTTGGGTAAAGGAGTAAATTGGGCATAACTGCCAGATACATTACCAGGATAGAATCTTGGACCTGTCTGTGGATTATAAGATTTTCAAGGAAATGGTCTGTATCAAATGAAACTTTTTTAGTCAAAGCCTAATCATCTGCCAAACGAGAAGCTTCCTCCAACCCTGTTTTTCATCGAAAAAAAAAACCCCTTGATGTCTGAATTTATGTACCATTTGAACTCTTCAGCAAGAACAAGCTGATCAAATCCTACTTTTTTGAACATCACCCATCAAACAACTGTTCCTTGGTTCGAGCAAGGTCTACTTGAGTCTTGGTAATTTCTTTTTCTTTACAATTCCGAAATTTTGCATGTAAGCCTCAGGGACAGACTTATATGCCTTAAGAATAAGTGCTTTTACCAATTCATAGTCTGAGATTTGCTTTACAGTCAACTAGGGAAAATGTCTAGAGCTTTCCCCCACTTTAACGCTTTGCAAAAGCAAGGTCCAATGCTCTTTTGATCATTTAAAAATTTCAGCAACTTTCTCAGAATGCAAAAAATACTTATCAACCTCTCTTTCTTGAAAAGGAGGAACTAATCTCATGTGCTTTGTTGTGTCAAAGTAGATGCCAGAGTCACAAACAGGTGCAGATTTTACCCTATCTTGACCTCTGAAGTGCCATTTCCTTCATCCTTTATTGAAATTGTCATTTTTTCTCTTTCTGTTTCAAATCTTTCTTCTTTTTTCTATTTTTCTCTTTGAAGGCGTTCTTCCATTTCTCTTTGGTTGTTTTCCTGTTCAAACCTTTCTATATGCATTTGACTCTGCATTTCTCTGTCTTTTTCCTTCTTTCTTCCATTTCTCTTCCATTTGTTTTTGCTTTTCCTTCTCTTTCATCCGTTTCTAATCTTAACTTCTCTAACTGAAGTTGCCGCCTTTCAATTTCAGTTTGTCTCATATGCAATTCAGGAGCCCCCATCCCACATCCCATCGGGCCTTGGTGACATATATGGGGCTGCATGGTGCTTTCACGCAGAGCTGAAACCCGCCGCACTGGTAAACCGCTTAGAGAGTATAAGCCTGCCCAGCCAAATTGGTGCGAGTCGGACTATCCATGCATACAAACCCTATTAGTTTCATTGGGCGGCAGGGCTTGACCTCATATTTCGTCTCAATGTCAGATAGAAGTCCCACAACATTGGAAGCAACATCTCCAAGACGACCTATATAGTGTTGATGGGGACGTTAAACATCAAATCAAATAAAACAAACAATTCAGTATGCGAAACCATAATAAGAGACAATACAGATGGATAAAAAAGTTCTTCATCAATCAAAACCTTTTGCAAAATATTTTTAATTTCATGTTTTTACGCTTGTTTTGACAGCAGTGACCCCATAATAGGAAG
Organism: Lucinisca nassula; assembly: GCA_963580285.1. Lineage (NCBI taxonomy): Eukaryota > Metazoa > Mollusca > Bivalvia > Lucinida > Lucinidae > Lucinisca > Lucinisca nassula. Next base: position 175,720,749 of record OY757011.1, read on the forward strand.
CAATATCTAGCAATTCTGTCCTTTTGGCTGGATTAAACAGCTCCTTGGAAGGCCAGCCCTAAAAAGCTATTCAAAGCAAAAGATATGTTTGCTTTTTGCTTGTTTTTAAAGCAAATATGGGTATTAATTTGACAGAGTGTTTTGTAATGTCCATCCCCTCTGGAAATTTCAGTCATTCTATCACATGAAATGTCAATCCCCTATATACCTATGGGGTAAATGTCAATCTTTTAAAAAGCAACTGTCAAATCAATTTTTGAAAAGAAATGATAATTACTTGCCAACAGATGAAATGTCAGTTCCATAAAATGATCCTTAAAATGCAGGAAAAATGATTTTTATCCCAGACGAGCCCTCAATTTCTGTTATGATCCAAGCGTAGCAAGCAAACACGTCTTTTTTTTAATAAAAAAATCGATTGACAAAATATTTCAACTGTAATAAACAAAAGTGTACTTAACTCAGATTTTAAATATCCCAGAGTATGAGCACTGAGCCAAAAATGAATAAAAATCCTTAAGTAATCCAACACAGAGAATGAAATTTTCCTAAAACTCCCAAACTAAACGTTTTATTTTTTAGACACACTGAACTTTCCAGAATCATGTAGAAACAAATTTGCTCATATGCAGAAAATAATATGATCTCGAAACTTCTGGGTTATTCATTAATCCCATTTCGTGTAAGCAAAACCTTCATCACGTGAACAGGTCCGTGAAATGAAGACCCCCTTAAACCCCACTTTTTATTGAGAAAACTGGGGTTTACGGGGGTATAAATTATTTTTCTTATTTTTGCTCCAAGACATAGGTTGTGGGTACTCGTTAGAACCGCCTCAATGAGGCGGTTCTAACGAGCACCCACAACCTATGTTTGCAGTATTTATAAGAAAAACATCATGAATTTTCATAAGAAAAGTAGCCATTGTGAAGAAGTGAAAAATGCACTATGTCGCACGGGTGTGTTATTGTAATGTTTACCAACTATAAACATTATGTGACTCATTTTTTTCTAGATCTTTCCTTTTTGTAAATCGTTAGTAAATTAAATCAAAGGGATATACTGTGAGAATCAGAAAAAATTCTTATACAACAAAATGTATATTCAGTTACATCGTAGAATGTAAGCAAACGTCACTAGAACCTGTCGAGAATCATTTTTAAACTCCAAGCCTGCAAATATATGTAATATATGTATATGCAAATAGTGTATAATGCTGAAATAAATCGATAAGTATATATCACAACCCGTCACACTCATGTGATATTGTTGACACATCTCTAGACAAGAAGAGTAATGAGGATAATATGGAATAAGTTTTCTCATCTCTCTATAGTAATATATGTGTATGTGTACTCGTTGGAATCCAACAAATACCGATAATATATTTCTTAATAAACAAAACCAAGAAACAAAAAATAAATAGAGGATCTTACATGAGTGTTCATGTATTATGGAATTTATTAAACGAGTTGAGGAAATGGGATAAAATGCGAGGCTTTGCCGAGCATTTTATCCCTTTTCCTCAACGAGTTTAATAAATTCAATAATAGATGAGCACGAATGCAAGATTCTATTTATCATATGACATTTAAAACGCATTTTATTCACGATTGTTTACAAAATTGTCAATATTCCGCCGTTAGTAAACGCGGCCTCGTTAAGAACGTCGTACATGTAACGTTACGGGACGTATCTAGCTAATTTGCATATTTAATCCACTAGTGGATTATCGAAAATATTAAACCCTTATCTTGCTGAATATTCATTTAAGCCACACCCATTTCTGTCTGTCAACCAATCAAATTACTTGATGTAATTTATTGCTACAAATTCATAAATTGAATGCTAAACAGTGTAGATCCTGATCAGATGACTTCTTCAGAAGCCATCTGATCTGGATCTACACTGTTTGTAAAGATAGGGGTTGTCGTGAACAGCAAGATAAGGGTTAACTATGTTCATTACGCTGGAGCTATGATACAAGAGCTATTATTCAAGCACAGCTATACTGTGTTTCTACCTACAGGTTCCTGGACGTTGCTGACTTGTTTCCTCAGATGAACCCTGGTGGTTCTGGCAGAATACTGAAACCTGAACTCAAACAGACGCTCAGCAAACTTATGTTCTATATGGATGATGACGAGTTCGACAAACTTTGGCAAAAGTAAGTATCAAGGTTGTAGCTGCAAAATCTTGACAATCCTTTCGGCGTAATGGATTAGCTGGCATATTGTAGTTACTGTCTATGGGGTTTTTGGTTTGGTCGCCATGAGGCGGGCAAACCGGGTATAATGACCAGATTGTTACTGTTCCATGGAGGGGCACGTGACGCGATCAACCAATCAGCTTTAACGATGATGCAATACTATACTGCAATTACAGGAAACAGCCTGTCTGAATAGCGAAACAGACCGAAAAGCAAGCGTTTCAACTCCAACAATAAATATCTTAAGGGAAATGGAAACACCTGGCAGGTGTGGCAGTTACGGTAAATGACCAATTAATTCGAACAGTAAAAAAATAAATACTGATCCCTTAGAAAATATCAGATTGGAAATATATCAGTGTTCGAACTGTTTGATCTGAAAGAATTCCATGTATTGGACCAGGCTGGGTTAAATATTTTAAACAACTACGTTTTTTCCCCGCGACACTGTCAATCCGCAAGTGATTAGAAGTTATAAATATCACTTATGCAGTGCAGAACCGTTTGATCTATAAATAAGTCAGTGTGTGCAGGGGGTCTTTGAATGCGAGCTTATCATGTAGTTACAAGTATAAGGTTACACATTGTCATTAATGACATTTACACCTATTGAACTATCACTATTCCCTTTTAAATGGGCGAGTCAATTTTTGATCTAAGGAATAACAGAAATTGATTTGTTTGGAGCAAATTCTTTTCTTAAGGTATATGCAAATGTCAACCAGACACGTGAGCTAAAATTTACGGTTGTTTATAATGTCGACAAGTTTCTAGAAAAGCAACTCATAATGTTCCAAATAATATGAATGATCATAAAATATGCTTATTAAAAAGTGTATTTCTGTTTTTAGAAGAAAAAATAGTAAATTACTTTATTAGAAAATTACCTTTCAAAATGGTCAATTTTTGAACATCGGTTTCTCCATTGTCCTTCCTCGGAAACATTCAGTTTTTACATTAATCTAAAGTATATTCCATGTCCTAGCAAGGACGAGAAGTAGTTTTTCCAAAAACTTTCACAATAACAATATATCCATTCTTTTAAACACCCATCGAACGGTCATTTTGACAGCCATTACTGTATACATGGTTGGTAAATTCTCCAGGTAAAACAGGGGTATAAACATGCAAATCGTGGGTAAAAATATCCTGCACAACGGATTTTATTCTAAATATTTTTATGCCTAGATCATGATTTCCTTTATTCTTCCGTTAAGTTGGTAAATATTATTATGCATTAAATAAATACAAGAGGGGAAAATTGTTTGATTTGTCCAAAAGCCATAATAACGATTTGACGGAATTTTTATTATCGCTACGCTTATTTACCCCAGTGCTAAATTTAATCCGTGCGTCATACTGTGTACATGGATGACAATGTATAGTGAACTCTACATGTTGATAGGGGTTCTATCGGCATGGATATAATGTTATAATGCCAGTTTTTGGAAAACTCACGTCTCGTCGTTGCTAGTACACACACTAAAGTATATTTTGTTGTAAAAATGGTATGTTTCTAATGAAGGACAATGGAGAAACATACGTTCAAAAATGGACCATTTTTAAATGTAATTTTCTTACAAAGTGAATATTTATTTTTTTCTTCCAACAACAAAAATACATTTTTTAATATGCATGTTTTGTATTTATTCTTTTAATTTGGAACATCATTGGTTGTTTTTCTAGAAATATGTCAACATGCTAAACACCCATGATTTTTAGCCCACGTGCCAGGAAGACATTTTCATAGTCCTTAAGAGAAGCCCATATATTTTTCGATAGTCTGTAATATTTGTTTTGTTCCGGCTACACCGCAGCAGACAAAGTCCAGCTACATGTATATATGGGATGTGATAAACCATCATGTTATTTAGATAGGCAAGTAACAAGAAAAAGAAAATGCGGACATCATACACAATTTTAACATGTGCATGTGCGATCTTCACTTTGTGCGCGATGAAACGTTTCAAACCTCTTCAACATTGAAGACACAATCCCGATTGCACAACTGCGCAGACTTATCAGTCTTTTCTGTACGCACATGCGCAATAAGTATTTTACTCGAGATAGGAGATTTGAACAGACTGATCCTTGCACTTGGTAGCTTAGAATGTGTTTGTAATGTCGCAAGCAGATTTGGCCGGTTAAATGTACACTGTCGTTTTAAGCCGGCGCACGGCGAAAAAAAACCGTTTCAAACGAAGGACCAGATCAGCCTGAGCATCTAGCCAATGTGGCCATAGTTTTCACCTGTTGTTCTTTGATTAGCACAGAGGCCATGGTAGGCACATACGAACAACGAAGACTGTTCAGACTGCATGCATGTGCAGGCTGACTTGAGTCTTCGCCCATCGCATATGACTTATTTTCTTAATCATGTTCCCCGAAATAACTTCCAATAATCAAAGTACTGAAAGTACTGAGGAAAGTTGATTTATGAGGAATAATAAATATGATAACAATGCCAGTCGTAGATCAAGCAGTTATCTAGACATTTTGTGAGGGTTAAACAATTCGACGAATGAATCGAAAAATGATTCATCGATTGTTTTGAGTTTAACGAGAGTTCAACCCTTGTGGATCATTTTGTCTTCCTCAAGAGAAAGGGGGTGGGGGATAGAAGAGATAGCAGAGGAGATGAAAGTGAGGGACAGAGTGAATGGAAGTGTAGAAACAGAAGAAATTTCAACACTCACCATCTACCGTTACCTGCTGCAAAGACACCAGGCTTTGCCCAAATGTAAGTCAGTATCAGCTGGACTCCGCAGTGACACAAGATACACATCACCTGTGCCTCACCCAACTACCCCCACGAAGAAAAAAAAGATGAAAGAAAGATAAACGTGTCTGCTAATTTCTTCATGGTTTGTAAATTAGCTCAGTACATTCTGTGCTTGTCCCATCTGCTAAAAATCTTTCAGACAAGTTCTCCTTTCTTTCTTTCTTTCTCTATATACTGCCATATATGCCCTCCCGGACATTCTAGGCAGGAGTATATTACATACACTCAAGTTTTGCAGGATGAAAGCCTACACAGTAATCATGTAATTATGGTAGGGTTCTTTAACCTGCACAAGGGATGATTCTCCCTGCACAGGGGGCCTCCAGTTAACGTCCCGATCCGAAGGACGTGGCCCTTTATGACATTCATCCCTGCAAATGATGCCAATGGAGCGTGTTCGGACACCGAAATTTTATCGCCGCTGCCGGGGATCGAACCCAGGACCTCTAGCATCCGAGGCAAGTGCACTAACCACTGAGCTATCACGCTCCTAGCTGGCACATTACGTCTTAGCAACGTTGCGTTGATACGACGATGCACATACGCTGTACAGCCGCTTGGAGCTATATTCCTTCGGAAAAGGAGAATAACTTGATTTAGACATTATAACCCTGATCAGACGCCGCGTTTAGCGAACTTCGACTGCCCAAGGGGAATTAAAATACGTTTATTCCAAATAAAAACATTAACCCATAAATGACAATTGTTTCAATACTGGGACAATCGGAAACAGATAAGCCATTATAACCCTGATCAGACGCCGCGTTTAGCGAACTTCGACTGCCCAACCGGCCCCGATAGCTCAGTTGGTAGAGTGTCCGCTCCGGGGAACGGGAGGTCTCGGGTTCGATCCCGGGCCGCGACATACCAAAGTCGTTAAAAATGGTACTAGCTGCTCCTCGCTTGGCACTCAGATTTACGGGGTAGAGCTAGGACTGGTCGATCCAGTGTCAGGATAATGTGACTGGGTGTGGTATCATGTAATGTGTCTGGGACATGATACTTCAGTGAGGCAGCACTATAAACGTGAGCATTGAGCTCCCTGTCGCAACCAGACACCGTCGTGATATGACTGAAAAATTGTTGAAAGCGACGTTAAACCCGAATTCACACACACACACACACACACACACTCGACTGCCCAAGGCGAATTAAAATATGTTCATTCCAGATAAAAACATTAACCCATAAATGCTAGTTGTTTCAATACTGGGACATTCGGAAACAGTTAAGATAGATTTAGAGGCCACAGAATGTAGCGTCTGATCGATGTCTTCACTATTTGCTAAATGTACGGAACTTGATTAAAAACTCGCAGCTTACAATACATGTTTTGTAATTAGAGCTCTCGAAAGCAGGTAAATAACTGTGTTTGATGTCGGTCAGTTATGGGTTGTTAAGTCGGTCACTGATAATCACGGAGAAGCGAGCTAACCCTTTTAACCCTGTAGACCGGTGCAGACGCCGAGGTAGAATTACACTGTATCTATGCAAACCTTGTAGATCCTGATAAGACGGCACGTAGCTTGCACGTCTAGCCAGAATCTACATGTACACTGATTAATTGCCATCATGTCAGTGAACTAATCAGAAATCCCTTTCTATAAGATTAGTATATATTTAAAGCGAGAAGAGTCCTGTTCAGAAACTCAGGGATGAAAGAGTAAAACATAAATATCATCGGAAAGCGCGTAGGAAAATAGTCCTAGAGTATTGTTTTCTGTTTAGAATATTTCTTTGTGCCAATTTATATTCAATCCATATAAAGTCTCGAAAAATGAAATATTTTGAAAGACGTTCCATGCCTGCAAAATCCGTTTTCAAGAGTTCCTTTGGACTATTTTATGCAGCGAACGAACAGCGGAAGTGGAATAACGCGGTCCAGTACCGGAAGTAGAAATGCAGTGACATAGAAACTTGATTTTATAAATCAACTTTCAAAAACTTGTTACCGTGAAAAAAATGGGCATCTTCACTTGCTCCTCAGAAAACCAGGATAACCCAACAGATAACCTGAATTAAACTACCTTTTTGCATGCAGCAACCATGAATTTCACTCGCACGTGCTAAAAGACGTTCTGTGGAAAAAGGCAGGGAACTCTCAATTAATATTTAAAGGGGCGCTTCTGCTATCAAAGAGGCATTGAATCAAATGCCACAGCACATGGAAAAAGGGTAACACTGTCACATAAAAAATAATGAAAGTGGAAGCTATGCTCCAAAGAGTCTGAGAGCGATTCAAGCCTTTGTAGGCCACAATGCTACATCACCGACTAGGATCAGCCTGCACATCGATGCAATGTGATCAGTCTTTACTGAACCCTTAAATCTTACGAAGTCACAAGGCTAAGTGAAACCCTTTGCCTTACATACCGGTAGTGGGTGCGCATGTTCAGTGTTTGCAGGTCGTTGAGAAAGCAGCGAAGACACACATTAGCATACTCATGCAATCCGATTAGAGTCTTCGCTGATCGCATGAGCCTGATGCAGGCGATGGGATTTCACAACATAAATAAGCGAAACTCCTGTGGCTCATCAAGGTTGATCTAAGCACTTGATGCCTGCGTTTCTCACATTCTGATCAGTATTCGGTGAGGGTATGAACCTTCCATTACCACAGGGCTATGCAAGTGAGAGAAGCGAAAACCATTTGCCTCACATAGTGCATGTTAATCCGAGTCTTTGGAAGTCGCACATATTTCATGCTAAGTTTTCTTTTTTTCGTGCGCTAATTCATATACGACCAGTACGATGTTGTAATGATAAACCCGGGAACGGTCCGAAATGCTTGTTCTGGAAGCATTTTTCGGCATTTTTTGTGTGTTCTAAGTATTAAAAATTCTGATTTCTGAAAAATTTGGGAGTTCGAATTAAATGCGAAAGTTTTCAGCCACAGATTCGAAATAATTTTGGGTGTTCAGTCTGCTAGGGTGTTCGAACTAATTGGTCACCTACCGTAGTCTACCATTTTTACCGTATTTCGAAACACACCTATTCAAATACATTGTCATTTTTTGGCCAAAGAAAAAGAAATTTTAAAAAGAAAAATTGGAATATTCAAGTTGCCTTTTTTGCTCAAAACATAGATTGCGGGGAGTCGAAAGAAACGCCTCGACGAGGCGATTCTATCGATTACCCACAATCTAGTGTCTCAGAGCATGAATACGGAAATTAATGTATACCCCTGCAAACCCGAGCTTTACTATATAAAAGTGTAGATTATATTTTCTTGTCCCTTGGGATCATCGATTCCATTGTGGAATTTTGAAAATACCTGAGGGTCACTGATGAGGCCTAATTGGCCGAAACTAGCTAGTCTGGCCCAGAAAACATGTACACTCCATATTTTTCAGTTCTGTGGTGTATTCCTTGCTTCCAAAGGATAGCCCTTTTATAGAACATATTTAACTTCACTACAACTGGTGTGTGGGAATGTGTGGCGGCTGTAAAACGTCTCCCTGCCCTACATCATAGTGTAGATTATATTTTCTTGTCCTTTGGGATCATTGATTCCATTGTGGAATTTTGAAAATATCTTAGGGTCACTGATGAGGCCTAATTGGCCGAAACTAGCTAGTCTGGCCCGGAAAACATGTGCACACCATATTTTTCAGTTCTGTGGCGTATTCCTTGCTTCCAAAGAGTAACCCTTTTATAGAACATATTAAAGGGGATCACAATTCTATAGGCATGATTTCGTGATGGAAATACGACTTTAAGGACCTTATGGCTGCTACTCTGTTGACTCTGTCCAACTGAAAAAGGGGTCTACTCTAAAAGGGGAAGAATTTGCTCCTCAAGGGGTCTAATCTAAAAGGGAAGAATTTACTCCCCAGGAGCAAATTCTTTCCTTTAAGAGTATACCCCTTAGACATATCAAAACAGAAATTACTTTTGCAGGAGTAGCAGTCATTTTCGCAAATTGTACGTTTTGCAATGCCATTACGGAGTAAGTCCATGGGGCCATGGAAACGAAAAACAACAGAACATAACTACTACTACTCACAAAGTGTGGCTGGCTGCAGTAGCTCAGTCGGATGCAGTCCGACTGGCGATAAGGAAGACTCAGGTTCGATACCTACCGGGGTCGGCAACATTCTTTCGTGGAGATTTGATTATGAAATCTTTTCTATGGTCATTCTCTCCCTTCCGCTGATTCAAGAAGGGCAGGGGTCAGTTTTGGGCGACAGAATGTGCACTGAACTGGTAAACCGCTTACGGATAAGCCTGCTCAGGAAAAGTGTGGATAGGTGCACTGACAGGCCCAAAAATGACCCAAATCAGTGTTGACTGGGCTGTTAAATACAAATAAACAAAACTTGCAAAGTTTACTTCGCACAGATAGGAACAGATTTATATATTCTTAACATCTTTCGGTACGGTGGTAGCTCTAATAATACGTAAATGTTGGAAAGACAGAGAGCTTTATTTTTCCTCATTTATAAAGATCGCTGGGTGTGGCCTAGTGGATAAGAGTGCTGACTCTTAATCATTAGGTCTCTCAACGGTGTAGGTTTGAGCATGGCTCAGGTCACATAATGAGAAGTTCTGCAATGGAAGGTCAGGAGGTTTTTCATCGGGTGCTCTAGTTTTCGCTCACCTCCGATTAACGATCGGCTTGATGTGAGTGAAATAATCTTGAAAGGATCGTAAAACCAAACATCAAAAAGATCGCTGGGTGTGTAAAAACATTTTCATGTCTTTGCTACTAGAATAAACGGCAGTGCCAAAGTCGAAGGTTCTAACTCTTCCAAATATATAAAATATTTAGGGAGCGAAACAAAGTATTAACGTTGATGGGTCGTTGTTTATTGTTCTTGAGCCCAGCACAGATAGCAATAGTTTCTGTTCAAAAACTTCATGACTACTAAGTGACCTACCACCAGTTACAGACTGAGTTGTTAAAAGACTTTTTGGCGCATTCGATGGGAGCTATTGTGTCTGATAAGCCGAGAATGGTGTTCTTTATTTCCACTCAATACTTGACGTTTTACTAATCAGTTTCTTTTACAATTAAACTGTGATCCAGAAAGATATACAAAAGGATTGCAAATTTCAGGTTTTGCGGAGGTACCGCTCAAAGAAACGACCGAGGTTTAAGATAGTCTGATTCGCAGCACTTTGTCTGGGCAGGCTTAGATCTTCCTAGGCGGCTCAGGAATACAGAAGTCCAATATATTGCCCCAAGGTCTGATCGGCCCCAGTCCATCGGGGATTGAAGAAATAGATTGGGCTGCATGATGCTTCCACACAGAGCTGATACCGGCCGCACATGAGTAGTGTTAAATCGCCTAGAAAGTCTAAGCCTGCTCAGGAAAAGTGGCTCGAGTCGGACTGTTCATGCATTTCAACCATTTAGTTTCATTGGGTGACAGGGCTTGAGAAGGAGTTTATCTGCCCGTTTTATCTTAGTACTGAGTAAAAGTCCCACAAAATTGGAAGCAATGTCTCAAAAAAGACTCATACAGTGATAACAGGGACGTTATTATGGGATTGGTGTCCGTCCGTCCGTTCGTAAACTTTTTTTTTCGTTTCTGTATAACTCCTACTATACAGTTTTCATCCGATCAAGCCTAAAATGTGTATGTAGTAAGGCTAAGATGTGAAGATATGCCACCAAATACTAATAGAGTTATGACCCTTTGAAAAATTCGGTTTACATTTTCGTTTGGTTAAGTTTTGTGCTATACATGTGTAAACCATATGTAAGTTACATTTAGTTTATACTTGCCATGGCGTTAAACAATTTACCACAGAATACCCATCACTACCTACCCCTCCTGATACCAAGGTCACAGACTTCGAAATTTTATGTACACGTTTTGTATTAAAGTTTATTATTTTTATTCAAAAAATGCATTAAGTGGAATAATGATATCAGCTGGCTCAAATCAGAATGTAGACTGACAAGACCAAACCTATTGGATGCTTTTTGAAAGCAGCCAACTTGTTTCATTACACGGTTATGCTAGAAATCTCCCTGGCGTTACTACTGTACTTTGTTTGTTTGATTTGAGGTTTAACGTCCCCGTCAACACTGTACTACTGTACTGGTGAACTACTCGCCTCAAAAACATGTAATCGTTGGTTCATTGGCAAACTGTCACAGGCCAAAATCAGAAACCGTCCCAGCAGGCACATGACGTAATTATGACGTCACATCAACGTCGGTACAACGTCATGACGTTATTGCAACGTCATATCAACGTCGGTGCAATGTCATGACGTTGCACCGACGTTGATTTGACGTTGCCCTAGCGACGTGTGTCTGTGGCGAGACTATGCGTCTAAAACAAATGTGATGATGCTTCCTTTCCGATGAGATGAATAGATTATCTGCATTTCGTGAAAATCAGTTTCTTAAAAACGAGAAACGCAAAAACGGAACATTGGCACACAGTACAGGCCCAGATCGTACGCGCTTGTTGTAAACAATCAGCTATTTTCTTGATATCTATAAATAACCGAACCTGACATCCCTTAAGTTCAAGCGCGACTCCTTATTCATTTTAGGACGACGCTATTCAGCTTTAAATTGGTTTGAATGACATACCAAGGTTTACATAAAACACACACACACGAAAGACAACAACGTTGTATCAAACTTGTTACTTGTAGAAAAATTGAAATTAAGACTACCTGTTGCGATGCAAGTTTTGGTATGGTTTTTTCTTCGTTATACAGTGTGTTTTATATTTTAGATATGACCCTGATGCATCAGGAACAATCAATGGCGAAAAGTTATTGAACAAACTGGGAATAGCTTTCCATAACGGCAGCGCGAGTGAAGGTCAGATGGACAGACTGTCACCTATACCTGAAACAGGTTAGTTATCAAGCTATTCTGACTAAATATGGCCCACTAAGCTTTTGAAACGACACATTGTCAGTGTAGCACATATAAACGTCACAAGAATTATGTTTAATACCACAATAAGTTGAAAACAAACAGTGGACAGTACACCTCAGAGTGAAGCACTTTGCTTTGTCAAAAGAATTGCTAATGAGTTATGCAAGCCTGTCTTCAGATTTTATACAAAAGTTCACATCTGACTGTTTCATGTTTTGCACTGTATTAAATGAAAATGAAATAGTTGATAAGCGATCAAACCAAAGTATGGCGGTGCATGGAAACTTCTTGTGTATCATTTTTAAGGGCCAATAAAGAACTAGCTCTAAGACATATGGCCAGCTGGTCGGTAAATGATTCTGTCAAGACAAACATGGCATGTGACCAGCTAGACTGTATGTCGGTATCAAGATACCAATGGCATATGGCCAGCTGGTCTGTAAATTGTGGTATCAAGATACACATATGTGACCAGCTGGTCTGTAAATAACAGTATCAAGATACACATGGCATATGGCCAGCAGGTCTGTAAATCGAAGTATCAAGCTACACATGGCATAGTCTGTAAATATTAATATCAATGTATACATGACATGTAGGTAGCTGGTATTTAAGTTATGGTATCAATATAGACATGACATACGGCCAGCTGGCCTGTAAATGTTAGTATAAAGATACACATGGCGTGTAGGTTGCTGGTCTGTAAATGTTAGTATCAGTATACATGTAATACATGCATAAATTGATTACACAATCTTGTAGAGTTGAGGAAGCTGAATATAACCGATCGGGAAGTATTGGAGGAATTCAGGGCGTTACGTGAGTAAACCGTGTAACCTGGTGATGGTTAGAAGTGGTATCATGCCTTGATCGCACACCCAGCTTCTTATCATTTTCCATATAATGGTGTTGCTACATTTTGTAGTGGAGCCTGAGCTGAATCTCTTTATCAGCGCATACTTTTATCCCATCTAGAAAATCATGTTAGATATTCAGAAAGTATGGAAGGTGAGGTTTGAAATTAGAAATATTCTTAACTTAACCAAATGAAGTTGCTTTCTTTGATTTATCTGGATCCAGTTTTTCAAAGTACTCTCAGCTAAACTAACTCGTTAATGATGGAAGCCAGTACAGTATTTAACCCATATGCGATAATGGAATCTTCCACCTACTAAGTCTGGAGTGATCCATTTTCAATAATTGGGGTGCCTGATTATTTTTTTTAAATATAAATTATTAAGAATGTGTGATCTTTTGAACTAACAGTGTAGACCCAGGTCAGACGCCGCGTCCCGGGTCAGTACTGTTTGCCAATGTCCCAAAAAAGGGGCGCTAGACATATCGGGATAAAATACATTGCGTATTTTTATCAAAAAAGGTGCGACTGTTGCTTTGGAAAAGCCACTTTCATTTTTTCGACACAATATATAAATTTAGTGTATTAACCATATGAAATAACAAAATGTTTAATAATCAATGCGTTCGTTGGATCCTGATGAACAAGGAAATGCAATAACTGCCAAGTCAACTATGTACTATGACTCTCTCGGAAGAAGGCGTTTGCCAGGAAAACAGTGCTTTGCTTGCCGACTGAGTAAACTTCTGCCGCATTCACGTTCTTGATCACGTGGTAACCTTTTACTGAAACCATGACAGAAGCTGACGATTTCTCTCATTCAAATATATCGATACAACATTTTTTCATGGGGTGGTTGAGTGAGGCAAATGTGTCATTATCTTACGTCACTTGGGCGCCCAACTGATTTTGGCTTACAGTTGGACAAGGTCTGCTGTCGTTGCAGCAGGTAAGGGTACAGTGGGAGTATTGCTATTGCTTCTGTTTCTACACGTCCATTCATTGTCCTCTTTCTCCCCAGTCCCCCACTTTCTTCTGCTCTATTGCTATTGTCTCTTCATCTGTTTTCTGTGGAAGACTACGCAAAATGGCCTGCAAGGGTTTACATCTCTTTAAACCCCGAACAACCAATCAACATTTTCATTTTACAACAGACATTGCTTTCACTTCTATGTTGCAATGATATCATACATGTACTTTTTTAAGTTTTGCTTTGGACGTTTCGGAGTTTGTCATAGTCACGGACCGGGTAATCACTGACATACTTGCCTGACTTCATATCATTCATTGCTATTTCTTCTTGATGGAATTCGGTTTTACGGTCATTTCTGGGATAGTTCACATGCATGAGCCCACCGGTCGTCTAATACTGGCGAAAACTAAGGTACTCAGAGAAAACAAGGAATCTCCATAGTAGAACTGGACTTTATATACTTGTCATTCTAGCCAGACGTGGACCTACAACGCTCGGAGATAATAGGTTAGGAATGAACAGCGCGCTTAACAACTAGTTAGACCGCTGCAGCCCGTTTTATTACTACACTTCAAATTTCATTATGGTGTTTGGTGTCGGGGGTAGACATGGTTTAAGGTGTCAGTCGAAATTTAACACACACAACAAGTGAACACACTTAAATTTCTTTGCTCATTACTGATTATTTCACACAGGAACGTAAATATTTTTTGTCTTTAAAAAGATAGTAGTCATATATGAGGATAAAATTTCCAATGCCGACAGAGAACATTAAACCCGAGGGTTAACGGATTTTGTCGGAAACGCGTTTCAGACATTATCCGTTGACCAAATGGTTTAAATTTCGAGGTTTTCTCTTATCCACCGCGTTACACGTATTTAACCACTTTTAGTCACTTTTGTTTTTGTCATTTCACTTACCGCAATGACCTTCTCTTTATGCCATACAGTTCGGTGTTTTCCCTTGGTGCGAGTAAGTGACGTCATTTATAAAATTATAACATAATTCTTAACGTTGGTGTGAGCTTGATGAAATAACATACACCAGTACTGCTGAAAATAGAACAGACTGTGTCAATTGGATATTTGCCTTTTCCGGAAATCGAACCCACGCAGGGATACAGCAAAGTTGTATGGCACTACGCGCACGGATAAGGCGACGTTGCACTGAATGTACAGGCGTGGTGGCGTTGCCTAGTACTACATGCACGGATACAACGACGCCACCCAGCACTACAAACACGTATGCAACAACATCAACACGAATGCGGTGGTGTCGCCTTGCACTGCACGCACAGATACGACCCCGTCGTCGAGCACAACGAGCTCGGATACTGCGATAACGTCGCCATGCACAGCACGCACGGACACGGCGACATCGCCTTGCACTGCACACACGGATGCAGCGACGTTGCCTGGTACTACATGCACGGTTGCGGCACCGTCACCGAAAAAGTGCGTTGGTTCGATTCCAAATTAAATCCTTTTTGCAATTTTAGCTTTTATTTGCTGCATTTCAAAATTATTATTCAGGCCTATTCATAAATCTTAAACAAAACAATTTTATAAATATTTAGAGGTAAATTGATCGCACAGGTTGAGGTGCTTACGGAACATTTTACCTTTATTTCTTTGGTACATCTTACGACCTGAAAGCCGTAACAAAGGAAAGATGCATAGCCTGAAAAAATCCCCGCCTATGGTGGGATTCGAACCCGGGCCGCTCGGGTGACAGTCCACTGCTCTTACCCGTGAGCCATAGAGTCGACTCCCTGACGCAGTTGTCAGAGAGTGGTTATAAACCTAGAAGCTATGCATATGATCTACCAAGGTAGATAATGGAAGGGAGGTAACACACCCCCTCTTCAAGGAAGTCATCATTTATGATGACGTGAAGGATACCAACTTCGGCACAAGCCAATTCTGGCATTTCGGACGAGCCCCCATCTTACGACCTGAAAGCCGTAACAAAGGAAAGATGCATAGCCTGAAAAAATCCCCGCCTATGGTGGGATTCGAACCCGGGCCGCTCGGGTGACAGTCCACTGCTCTTACCCCTGAGCCAAAGAGTCGACTCCCTTACGCAGATGTCAGAGAGTGGTTATAAACCTAGAAGCTATGCATATGATCTACCAAGGTAGAAATGGAAGGGAGGTAACAGTACATCGCTCCAAGTAAATATTCTACCGAACAAGAATTATTTGAAAATTTATGTTCAAGTTAGACAACACCTTTCATCAGTGGCCATCTTATAATAACATTTTATCCACTATTGGTGTATTTTCATAGTATGTATATCAAATTCAAGATAGGACATTGAAGTCTTTATCAGGTTTATTAGATGTGTATCAGTTTCAATGATATTTTGACATAACTGAAAAACGCATTTTAGCAATGGTTTACGTTCATGGATTCATCTTTTTGTCAAACTGCTCGAAAGGGCTCTTTTTCTCAGGAAATCATCAAAGACATAGGACCTTTAAAATTTCTCAGGGGTTTCCTTTAAAACTTCTGGAAAGAAAAATATGACAAATTTAATTTTCTGAAACAAAATTAATTGTACACACTGAACAAAATCTTCATTTAAACAGAAACCATAAGATTCTAAATTCTTCGATACATTTTTCAAGCCTTCGAGGAGTCTAAATGCCAAATAGTATATGATTCGGAAAATAGATAAATGAGATGAATCACTTCAAATAGATCCATGAACAAAGAAAAGCTTTTTTTGTTGTTGTTGTTTTTGTTTTCTCCTGTCTTACAGGAATGATCCCCCGTAAGCAATGTGGAATCTTACTTTATTTACATTTTGGTGGATTTTAGAGCAACCGAATTTGTGAAAATTAAGTAAAGTATATATTGCTACCATCGAAAGCCTTTTAGACCCATATATTAGTTATTACCCTGTAAGTTAAATGTCCCTACTTTATATGCGGCACCTCATTCCTGGAGTGATAAGAAGACCAACAATTATGAACAACTGCATACACATGACTGTTCGAAACGATTTGTGGCCTTAGAATTGTGGTGCTGAGAGGAACCTTTATTGACTGACATTTTTATGACCATTGAATGCAATGCTTAAATTGATAACAAAACATGTCCCGCCATTGTTGTTAATACTTTATACAGTGAAATTCCGCTATTAAGACCACCTAAAATTAAGACTAATTCTGCTATGAAAAGCTTTATTAGTAGGTTGCAGTTATTCTTTCTTTGTGTTTACTGCATACAGTGTCCTCTGGTCAGAGACCACCTTTAGGACTGTTCAGAAGTGGTCTTAAACACTTTTGAACAGTCCCAAAAGTGGTCTTAATATAGGAATTTTACTGTATTTCAAATTTCACGCTTATTGATAACATTGCACTGCCGAAATGTCTGTCTAATACACTTTTTGAAAAATTCATTAAAATTGCCAGATCATAGTGTAGTTTATCTTGATATGCCCCTGAATAAATCCGCTGCCTTTTTGTCGATGGGGCTACTTCAGAAACAGCTTACTGAATCTACTTGAACATGACCTGTAGCCTTAACAATGTCATGACGTAACATCGACGTTGCCTACACTTTTTTATTTTTGTTCAATACCTACTGTAAGATTGGGCCAGTTGCATACATCTTAAGCTGCCAAGAAAAACTTCTTATGAAAACACCTGTGTGTTCTTTCGTCTGCTGCATCTTCCTGCATTCTTTTCAAACATATTTTAGCATACAGGCATAGTGGGGACCCTGATCAGACCCCTCTCAAGGGAGCAGTCTGAACTTGATCCACACTGTTTCATCAAAGACTTTAAAGTAACCAGCAGACTACACAGTAGACAGTTGTTGTCACTGGCGTCTAAAGGGTAAACACGCTTTCGGAATTAGCCTTCTTGGGAAGTATTGCCGGGCACATAGAGATAGAAATTTAACAATCATTGAATGGAAGAACGTAAGTGCATTTACTCATAAATATATGATGGCAACCCTTTCTGCATTTAAGCTTTTGAAACTACTAAAACCGATGCACTTAAAACATTAGTTTCGTCAGGCAATAGTGGCAGCGGTAGATGAATTATTAATGACCTGTATTGGAGTGAAACACTATTTGCCGGCAGTTTTGATTGTGAAGAAACTGGCTTACCTGACAATGAAATTATAAGTAAAATCACCAAAGAAAGTAATAGTAACAATTAAACTAGGACCTCTTAAGGAGGATATGTAACATTTAGGGGAAGCAACTCTTTCAATCAAATTTGCCTCCCATGCCAATAGGGTATACTCTTAAAGGAAGCAGTTTGCTCATAAGATCACAATTCTATCCATTTAGAATAGATCTTTTTCCGTAGTTAAGTGGAGATGAAGTATCAAAAAGTTGTCTCCCTTGTGAACATGGCGGAAACGTGTCAGGTGTGTCCATAACCCCCCCCCCCCCCACACACACACACACACATCCACCACCACCATCACCACCACCACCACCACTACCATCTACATCTCAAGAGCGAAAACAGGACACGATTAGATACACCGAAGCTGTAGGCAAATAGCTAACGAATGTTATGATCAGACTTCCCATCGGGGACTAACTATTGGTTTTCTTTTGCTCCACCATTTTAGTGGTTACTTGTTGTCGAATCCTTACCGTTGTTTCATCTCTGTGGTTGTTTAATTTTTGTGTTCTCGGAGATGTTGCACTGACGAGTTAGGAGACCTTCATGCGGACTGAACAAATTATTTATCTAAATCGCGACGGAAGTAATGGCGAGGATTGCTGCTTCCTAAAATCGATTTAAGCCCCACCCCCCCCCCCCCCCCAGTGGAACTCGTTTCACTGACAGTTCCAAAACGGTTCTTCTGTCGTGGTTTATTTTTGTTATGGTTTGTCTTTTGAGGGTGTGTGCGCTTATATCATTTTGTTTTGGATAGCCAATTGGCCATTTTGTGGGAAAGTAACTGTACTTTTGCCCTCCTCTATTGATGTTTCTATTGCACGACCCGCAGAAAAAGCTACCGACTGAAGTCGGTTGATTTTCTAAGAGTGCCCTAAAATCACCGTGTCATTCTGTCATTCTGTCAGTCTGTCTGTCCATCCGTAACCCGTTTGTGAAAATTGGTGATAGTGACTTGACTGCTTGGAATATTTAAACAATTTTTGGCATACTGATAGATATTCATGAGATCTAACCAATGAACTTGTGAAATATTACATTCCATTTAGCATAGCCTCGCCGAGGCGAAAAATGTGAAAACTTTCGAACTGCTTCTTCTCGGAAACCGTTGGACCGATTGAAGTCAAATTTCATATGGAGCCTCTATGGGATGGGAGAAACCAAAATTTGCTAATGGGGTCCAGGTCACATGACCAAAATGGCCGCCAAGCCATATATGGTCTGTCTGTCTGTCCGTCCGTAACCCGTTTGTGAAAATTGGTGATAGTGACTTAACCGCTTGGAATATTTAAACAATGTTTGGCATACTGATAGATATCAATGAGATCTAACCAATGAACTTGCGAAATATTACATTCCATTTAGTATAGCCTCGCCGAGGCGAAAAATGTGAAAATTTTCGAATTGTTTCTCCTCGGAAACCGTTGGGCCGATTGAAGTCAAATTTCATATGGAGCCTCTGTGGGATGGGGGAAACCAAAATTTGCTCATGGGGTCCAGGTCACATGACCAAAATGGCCGCCAAGCCATATATGGTAAAAACCCTTCAAAAATAGTCTTCTCCAAAACCACTGGGCAGATTTCCATGAAACTTGAAAAATAGAATCTGGGACGTAGGCCCATCATAAATTGCTAAAATGGTGACCCTGGATTGACCTTGACCTTCTTTGTGCCTAGGTCAAACTTTGACACATATGCTTTTGTATTGGAAAAGTGAGAATGCTTTTTAGCCTGCAAACGATTCAGAATACAGTACTAAAGTGTAAGATATATTTTTGCTCCTTACGATAAGGCGCATTTATTGGGGGAACCGTTTTAGGTCCAGGACACAAGACCAAAATGGCCGCCATACCCATAACACTAATAAAGCTAAAAGCATCCGGCGGGTCGTGCACTTCAGCTGAAGCACTGGTTAGGGTCTAGTTATTTCATGTCTGTGTGTTTTCCCTTTGGTGTCACTGATAGGAGCTGTGGGTTAATTGTATCGATTCCTGATCATAGCTCTCACTTCTATTTTGCTTTGTTAAACCGAACCTTTGCTTGCCGACCATGCTTTGCCGGTGCTGTAAATGTTTTGCGGAGTTTATTTAGACTTACGCGTTAGCTATTGCACCCCTTCTACGCACATCGAGCCATTCCTCCTAGCTAATATTGGAGAACTAGAAGCCCAGATCTATTCACGACAGACATATATATCTAGGACTGTAATACTAGAGCTGACGGTTTTTGTTTTATAATGGTAAAAAATATGTTGTGTTTTTTTTCAGACCGCTCTAAACGAACGCCAAGAAAGAAAGAAGTAGAGAGAAAACAATCAATAGATATTGAGAAATGGTTAAAGAACAAATTTAGGGAAGGTTTTTCAAACATGAGAGAAGCCTTTGAAATGAAAGATCCTAAAAATACAGGCACGGTATGTTGGTTTATGATAGTATATAACAATGGTAGCATAGTCCTCGAAAAATAAATATCTTTCTATTGCCTTTATTGTTGTACTGAGGAACGTATAATAACCAGAGATATTTAGTTTCTTGTATATCTTATACAGTGTGTTCATATTTTCTGAAGAGAATAGAGTATTATTTCGTATCAGACATAAAAATTAATTTGCATCACCTAAAGCTTTCAACGTAAATTCAACTATGTCCCAATGTACATGATACATGCTGTCAGCAGCAGTAACCTATCTAACGACTGTCAGAATAGGAGTCTCAACTGTTGAAAAATTACATATCATTCATTGGGAAGGACGTAACTTAATCTCTCTCTCTCTCTCTCTCTCTCTCTCTCTCCCTCTCTCTCTATTGTACTTTTTTCTATATTACTTTCAGCCACATCCACTCACAAAATGTAGATATTATACATATTTAGTTTACAGATGATCATAACTATAAGCTGCTAGCTTACTCTCAAATCGTGTAGTATACTGTTGTAATTGTTGTTAAATGTTAGTTTGTACAAAGAAAGTATGTAACATTGGTGTGTGCAGGCAAACCAAATTAACATATAAAATGCAAAGGAATAGCCGCCTCGGGATAATCAACAGAAAAAACGTCAAATCCTGAGTTTTTTGGGGGGTCGATGTCAGAGTGTTGCGTAAAGTGTTATCTATATAATCTGGACTTAATTCGTGTGCTGAGGTTTGCAAACGTCTAATCAGGGTATACTCCGTTTGCTTAAGAAATGGAATTTAATAGTTAAAAACTGAAATTTAATGGCTAAACGAAACAGTTAAAATCTCAGTCCAAGACTATTTTTCCAGCCTACACTCAGAAACAATTGACCCACCAGTACTCCCAGCTCTTTGATTATACTTGTAGGTACCATTTGATGAGTTCCTGGATGTGTTGGGAAAGTATGGTCTTAAACTAGAGAAGAAATTCTTGGCAGCCTTCTTGTCTAGATGTAGTGTATCAGCCAATAAAGATGGTACAATCCCGTACCGCGAGTTTCTACACAGATTCCAGGACCGCAGTGAACAAGGGATGACTCACGAAATTCTCACAAATAAAAAACACAGGCTAGTCAGATTGTTAGTTTTCTATATTTTGTTATATATGTGTGCCAGCCTACACATGTGTGATAGTGGCTATGATGCTCTGGCACTTCATTCTGGTTTGTATTTTGTGTTTCATATCATTCTGTAACAGTCGGCAGTTGTATCAGGAATATAACTCCAGATACTAGTAAATATGCCCCCCCCCCCCCCCGAGAATCTTTGATTCGGGGGGCATATAGTATTTGCCCTGTCTGTCTGTTTGTTTGGTTTGTCGTTCTGTCTGTCCGTCACAAAAACTAAAACCTTGATCATAACTTCACAAGTATTTGACCTAGCCCCATGAAACTTCACGTACTTATTCACCATCACAAGGGCTACATTCTGACCAAGGGCCATAACTCTGTTGCCATTTTTGGCTGAACTATCTCCCCTTGAAACTTTGCAAAACTGTCTGTTTGTTTGTTTGTCTGTCTGTCCGTCACAAAAACTAAAACCTTGATCATAACTTCAAAAGTATTTGACCTAGCCCCATGAAACTTCACACACAATGGCTACATTCTGACTTAATGCCATAATTCTGTTGTCATTTGTGGCTGAATTAACTCCCCTTGAAATTTTGCAAAAACTCAGAAATTGGCTTCCGGGGGGGGGGGGCATTGGTCACCTATAATGACAGCTCTTGTTTGTCTTTAAAAAGGGTCATGCAGGGTAGTGAGTTTATGCTGTCAACACCAATTTTACATATTTCACTCGTAAAACACAAATCGCGATCGCCGCAGACGTCATTTTCAAACTGTTTTTCTTATTTTTCAGAGAAAATCAGGCTTATGAAAGACATGTCTGATTTTCTTTGAAAAAAAAAATAAAGACAGAAATGAAACCTGTTTGCTTCACAGTCAGGTTTGCTTGGTAGTTAAAGGATTTATATTTACCAGTCATCTTACAGAATGATAAATCATTCATGAACCATTTTCATTGATCATACATTGTCATGTGGAGGAAATAATAATCATTCCTCAGTTGGACGTCTTGTCTCCCACTGGTTGTTGTCATTATCATTGTAACTATCTTCATTGTATGTGCTCTTACAACACAGCTAGTAAAGGCTCATTTGGTTATAGTCATCAAATCATCACTTTCTGACGATGTTCTCGCTGTTCTATCATGACCTTGGTTATTGTCTTTACTACAATATTACCCACAAGAACACCCGTAATATCAGGCTTTTCATTTCTGGTTTCCTAACTTGTGTTTATTGTCTTTGTAATTCGATTGAAAAATAGAAGTGAAGGCAGTGATCAGGAATCGATACAATTAACCCACAGTTCCCATCAGAGACACCAAAGGGAAAGAAACGCAAACATGAAACAACAGATCCTAATGGAAACATCGATAGCGGAAAGCCAAAAGGACAGTTACTTTCCCACAAAATGATCAATTGGCTATCCAAAACAAAATAATATATGCGATACAAACACCCGAAGACAAACCAGAACAAAACATAAATCGCGACAGAAGAACCGCCTTGGAACGGTCAGTGAAACGAATTTCACTGGGAGGGGGGGGGGGCTTAAATCGATTTTACGTGGCCACAATCCTCGCCCTTACTTCCGTCGCGATTTAGACAAATAATTCGGTCATTCCGCATGAAGGCCTCCTAACTCATCAGTGCAACATCTCCGTGAACACAAAAAATCAAACAACCACAGTGATGAAACAACGCTGAGGACTCGACAGCAAGATACCACTGAAATGCTGGAGCAAAAGAAAACCAACAGTTAGACTCCAAAGTATCACCATGCCTCGTTTCACTAGGCCTTGAAGGTTTATCAAACTACCTTTTCGGTCTTCTGGGTTTTTTTAACAGGGGGAATGGGACCACCTGGCAGATTTTCCGCCATTTTTCAAAGGGAGACAACTTTCGGGACTTTCTGTTGTCTTTTCTATAAGCACTGCTCCACTGAAAAAGGGGTCTACTCTTAAAGTAAAGAATTTGCGCCTCAGGAGCAAATTCTTTTCTTTAAAAGTTGACCCCTATTGACATGGGACACAAAAAAAACTTTTGCAGGAGTTGCCTCCCCTGAATGTGTCCCCATTCCCCTTAATAAATAGGTGAAAAGCATAACTTCTTCTCAAGGTGTTGGGACCTTGTTTCTATCTATCTGTTTTCATCGTTTGAGGTTTAGTACAGAAATAATAAAATATAGAATGAATGTTTATCAGCAAAGTAACATTGATACAGATGTGAAACATTAGTAAGAGAAATAAAATGATCTTCTGTAACAATTTTGATACCACGCTATGTCAATAACAACCTTCCCAACATGAAACTTTTATTTAAAAAACAATAATTTTTCGTGTTTTTTTTTTCTTTTATGTTTGTTTTAATTATAATCATCTATAGTTAACATTTTCCTCTAGCAATACAAGAGTTTGATGTGCTTACCTGTAGCTGTCTAGATGGAATGTAGAGACAAAGTAGCTAGTGTTTGACAGTCTCGGGTTTTTTTTTTTACATTTCTTTTATGTACACATTTAAACTGAAAATAAGAAGACACAAGCAAGTATTTTTGTTTCTTTCAATTGGGCTTATTCTTTCCTGTTACTTTAAAAATCTTTTAGCTGTATTAGGTGCATCAGACTGATTTCAGTTTTGCAACCTATCTAAAGCAATTGTTCACTAGACAGAATGACTGCAGACAATGACCCCTATCCGAATTACCGTCACGCAATAAAAAGTCTGATCATCTGATGCCATTGTTCTAGCTTCCAAAATTGTTCTTAGTCTGGGGGAACGAGTGGGCTGGGATTCTTGAAGCCTACGGTATGAAAACGCCGCTGAAAATTATTTTTTGTAAAACCGGTAGTAAATCTGATAAAACAATTTCGGTAATTTTTTAAACTTCAACATTTGGCTTGTAACGGACGCATCAGAATATAAAATGAAATTGACACCGTTCACCTAACGATTGCTAGTAACAATTAAAAGTATCTTTTTGGTGATCAGTCGTACTCATTGGCGTCCTATCAAGTTTCAGAAATTGTCATAAAATGCGTAAAAGTATAAATGCACAACTGAACATTGTCACTAGAAAACCTGTTTTCGTACCAAGACACAATCCGGTCCCGAGGTTTTAATACTTTTTCCATGCTCAACTCGCTTGAGAAATGAAAATTGAAATGTTCACAATTATTAAAATACAAACAAATGAGGCAGTTTGTCTGCTCAGACCAGCAAAGAATGTTATTTGTCCTGCTTATAAATTTTAAAATTAAAACAATTGCTGGAATTTTAAAATTTATGAGCAGAACAAAATTCATACTCAAGTGAGCTGAGCATGAAAAGAGTTTAATAACCTCGGACCCAGGCCTATTCAGACACAAAGACTAGCAAGTGTCTAAAAATCATAGAAACTAGAGCCATTGTACAAGTCAAGTACTTATCACTTATCTTTTGTGACTATATCCTACCAAAGAATTTATTATTTTGGACAATGTATGAAAACAGTAAATTACAATTATACAAACTACTTACCTGTTGGTGTTAAATTGAAGTTGCAAATTATGTTGCGGGTCGACAAAAATGATCGTCATCCGCAAAATTCTTTGACAGGCGTCGCCTTTTCCATGTTTTATATTTCATTACATCTTATCACTTTTTACTTCCTGTTATTATCTTTCTCTGTATTACTTACAGGTTCAACTCGCCTGGAAGGGACTCACCTAGCGCTCAAACGTCTCTCAGCGCTATTGAGGCCCAGCTTATGAACATGTTTCAACGAGACTTCCTTGCACTATTAGGTACATTCAAGTAAGTAATCCAACAGTTGAACCAACCCATGAAAAAAACTCCCCTATCATTTTCCAATTTATGTTCTTAGAATGTGCATGTACAGCCAACTAGTAGAGGTAAACATATGACTTCATGCATCAAGCAACCAAGAGGTCTCCTAATACATGTCTGCCAGCTGCAACGTGTCTGGCGAGCTTGTGCCTAACGTATGCTCCTAAGTATTGGTACAGACAGGCCTAAGCAAACAGTACAGGCCAAGATCAGACTACTCCTGATCAGGGTTACATTGTTTGCCATTCCGTCTGCACCTTTTGGACGCCTTGATGGATTGTGAAACAAATTTGTCAAAATCTAGCAGAATTACGGCAAATTCTTAAGGTGTCCGGATTTTTAGATTTTTTACGGTATGCGCCGACTCGCCTGCGCATCTGTAGGTGTTGCCTAAGCGACAAGTGTCTATTTCTCATGAGCCGACCGAGTGATTTCTGTGATACACTTAAAAATAGTCAATTTGATGTGCCGTGACGGTATAGATTTCAAGCCTTCTTTTTTTGAAAAAAAAAAAAGAACAATAAAGTGTCGTCTACTCTAGAACTTTCGGTAGCGTTTGAGGGGTACTATAAACACGTGTAAACATGTAGGGTATCATGAGAATGACCAATCTCTTGAAAATTTCAGGAGTATTGACAAGCTTGGTATGAACGTTATCAGTCAAGAGGAGTTCCGGGCAGCCATTGAGAGCAGGTTTAATCTCTCGCTAACAGAAACACAGTTCGAGAGTTTTATTGACAGAATCCCCTTGGATGAGGACGGCAATGTCAGATATGCAGATTTTATGCAGCAATTTGACACCAAGTTAGTATCGAAACTATTCATTGTTTTTTCAGTAGCAATACTATGCGATACAAAGCGTGTAAAATGAGCTTTCGAAAGTATTCGTTATTATGACGAGCAGCTTTTAAAGGCATATGAAATACGATTGATCCATAGCTGAGAAAAGGTCTCTTTATCGTTTTCGATTTGTGATTTAAATCTAATTTTTGAAGTCTTCGTGGACACTTACCTGTACTAAAGTCTAAATCATGGATACTAACCTGTACTTAGGCATACAGGTTAAAATACAAATAAAATAATTTCCATATAAACGAAATACCACTGTTGCTATATTTACGTATATGTGGCTCGATATTTTGGACAGCAGCTGTAATTATAATCATCTGCAGTTCTTTGATCCCAACTGCTTATCATTTAACCTACATATATTTATATATATAGTGCGTTTGAAAAACTCTTTCATGAAATTAATGAGAACAGTACAAAATATACAACTGAAGGAAAATGGATCCTTCTTGAATCTATCTGTTACATGTGGGTTTACGGCGTCCCGCAAACCCCCATGCTGACAAGACAACCGAGCGTGATCTCTGACAGGTGTACGGGCAGCTGTGGGGTAAGGCACAAGAAAGATGTTAAATGAATGACATGAATTATTTACAGTATCTACATACAACACTTACTAACACAAAACATCACAATTTGTTGCTTCTGTAGCCAACTCACGACGTCCGCTCCGAAGGCAAAACACTGTTCTGTGCTCGGAACGGGTGACGTGAATACCTACAGAAGCAAACAACAAAAACAACAACAAAAACAAAAAAAAGAAACAACACAAGACGCGACTGGCCAGTTTATAACTTAGGGTGAATCCCCCACTCGCGTGACACTTCCTCTCGCGAACTAGTAAAACTAGTCTATCAACATAGTTGATAATCCTAGGATTAGCGATCACGTTTGCTGATCAGACGTTTAGTGATCGTCCAAATAACCTGCAGGTAAGTTGACCTCTTCCATGTCTCACATTTGTTTACAACGAACAATGATTTATATTCTGCTTCTACCCTGGTAGGCGCTGATTACGGCGGTCTGTCCGCCCTTGCTGGACCCTAACGCCTAGCGTCGTACCAGTACCTGCTGCTATGAAGCAGGGAGCAGCAGGTCACACATTGTTATGCCTGCAAATTACGATAACGGGACTAGAAACGAGTCACAAAACATACATGCTATATCATGATCCCCCTCCCGGAGAAGTAAGAATATGTTCATGCATACACCGTTATTGCGCATGCGCCGACCAGACATACAGGCTGATTAGTGCATGCGACAAATAACCGTACAGCAGAACTCAACTTGACTGTGCATCAAATTATCAGCACCCAGCGCTTGACACAATAATACTCAAAGTTCATGTTTCCTTACTGAGCACTACAGAAATCAATTAATGCTCACTACTACTGAGCATAATACTCATCAAATTTGTGCTCACTACATTATCACAAGTAAGAGGCAATTGAACAGACCACGCCTTTGCGCTACCTGGTCAGCCGCCAATTACAGGAAACATAACAATCTCTATTTCATATCCTTCTCCGCGACACGGCTCACAAATATAGCTATTCACAAATTCAATACATTAATAACAGATAGAAACTACAACAGAAGATTTTCATCTATAATCTACAACATTTGTTAGTGTCTCATATGGGCCAACACTGTTTGCCGTAAATTCTCTCTATTTGGTAGGCACCCCGTCACAACAGTCCTCGCGACGCCGATGACGCAGCTGACGTCATCCCCGCCGCTCAGGCCGTTATGACGTGTGGCGACCAAATACTCCCACTTATCATCATCACGTTCTTTATATGTACATACATGCACAAACTGAGTTATCAGACAAAAACGGCATCATTACAAAATGAACTCGTAATTCTTCTTGAACAAAATTATTTCTAATCAACGTGAACATGCTTGTAAAATAAAATTCATTACAGTTCATCATCACGGATAACCCAACAGGCTCTTGTAAGAGTTTGCCCTGATGATGAAGATATGGTTAAACCCGTCTTAAGTTTACGTCCCCTCTACACCTAATATCATATTGGGACGGAACCACGGTTTTCTAACCACAGCTAGTCAAAAGTCATGGATCAAACAAGTGACCCGGCGTTTATTAATTACATTCTACAAAAGGGGTCTAAAAGCCTAAATGAATCCAGAATGAGCGGGTGTCCCAACTTTACGTCTCACCAACATCTAGGGTCAGCATGAGACAGGACCTCACTTAGAAAGACTCATTCTACTACTGGAGAAGCCTGGGATCAATTCTGCGACGTCTAGCTGGCAAAGCTAGTAGCCTAATCACTACAGGCCACAACAGTGAATTCAGAATAGGTTTCAGAAAGTTGGGGTATACTAGAAGTAAACCCCTCCAAAACCTACAAGCATGTTCATACAAAAATAATACTGAACATAGATTTAACATACCTTTCAATATACTTTCTATTTCCCCGTCACAATGTTGCGTTCACTCTTACAACTTGACCTGCTGCTAAAGTGTCCGCTTTTTTCAGGGTTTATATATCTATGAATACTACCGGAAAATCATGCCTACTCGTATTACCTTGCTCAATTCGTGGCGAGGTGGAGATACCGGCCACAAACAAAGCCAGATAGCAAAAATCGAGTAGATAATGGATTTGCGTTCAAATAGTATATTTCCCATAGGAAAAAATGATGAAACGACCCCTATAATCAATGACATGACTCCTGTCAAAACGAACACCCACACAACACGTGACGGGAATAAAAATCATATATGGCACAATTTGGCGGTTGGCGATTTTTAGGCAAATTCTATAGGACTCGGCCTTTTAGCGGCCCCCTGTATTGTAAAAACAGCTCTCTATAAACCACTCATGCATACATCGTATGATATGTGCATGACTTGTTCATGGAGCCGCACAGTTTGCGTACCATATTTCACCTAAAATATTTCACTCGCACCGCCCTACCATATAACTACTAAAATAATTTAGATGTGCATAAGCACCAGAGAGGTTTCCTATTCCATCTCGTAACACTATCCACCATTATCTGCAACGTAGACAAGTTTATGACTTCCTGTTAATTTCTCTGTACAAATTTGCCAAAAAGAGATATACTTTGAAAGAAAGAATAATTTGCTTCTCGAATTTTTCCCCTTAATGAAATCCCGGTTGGCAATGTAGGCACAAACATTTTTGAAAGAGTCGCATCGAGGTTTTCCGTTTACCTGAGTATTGATGTTATTAATGCATTTCTCATTCTTATCTTTCTCAGAGGTATGGCACCTAGTTTGTTCCCTGGTGCAGAAGACCAGACAAAGAAGGTGAAAGTTGGTCCACTGCCTTCTGGTCAAGAACAAGGGGAGAAGCTCCGTCCTCCTGTGTCTGAAAGCCCACCACCCCATAGGGCGATAGGAGAGTACATCAGTTTTGATGAACCACCGATGCTCGAGGACGACGCACCAAAACGAACACCTCAAGAACTCTTCAGAGTTATCAAAGATCTACTTACAAGACGATTTAATGATGTAGAAAGGATTTTCTATGATCTAGATGAACTAAATTCTATGAGGCTGTCACAAGAAATGATGTTCATGCTTTTGAGACGGTAAATGGTCTTATGACTGTGGCCTACGGATTACAAGAAATGAGTTAAATCATGAAAAACATGATTCATTACGAAAACACGCCTATTCAAGTATATTGAAAAGTTGACCACCAAAAAATGAAAGTTTTCAGATAAAAACACTGATATTTTTCACATGTCTGCTCAAAACATAGATTGTGGGTACACCATAGAACCGCCTCGAAGCGATTCTTACGAGTACCATCAGTTTATGTTTCTGAGCAGAAATAAGAGAAATTATGTATACTCCTGTAAACCCCATTTTTACTATATAAAAGTGGAATTGAAGGGGGCTAAAATTATATAGGCGTGTTTTCGTGATGTGTAACTTGTTCAGGCAATGAAAAACTATAAAAAAGTAACTCAGAAAAGGCAATAGTCAGAGAAAAAAAAAACATTTCAAAACAAGTAAAGCAGAAATCAGAGCACTGATAGCACTTGTGGATCAGTTGTTAGTGTAGGTTGGGAAAATGGTCCTGAACGGGGACCGTTATGTTTAAGCCTTAAATTCTTGTTCTTTTAGCAGTGTACACCCTTAACATGGTCTTTATTATTTGCGAAAACCGGACCAACACAGGTGTCCAGTCAAGATCGATTCTGCCGGTACCCCTCTTAACACAGCACTCTGACCTCACAACGATAAGAATAGCATAGCTATAAATGATCATTACCTGGTTTTTTAAAATCAGTGATAGAATTTGTTTGATTCGAGGTTTAACATCCACGTCAACACTATAAAGGTCATTTTGGAGACGTTGCTTCCAATTTTGTGGGACTTTTACCAGACATTGAGATGTAATGACATCTCGATCCCTGCCGCCAAATGAAACCAATAGGGTTTATAAGCATGGACGGTCCGACTCACACCACTTACGTGGACATCAGCAACAAAAGCTACTGAGCTAAATAACTGAGTAATTGATTAATATTTGACCCACAAAAAGATCGTGATACGAAACCACACAAGACATAAACAACATAAAGCCAATTCACCTATTTCATACTTTATGGAATCTTCCACCTTATATATAGCAGAAGTCTATTTCAGAATTTAGGCATACAAGGCCAAGATGATTTTAGAAATTGATTTAAAAGGGCTGACTGGCCCAAACAACTTCAGATGGCTCAAAAGGCTTTGACTTCACTACAGCTATTGATAAGGGAGTAGCGTCACTTCAGCTGGTGTTAAGGGGATGTGTTGCGGCCGCGAAAAGTCTCCCTGCGCTTAATCATAGTGTAGTTTGTATTTATTTGTCCTTTGTGATCATTGGATCCATTGTGGAGTTCTTAAATATATGAGGGTCACTGATGAGGCCTCATTGGCCAAAACTAGCTTGTATTGCCCAGAAATACTTGTACACTTCATACGTTTCAGTTCTGCGGTGTATTCTTTGCTTCCAAAGGATTACCCTTTTATAGACCTTTTTTTCTCAGAGCGGTGGCACAGTCTTACTTTTGTCTTCCCCGTGTGGCCCAAGCATTCCAATTGTTGACATTGATCCCCAAGCTAGGCACTATAGAAATCCCCATTCACTGGCGTCTCAGGCCCCTACTGCAAAAGCAAAAATCGCCCCCCCCCCCCGAACCATAAGAGATTAGAACGCCTTTCCCTGTCCGATCATATCTATTGCTGAAGGTGCAGAGGATAGTGTAACTGAGTTTATCTCTTTGGTGAGAGCTATGGACTAACTTCCCATATCACAGGTACTGGTGTATGAATGTCATTTGACGTGTCACCAGTAACAATTCTGCTTCTGATTGATTCATGTTAGAAACAATATTTTACGCGTCGTGGCTCAAATAATATTTGTCGCCAAACGCAGTGTTAAACGGGAATAGATTCTGGAGAGGTACATCCTTTAGGTGTAAGTAATACAACCAATATAAGATGTGGTGTTACTAACTATATTAATCAGGCGTTAAGCAGAAATGTTTTTTTCTCATCCTTCTTTCTCCGGTTTGAGCTTAAACTGTTTGTTTCAATATTGATCAGTGCTGAGAAAATATTTCAATTAAACCAGAAAATATAAGGTACACTATGATGACATTGTGAACATTTTTTATCTGCAAAACGCTACTTAATATTGGGATGTAGGAATGTTGACTTTTCCTGGGCATCTGGTCCTATATTTTTATTTGAAATAGAAAAAATACAGGCACAATGAAAATAGCTGACCTTGTTTGAAAGTTACCATATTACTAGTGCTCTGTTAAACAGAATAGTTACACCATTTCGTCTACAGATTCGACATGAAACCAGAGGTTACAAGAGGTGAGATACGAGACCTATGGAAAACTTTCATCACAAATAAAGACAAAACACTGGATTACCATGAGTTTGTCCGGCATTTCGGTTTCTCTAAGAGATCGGCGGCATTCCCAAATGCGAAAGTTAGTCCTCCAAAACATGGTGATTCTGACTTCATGGTACGATCTAGGAAGCTGAACTGCGCTGCTGATATGATACAAGATAATCTTAGATCAAAGGTAGTTAGATATTAGCTCCTTACAGCCATTTTTCCTTTTTTTATACACCGGTTTTGAAAATCAAACGGTCGTATTATGGCGTGGAGCTAACCGTCCGTCCGTCCGTTTGTCTGTCCGTCCGTCCTTTAACATTCTTGTACGCAGTAAGCATTAGAGATACCATCATGCAACTTTATAGGAATATGTATTAGGGCAAGACGACGTGCCGCGCACAAGAATGATTGTTCCTCCTTTCTTAGTTATGTAACTTTGATTATTTTTATAAACATTCTTGTACGCTCTTTAACTCGCCAACAGTTAGAGATATATTTTATTTGTTTGAAATAAGGTTTAACGTCCCTGTCAACACTATTATGTCATTTTGGAGGTCTTGCTTCCAATATTGTGGGACTTTTACCCGATTAGAGATATCTTCGGAATGTTTATGAGGCCGCGATGATGTGCCACGCGCAAGACTTAGGTCGGTATGCCAAAGATCATACTTAAAGGTCAAAAAGGGACCTTTATTTCGTGTCTGGTCAATAACTTTCTAACCGCTTAACGAATTTTTTCTGAAATTTTAGAGATATGGTAGATACCAATATAAGGTTTTGATTGAGGATTTTAAAGGGTTCCCCCGGGCTGCGTCGGGGCCATGCCGCACGCCCTCCATTTCATAAAAGGCTTAATACCTTAGAAACATTTCAGATCCCCAGCCCTAAACAATGTTTATCCTTGTTTCCTATGATGAGACGCATTCAGTGACTACCTTGGGGTCCCCGGGTTGCGCTGGGGCCATGCCCCACCCCTTCTTTTAAAACAATATCTCAAATTCTCTCTCCTAAACTTTATATTTTACTTCTCAAGCATATTCGAACAAATTCCACTCGAAGGTCTTTCCGTTTAACACTGACAGTCTAAGATCAATTCACATGACGTTACGATGTCTATACAATGAATACTACCATTCAATAGAGAACAAGGTGTGTGAGACACTAATGCCCCCGGATAACGTTATGGTCAAGGATATAAGGTAAAAATAATGGTACCAGTTGAAAGATCTTTTCACAAGAAATGCGCATGTGAAATATGAAAGCCCTTTCACTAACCAATCAAAAAGTATGGCATATGTTCATGTTTTCAAAAAACTAGGCCAAGGTTAAGGTCAAACGGTCAAAATAATGGTACCACTGAAAGGGTCTCGTGACATGGAATGCATACGTGAAATGTGAAAGCTGTATCACTTAACAATCGAAAGTATCGAAAGTTATTGCCAATGTTAAACATTTTTAAAAACAGATCAAATGTTCAAGTCAAGGTCATACGGGTCCAAACTTATGGTATTTCCGGAAAGTTCTTGTAACAAGGAATGCACATGAGAAATATGAATGTTATGTCACTTACCAGTTGAAAGTTATGGCCGGTGTTATTTTTTTTAAATGTAGGTCAATGTTATAAGGTCAAAATTATGGAAAGGTCTTGTATCAAGTTATATACATGTGAAATATGAATGCCCTGCCAGTTACTATAAAAGTTATTTCCAATGTTAAAGTTTTTTATTCCGGTGGCAGTAAATGGAATTTATATTGGCCACTGTACGTTTCTTATTTCTGTTTCAAAACATAGCTTATCAGTACTTGTTAGAACACTAACGAGTACACAAAGTCTAAGTTTGCAGAAAAAAAATCTAACAAATTCTTATATTAACAGTTCTATTTGTAGAACCATGAATTATCATCAGTATTTCACGTGGATGTGTAATCGTTATGACGTTGAACCAATCTCTCGTTTCAGATTGACTATATGTGGGAGGACCTGCGAAAAGAATTCGTCGCTATGGATCCATATGGCACTGGGTTTGTTTCTAAGGAAGAGTTTAGGGACGTTCTCACAGAGCTATGTGTGCATCTTAGCGAGTATGAACTCGATTTACTCACCAGAAAGTTTGACGTTGGCACAGATGGAAGGTGCGTTAAAGTATAAGATTAATTATGTCTCCCCCGAAAACATTTTTTTCGGAGAGACATATTGTTTTTCCCCCGGGCGTCTGTCTGTCCGTCTGTCCGTCTGTCACACTTTCGTGTCCGCTCTATAACTTGAAAACCGTTCGAGCTATCGTCACGAAACTTCATATAAATATTAATCAGCATTAGACGACGTGCAGTGCGCAAGAACTATAACTCTCGCATTTATACTTTTTGAATTATCTCCCTTGGTAGTTAGTTGGTATGTATATATATGTATGGGCAAATCATGTCCGGTCAATAACTTTCTTATTTTCAGATGGATATTAAAATTACTTGGCAGAAATATTAACAACCATGAGACGATGTGTGGTGCGCATAAGGCAGGTCGGTACCTAAAAGGTCAAGGTAATACTTAGAGGTTAAAGGTCAAAAAAGGGGCCTTTTTTCGTGTTTGGTCAAGAACTTTCTTATTTTGAAATGGATTTTAAAATTACATGCAGCAAATATTAACAACCATGAGACGATGTGTGGTGCGCATGAGGCAGGTCGGTACCTCAAAGGTCAAGGTCATACTTAGAGGTCAAAGGTCAAAAATGGGGCCTTTTTTCGTGTTTGGTCAATAACTTTCTTATTTTGAGATGGATTTTGAAATCACTTGGCAGAAATGTTAACTAATATAAGACAATCTGTTGCGTGCATGGCCCAGGTTGGTACCTCAAAGGTCAAGGTCATACTTAGAGGTCAAAGGTAAAAAGGGGCCTTTTTTCGGGTTTTGTCAATAACTTGCTTATTTTTAAATGGAATTTGAAGTTACTTGGCAAAAATGTTAACTGTCATGAGACGATGTGTTACATGCATGATTCAGTTTGGTTCCTCAAATGTCAAGGTCATACATAGAGGTCAAAGGTCCAAAAAGGGGCCATTTTTCGTGTTTGGTCAATAACTTTCTTATTTTTAGATGGATTTTGAAATTGCTTGGCAGAAATGTTAACCACCATGAGATGATTTGTTGCACGCATGACCCAGTTTGGTACCTGAAAGGTCAAGGTCATACATAGAGGTTAAAGGTAAAAAAGGGGCCTTTTTGTGTTCTGTCAATAACTTTCTTATTTTTAGATGGATTTTGAAATTACTTGGCAGAAATGTTAACCACCATGAGACGATGTGTTGCGTGCATAACCCAAGTTGGTACCTCAAATGTCAAGGTCGTACTAAGAGGTCAAAGGACAAAAAGGGGCCTTTTTTAGTGTTCAGTCAATAACTTTCTTATTCCTGGATAGATTGTAAAATTACTTTGCAGAAAAGTTAACCATCCTGAGACAATGTGGTGCACACTAGACCCAGGTCGGTACCTCCAAGATCAAGGTCATACTAAGAGGTCAGAGGTAAAAAAAAGTTTGTTTGTTTTTTGTGTCCAGTCAATACCTTTTTTTATTTCTAGATGGACTTTATAAAGTAACCATGCAGAAATGTTCACCGTCATTAGACCATGAGTCATGTGCAAGACCAAGGTCCATACCTCCCATGTCAAGGTCATACCTAGAGGTCAAAGGTAAAAAAAAGGGACAGTCAGTAACTTCCTTATTCTTTGATGGATTATGAAATAACTTGGCAGAAATGTTAACCATCATGAGACGATGTGTTGTACCTCAAAGGTCAAGGCCATACTTAGAGGTCAAAGGTAAAAAGGGCTTTTTTGTGTACGGCCAATAACTTTTTTATTTCTCTATGAACATTTTTAAAGTTACTTTGCAGAAATGTTCATCTAAATTAGATGATGTGTTGCACACAAGACCCAGCTCAATACCTCCAATGTCAAGGTCATACTAAGAGGTTAAAAACGGGGGAGACATCAGTGTTTTTGTAGAAAAACAAATTCTAGTTAATACCACCTTTCTATAACACAGCACAAAACGGCGGGCTGTCGTCTGACCCGCGTCGATGGTGTGTTAAAAAGTCGTGTCTATGTCGGTCCGATATCTGGGCCATTTGGGATAATTAATTTTTTCTAACACTGGTGACACGTGTCAGACGGCATGGGGCGTTTGCGCACTGTCATACCGATAAACTCTTTGCGTGGAAAAGTAAATGGTCCGTTTTACGATTTTTATTTCCAAATAATGCACATTTTAAAAATAAATGGAACTTTCTTTTTCTTGGACATGGAATAGACACTGGTCAAAATAAGTGAATCCATAGCTTTAAGGCCTATTGTTTAACAGTGTTTTAGGGCTTTATTGTTCTTGAAACAGTTTTGAAAGGATATTTAGTAGGCTATAGGCCTCAACGAACCAGATAAAAGTTAATAATTACACACTGTCACAACTACCGGTACATCAATATTTTCGTGCTTTTCAGGGTGTCCTATATAGAATTCCTGAAACCCTTCGCTCTCCGAAAGCAGATTTGGCGACATGGAAACAATATGTTGTCATTGTTACAACACAAGCAACCAGAACTACCCATAGCTGATATAGTGGAACCTCCACATAAAGGTTTACACGGAATCACTGCCAAACTCAGGCAGAAGGTAAGAAACAAACTACTATTCATCCTCATTATGTTGTTCGGTCATATGAAGGCTTAAATGGAGTGCACGGGCTTAAGTAACGACGTCTTCTCTCAGTTAAATATATGATGAATAGATACTATATAATTCCTTTTTCCCGAAAGTCATCACTGAAACACACCTGTATGATTATGACCCATTGAATCCCACTTTTATATAGCAAAACTGGGGTTTCCGGGTTTATACCTTACTTTTCTTATTTCTGCTCTAGAATATAGATTGTGGGCACTCGTTAGAACCGCCTCATCATTGTGGGTACTCGAGGCGGTTCTAACGAGTGCCCACAATCTATATTTTGAGCAGAAATAAGAAAAATGTCATAATTTTTTATCTTAAATTTTTCATTTTTTCGGCGATAAAGGTGGCAATGTATTTGTATAGTCGTGTTTGCGTAATGTGCAGCCATAATTATTAAAGTTTTACTCGGGGCACTGTCGATGCGCGTTCTTTTCTGCAAAGGTCGCTGCTGTTTCAAAATTAATTCGGTGTATCCGTGAATCCTAAGTTGGCATGTTTTTTAAACATATTCATTAAAAGCGGATCGAGTAGCAATGCTTTATTATTGTATTTGTTTAATATACCAAAAATGTGAAGTGTTGAAACAATATTGATTGGTATCTATGCAGAAGTTTTGTCATCAAATAAGAAGTGAAGGCAATGATCAAGAATCGATACAATTTCCTCGCATTTTCGATCTTAGCCATCAAAGGGAAAGAAATAAAAAGCTCAAAGGATAAGCCAAAACAGAAACACCAACATAAAATAACTTCACCATAATTAAAACGCCACAAGCGGGAAGTCAAAAGGACAGTTACTTTCGCACAAAATGGCCAAACGGCTATCTAAAAATAGATATTAGCAATACATACATGCAAAGACGAACTATAAAAATAATAACTGAAGTGAAGACACTGATTAGGAAGCGATACAATTAACCCACACCGCCCATCAGAGACACCAAAGGGAAAGAAACACAAACATTAAAATCAAGACCCTAGTGGAAACATCAGTAGCGGAAAGCCAAACGGATTGTTACTTTCCCCCAAAAATGGTCAATTGGCTATCCAAAACAAAAAAGATATAAGCGATACACACACTCGTAAGACAAACCATAACAAAAATAAAGCGCGACAAAAGAACCGCCTTGGAACGGTCAGTGAAAAGAATTTCACTGGGGGCTTAAATAGATTTTACGCGGCCGCAATTAACCTGAACACAAGAAACACCAAAAAATTCTCCTTGGATATATTCTGTTCTGTCAAAATGATTATTGAAGAAATGATAACTTTTTGCACGAATATTCCCAGTAGGATTGAGCTTAGCTTGAACTCGAGTCTCGCTTTCCATTAGCTGTGCCAGAGACACAGTACGACTCAAAGAATCCGATGCACGTATGACGAACGAGGCACATTTACCTTTTTAGTTATTATGGAATATGGACGTTAAGGTTAACACCGGAATTTTGTATGTTCACAGCTTGCGGGGGACTGGAAGAACTTACGTCGAGCGTTCAAGAAACTAGACAAGAGTAATCAAGGGTATTTGTCCGTACCAGAGTTCCGATCTGTCCTCAAACTGGCTAATGTTATTCTTGATGAGGATGAAGTCTATCACGTGCTTAATAAATTTGATCACGATATGACTGGAAAAATATCATATGAAAAGTTTATTGAGGAGACATTTAAACCACCAACAAGACATAGTGTTCGACCTGTTTGAAATGCGTTGCTAATAGTGCTAACTGTGAACCATTTTAGTGTCTGATAAAATAAGGATTGTGTTTCAGCTTCGTTATTCAAAAATATGGAAAAACAAAAATATTTGCATGTGAACTCCAAGCGAGAAAAAATTCTTTAGGTCATTTTAAATTACGGATTTAAATTACTACAGGCACTCATTACTGATTCAACATTGCAACAAGTTTCCAAGCGCTGATTTAACGTTGTTTCAACGTAGTGTGCCCCATGTGTTGTTTGTTGTAGCCTGAGGTAAAAAGGAGAAGAAATAAAGAACAATAATAAGATTAAAAAAAGGGTAAAATAGATCCATACTCAAATATCAGTATTACTTTGAATCACCTACTACCTGTTGTATGAATGGTCGAGTATCTGTGCATGAGAAACATTTATGATTTTGTGAATGTGTCCATTTTATATGAAAACCTGTGCATGTGTGCGTAGATGGAGATGGAAACAGATAGTATTGCACCATCTTTCAGTTGTTCAAAGCATCGGTAGCTTAACGAGGTTGTTAGTCGTCAAAACGGCGAAAATGCATACTTACCATGTTAAATTATCAAAGATTTAGCAATATATCAACGACATCGTTACCTTGAAGAGGTTGTTAGTCGTCAAAACGGCAAAAATGCATACTTACCATGTTAAATTGTCAAAGATTTAGCAATATATCAACGACATCGTTACCTTGAAGAATTGGTCACAATTTTTTTTTTCTTGTTTTTTTTCTTTAGTTTGAAAACAGTTTGTAGGCATTTCCGCATCGCAATATGTGCAGAATAAATACAACAATGCTTACCACGCCTGTTTTAATTGATTGGTCGATAAAGAAAATACAAGTTTTATATGTTTACCTATGTATTTTGTTGTCTGGTATACTTCATGTTTTATGGATTGCGCTGGTCAGCTGCTAAATTATTTTCACAGTTAGTAACTAACTGTTGCACACCTTTGTTCTGTGATAGAAGAAATTCCGTCCATGACAAATATTTACTAGGTATAGTAGTTTATATTATAGAAAGTCCAGCTTTGGATATATATTAAATGCGTGAAACAACAACTACGTTCAGCCAGACTAATGCTAAAAACTTTGATCTATCAAATCAATAGTCGAGATTTTCAATGTACATTTAGTGAGACCTTAGACTACAGCGGGTTAAACATTGAAGAAAATCACATGCTGCAAAGAACTGTACTTATTGTGGCATGAAAACGTTTTCCAAAACAAGCGCTGCTCATTGAGGTCACATTTGGAGGTATCATCAAAGTACTTTTTCTTCTTTCACAAACATAGATTACATGGATTGTACTACAGTTACTGTTTTAATGAACTATCCACACACCATGTCAGTTCGTTTTAATTTAACTTAAATTACTCGGAGGGTTTCTTGGACTGATGGTTTGTGGCGTATAGGCTGGAGTTATAAATTCACTCCAGCAAGTGCCTGTTTTATTTAGGCATAAGCTGCGTGGGGTGCTTTCACAAATTTTTCTGTCAATTTTGCTATGCATGTTTCACCACTTACATTGTCGTTGTTTTAGTGGCAGTGCCTTTTCTTAATGTATATAAACGGTCCGTCGTTGCTGTTTTGTTTTGTTCTATTTATTTCGATGTTGCAGTCTATTTTAAAGTTTATTTTGTTGAAATTTTGACACATTTATTGTAATGCCTGTATGAGTTCATTGTCAAAGCGTTCCTTTGTTAGTCTTTGTTGCTTAGTTCAGTAGTCAAACATTTTACTTGAATTCATAACAAGTTCATCATAATAACGTAATTTTTTGGGTCGATTGTTTGTCAGTCGACTCAAAGTTATTAAGTACAGAAGCTGTTCAGTGTTGATGTTCACGTGACTATCACTGACTTGTAGGGAATCCAGGTTATGTTTATTTATAGAAAATAGCTGCACTATTCTTGTCGCTGTGAGATCAGAGTTTTGTGTCAGATCTATAGTATCTGGACTGGCATCATGTGTTGGGGTTGGCAAACAGTGAAGACCCTGATCGGATGCAGCAGAACGCGGCGTCTGATCAGGGCTATAATGTTTGCTTATTTAAGGGTTAAGCGAAACAGTCCAAGTCCCCGTTCAGGCCCATTTTCCAAGCTTACACTCAGAGACAATCGACCCACCAGTGCTTTCAGTGCTTTGATTAAATAATGCATTTCTCTGATATTTCATGATCAGTGAGCAACCCAGTACACCTAACTATTTAAGGGGTATGGGAACACATGGCAGATGTTCCGCCATTTTTCAAAGGGAGACAACTTTCGGGATTCTATAATTTATAAGTCCTGTCCCACTGAAAAAGGGGTCTACTCTTAAAGGAAAGAAATTTTTTTCTTTAAAAGTTGATCCCTATTGACACGGGAGACAAAAATACTTTTGCAGGAGTTGCCTCCCCTGAAGGTGTTTCCATTCCCCTTAAAACAGTCATGATTTGTTGCATTTATATCTGATTTCTTTTTCAAATATTGATAGTGTGAACTCGAAAGAACTTTCTCGATAGAGGTGGTTCACATGAGAGCATTCAGTTTATGTTTTACTACTGAGACAGAACCAAATAGCACCTAGAAATGGAAATAAGAACATTCGTCCGGCAAATGTCGTTACTTAACCCTTATCTTGCTGTTCACGACAACCCCTATCTTTGCAAACAGTGTAGATCCAGATCAGATGGAAGCCATCTGATCAGGATCTACGCTGTTTGGCATTCAGTTTATGAATTTGTAGCAATAAATTACCTCAAGTAATTTGATTGGTCGATAGACAGAAATGGGTGTGGCTTAAATGAATATTCAGCAAGAGAAGGGTCAAGAGTAATGAAAGATAAAACTACCCTGCAGACAAACAACGTTAACTCAACTTTGTGTACCTGCTAGGTATATCGCATACTGATGTTTTTGAAGTGTTTACTTTGCAATACCCATTGTTGCTTCTGCTGATCCAGATTCTGTGATATTGTACAGTTATAATTATATATTTCAAATTCTTGTGTTTCAAAATACCTTTCATAGTTTACATAATAAATTATGTATCTGTTCAATAAAGTTTTGAAATGTTCTGTGCCATTTTTGCTGTCTCTATTACACCCGGTATACAGATTTCTGATTTTTGTCCATCTTCATGGGATGAATAGAGGATCTTACACGAGGGATCATTTCATGTGAAATTTGTGATACGAGCCTTCGGGGAGCTGAATAAATTTCATATGAAATGAACACGAGTGTAAGATTATGTTGATCAAATAATAATTTTAAATCGAATTCAATCGCCAAAAAAGCTCAACAGAAAACATAGGGTTCCAAGGCGGTTCTTCTGTCGCGGTTTATTTTTGTTATGGTTTGTCTTTGAGTGTGTTTTATATTTTTGTTATGGATACCCAAATAGCCATTTTGTTGGGAAGAAACTGTTCTTTTGGCTTTCCGCTATAGGTGTTTTCATTAAGGTCTAGTTATTTCAAGTTTGTTTCTTTCCCTTTGATGTCTCTGTTAATTGTATCGATTCCTGATCATTGCCTTCACTTTTATTTTGTCACGGGCGGCATCATCACGTTACGCACTAGTAACCATGTGTTATTGCACGTGTGGCCATATGATTTTAGCTCCACTGGCCGAAAGCCAGCGGGGCTTGTTATGGTCCAATGTGTACGTCCGTGTGCTAACTTTTTTCTTTAAACATCTCCTAAACTATTTGACTGATTGTAAACAAACTTCACAGGAATATTCTTTACATAGTCCTCTTTTAAATTCATTTAAAGAATTTTGTTACATGCAGAACTTTGGTTGCTATGGCAACAAAACCAAAAAGAATTAAAAATCTTTAAAAATCATCTACTCCAAAAAAATGAAAAACGGATTTCATAGTGTAGATTATATTTTCTTGTCCTTTGGGGTCATTGATTCCATTTTGGAATTTTGAAAATATCTGAGGGTCACTGATGAGGCCTAATTGGCCGAAACTAGCTAGTCTGGTCCAGAAAACATGTACACCCCATATTTTAGTTCTGTGGTGTATTCCTTGCTTCCAAAGGATAACCCTTTTATAGAACATATTTAACTTCACTACAGCTGGTGTGTG
This sequence comes from Lucinisca nassula, assembly GCA_963580285.1. Lineage (NCBI taxonomy): Eukaryota > Metazoa > Mollusca > Bivalvia > Lucinida > Lucinidae > Lucinisca > Lucinisca nassula. Next base: position 175,763,182 of record OY757011.1, read on the forward strand.
GGACTGTGTAGCGGCGGTAAAACGTCTCCCTGCCCTACATCGTAGTGTAGATTATATTTTCTTGTCCTTTGGGATCATTGATTCCATTGTGGAATTTTGAAAATATCTGAGGGTCACTGATGAGGCTTAATTGGCCGAAACTAGCTAGTCTGGCCCAGAAAACATGTACACTCCATATTTTTAGTTCTGTGGTGTATTCCTTGCTTCCAAAGGATAACCCTTTTATAGAACATATTCATTCTCATTTTGCATAAATATTCCTTGTGTAGACCTCTGTCAGATTCCTTGATGAAATTTTAATCAGACAAAAAATGTGGCCGCCATGGCCAGCCTCTTTGCTCGTTAGCTTCCATAGACTTTTAAAGGGAAAAACTTTTAAAATTATTCACCTCCGAAACTGCTCAATGGTTTTCATACCTATTTTGCATGGGTGTTCCAGTGGTGGATCTCTGTCAGATTTCTTGAAGAAATTTTGATCTGACAAAAGACATGGCTGCCATGGCCACGCCCCTTTGCTCATTAGCTTCTATAGACTAATAAAGGGGAAAACTTCAAAAAACTTCTCCTCTGAACCCATAAGGGCCACAGCTAAGATATTTAGAATGTAGCAATGTTAAGTGGTCATCTGCATAAATGCTGCAAATTATGCCTCTTGGGTTCAGATTGGCCACATCCCGGGGCTTATTAGCTCCCATAAACTGATAACGGAAAAAAAGCTCAAACAATTTCCTCTGAAACCATAAGGCCAAGGGCTTAGATATATAATATGCAGCAACTTTAAGTGTTCAACAACATAAATCCTGCCAACCATGCCCCTGGGGTCCAAATTGGCCACAACCAGAGGATTTTTAGCTCCAACAGACTTATAATGGGAAAACTTAAAAAATCTTCTTCTCTGTAACCATAAGACCCAAAGCTTAGATATTTAGTATGTAGCAACGTCAAGTGGTTACTCACATAAATCCTGCCAACCATGCCATCGGGCCCAAAGTGGCCACGCCTAGAGGCTTATTAGCTCCCAAAGACTTATAAATGTAAAAACTAAAAAAATATCTTCTTCTCTGAAACCATAAGACCCAGAGCATATATAATTCGTATGCAGCAACGTCAAGTGGTCACACATATAAATGCTACCAACCATGCCTCTAGGGTCCACATTGGCCACGTCCCCGAGCTCATTTGCTTCCATAGACCCATAATTAGAAAAACTAAAATCTTCTTCTAGCAAACCATAAGACCCAGAGCTTAGATATTTTAAGTGGTCACCTACATAAATCTTGCCAGCCATGTAGCTGGGGTCATAATTGGCCATGCCCCGAGTCTCATTAGCTCGCATATACTTAAAATTTGAAAGAAAAAAAAACTTCAACAAACTTCTTCTCTGAAACTATAAGGTCCAGAGCTTAGATATTTAATATGTTTCAATGTTAACTGGTCACCTACATAAATCGTGACAACCATGCCTCTGGGGTCCAAACTGGCCACACGTCGGGGCTCATTAGCTCCCACAGACGTATATTGGAACAAACTTCAAAACTCTTCTCTGAAACCATAAGGCCCAGAGCTGTGATATTTAGAATATAGCAATGTTATGTCACCTACACAAATCCAGCCAACCGTGCTGCTAGGGTCCGAATTGGCCACACCTCTGGGCTCAATGCCCATAGACTTATAATGGAAAAAAAAAAACTTAAAAAAATCTCTGAAACCATTAGGCCCAGAGCTTAGATAAATGGGATGTAGCAATATTTAGTAGCCATGTACATAAATCCCGCCAACCTTGCCCCTAGAGTCCAAATTGGTCACGCCAAGGAGCTCATTAGCTCCCACAGACTTATAATGGAACTAACTTCAAAACTCTTCTTCTCTGAAACCATAAGCATTGATATTTAGATGTAGCAAGGTTAAATGGTCACCTACATAAATCCTGCCAACCATGCTTTTAGACTTAGAATGAGAAAATCTAAAAAAAAATCTTCTCTGAAACCATACGGCCCAGAGCTTATATAGTTAGTATGCAACAATGTCAAGTGGTCACACACATAAATCCTGCCAACCGTGCCTCTAGGGTCCAAATTGGCCATGCCCAAGGGCTCATTAGCCCCCATAGACTTATAATGTAAAATGTAGTATGTAGCAATGTCTAGTGATCCTCTACAAAATCCTTCCAACCATACCCCTTGGTTTCAAATCAACCACGCCCCGGGGCTTTTTAGCTCCCATAGACTTCAAATTAAAAAAAAAAACACACACACACTAAAAAGTATCCTCTCATACCATAAGCCAGAATGCAGCAATTTTAAGTGGTCATCTACATAAATCCTGCCAGCCATACCCCTTATCAACCACGCCCCCAGCCATACCCCTTATCAACCACGCCCCCAGGGCTCATTAGCTCCCATAGACTCATAATTGGAAAAATATTATCTTCTATACTCAAACCATAAGGCCCAGAGCTTAGATACAGATACGTGGTAACCTACATAAATCCTGCCAACCATGCCCTTTGGATCCAAATTGGCCATGCCCCTGGGCTGTTTATATCCCATAGATTTATAATGAAAAAATAAAACATAAATCTTCTCTGAAATTATAGGGACCAGAGCTTAGATATTTAGTATGTAGCAATTCTAAGTGATCAGATGGTTTCCATGGCAACATATACCTCCCATAGAATTGAGTGCTAGTTTTAGGTTGTTCCGGTTATAAGTCAATACTTTTTTGGAAATATATTTGAAAACTAAGATAAAAGATGAGAAATTTCATTTTTGTACAAAGAATTTGAACTTGGCCCTTTTGTTTTGTCCTTACAGTACCGATAATGCATGTGAGGCTCTTCTGTTCCTTACATTTCATAACAGGGAAACAGAAAACCAAACTTTCTTTTCAGATAAGTTTCTATTATGCCACGCACAAAAAAATTGCAAAGGCCAGGAAAGATATCCCATGTCCTGTGCCGAAGACAATATGTTAGTCTGGCCAGCCCTCAACCTTCGTCTGTTTCGGATGTAAGGATATATGGTACCATTTGTCATACCTCTGACGTAACGAGGGTGGTTGGGAGAGGCGAAGGTGTCCTTGGTTTACAGTTTGCATTTCGAAAATACGCCTATACAAATACATTGTAACTATTATCGCAGAAAAAATGAAAATTTTAAGATGAAAAATTATGATATGTTTCTTATTTCTGCTCAAAATATAGATTGTGGGTACCCACAATCTATATTTTAGAGCAGAAACAAGAAAAATAAGGATTACCCCTGCAAACCCCAGTTTTACTATATAAATCTGGGGTTCAAGGGGTCAAAATTATATAGGCGTGTTTTCGTGATGGCAAGGCCTGCTGACATTACAGTAGGTTATGGTAGAGGTGGGATGCTGTTATTCTTCAGTTTCTACACTTCAATTCATTTCCTTTTTCTCACCCGTCCTTCACTTTCATCTACGACTCAAAGTGACCCACAAAAGTCGATGTGTTGTCAAACCCCAAAGCCAGAGCATGGTAGCTCTGGTTTGATGCTAGAGGGCCCCCGGTTCGATTCCCGGTAGCGGTAATAAAATTGGGGTGTCCGAACAAGCTCCACTGCCATCGTTTGCTGGGATGAATGCCACAAAATGCACCGTACTTTGGATCGGGACGTGAACTGGGGGCCCCTGTGCAGGATTGCGAAGAAATCTCTTAATGGCTTCTAACCTATACAAAGAAAGAAGTAACACTCGGCTGTTTTCGTATTACTCATTTCTTTGGTATTAAACGGTAAAAGCATGACCCGTGCCTCCAGCGTTTGTCAGTGTCACATTACTAGGGTTTCCGATATAACACGAGTTAAGAAAATTGAAAGTATCATAAAAGTTCTTCACTCTTACATGCCTCGGTAGCTCATTCGGATGCGCGTCTGACTGGTGATCAGAAGGACGCGGGTTCGATACCTGCCGGTAGTCGGCAACATTCTTTCGTAGAGACTGATCATGAAATCTTTTCTACGGTCATTCTCTCCCATCCGCTGAGTCAAGAAGGGCGGTTGTCAGTTTCTTGCGAAAGACTATGCACTGTACTGGTTAACCGCGTATAAGCCTGTCCAGGAAAAGGACGGATAGGTAAACTGACCGGCTCAAAAATGACCTGAAATAATGTTGACTGGGCCGTTCAACTCCAAAACAAACAAACAAACTTTTACTTGTATTTTTCTCCATTTGAAATTTATAAATAATCTTGTTCATAGTTGGTTGGCATTATGGAAAGTATAAACAAACTTTAATCCAACTATCACTTTGTTTTTCACCTATATGTAAAGTCTTGATGTTACCATATAACTCAACATATAATGACAAATGTTGGGAAATATATGATAAAAAGATTATAAAATGACATTTTTTTTCATATCGTACCACATACTAGCCTTCAGCCCATGGACTGATATGGGATTCTCGGGCTGATATTGGGTATAAATACCCTAAAAATTAGCGGAATGTCAGCAGTGGGTCAAGATAGATAACTGGGTCATGCCAGTAGGGCATCACCACAAAAACTTTAACCAAGGGAAATTAGGGAGGTAACAAAGAGCCAATAATTAACATATAAAAAGTCTAAATTAAGCCAAAAAAAAAAACCTGGAAAATGAAGTACAAAAGATAATGTAAAATACTGTAATTTACAAATTATTAATTATATTTGAAAACAAATTTGTAAAACATCACAAATAAGAGCTTGCAGTTAAACTTTAACATAATGCGGACGCCGACGCTGAAGACGATGACGCTGACACCGGGGTATGGCAATAGCTGACCTTACTAGCTAAAAAAAAAAAAAAAAAAAATAGTTGAACAAATATTTATAAAATTTATTTTTTTTGGACGGAGTGGCCGCCGGAAATTAGGCTTAATTACAATTAATTTCGGTCAACTTTTGGTTGTTATATAAATAAATAAATAAATAAATAAAGTTGATATATAAATTAATTAAACTGATAAGCAAACAATTAGACAAAGTATGTTCCATTAGAATTTAGAAGTACTTAACCCATTCAGTACCAGAAACCCCAAAACGGGTACCCTGGCAAACAGTGCAGGCCCAGATCAGACGCCGCAGAACGCGGCGTCTGATCAGGGCCTACACTGTTTGCTAAAAGTTCAGTCTTTTTCCAAATATATTTTGATGAAAACACCACCTGACACCCCTAAATTTCAAAATGGACTCTTTCATGAAAACACAACATGACACCCTTAAATTTTGAAATCAACTCCAGCTATATATAGGGAAGAAGATTCCATTTGGTACAAAAAGGGTTAATGTTATCGTAGCATCCGTAATGTTAACTGTAATAAACCCGTAATCTAAGTATTAACCCTTTTTGTACCAAATGGAATCTTCCTCCTTATATATAGCAGGAGTCCATTTCCAAATTTAGGGGTGAAAGATTGTGTTTTTCTTCAAAATTTATTTGGTAAATGGCTGAACATTTTTCAAACAGTGTAGGCCCTGATCAGACGCCGCGTTCTGTGGCGTCTGATCTGGGCCTGCACTGTTTGCCAGGGTACCCGTTTTGGGGTTTCTGGTACTAAATGGGTTAATATATTTCTGTGGTCAAAGGTGGGGCACAGTAGAATACATAACTTCATTACGGGAAAAAATGATGTTTCACCATTATCTTTGACCCCATTAAAGAGTCATTTCAATATATTTCGTAATTGCTTAAACAGAATATGTACCCGTGATATTACCTGTACAGTTATCAATGACGTCATAGCTATCTTTTCTGAATCGAACCTGGACAAAACTAAATTGAAAAAGTGCGAAAAAGTTAATAAAAAGTAACAGGAGGATACCCCCGTCATCATACTATGTAGAATAACTATGCATCGTTTAAAATAATCGGTAAAAAACTCTAACACCTGAAACAGCGGTGAAAATGGGTAAAACATAATGCGGAAAACCCTGAAACACATGCACATCTGCAGGACCACGACAAAAACACATTTAAAATTTCATAGGGATCGATAAAAAAGTTGCGCTCACAAAGTAACTATTCTGTTATTCTTTGGATCTGGTAAAAACTAATGAAAAAAAAAGAGTAACATATTTATAAAAAAAAAAATAATTGGAGGATAACTCCAAAACCACAAGCACATCTGCAGACCATGACAAAAACGCCTGAAATCAGTTTCGAAAATATCGGGTTTGGTTGGGTAAGGCGAAAGCAAACAACAACTGAGCAAGGCCTGCTGTCCTTGCAGCAGGTAAGGGTTTAGTGGGGTGGGGGGGGGGGGGGGAATACTGTTACATGTATTTCTCCAGTTTCTAGGCTTTCATTCGCTTTCCGCTTTCTCCCCCTGTCCCTCACTTTCATCTCATATGCTGCCTCTTCTATCTCTTTTCTCCCTTTCTGAGAGAGAAGACACAAACTGATCTCAAGTGTCGAATTGTCGTTGAAACCCAACTCAAGCAATCAATCAAATAATCAGTCAAAAAGAGCGGTAAACTATTCTATGAAAGTGATAAGGAATAAAACTTAGATGAGTTACTATCACAAGCTACCCATCTCATTAATGGAAAGATGGATGGACGGACGGATAGACAGATGGGTGAACCCATTTTAACAGTCAACTTCGACTTACGTCGTGGGACAACAATTTGAATCATTTAAAGATCTGACTACAATTCAAGTTGTTGTTGCAAAAATTAGCCATAATTACAAAGAAGCATGCATGACATGTTTGAAACAGCAACTTCATTTCATCGGGGACACGTGAAATAATACTTTTTGAAGATGGTTTTGCTGAAATAAAGGATTTACTCATTAGTTTTATTGACGAGAGTTTTAGACGACCCTCAACAGTTGCAAAATTACCCGTACTATGTCAAAGATAACGTACAAATCAATATTTAGGAGAGTATTGTCCTTCGTATAAATGATAAAATAAGTAAGTTGGTCAAACAGCCAGACTGTGATATTTGGTTTCGGAAAAGATTGTTTAAGGTACTTGTAATAAACCCTTATTCACCATATTCTGTCACCGTGGCGCCAAACTGATATTGGGGCAATGTCTGCTCTCATTGCAGCAGGTTAGAAGCCTCCTTGGTATAGTGGTTTAATAATACGCTACTCGCCTTGTAAACCAGGGGTCGCCGGATCGATCCCGGGCTTCTCCAGACTTTCGGATGAGTCTTTAAACCGAGGTCCCGTCTCCGTATGACCTTAGCTGTTGGTGGACGTAAAACTCAAACACTCACTCACCCATTGCAGCAGCTTAGGGTAGAGGAGGGGGTGTTTTTATTTCTTGGTTTTTTTTTTCACTTTCATTAATTTTCCTGCTTCGGTCCTCTACCCCTCTTTTATCTCTTGTACTATCTCTTCTCTCCCTTAAAAGTTTTCCTTTCTCTGGTAGACGACTAAAATGACCCAAAATAATTGACATGTCGCCAAAGGGCAACTATGAAGAAATTTTTAATATTCTTAGTATTAAAGAAGGGTGAAAGCAAACACAAAGAGGGTCATTTTATTGAAAACCGCATGTAAAAACAAATACCATTCGTTATACAGTTATGCTCTGACATCTTATACACACCTATTTTCCTCTAAGAGTCACCTACCTTGAATGGAAATTGGTTTAGCATATCAGTTGAGATCCGTTTCAAGAATATAAATGTTCCTGAGGACTATAAAACACAAGATATTCCACATTTAAAAGGTTTAGAAATTTTAACATGCATCTATGACATCATAGGATGCCTCTGGAATGACGTTTGTTTGTTTGTTTGTTGGAGTTTCACGGCCCAGTCAACACTATTTTAGGTCATTTTACCTCATTTAGGTCAGTTTACCTATCCACACTTTTCCAGTACAATGCACATTCTTTCGCCAGAAATTGACAACTACCCTTCTTGAATCAGCGGAAGGGAGAGAATGACCGTAGAAAAGATTTCATGATCAATCCTCACGAAAGAATGTTGCCGACCCATGCAGGTATCGAACCCGCGTCCTCCTGATCACCAGTCAGACGTGCATCCGACTGAGCTACCGTGGCCGGCAAATATTAATGAGGTAGTATGTAGTTGCTCTGTTTTTTTTTTTTTTTTTTTTTTTTTCATGAAATATTTCACAGTTCAAATTGTAATATATCGGAGACTAATTAGGCCAAACCTTCAGAATGTTGTTGAGACGCGCGTTTAAGCTCACAATAGTGGCTATGAGTTTAATACTTGGTGTCTGCGTCAGTTTCTACATACTGGCGTCTGTGTCCATATGCACGTTTCGAAATGGAGTGTGCATCCTGATTTCCCACTGAAAGTAAATCTCAACAGACAAAATGCATGTGCGAATCGCTAAAATTTGCAAAACACAAAGATTGCCAATATACAATATTTCTCATTAGGTGTCTCACCGCTGTGGATTCGAGCCTCTCTCGGGTCACATGTGAGACGCCAAGTTCTGCAACGGAAGGTCAGGTGGTTTTTCTCCGGTTTTCGTCCAGATTTGATTGACGATCGGCTCGATATGAGTGAAATAATCTTGAAAGGGTCGTAACCCCCCCCCCCCGCAATATATATTTACAATATTTCTAAAGGGGTACCTTGGCAAACAGTGCAGGCCCAGCTCAGACGCTGCAGAACGCGGCGTCTGATCAGGCCTGCACTGCTTACAAAAAGTTAAGCCATTTTCCGAATAATTTTGAAGAAAACACAACCTGACACCCCTTAATTTCGAAATGGACTCCTGTCATATATAAAGTGGAAGATTCAATTTGGTACAAAAGTGTTAAATATGTGTAATATTGCTCTTCTTATCGGTGGTGGGTTGTGATCTTTGATTTTAACTTCTTTGTATTGATATTGTTTCGACAAATAATGTAGTCGTCTTGTAGAATTTGCCGTGCTCCAGTTCAAGTGTTAATGGGTGCATCGCAGACCCGTGACAAAACCCCAGAAGGAGGCCCTGTAAAGCCCGTGGAACGTAAGGAAGAAAATGATACCATCAAAAGTGAAGATGACGCAGTGTATGCTGGTCTGAAAGCCATCAGAAACGTATGTAACGGGCTCTATTCAGGCAATAGTCATTTAACAGTGTCGGCTATTCTCAAGTCCTGGTAAGTTGGAATACTGTCTGTAAATTGTGACATAGCACTTATACGCATATTTTAATAGTCTAAACAGCAGTTTTTGTGTCATAGAATAGGAGCTACTGCTCGTATTATTGAAACATGCACTTATAAGTTCAAGTCCAAACTTAGAGACTTATTAGATGATGATTTATTAAATATTGACAATACCTACTTCGATGGTTTGAACACACACACACACACACACACACACACACACACACACACACACACACACACACACACACACACACACACACACACTAAACTTCAGTAAAATAAAGCCAATTCTTCTGATACCGAAGCCCTGGTTTTGGATTTCCATTTATCTATTGCAGATGGGTTTGCTTCACGCAATATTTGCGATAAACGCGATGATTTTGACATTATAAATGTCCCTTTCTTGGACGGTGATTTTTCTCGTGCGGCATCTTACGGTGTTTATATATCGCAATAAATTCAGTTTGCCAGAGTGTCTAGTCATGTAACTGACTTCAACATTGGTATTTAATTATTAACTGCTAAACCTCTTTATCAGGGTTATCGGTATCATAAACTTCGTAAAGCCTTTTCTAAGTTTTGTTTCGGTTTAATTTCAAATTTCAATGTTTGACTTAAATCTCTTTTGCAACAAGGCCTATCGGAATCATAATTTTAAACTTTATGAAGACTTGACTGATTTAAGCCCCCTCCACAAGCACAATCCCTGTAAAAACTTTTTCCCCATCACGTTAACAAGTCCGTGAAATAACACCCCCTAAACCCAACTTTATATAGAGAAACTGGGGTTTAGGGGGTATACATTATTTTTCTTATTTCTGCTCCAAGACATATGTTGTGGGTACTCGTTAGAACCATCTCAATGATTCGGTTCTAAAGAGCACCCACAACCTATGTTTGCGGTATAGATAAGAAAAATAACCCATAATTTCATCAGAAAAGTAACCATTTTGAAGATGTGAACAATGCACTACATCGCACGGGTGTGTTATCGTTATGCGGCCGTTCCAAGGCGGTTCTTCTATCGCGGTTTATTATTGTTATAGTTCTACTTCGCATGTATCTTTTTATTTTGCTCTGCCGTTTGGCCATTTTGTACTGTGACTCGCGTTTTTTTTTCTTTCTCATTATATAGAGGATCTTACATGAGTGTTCATGTATTATTGAATTTATTAAACTCGTTGAGAAGGGATAAAATGCGAGGCCTGCTCATGTAGTATTGAATTTATTAAACGAGTTGAGGAAAAGGATAAAACGCGAGGCTTCGCCGAGCATTTTATCCCTTTTCCTCAACGAGTTTAATAAATTCAACAATACATGAGCATGAATGCAAGATTCTATTTAAAACGCATTTTATTCACAATTGTTTACAAAAATGTCAAAATTCTGCCATTGGTAAATGCGACGTCGTTAAGGACGTCGTACATGTATAACGTTACGGGGCGTATCTAACATAAATTGCATATTTAATCCACCAGTTGATTTTCGAAAATATTACATGGTGTTATTACACTCTCAGACGCAACGTAATATGATAAAGTGAAATTATTTTATGTTCGCGTTTCTTTTCCTTTGATGTTGTGGATGGGAGGTGTGACGTAACTGAATCAATTTTCTGAACATTCACTTCTATTTTGAAAACATAAATTGGTAAAACAGATTTGAAAAAAAAATGACGTTAAATGTTGCTGCGACAAAGACTCGTTTCTCAGCTATTTGATCATTATTCTTTACATGAAAACCTCACCAGTCAAAACTTCCATAACAAAAACTGCATCAACTAGCCCAAAAGATTTAATCAGCATATTTTTCCCCAACAAAATATATAAGTGCTACAGTGAACAACTTTATGAAAAAAAAAAACAAAAAAAAAAAAAAAAAAACGCAAGTGTTTCTGTCTTTGTTTTGTTTTTACTCTTTTTTTCGAGTATATATATATTATATACACCATGCATGAACACACGCACTAAAAAGATTTCGTCTTCGTGTCCAAATCTATTACATTCCATACATTTCCAGGCTAGGAGGGCCTGACCCACTAGATTGCATCTCCATTTATTCTAACAATGGCAACCCAGACACCGATATTCATCCTCACTGGCTCTATGTTACTTGTGGATTCTCTGATTTGCATGGAGATAATCGAGTTCATGCGTAAGAATTTATTTTTCACCTAAGCGTTTGCTATTTAATCATCATTTATGTCCAAAAGTTCAGGATTACCAAACGCGTCTCAAAAACATTTTTCTTGAACATAACCGATCGTTGTGGTAGTGAAAATCTGTTACAATTACAAGAAAAATTGCATCTTAAAATGACATCTGTTTATAACATCTGCTGCGTCTTCTTGTAACTTACTCAAAAATATTTTTGCATACAGGCAAACAGTGTGGATTCTAATGTTTGCAATAACAACTGGGCCCCGTCAAGCGATTTTGGTACTTATCGCCTATGCGAGCAGCGAAGGTTCAGGCGAGCCTGCGCATCCGCGCAGTCTCGCCAGAACCTTCGCTGCTCGCTCATACAAGCAGTGAATTAAAAGGAACCTTCAGACAGAAAACCATATCTCTGGCCCCTCTAAATGGCTGGGCATAAGCAGTTACAATTTGTCATGACGGAATGCTCGAAGACACAAATTCGCTTGGCGGGGCTCAACTTTCAAAGCAATCAGCAGACAACAAAGTAGATGGCAATTGTTATGATTGACATCTAGGTGCACGACTCCTTGCAGGCCTCCACAACATGTCTTCGTGTATCGCAAAATACAACATAGTTTTATCTGCATGAACAAGCTTTGTGTATGGCGCACGGCTAATAATGTGCGGAAGCGTCCGTAATCTGATCGAAGTCTTCGCTTGGTGCACATGCTTGACTAGCGTGGCCCTCCAGGAATAATATAATTTCACGACATGCGACCGTCCATTTTTCAATGAGATTTTCTGCAGTCCGAACAACTACAAGGTGATACGACAATGGAATCGTCTGGAGTGATACAGTTCTAATTATGGCGGTGTCAGATTTGTTTTGGTTTGTAGTAAATTTTACAAAAAAATGTATGTCCTTCCAGTAAACAGTGTAGACCAAGATCAGACCCCCTTCTGCGGTTTCTGATCTGAGTCTACACTGTTTGCCAACGTCCCAGAAATGTACCGCTAGGCATATATGGGTTAACTTCGTACTTAGACTAACTGATGGTTGTAGAACTTCTTACTGATCGTACTGATGGTTGAAGAAAAGAAAATCAACACCTTAGCCTCCCTACCGTCGGCGAATAGCCAATTTATTGAAGAACCTTTTTACGTAGTAACGACATCGTTTCTATAATGGTTGCAATCGCTATAGCAGTATTTGCAATTACTAACATTGATGAATTCTGTTGCATAGATTCAGTGGACCCGGTCAGCAAAGTGGCTATGGTTTTGAGTTGACTCTGAGGTTAAAGAAGGCAGACAATGAAAGCAATCCACCAATGTGGCCAAATGGGCTGTTGAACTCGTTGGCCAGATACGTCTTTCAGACAGGTAGCCTTCCTTTTTAAAAATATATTTTTGTCGACAAGATCGACGGACCAACGTTGGACCAGAATCTACCGACGTTGCCCGACATTCTGTGGTGGCTGGGTTGTTAGATGTAGGGATAGGACGGGCTCTGTATAGTAAAGTTTAGTTTGTGTAAGTAAATTGCAGAGTCGTCAATCTTTATCAGGCTTATACGTGCGTAATACCCTTTTAAAGAAACACGTGTATATGTTTAACACCCTGGGAAACCATTTATTCTGTGACACTGAGGGCTTTAAAAATTTGGTGAGTTTAGAAAGTGGTAAGGCCCCGTTGTCTGTCAGTGGTCTGTGGTCTGTCTGTTATCTGTCAACATTTTTAAACATTTCCTCTGAAACCACTGGGAGATTGAAGTAAAATCTAATGTGGAGCATTCTTGTAATGGGGGAACGAAAGTTCGCTCGCGGGCTGCATGCATGTCACATAACCGAGATGCCCATATGAGAAAAAAAAAACTTCACAAATCTTCTCCGGGACAAGTGGGCCGACTGTCATGAAACTTCGTATGTAACATTGGGCACTCGAGCCAATAATAATTGGTTCAAATAATAACCACTGGATTAAAGTGGCCTATTTTGGGTCAAGGTCACCTTTGGTCCTTGTATTTTCGGAACCTTTTGCTGCCTGTGGTCTGAAAATTGGTAGATGCAATTAGCTAAGTGAGTAAATAGAACTACTTGAGTAGTCAAGGTCATTCCCCGACTTTGGTCAAAGGTCATTCAGATATATAAAAAAAAAAAATAAAATTGTTTTTATCAGAAAATACTGGGTTATTTGTAACCAAATTTCATATAAAAACTTAGGAATAAGGAAAGGAAAACAAATGTCACATAACCAGTATGCCGGTGGTCTTGTCCATAGGTGATAAAATCACTTCAGAAACCTTCTTCTCTAGAACCAATTTGCTGATTTTCTTGGTTATATAGCAATGTCGTCTCGAGGCCCACCCATCATAGTTTGTTTAAATGATGACTTTGGTTTAGCCCAATTGACGTCAATGTCGTTTGGTCGTAGAAGCCTCTGTCTGGGTAAAAAGTGGAAAATGTTATTGTTTTCGGGAAGTAGTTTTGCGTGCGACATCACGAAATCATGCCTATACGAAGGTCCTTTAAAAAGTTTTGTCACCTGGGATTTATTTCCAAAACGCGCCATTTCCCTATTGCCGGCCTTAAAAGTACCCTCGGCCACCACCCTACCCATTCTGCCGAATTGAATTGTTGTAACCTTCGGATCCAATTTTCTAAAAGCTGCTTGGTAGTCTCTTTTGAGGCACTGATATATCGCGCTGCCAAATGCAATTCTGGACTTTTTATTTCTTTCCAGAAAGCATTTTCTTGAGCCATGGGGACAGGAAAAATTCGCATAGGCTCAGGGCAGGATGGGAGGATGATTTACAACTTCGACCTTTTAAGCAGCAAAATACGACCTCAAACTTGTGAGGAGAGGATCAAGTGCACTCCTGACCAACCTTTGCTTGGACGCTTCTTATTGTAGAACGCATTGACTTTCTTTTTAACCCTTCTCTTGTTGAATATTCAGTTAAGCCACACCCATTAATGTCTATCAACCAATCAAATTACTGGATGTAATTTATTGCTACAAATTCATAAACTGAATGGCAAACAGTGTAGATCCTGATCAGATGGCTTCTTCAGAAGCCATCTGATCTGGATCTACACTGTTTGCAAAGATAGGGGTTGTCGTGACCAGCAGGATAAGGGTTAACAGCGTCCAGTGATTGTATCACCAGAAGGACAGCCACCTGGACCACTGGCCCACGAGAATTGAAGAAGATTGCATACAAAATCTTCTTGGAGCTGATGGTTCTCTTGGCAATACAGGGGCGCTTTCGATCTTTGCGTTTCCACTGTTTATTATAAGCTCTTCTCTGTGACTCAAACGTGTGCACCCAGGGTTCGTCACCTGTTAACTTTGGTATCAAAGTTTTTGTATTTTTTCAAGAACTGAGGCGATTCTAAAGTATACCCTCAATCTATATTTCTAGCAGAAATAAGAAGAATATCACAATTTTTCATTTGAAAAGTTTCATTTCTTCGGCGGTAAAATTTACGTTATATTCGAATAGGCGTGTTTTCGTAATGATTTTGAATTTGTATAACTATGCGACCAACTATATGAGTAAATGAAACTTCACGGGTATCCAAGGTCCAGGGGCCAGTTGTTCAAAGCATCGTTAGCTTAACGAGCTCGTTAGTGGTCATACTGTTAACTCTTCTAGCAAGAACACTATCGTAAATTTTGGTATTTTTGCTAAAAAAATGTGAGCAGCTTTTGCTCCCGCAAAAGCTGCTCACATTTTTTCAGCAAAAATTTCAGCATATTTGCCATATGTAATGATCAAAGTTTTAACGATACGTTAACTAACGACGTCGTTAGTTTTGAACAACTGGCCCCAGGTTACTTCTTGACGTTGGACCAAGGGTACTCAGATATCAAAGTTAAAGCTTACTATTCATCAAAAACTGCTAGGCAATTTGAAGTCTATTTTCATATAAAGCTTTCATGAGAGGGAAGAAATGAAAGTTTGTTCAATTTGTTCAGGCCACATGACCAAAATGGCAGCCATGACCATGTATGACAAAAGAAACTTTCAAGAATATCTTGGAACTAGTGGACCAAATGCCTTGAAACTAAGGACTTTGCATTTCACACTCCGGTCCATTGTAATTTGTTAATATTTTTCGAAAACTGTTATTGCCTGTAAACTTAACACATAAAACAGTTGGGCAAATT
Organism: Lucinisca nassula; assembly: GCA_963580285.1. Classification (NCBI taxonomy): domain Eukaryota; kingdom Metazoa; phylum Mollusca; class Bivalvia; order Lucinida; family Lucinidae; genus Lucinisca; species Lucinisca nassula. The sequence continues at coordinate 175,778,589 of OY757011.1, forward strand.
TAAGCCAAACAAGTACTTCAGCTGAAGTGCACGACCCGCCGGATGCTTTAAGCTTTATGAGTGTTACCATATATGGGTATGGCGGCCATTTTGGTCATGTGACCTGGACCTAAAACGGTACCCCCAATAAATGCGCCTTATCGTAAGGAGCAACAATATATCTTATACTTTAGTACTGTATTCTGAATCGTTTGCATTCTCACTTTTCCAATACAAAAGCATATGTGTCAAAGTTTGACCTAGGAACAAAGAAGGTCAAGGTCAACCCAGGGTCACCATTTTAGCAATTTATGATGGGCCTACGTCCCAGGTGCTATTTATCAAGTTTCGTGCAAATCTGCCCAGTGGTTCTGGAGAAGACTATTTTTGAAGGGTTTTTACCATATATGGCTTGGCGGCCATTTTGGTCATGTGACCTGGACCTCATGAGCAAATTTTGGTTTCCCCCATCCCATAGAGGCTCCATATGAAATTTGACTTCAATAGGCCCAACGGTTTCCGAGGAGAAGCAGTTCGAAAATTTTCACATTTTTCGCCTCGGCGAGGCTATACTAAATGGAATGTCATATTTCGCAAGTTCATTGGTTAGATCTCATTGATATCTAACAGTATGCCAAATATTGTTTAAATATTCCAAGCGGTTAAGTCACTATCACCAATTGTCACAAACGGGTTACGGACGGACAGACAGACATACCATATATGGCTTGGCGGCCATTTTGGTCATGTGACCTGGACTTGATGAGCAAATTTTGGTTTCCCCCATCCCATAGAGGCTCAATATGAAATTTGACTTCAATCGGCCCAACGGTTTCCGAGTAGAAGCAGTTCGAAAATTTTCAAATTTTTCGCCTCGGCGAGGCTATACTATATGGAATGTAATATTTTACAAGTTCATTGGTTAGATCTCATTGATATCTATCAGTATGCCAAAAATTGTTTAAATATTCCAAGCGGTTAAGTCACTATCACCAATTTTCACAAAAAAGGTTACGGACGGACGGACAGACAGACCATATATGGCTTGGCGGCCATTTTGGTCATGTGACCTGGACCCCATTAGCAAATTTTGGTTTCCCCCATCCCATAGAGGCTCCATATGAAATTTGACTTCAATCGGCCCAACGGTTTCCGAGTAGAAGCAGTTCGAAAATTTTCAAATTTTTAGCCTCGGCGAGGCTATACTAAATGGAATGTAATATTTCGCAAGTTCTTGGTTAGATCTCATTGATATCTATCAGTATGCCAAAAATTGTTTAAATATTCCAAGCGGTTAAGTCACTATCACCAATTTTCACAAACGGGTTACGGACGGACAGACAGACAGACCATATATGGCTTGACGGCCATTTTGGTCATGTGACCTGGACCTCATGAGCAAATTTTGGTTTCCCCCCATCCCATAGAGGCTCCATATGAAATTTGACTTCAATCGGCCCAACGGTTTCCGAGGAGAAGCAGTTCGAAAATGTTCACACTTTTCGCCTCGGCGAGGCTATACTAAATGGAATGTAATATTTCTCAAGTTCATTGGTTAGATCTCATTGATATCTATCAGTATGCCAAAAATTGTTTAAATATTCCAAGCGGTTAAGTCATTATCACCAATTTTTACGAACGAGTTACGGATTTTTCGTCTCGGCGAGGCTATACTAAACGGAATGTAATATTTCGCAAGTTCATTGGTTAGATCTCATTGATATCTATCAGTATGCCAAAAATTGTTTAAATATTCCAAGCGGTTAAGTCACTATCACCAATTTTCACAAACTGGTTACGGACGGACAGACAGACAGACCATATATGGCTTGGCGGCCATTTTGGTCATGTGACCTGGACCCCATTAGCAAATTTTGGTTTCCCCCATCCCATAGAGGCCCCATATGAAATTTGACTTCAATCAGCCCAACGGTTTCCGAGGAGAAGCAGTTCGAAAATGTTCACACTTTTCGCCTCGGCGAGGCTATACTAAATGGAATGTAATATTTCGCAAGTTCATTGGTTAGATCTCATTGATATCTATCAGTATGCCAAAAATTGTTTAAATATTCCAAGCGGTTAAGTCACTATCACCAATTTTCACAAACGGGTTACGGACGGACAGACAGACAGACCATATATGGCTTGACGGCCATTTTGGTCATGTGACCTGGACCCCATGAACAAATTTTGGTTTCCCCCATCCCATAGAGGCCCCATATGAAATTTGACTTCAATCAGCCCAACGGTTTCCGAGGAGAAGCAGTTCGAAAATGTTCACACTTTTCGCCTCGGCGAGGCTATACTAAATGGAATGTAATATTTCGCAAGTTCATTGGTTAGATCTCATTGATATCTATCAGTATGCCAAAAATTGTTTAAATATTCCAAGCGGTTAAGACACTATCACCAATTTTTACAGACGAGTTACGGACGGACAGACAGACTGACAGAATGACACGGTGATTTTAGGGCAATTTCATATGAAGCCTTTAGGGCATGGAGCAACAAACGGTTTAGGTCACATGAACAAGATAGCTGTCACAGTAAAAAACTTCTCTTCAGAAACCAAATGGCGTCATATACACTCAGCACTCAGGTGAACGGTTCAGGGCCATTGGTCATAGACGCCAAGAAAAACTACATCTGAATAATACCGTTTATGTTGTCGGCTGCATCTTGCAAACATTTTTTTTATTTCTTCTGATTACAGTTTTGATTTTGCATCCTAAAAGACCAGCCTCATCTGGTTCCACAATAGTTGCATGAATGAAATATAAAAGTGGTCAGCAGTCAAGAAAGTTGTGACTATAACGATAGTTTTCATTACGCAAACACGCCTATACAAATACATTGCCAGCTTTATCGCCGAAAAAATAAACATTTTATGCTGAAATATTGTGATATTTTTCTTATTTCTGCTCCAAATATAGGTTGTGGGCACTCGTTAGAACCGCCTCATCGAGGCGGTTCTAACGAGTACCCACAATCTATATTTTAGAGCAGAAAAAAAAGAAAAATAAGGTATACCCCCGGAAACCCCAGTTTCACTACATAAAAGTGGGGTTCAATGAGGTCAAAATTATATAGGCGTGTTTCGTGATGTTAACGGAAAAGATTGGTTGGCGGGTCTTATTTTAAAGCAAAAAATAGGAGTTTTACAAACACCAGCAATTCATAATATTCGAAAATATCACTAACTTCATAAAAAGTCATGGATGATGTTGAAGATTGCCTCCATTTTTATGCATGAGTGCTAGAAATGGTTTTGTAGTTAGTACAATGTATATATTTTTGTATGTGTGATGTGCATATTATTTTTTCAGGTTGTATACTCAATGTTGGTGATCATGTACCCTGGGGCAGACCATTACATGGAAATGACGACCCACAGACCAGAATACAACAAATACTTATCACCAAGGACCCTGAGCTAACAGAGATTACAGGTCCGTACGGAAATCTTGACTTTAGACAGGTAGTTACTGGGTCTTCTCGAACAGAAATGTACAAGGATCTATAGTTCGAATGATTTGACATGAGACTGACCTTTATGCATGGAATAAATTAGTCAATGTTATCGCCTAATACGTCGGCTTTCGTAAACTTCTCGTGAATTTTCGGCATCTCGTGAATTGCGACCCATTTACCAACCTCTATGTATTGAATAATAATATCGCCATTTTCGGGAGACGGCGAAGATAAATACATGCATTCAGTCGGGTGTGAAATTATGTTAATAGAGTTCACCAGTCTCAGGTCAATCTACAGAGAAATTCTGCTATTAAGAACAGTTAAGATTAAAACTAATTCTGCTTTTAAAGCAGTTTTGCGTCACTGGGGCTTCCAACTGATATTGACTTACAGTTGGACAAGGCTTGCTGTCTTTGCAGCAGGTAAGGATAGTGGGGGTGGGGTGGGGGTGATTCTGTTTCTGCACGTCAGTTTAGTTTCGTCTTTCTCCCCTGTCCCTCCCTTTCATATCCTCTACTATCTCTTCTGTCTCTTTTCTCCCCTTCTCTGGGAGATGAAACAAAATGACCCGCAAGGGTTGCTAAAAAAATCAATCAATGATTTTAAAGCAAATCTAAAGTGTCCTTTTTTGTGTTTTCTAAACCCAGTAACCTTTAGTAAGAGACTACCTTTGGGACTGTTCAATAGTGGTCTTAGAGACCACTTTTGAACAGTCCCAAAGGTAGTCTTAACATAGGAATTATACTGTATATCATCCGTTCTGTAACAGGCGACAAGTTATCTTTTGACAGGTGTACTCAGAGAAGACATAGATCAGCCTACACATCCACTTACTTAAAAAGCTATGAGTCGAAGGACATTCAAAATGTCGCACAGTGAAGATTCGCACGCACGCGCAGACTGATCCCAGCCTTCGTTTTGCGTGACATTTTTCAATTCCGAAGATACATTTGGGCTTCTGAAACTGACATCACTTGTCAATATATCACCACAGATATGTTCAGCACCACAGCATCATATCTCCGAACCTCGATCCTCCGAACATTTTCCCGACCGCATTTCATACGAAAGGAAACTCACGTGGTTTCGTTACCCAGGTTCACTCTCCTCAATTCATTTGCATTACAATGTATAAATCTCTTTTTTTTCAGAATTTTGTAACCAGACACCGTAAAGTTCATATATTAAGTCCATTTTTGTCAATTTCTAGAAGATACTGGGTGTAGAAAAAAAAAACACTAGGAAGCATACCTGAAACCTTCAAATTATGCTTTAAAAGTTTGTCTTCATTTTAACCTATCTTTATAGCACACATAACAGGATATTCTAGTGAGAACGCTATTCTGCCCTGCGCCCAGCATGCATGCAACGTAAAACGACGCCGTATCAACGTTGACGCGTCTTGATGTTGCATCGACAATGATGCAACGCTCTGGCCGTGGTCGTGTGTCAGTTGGTACAATTCTCGAAGTTTGGGATTCGCGGCTTGGAATATCGATTTTGCCCAACAGTGCTAATATTTTACTTTACCACAGAATACATGTAAATCGAATTCCAAACTCCATACTGCAAACTCTAAGCCAACTTCATACACTTATAATTCTCTGTGTTCCCAGGCGAGGAAAAGGATATGGTCCAATCCATGGCCTCTTGCTACACACGCTGGCACTCTACCAACCTTACAGCCAGTCTGATACATAAACCCAGATCTTTCTCACTACCAGTGTCGTAGCCAGAACAAAATGTAGTACATGTATTTATGTAAAATCATCTTTCTTCGAGATGGGCGTGTGGGGGCTACTCTTAAAGGAAAAAAAAAATCTTTAACAACAGCCTCTATCTTATTTAATGGCAAACGCTATTATTACGTAAGGCGAATTTTCTTTATTGAATCATTTAACAGCGCATATGTGTAAAATATATTGCGCACATGAGTATAATGCACATGCTTAATATTTGCATAATATATGCTACGCCTGTGTCTGCTGATTAACTTTTACATGTCTTGAAGATTGTAGGTGTGACAGAAGAAGAGATGAAGGCAGCTCAGAAATGGAAGGGTACTGGTGTTCTGGAACTTCTGGCCAATACAAAAGAGTATGAGATAATTTGAGCCTCGTCATGACAAAACCTGTCTTCGGGGGGGTTGGAACTAGGTAGGACTCAAGCCAGTCTAGTAACTACACAGACTAGCAAGAGTCTTGAAATTTTAGATTATCGTTTTATCCGAGCAGCGAACACAAAGGTGTTGCGCAGTCTGATAAGCACCTTTGATGTTCGCAAAAGACAGAAACAGGTGAGACAAATATTTTAAAAGAATTTCCTCCCCTGAAGATGTAGCCAGTCCACTTAAACAACCAAACACGGGGGAAAAAGATGACTCGCGTTGGATTCGCGGGTTGTTGCAGCTGATTTTTGAAGTGATAAGACAATCTAATCAAGTCTTTAATGGTACAATCACTCTTCGGTGCCATATTTCACTTTGAACACTACCATAAAAATGCTGCGTATACAAGCAATGTTATACTAATACTGGCCATGTTGTCACACGCAAGTTAAAATAAAGTGCAATGAAGATTAAGGCCCACTGAATTGGTTAACCCATAATTTTGTCCATAGTCCTAACTGGAACCTTGGCAAACACAGGAGGAGAAGAATGATCAGGTCTGCAATGCTTGCTTGAAGTACAGGAATTTGAGGTTTTAACTCTAGGTTATGCACCGTTTTTTTTTAGCCTAACATCTGTTAATAAATAATAAGTCTGTGTAACGAACACCCTCAAAACCCCACTTTATATAGAGAAAACTGGCATTTACAGGTGTATGCATTATTTTTTCTTATTTCTGGTTGTAACTACTCATTAGACCTGGTTCTAACGAGCAAAACAACCTATGTTTGGAATATAGACAAGTAACTACTTTGGAGATAAAAAAACACTATGTCACACGGATGTGTCATTGTAATGCATTCAGAAACAATCAATTGATAGGATAAATGTGATATGTTATTCCTCATATGTCATTTATATGTCCTTGAGTGATTAAAATGTTTGTCTGTCTGTCTCATAAAACGGGCACACGACGTTTGTGCAACGGTGTATCAAGGTCGATGCAACGTTATGACGTTGCATAGACGTTGATGCGACGTTGCTTAGACGCCGTGTGCCCGCTGGGTGTTATGTATTAACAGTTCTTTCCATAGCTATATATAGCTATATGATTTCTTTGTCATCTTTGCTATTTCATTACAGGATAGGACCCTTTTTCATAACAGACATATTAAGGTCAAATTCCATATTTGAAACTGATAAGACTTTAATGGACCGTGTTAATGATGGTATTGACTCTGATGGTTCTGACTTTGGCTATGTCACATCCATGTTTAAATGGAAAGAAATTAATGCAAGGTATGGTTTGCATTTTTGTTCAGTTATAATCTTTTGGTTATCCTCTAGATAGGTTTTCTTTCCCTTTGGCATCTCTGATGGGAGCTGTGGGTTAATTGTATCAATTCCTGATCATTGCCTTCACTTCTATTTTGATTCCGAAATAATCATAGACACTAAAGCATGTCTGTAATGAGAATAGGTATAAATACAGAAAAATTCCTACATTAAGACTGCCTTTGGAAATGTAAAAAGTCATCTGAAGACACCTTTTACACAGCTCGTACAGTGCATGGTCTCTACTAGAGAACACTAGGAGTAGAAAATACAAAATCAAAAAAAAAAAAAAAACTGAAGCCTTTTAAATTAAATATGTGTTTAAAAGAATATTTAGTCTTGCTTTTAGCTGGTCTTAGCAGTTTCTTTCAGACTAGAACACTATTACAGATATCTCTCATAGGAGGGAGAGAAATATACCTCTTGAATTTTGGATTCAGTAATTACTTTTATCATATGACGTCGTTGATAAGCAGTGGATAACGCCGTGTAATAAAAATCGTATGACCACACGTGTAATAACACTTTGGCGGGATTAAGTAACGTCATAACGACGTCCATATCAACAATGCTTTGTTCGTAGAAAACTTGTCAAATTTGAAGGCGATAAAATCTAATTTAAAGTAGTCATATGATAAAGAGAATCTTACACTCGTGGTCATGTCATATGAAATTTATGAAACTCGCCGAAGGCTCGTTTCATAAATTTCATATGAAATGACCACTCGTGTAAGATCCTCTATAAGTCTGGTTCAATCTCACTAAGAAGATAGTACAAAATCCCTCTAACAACAGTGTTTTCATCTTTCAATGATCAATGTTTTATTCAATTTTCTAGGAATGGAAAGAAATTCTCTTTAGTCAGGATACTGTGCGAAAATCTACAATTTTAATATCAGTAGCATATTTCATATAATAAAGCCTATTTATAATTATCACATATTACAAATACATCAGAATATATATTAACGGTGCTTTTTACCTAGTCAGGAAGATATGAATGGCGATAATGAACCAAAACAACTTGAAGCTGTCCATCTGTTGTTTGACCGTGAAGCTGCCGATCTGCTGCCACTCGTTACCAGGTATGGTATCACTGAATACCGTAGTTATCCTAAATATTCCGACACCAAAACTCCATACCTTACATGTTCAAGAACAAGTACAATTTACTCCCTGATGTTGTGTCTAAAACGTTGGATGAATTGCAAAAAGTGTAGACCCTAATGAGATGCCGTGGCATCTCATCCGGGTCTACACTGTTTTCTCAGGTGTGTCTGTCGGTATTTCAGTCAAAGCAGAAAAACAGTGCATGTTCTGGGAATACCACTGTCTACATGAACCACAATTTTTGCAAAAACAATTTCATTTGATCTATATATTGATTGAATGATTGATTGATTGACTGCTATTCAATAAAATCAACACAGTTAACACACATATAAAATAGGCAGCCTGACAAATAAAGACACCATGTTGAAAAAATAAATTTATGATTATAACTGAAAATACAAAAAGAAAAATAAATATATTTACTAAAGCATCTGAATATGAAACTGGAGGGTCAAATTAAGCGCTTAAATGCAAAAAGTATTAAACTGAATAAAATGAAAAAAAAAATAAACACCACTTGTTTTCTGAGAAAAAAAGATGTCCCCCATCACATACCCCTTTCAAAACAAGCTTAATTTAATAGCACTGCTGTGGCCTTGAAAACAAGGACAATTTAAGGTCACGACAATCTAATGAGTTCTTCATCCTGACCAAATGCTATATCCATGCAAATTTGATTAAAATCTACCTGGTGGTTCAGGGACATACTGCACACAGCTTAAATGTGGCCTGAGTTTGACTTATTTAGCATGGCTGCTCGCCCCCGCCCATAGGGGCTTGAAGAAATATATGGGCTGCATGATGCTTCCACGCAGAGCTGAATCCGGCCCGCACACTAGTACCGGTAAACCGCTTAGAGGATTTAAGCCTGTCCAAGAACCGCGGTGCGAGGTGGGACCGCCCATGCTAATAAACCCTATTGGTTTCATTGGGCGACAGGGCTTGAGATGTCATTTCATCTCAATGTCGGGTAAAAGTCCCACAAAATTGGAAGCAACGTCTCCAAAATGACCTTTACAGTGTTGACGGGGACGTTAAACCTCAAATCAAACAAATTAGCATGGCTGAGCCCTTGAAAATAAGGTCAAGGTCACCAAAACCTAATCAGTTCTTCATCCTGTCCTAATGTTATATCCATGCAAATTTGATTAAAATCCACCCAGTATTTCATGAGATATCTTGCACACAAGAAAGTGTTTGCACACAAGAAAAAATGCCATGCCGATGCATATCCGACGGGATCTGCACCAAAAACCATATGCCTCCCTCCCCTTCGGTAGGGAACATTCTTATTAAGATAAATCATCAAACTAAAAGATACACAGAGCTGAAAGGGTAAATTATTTATGAGAAAGGACTTAAGTTTTCATCCACATTTTGAATCCAAGGCAGTCCAATAGGTCTATTTTGGTCTAGATTTGTTAAAATGACTGTGATGTTTGACACAATTATTGCAATTATTAAGCATATTTTAAGGGGCAGAAAATTCTTCCAAAATATTTTGACTCTTCTGTCAAAATGGATTGACTCTCAGAGGGCTATGCAGTGAAGACGCAGATTAGATACCATTGATCATAGATCATTGCATCTGATAATACACAATTCCTAAAGAATCTGATAATACACAATTCCTAAGAACTTTGCAGTGAACCATAACACTAGTGGCTATCAGGTTCATAAGTCTGTGTAACGAACCATCACGAAAACAGGCCTATTTCTGACCACCCTTGAACCCCACTTTCATATAGTACAACTGAGGTTTACAGGGGTAAACCTTATTTTTCTTATTTCTGCTCTAAAATATAGATTGTGGATAGTCGTTAGAACATGGAGGCAGTTCTAATGTGAACCTAAAATCTATATTTTGAGCAGAAATAAGCAGAAAAATGTCACACAATTTTTCATCTTAAAATTTTCGGGGTTATTTTGTTTTGGTAGTAAAATTTACAATATATTCGGATAGGCATATTTTCATGTTCACCCATGTTAATCCCATATTATACAGAGAAACCCGGGTTTACATGAGGTATACATTATTTTTCTTATTTTTGCTCAAAACACTGACTGTGTGTTTTCGTAAGAACTACAAAATTACAAAGACACCTCTAATGAATGAACACGATGAATGTTTGAAGTAGAAATAAGAAAACTATCAATTTAAAGGTTTTTCATCTGAAAAAAAGCTATTTCCAGAGATATTTAAGCACATTGGTGTGTCTTGTAGTTTTAAACGAAACAGTTAAACAGTCAAACAACGTGTAAATTGAAGACTAGCAGAAGTTTTTTTTGATTTAACGAAACCATTTTTGCAGAGGCAGGTTACAGAAAGGGAGATTATTTGTCTACGAAAATGGCATAAACCAAGTGATACATTTTGTACCACCAGAATGTCATTTAGAAGGTATAACTGTAAACTCAGATGAACCATTGAAGGCGACTGGTGGTGCTTTGCAGGTAAAACATTGGTTTTAACTTACTAAAGTGCATACAGTGTGACATAGACTGGCTGCTTAAAGAAAGACAATATTGTATATGAACTCTTAAGAAACTGCCACAATACAAATCCACTGAACAAACTCATTGCTAAAATGTGGAAACTAGTAAGAAAAGGTCACTTAGGAAAGGCCACAATCTAAGAACGCAGCCGTCTCAAGTCACATATAGAAAGTGACACCGAGGCACACACAGAAACAGATGAAACATGAACCAATTGCACAAAGCCAAATAACAAATAAGACACTGCAAAAGAAAGACCACCTTGGGATGGTCAGTAGTAAAACTACTGGGGGGCTTCAACTCCGGAGTTTATGAAGCTTCAACCCTCGCCCTCAGTAAACAAAATAACAATAACAAATGTCCACATGGAGGCAATCTAGCTCAACAGTGAGTCATGATACAATACATGGTGAATGGTTATGTATAGATTAATATTATCATGAATCAGGGTTGAGGACTCAACAAAGAAGTTCTAACTAGTACCAACAACCTATGTTTGGACAAGAACTAAATAAGTAAAAAAAAACTAGAGTGTTCAGTCGATGACATGCCATCGCAAATCATAACGCTTTGTGCAGAGCCAAATATAATGGTGTTCTCGCATACCCTCACCATGTGAGGAAGCCATGTACCAAATTTGGTTGCATTCCTGCCAGTGGTTAAGGAGAGGGTAGCATGATGGATGGACAGACAGACGGATGGAGGCATTCACAATATCTTCAAACACTTTCGTAAAAGCATGAGGACAATGAATATATATAGTTTAGGGGTGGGGATGTGAACAGTTTCTCAGATATAAGGTCTTTTATGAAGTGGAGGTGGTGGGGCATGACCCTAGCGCACCCCGGGGGACCCCAAGGTTGGGGTCACTGAATGCATCTTATCATAAGGAACAAGAATATATATTATGGGTGGGGATCTGAACAGTTTCTCCAATATTAGGCCTTTTATGAAGTGAATGGCCTCGGCGCACCCAGAGGTTGGTGTCACTAAATGCATTTTATCATAAGGAACAAGAATTTATATGGTTTAGGGGCGGGGATCTGAATGGTTTCTGAGATATTAGGCCTTTAATGAAGTGGAGGGTGGGGCATATGGTCCCGGCTCACCCAGGGGGACCTCCAAGTTGATGCCACTGAAAGCATCTTATCATAAGGAACAAGATTATATAACATCGTTTCTCAGGTATTAGGCCTTTGAAAAATTGGAGGGGTGAGGCATGGCCCCGGCATACCCAAATATAAGGCTGCTCTCGCATGACTCATGTAAGGAGGCCATGTACCAAATCTGGTTGCATTCCAGCCAGCCAGTGGTTAAGGAGATAGTGTGACAGATGGACAGATGAACAGACAGACGGATGGATGGGGGCATTCGCAATATCCCTAAACGCTTTTTTAAAAGCATAGGGATAAAATTCATCTGAACCAGAGGACCAATGGTCCTGTACCGCTCACCTGAATGCTGAATGTATGTGGAGCCATTTGGTTTCTGAAGTTTTTGAAGGGTTTTTACCATGGCAGAAAATAAAGTTTTACCTTTTTCCTCATACAAAAGTCTATGTGACCAACTTTGACCTTGGCCTTAAATACGTCAAGGTCATCCAGGGATCATTATTTGAACCTACTATGATTGGCTCCAGTCCCCAATGCTTCAGGAAATTTGACCAACCGGTTCTGAAGAAATTAAGGCGTAACTATACCAAATTTAGTGACACAGGGGCTTTTCTGATATTTAACCTTCATCAGTGTGTCTCAACCCCAAAGTTCTGAAACCGAAACGGATGACTGAACAGACCGGCAAACACAGCACATCCCCTTCCAAGCACACACCGTCCGACGTAGCTCATGAGACAGGTCAACTGGAGGCATCAGACAAGAGATGCCTACTCTAGGACTTATAGGTGTCCCCCACCGAGCAAACATCAGCAAACATGGCCCACACCCACGGAAGTCCTGGGCATCAGGAAGGAGATGTCCAAAGAAGCGAGACTTGCAAAATTTAAAAGATTTCTGAATGTTGTTTGCCTTACATGGGCATGGCAGCCGTACTGGTCATGTGACTGAACTCGTATTAATTAATTTTCATTTTTTTGTTCCTGAAGTCTTTCAGATGAAATTTGGTTACAAATGGACCTTGAACATAGGGGCTTGAAGAAATATATGGGCTGCATGATGCTTCCACACAGAGCTGAATCCGGCCAGCACACTAGTACTGGTAAACCGCTTAGAGGATCTAAGCCTGTCCAGGAGCCGCGGTGCGAGGCGGACCGTCCATGCTAATAAACTGTATTGGTTTCATTGGACGACAGGGTTTGAAATGTCATTTCATCTCAATGTCGGGTAAAAGTCCCACAAAATTGGAAGCAACGTCTCCAAAATGACCTTTACAGTGTTGACGGGGACGTTAAACCTCAAATCAATCAAACAAACAATCTGGACCTTGAATATTCATGTAGTTTAATTTACTCCTTTAGCTAACTGCATCTACCAATTTCCAGATCACAGGCTCTGAAAATACATGCACTTTTTCCCATACAAAACCCTGTGACCCTGGTGTAAAATGGGTCAAGGTCATCCAGGACTAATCATTTGAACAAACAATGACTGGCTCCAGTCCCCAAGCCTACGTAGCAAGTTTCATGAAAATTGGCCCCTTGGTTCCAGAGAAGAAGGTTTTTGAAGGGTTTTTACCTTATTTAGGCATGGCGGCCATCTTGGTCATGTGAACAATGTGACCAAATTCATACTTATGATTTTCATTTCCTTGTTCCCAAAACCGTTTACATGAAATTTAATTACAAATGGCTCAGTGGTTTCTGAAGAAAATATGTTTAAATTTTCATATCTGAATGACCTTGGGACAAGTCGGCCTCGATAGCTCAGTCGGATGCGCTCTGACAGGCGATCAGAAGCACACGGGTTCGATACCTGCCGGGGTCGGCAACATTCTTCTGTTGAGATCGATCATGAAATCTGTTCTATGGTCATTCTCTCCCTTCCGCTGATTCAAGGTCGGTTTCTGGCTAAAGAATGTGCACTGCATACTGGTTAACCGCTTACGTATCAGCCTGCCCAACAAAGTGTTGATAGGTAAACTGACCGGCTTAAAAATGACCCAAATAGTGTTGACTTGGCCGTTAAACTCCAATACAAACAAACTAACAAAGACCTTGGGACAAGGTCCAAGAATGACTTTGACCCTGAGTACTAATGTAGTTTCATCCAATCATTTAGCTTACTGCATCTGCCAATTTTCAGATCAGAGACTGTAATAGTTTCACATACATAAGTCCAAATTTGACCTTGGCATAAAAGAGGTCCAGGTTATCCGAGGGTCATCATTTGAACAAATTATGTTGGGCCCGTGTCCCCAATGCCACATACCAAGTTTCATGATGATCGGCCCACTGGTTCTCGAGAAGAAGATTTTTGGAGGGTTTTTACCTTATATGGGCATGGCTGCCATCTTGGTCAAGTGAACAAACTCAAATTAATCAGTTTTCATTTCCTTGTTCCTAAAGGCTTTCATATGAAATTTGGTTACAAATGGCTCAGCGGTTTCTTTGACAAACACTTTTCTATTTTCATATCTGAATGACCTGGGCCAAGGTTAAGGAATGACCTTGACCTTGAATACTCCTGTTGCTTCAGCCACTCCTTTAGCTTAAAATAGGCATAAAATAGGTCAAGGTCATCAACGTGTCATTTGAACACATTATAATGGGCCCAAGTCCCCAATGCTATATACCAAGTTTCATGATAATCGCCCCTCTGGTTCCGAAGAAGAAGATTTTTGAATGATTTTTACCTTATATGGGCAATACGGCCATCTTGGTCATGTGACCAAGTTCATTTTGATTAATTATCATTTCCTTGTTCCTAAAGGCTCTTATATGAAATATGGTTACAAATGGCCAAGTGGTTTCTGAGAAAAATAAGTTAAAATTTTCATCTGAATGACCTTGGATCAAGGTCAAAGAATGACCTTGACCTTGAATACTCATGTAGTTTCATGTACTCAGTTAGCTACCTGCATCTACCAATTTTCAGATCACAGGCTGCAATGGTGTCCAAAAAAATACACAATGTTGACTTTTTCCCCATACAAAAGTCCAGTTGACCAAATTTGACCTCTGCGTAGAATAGGTCAGGGTCATCAGAGGATCATCATTTGAACGTATTTTAATGGGCCCGAGTCCCCAATGCTACATAAAAAGTTTCATGACAATAGGCCCACTGACTCTGAGAAGAAGATTTTTAAAGGATTTTTACCTTATATAAATATGGCAGCCAAGTTGGTCATGTGACCAAACTCAAATTAATCAATTTTCATTTCCTTGTCCCTAAAGGCTTTGGTCACAAATGCCCCAGTGGTTTCTATGAAAAACAAGTTTTTTATTTTCATATCTGAATGACCTTGGGCAAGGTCAAGGAATGACCTTGACATTGAATACTCCTGTGGCTTCATCCACTCATTTAGCTTACTGCATCTACCAATTTTTAGATCACAGGCTGCTATAGTTTCCGAAAACTTTTTCCCATTAAAAGTCCATGTGACCAAAATTGACCTTGGCGTATAATAGCTCAAGGTCATCTGAGGGTCATCATTTGAACAAATTATGATGGGCTCGAGCCTCCAATGCCACATACCAAGTTTCATAGTGATCAGCCCATTGGTCCCCGAGAAGAATACTTTTGAAGGGTTTTTACCTTATATTAGCATGGCGGCCATGTTGGTGATGTGACCAAATTCAAATTAATCAATTTTCATTTCCTTGTTCCTAAAGGCTTTCATATGAAATTTGGTCACAAATGGCCCAGTGGTTTCTTTGAAAACAAGTTTTTGTTTTCATATCTGAATGACCTTGAGCCAAGGTCAAGGAATGACCTTAACCTTGAATACTCTTGTAGCGTCATCCACTTACAATTAGCTTACTGCATCTATCAATTTTCAGATCGCAGGCTGCAACAGTATCCAAAAAATGCTTAGTTTTGACTTTTTCCCATACAAAAGTCTATCTGACCAAATTTGACCTAATCCTAAAATAGGTCAAAGTCATCCGAGGGTCATCATTTGAACAAACTATGATTTGCTTGAGCCCCCAATGCCACATACCAAGTTTCATGACATCAGCCCACAGGTTCCCGAGAAGAAGATTTTAGAAGGGTTTTTATCTTATATGGGCATGGCGGCCATCAGGCCTTGTGACCTGGACTTCGCGAACAAACTTTTGTTTTCCCATCCCATTGATGCTCCAAATGAAATTTGACTTCAATTGGCCCAGTGGTTTCGGAGAAGAGTATGTTTGAAAATGTTGACAGACGACAGACAGATGACAGACAATGCCATACTATAAGCTCACCTATGAGCCTTCGGCTATGCTACTTAAAGAGGTAGAAAAGGCTATTTTAGCACATGGTCGTAATATTTGTCTTGGTTTAAATTGCTACTCTTTTGTAGCATGGTTACCAGATCTTGGAAGAAAGACAGAGCTAGTTTTGTTTGTGTTGATGTTTTATGTTCCTATCAACACTATTTTGGTATTTTGGAGATGTTGCTTCTGATTTTGTGCAACTTTTACCGGGCATTGAGACGAAATGACATCTCAAGATCAACCGCCCAATAAAAGTGGAAGACTATCTTCCCAGCATACACTCAAGAACAATCTACCCACCACTTTTTATGCCCCCGCCATTCGAAGAATGGTGGAAAGGGCATATAGCATTGCCCATGTCCGTCCATCCGTCCGTTTGTCCGTCCGTCCGTGCATCCGAAACTTAAACGCGGTCAATAACTTCCTTATTTCTTGATGGATTTTAAAATTACTTGGCAGAAATGTTAACCAACATGAGACGTGTCACGTGCAAAACCCAGGTTCATACCTCCAAGGTCAAGGTCATACTTAGAGGTCAAAGCTCAAAAAAAGATCCGAAACTTAAACGCAGTCAAATACTTTCTTATTTCTGGATGGATTTTGAAATTTATTTGTAGAAATGTTAACCATCATGAGACAATGTGTCACGTGTAAAACCCAGGTTCGTACCTCAAAGGTCAAGGTCATACTTAGAGGTCAAAGGTCAAAAAAAGGGTCTGAAACATAAACACAGTCAATAACTTACTAATTTCTGAATGGATTTTGAAATTACTTTGAAGAAATGTTAACCATCATGAGACGATGTGTCACGTGCAAACCCAGATCCGTACCTCCAAGGTCAAGGTCATACTTAGAGGTCAAAGGTAAAAAAAAATGGTCCGAAACTTAAACACAGTCAATAACTTTCTTATCTCTGGATGGATTTTGAAATTACTTGGCAGAAATGTTGGCAATCATGAGACAATCTGCCTCACACAAAACCAAGGTCCTTACCTCCAAGGTCAAGGTCATACTTAGAGGTCAAATGTGAAAAAAGGGTCCAAAACAACACGGTCAATAACTTTCTATGGATGAATACGAACATAGACATATTTTCAGGCGGGGGTATCCGTGTCCTATGGACGCATTTCTAGTTTAAGCTCTGCAATTATGACAGTTTTTAAACTTCTCCATGAGTTTTTGAATGAACCTATTATGGAGTAACACAGACAGACCCAAAGAAAAAAAAGTACGGTTCTTTTATAATAAAATTATTACAGCCTTTCAAAGTACACACAACATGTGCAATGTCATATTAATGTTGATTGATGTTGATGGGACATTGCCAGGCACCATGTGTCAACTGGTTTGTTTTAATATTTGTTACTAATTTGTGTATTTCAGATATACTGCAATAACAGTTTCATTGCTAAAATGATTGAAGAATTTGATTGTTTAACAGATTGCTCTGAGGTATGATAATTATCATCTTCCTACTTCTGTTGTTGCTGAGTGTTCCAAGCAGAGATGGCCCCCAACAAGTTTCTTTCATTCCTTGTGTTTTGTTCAGGTGTTTCCTTTGCATTTGAGTTATATCTCCCTTGCATTATTTTCTCTCAGAGGACTATTTGGTACATAACCCATTTTATACTGGCAAACCCAACCCACAACCTATGTCTTGGAACAGAACCTTACACCCAAGTTTTCTCTATATAAAATGGGGTTTCATTACGATAACACACCCGTGTGATATAGTGCATTTTTCACACCTCAAAAAGGTACATTTTTCTGATGAAAATTTGTGATATTTTCCTTATTTCTGCTCCAAACATAGGTTTTGGGTACTCGTTAGAACCGCCTCATTGAGGCGGTTCTAACGAGTACCCATAACCTATGTCTTGGAGCAGAAATAAGGAAAATAATGTTTACCCCCGTAAACCCCAGTTTTCGCTATATAAAGTGGGGTTTAGGGGGTCTTTATTTTACGGACTTGTTCAGGTGATGTATGGGAGGACTTGATAGCATGTTTATCTTCATTCTTTGCTATATGGAAGAATTGAGATCCACAGCTGACCCAAGTGATCAGAAAAGAAACTGATCAGACTGTGTGGATGCATGGCTGATTTGAGCCTTTGATGATCACATGGATAACTTCGACTCATATACATGTATGTTTGAGCCATTGCATGACAAAACCGAGACTACAGCTTGTGTGACCAGCAAAGACTTAGATCAGCACAGTCTGATCAGAGGCTTTGCTAATCACATGAGACTTCTACAGCCTCCTGGGTCAGAGGTTATAAAGCTTTTTTCATGCTCAACTCACTTTAGCATAAAATTTGTCCTGCTAATAAATTTTAAAATGTCCACAATTAAAATTTGTAAGCCGGACAAACAACATTCTTTGCTGATCTCAGCAGAGAAATTGTCTTATTTGATTGTATTTTAATAATTATGAGCTTTTCAAATTTCATGCTCAAGTGAGATGAGCAAAAAAATGTTTTAGAACCTCGGGGCCAGGCTATGCAACGAGAGATGAGCCAAACACTTCCTGTAATGGTAGGATAAGCAGGTTGATTTGAGTGTTTGAAAGTCACTCAGGTTTTTGTGTGCACAGTCTTGTTTTTATGTCCCGGTAGCAATAGCAGGGCCAAACTGTTTTTGCCCTGTCTGATTGTTTGTTTATTGGTTGGACAACTTTAAAAATGGTCATAACTTTTGAACCATTTAAGATATTTGGCATATAGGTTCCATGTGACAAGGGCTTCCCACTCATACAAAACAATTTGACCAATGACCTTGACCTTTCACTTAATTGAAAGAAAAATCTAACTTAGCCCACGGACATGTTCATGTTTCACAAACTCATCTTTCTTGTTTTTTTTTCTAATTTCAGGAGGATAAACAACCTTTAGAATTTCAGTTTTCTGATCCAACAGTTCTTATATCAATATTTCCTGCTGGTCATTTAGAGCAATTGCCACAGTAAGAAGGATGACAGTTTCATGAAACTACTTTGTTCCGTTTTGTGAATGATTAAAAAGGCTGCCTTCTGCAACTGAAAAGGTCTATATCAGATATTTGACTATTTATTCTATTTATTAGACAGGAATCAAATCAATAAGATGGCATTTTTTAAGTAAAGGAGATAGTTTAATGAGGTTGGATGCACCATGCATATTTTCAGCCACTTTTATTAGAAAGACAACTGTTTGCTTTCTTATAGATTGAACCCCTCCATACAAGGAGTCCACTTTTCAAGGAAAGAATTTCACAGGCCTCATACTGACCAGGATTTTCCATGCCTGAAAAGCCCATTTTTGCAGCTTCAACCCTTATCCTGCTGAACAAGACACAACTATTACCTTTGCAAACAGTGTAGATCCAGATCAGATGGCTTCTGAAGAAGCCATCTGATCAGGATCTACACTGTTTGTAATGCAGTGTGTGAAAATATCAAGTAATTTGGTTGACTTATAGTCAGAAATTGGTGTGGGTAAATAAATTTACTCAGCAGGATAAGGGTTAAATTTTTTAAACAGACTAAAGGAACAAAAAATCAAAATCTAAAAGCCTGAAATCAAGAAAAATATCAAGCTCTCAGAGCCTGAAAAATATGAGGCCTGATTTCAGAGTGTGAGTGGACCCCTTTTGACAAGTGAAAAAAGAAATTTTGAAGGGGTATCCTCCCTCTTAACCATTCTCTTGCTGAATATTCAGTTCAGCCACACCCATTTCTGACTCTGAACCAATCGGATCACTTGATGTAATTTATTCCAACAAAATCATTAATTGAATGTCAAACAGTGTAGATCCTCATCAGATGGCTTCTTCAGAACCAATCTGATCTGGATCTACACTGTTTCCAAAGATGGAGGTTGTCGTGAACAGCAGGATAAGAGTTAAGGGAAAGGATATAAGGAAAGGTAGGGTTATTATTGCACATCAGAAAAGAATATCTGGCATTTGCACAGGGTATAGACACATCCAAACACTACGTCATCATTCAATAATACTATTTGCCGGGACGTACCGGTGGTGGGCAAAAAACATCTTTCGCCGTTTATCGCCATTGTAAATGCGATGTTATTTTCAGTAAACTTGTATTTTGTTTGGACTTGAAACGACAAAATTGATATTTGAACTTTTATAATAGACATTTCTTAGCTAGTAATTATTGGTTTCTAGAAGATTTGAGGATGTTTTTGATGATAAGTACTTGTTAAACTTATGCAGGTAACGAGGCGGGACGGTCTTAATTATTTGTAATAAAATGCGAAAAACGATTGACTAAACGCGGGAGATGCATGAATGAACTCTAAAATATATTTATCTACTCATTTAAAGTGTAATTCGATCGATTTTCTGTGACAGTCAACTAAAATATGCCCGTAATATTAAACCTATTTACAATGTGTCTACATGGAACCAGCGGCTTTTTGCAAACCACCAAAGATCGTTATCAAAAGGAAAAGTAATTTTACGCATGCGCAATGAAATGTAAACAAGGTCACGTGTCAAAACATTGGATCCGTCTATAGAATTTTTATCCCATCTTGTTTATCTCATCCTTCCAATCCCACTCTGCTATGAACTATATGCAAGGCATGCTGTAAGAGAGCGATGACAAAACAAATGAAAATTTGCATTTACACCTGTGGACACAAATCCGTTCAAACTTTGATGAGCTTAATTTCATTTTTATCTGATTTTTTTTTCAATATTTCCTTACATCCTATCAGTCAACTGCAAGACAGGAATAAATTCAAACACA
Organism: Lucinisca nassula; assembly: GCA_963580285.1. Lineage (NCBI taxonomy): Eukaryota > Metazoa > Mollusca > Bivalvia > Lucinida > Lucinidae > Lucinisca > Lucinisca nassula. The sequence goes on from OY757011.1 coordinate 175,799,220, forward strand.
AAGTGTTGTATATTTCATTGTAGACACTGCACTGACCAATCAGAATACATCTCGAATGTCAAAAATGGAAAAAAAAGTGCTTGCCACAATAAGACCAATCAATGTATATTGCTTGATCCAGTTTTAGACTACTTTGATGAATGACATTTGCTTGTCAAATTAACTTGATTCAAAGAGATTCATTGAAAGGTACTTCATCGGAGTTTGAACGCTTTTGTGTCCACAGGAGTAACACATTAAAAGCACTAAACTCTTATCCTGCTGAACATCACAACTCCCACCTTCGTGAGCAGTGTATCTCCAGATGTGATGGCTTCTCAGGAACAAACATATTATATCAAATACATGTAATTTGGTTGATAGTCAGAAATGGGTGTGGCAAAAATTATTTATTCAGTAGGATAAGGGTTGTGTTTTCAATATGCTTCTTTCTCAACTTCTGTGTTTTATGTTATCAAAAAGTACTATTTAAAGCACATAACATTACATCACCATGTCTTGGAATTGCAACTAAAAACCATTAAGAAAACATGTCTATGTGAAATAATGGCATCCAACGTGGTGTCAAAAATGACAAATTCTGGGTAAAAATGATAGCATCTTCCTTATTTCTTTCCATAGACTGTGGGCGCTCATTAGAACCAGCTCAATAAGATAGTTCTAATGAGTACCCACAATCTACGTATTTGAGCAAAGATTAGGTAGATAATGTATACACCTGTAAGCCCCATTTTTCTCTATATAAAATGGGGTTTAGAGGGGTCTTCGTTTCACAGACTTGTTATCGTGATGATTGCAACCTGGTGCACCAAAAGAGATAATCTTAAAGAAAATGGAAAGAGAAACTAGAAATGTGTCAATACAACACAAATGCCCCCGCCCAGGGGCTTACCTCACCCCCCTTAATGTCATGGGGCCGGGGACGGGGTTATGGCTGAATGAAACTTTTGACCTGTATCTATCATCATTCCAAATATGTAGCAAATCCATCACATGGTTCACGAAATATGAACTCTCAAAAATATAATATAAAAACTTTCTATGTCTGTGACCTTGACCTTGAGGTAAGGGCGGGGGTATGGCTCGATGAAACTTTGGACCTGCAACTATTGTCATACCAAATGTGAAGCAAATCTATTATAAAGGTTGGAAAATATAAGCTTTTAACATAAGCATTAATATAAGCTAAATTTGAAAATTTCTATGTCTGCGACCTTGACCTTGAAGTCATAGGCATGGGTGGGGGTATTACTGAATAAAATTTTGGACATGTATCTGTCATCAAACCAAAAATATGAACCAAATGAATTATAAAAGTTCAGGTTGTATCTGGTACAAATACTTTAACCTGAGTCTTAAACATTAAAAATTTCTAAATATGTGACCTTGACCTTGAGGTCATGGGTATGGGTGGGGGCATTGCTGAATAAAACTTTGAACCTATATCTATCATCATACCAAACATGAACCAAATTCATTACATGGTTTGGAAAATATGAGCTCAAATTCTACCTGGTACAAATACCTTAACCTGGTTCTTAAACATTAAAAATTTTCCAACGTTTTTCAAGTATGTGACCTTGACCTTGAGGTCATGGGTATGGGTTGGGTATAGCTGAATCGAACTATGAACCTATATCTATCATCATACCAAATATGAACCAAATTCATTGTATGGTTTTGAAAATATGAGCTGAAGCTCTACCTGGTACAAATACCTTAACCTGGGTCTTAAACATTAAAAATTTCTAAGTCCATACCCTTGACCTTGAGGCCATGGGTATGAGTGGGGGTATTGCTGGATAAAACTTTGGACCTATATCTATCATCATACTAAATATAAACCAAATCCATTGTATGGTTTGAAAAATATGAGCCCAAGTTCTACCTGGTACAAAAACCTTAACCCGAGTCTAACAGGATTACCTACATACGTACACACTTTCGTACATTCGGACGCACGTACCCACGGATGCACGTATGGAAAACCTAAAAACTATATTCCCCCGGCATCATTCAATGCAGGGGCATAAACATTTCTAAGTCTGCAACCTTGACCTTGAAGTCATAGGCATGGGTGGGGGTATTACTGAATAAAACTTCGGACATGTATCTGTCAACAAACCAAAAATGTGAACCAAATGAATTATAAAAGTTCAGGTTGTATCTGGTACAAATACCTTAACCTGAGTCTGAAACATTAAAAATTTCTAAGTATGTGACCTTGACCTTGAGGTCATGGGTATGGGTGGGGGCATTGCTGAATAAAACTTTGAACCTTTATTTATAATCATACCAAACATGAACCAAATTCATTTCATGGTTTGGAAAATATGAGCTCAAATTCTACCTGGTACAAATACCTTAACCTGGTTCTTAAACACTAGAAATTTCTAAGTATGTGACCTTGACCTTGAGGTCATGAGTATGGGTGTGAGTATTGCTGAATAAAACTTTGAACCGATATCTATCATCATACCAAATATGAACCAAATTCATTACATGGTTTTGAAAATATGAGCTGAAGTTCTACCTGGTACAAATACCTTAACCTGGGTCTTAAACATTAAAAATTTCCAAGTCCGTGACCTTGACCTTGAGACCATGGGTAGGTGTGGGAGTATTGCTGGATAAAACTTTGGACCCATATCTATCATCATACTAAATATAAACCACATCCATTGCATGGTTTGAAAAATATGAGCCCAAATTCTACCTGGTACAAAAACCTTAACCTGAGTCTAACAGGATTACGTACGTATACACTTTCGTACATTCGTACGCACGTAACCGAGGACGGATAACCCAAAAACTATATGCCCCTGGCATCGTACGATGCGGGGGCATAAAAAAGGCTGTGGTATGTATGAAAAAGATCGGCCCCCGCCCAACGGGGCTTGAAGAAATAGATGGGCTGCATGATGCTTCCACGCAAAGCTGAACTCCGACCGCACATGAGTACTGGTAAACCACTTAGAGGATCTAAGCCTGCCCAGGCAAAGCAGAGTGAGTTGTCCCGTCCATGCTTATAAACCCTATTGGTTTCATTGGGCAACAGGGCTTGAGATGTCATTTCATCACAATGTCGGGTAAAAGTCCCACAAAATTGAAAGCAATGCTCCAAAATGACCTATACAGTGTTGACGGGGATGTTAAACCTCAAATCAAACAAACAAACATGGATGAAAAAGAATCTTTTATTTCTATTGGTTGAACACAGTGGTTTCCATCCACTGGGATGCGGGGACAGATGAAAACTATGGCTTAGCCTCAGGTTCAGATCAGTTTGGGTTGCCCATCAGTTTCAAAACCCTATATCAAATTCAAAATTATGAAAAATTCTTATATTCCTATACAATGTTCTGCCTTTCTCACGGGAGCTATTTTTAAAGAAAAGATGTTGTTCCCTGTGGAAAACTATTCTTTTCTTTAAAAGACTTACTTCAAACAAGTTTACAATCCACAGAAGTAATTTTCCTACTTCTGACAGTAATCTCCTGTTGTAAAAATATTGGCTTATCTATTCATACCCTATTGTTTTCAATTGGTGGCAGGGCTTGAGAAGTCATTTCATCTCAATGTCAAGTAAAAGTCCCACAAAATTGGAAGCAACGTTTTCAAAATTACCTTTACAGTGTTGATGGGGACGTTAAACATTAAATCAAACAAACAAACTTATCTATTCATCTTAGCCAATTTTGTATTGAATAGAATACTCCATCTTATATGAGCCAGCGCACGACAAAATCTACAATAAGACCTGTGTGACCAGCTAAGACTCGGATCAGCCTGCACATCTGCGCAGTCTGATCAGAGTCTTCACAGTTCGCATGAGCCTTCTGTAGCCTCTGGGCTATTCACAGGGCAACAAGAGAATGCTGCGACCAGGCTGACCTGACGGGCCTGCTGAACTGAGTCTTTGACCATAGCATGGATCTTATAATAGGTTTTGTCATGCGCCGGCTCAATTATATGTATACAGCAGGTTGAGTTATTTTTATATATTTATCTAAAATTCTGCTAACAGTGAAAGCTCTGATCAGATACTGAAGATCTCAGCATCAGATCTGGGCCTGCTGTGTTTGCCTGTATCCCTTTTTGGGGGTTGGTTAACCCTGGACCTGAAGGACTAGGATACGCAGTAGATCCTCACTGTTTGTCATTCAGGACTGAATTTATAGGATTAAATTACATCAAGCAATTTGATTGGATGATAGTCAAAAATGGGGGTGGCAAAATTTATTTATTCAGCAGAACAAGGGTTACATGTATCTGCAAACAGCTTGGAGCCATGTTTTATCATAGCTCTTGGTTAGCAATTATGATAACTAAGGGTTAGTTTTACTTGCTTCCGCTCACAAACATGTTTAACCCATAAAATGCCAAATATGACAATTGCCTTCTGCTTTGTCGTATGCCAATTATTTCAAAAGTCTTGTTGCAAATAGTGTGAACCCAGATTAGACTGCTGTATGAAAAAAATATGTTGGGAAAGCTTGCAAGAAGATGCAGCAGACAACATACACAAAGGACATTTTTAGATCCAGTTTTTCATGGCATCTTAAGGATAAAAGATATGTGCCTCATCTGCTTTTCTTATTTTACCATCAAAACATTTTATTATGGGCTCTTGCTTTAAGGAAATTCTAACAAATACCCAAAATGGAAGTTTCAATAAAGAAAGAAGTAAAATGATCATAAAATACTTGCCTCATCTACTTTTCTTATTTTGCCATTAGAAAATGTATTGTGGGTATGTGTTAGAATCACGTCTTCATGGCTAACAAATACCCAAAATAAGAATTTTAACCCATTTAGAAACCCCAAAATAGGTTGCCTGGCAAACAGTGCAGGCCCAAATCAGACACCGCAAAACGCCAAATAAATTTTGATGAAAACACAACCTGACACCCGTTAATTTTGAAATGGGCTCCTGCTATATATAAGGAGGAAGATTCCATTTAGTACAAAAAGGGTAAATGGAGAAAGAAGTAAAATAATCCAAAAATTATCTTCCTTACACTTCTAGAGCTATGTAGATACTGCTGGTCCATGTTTTACCATCACAATATTACCTTTGTCCCGAACTCATTACCTTCGATACATTATGCTACGCTGTGTTGGTAGAAGCCTCCGTGGTGTAGTGGTTACGCTACTCGCCTTGTAAACCAGGGATCGCAAGATCGATCTCGGGCTTCTCCAGACTTTCGGATGAGTCTTTAAACCGAGGACCCATCTCGGTATGACCTTAGCTGTTGGTGGGATGTAAAACTCAAACACTCACTCACTCACGCTGTGTTGGTAAACGGTCAGTAGGGTCTTGTTATACTGGACTAAATATAACATCTGTTCAATGTAGTTCATTCTTTTGTCTCTCCAAAAGGTTATTTTTTATCAAAATTTGTGATATGCACTATGTTGAACGGATGTTTTATCATATGGTAAAACCTGTGATAAAGGATAAAATCAAAACAAACTGGCATATTACCTGTAACAATTCCTTTACTGTTGCATTATTGCATTAACTGATATAAAACTGTGCTTAACAAATCATAAATTACAAGGAATGTGATATAAATAATTTTTATTAATGCATTTAGTACCAGAAACCCCAAAACGGGTACCCTGGCAAGCAGTGCAGGCCCAGATCAGGCCTGGCGTCTGATCAGGGCCTCCACTGTTTGCTAAAATTCCAGTCATTTTCCAAATAAATTTTGATGAAAACACAACCTGACACCCTGCTGAACTCCTGCTATATATAAGGAGGAAGATTCCATATGGTACAAAAAGGGTTATAAGGAGGAAGATTCCATATGGTACAAAAAGGGTTAATATCTAGATGCTTTTAACCATCTGATCCTGCCTCAGTTCTGCAGGTGCAAATTTTTAACTGTGATCTTTTGGTCTCTTAACTTAACTTTTCTGATGCCAATCACAACATCTTTGTTGTCTGCTGGTTACTTTAAAGGTGCACAGTTGCAAATACTGTAGACCCTGATCAGACAGCTCTTCTTGTCTGTATGCAAAATGTTTGAAAATTTTACAAGGAGATGCAGCAGATGACACAAACAGATGACGTTTTCAGGGGCCAGTTGTTCAAAGCACCGTTAGCTTAACGAGCTCGTTAGTGGTCATATTGTTAACTGTTCCAGCAAGTACAATATTGAAAATTTTGGTATTTTTGCTGACAAAATGTGAGCAGCTTTTGCATCCGCAAAAGCTGCTCACATTTTTTCAGCAAAATTTTTAGCATATTTGCTGTATTTAATTATCAAAGTTTTAACAATATGTTTACTAACGATGTCGTTAGTTTTGAACAACTGGCCCCAGATGTAGTTATTGTTGGAGTCTTAAGGGTTAATACAGTCAATGAGTCTGAGACAGGTCACAAGTGAGATATGTTTAGTTAAAGAAGGCATTTGTTCTTTCTTTCATATGGTACTGCAGTTTTCATCCTCCTGAGATTAGCCTCTTGTATACTAGTGGATTCTCCCATTGTTATATGTTGGACAAGTCCTTTTGTCATTAAAGGGGTGTCAGGTTTAGTTTTTATTTTTATTCTATTTTAGACGAATAATTCTGTTAGCCAAGACAAACAGTAAAGACCCTGATCAAAGGACAGTTCAAATGAATGCCCACAACATCTTTATGAATAAATAAGGAAAACTATCACATGAATGAGCTTTCTAACAAGTGTTTTAACCCATTGTATGCTAGTGGACTCTTCCATTGCTTCATGTTGGACAAGTCCATTTGTCATTTAAGAGGTGTCAGGCCTATTTTTTCGTTTTTATTTTATTTTTGACGGATATTTGTTAGCAAATAGAGCAGATTTCTGCAGTGTCTGATCTGGGTCTGCAATGTTTGCCAAGGTACCCTTTTAGGGGTTTCCCGCATACAATGGGTTAATGAAATATAGAGATTTACCAAATGAAGTTTGGAACAGTGGCAATATCAATTTCACTAAGAAATCTCTATATATCATTCACAAGCATGTAAGAAATAGAGGATATTTGGGTATTTAACAGTGTAACATTGAATTTTATGAACACTGTTCATTTGATGAAATAAAATTTAATGTTCGCCACTCGTGAAAATACCACTTTCGGTGTACATTGGATGAAATAAAATTCAGTGTGACTGGGTAAAAAACAAATACATGTGTATCCTCTATTTGTGTCAGTGAGCATCCATATAACACACAGTTAAGACTCTGTGGGTGTATGATCTGAGTCTTTGCTGGATGTACATGTACAGTAGAACTTCGATGGCTCGAACACCGATGGCTCGTTTACCATGGCTGAGTCGAACCCGTTCTCAAGTCCCTAGCGAAATCCTCTGCATAAGAAATAGTGGAGGATACATGTAATTAAGAAGATTTTAGTCTTTTTTCTTGCAAATTATGCTGTGTGTACTCATTAGAATCGCCTCGATGAGGCGATTCTAATGAGTACACACAGCATACATTTTCATTATAGACACCGAAAAGATGACTAAAAGTATCTCGTTATGCCTCCTGACAGTAACCTCAGTGGCTCGAACTACCGCTGTCTCGAACAGATTTTCGAGGTCCCAAAGGTGTTCGAGCCATTGAAGTTCGACTGTACATGTTTGAAGATGCTTTTCACTTGGCACTGCCGATACAAGTATGTCATGTCAGATAACTATCCATAACTCAAGTTTTTTTTCATCTGAAAAGTACCAATATTTTTCTTACTTCTGCATGAAAACATGTTGAAATGCCTCAGTGAGTCGCTTCTAATGAGAACATACAATATGTTTTCATGCAGAAATAAGTAAAAGAATATGTGGATACCTATCTTAACTGGGGCTATGATTATCTGTATACATTTCAACAGACCGTGATAAATTTCAACATACTCTAATTTCAAATTAAACAAATGTTGAATTACAGTCTCTAGACATCAGTTATTTTCTTTTTTCAGTCGTTTTAATGTCATGGAAAATAACTCAACACGGAATTGGTTTATTGTATAATTGAAAAAAGGCTTAGAACACATCCTATCGAGATCACTTAAAGCTTTCTGCATCAGAGAAATGTAGATTTTTTTTCTATAGAACAAAATGGATTAAAACAAATAAATAGCGAACATAATAAATTTGAATATTGTAGAATTTCTTCAATAAGCCCTTAAAGAGCTATGCATGATAAAAATCTTGTCTCAAATTTTTTACACATATCATAAAATGGTGTTTACCTTAATTTGTATTGTTTTTGTTCTATTCTAATCTGCTTCTAATGTTTACTTCCCTCCCCATATGGGGCTACTCTTGAGGAAGATCTGAGAGTAAATTATTACCTTTAAGACTAGGACCACATTTTGAATGGATCATAATTGCAAGAATATTAGCCATATTTGTCCTTAGTATTTGAACACCTGAACTCCTTACCATACCTGTTCTAAAACTTGAACAAGTACAATTTATAACTTGATGTGACTAAAAATGGCTGAATGAGGGACAAACAATGTAGACCCTGATGGGACATGCAATTCTGTGGCATCTCATCTTTGTCTGCACTGTTTGCTCAGGCCTATCAGTAAATGTAATATGGTACAACATCACCCGAAGAAGCCCCATTCTGAAAAATAGTGGTTCATTTATACAGGTGTGTGTTCAGAGTTCTCTATTTAAAGACTTTCTCCAACACATTAAGGGGAATGGATACACCTTATATATTTTCTAACATTTTAAAGAAGGGAGACAACTTTTGTGACTTCTTGCTTGCCTTCTACAAGGTGAGCGCCTTTGAAAAATGAGTCTACTCTTGGCGGAAAGAATCTGCTCCTCATGAGCAAATTCTTTCTGCCAAGAATAGATCCCCATCTCTCATTGAACAAGAATCCTGCTTAAGACTATCTTGCATCTGTGATTGTAATTCTTGAGACATGGAATTGAACATTTAGTTTGTCACTAGGGTTGACATTGACAGATTGACAAATGGGCAGATGAATGAATGGAGAGATGAATGGAAAACCAGACTCCTATATCATGGCACCATGATCAAAGCAGGCGCAATGAAAAAGGAGACAAATACAGTAAAATTCCTATATTAAGACAACCTTTGGGACTGTTCAAAAGTGGTCTTTAAGACCATTTTGGAACACTCCCAAAGGTGGTCTCTGACCACAGGATATGGTACGTAGAAAACACACAGGAAGAATAACTGCAAACTGCTGAATAAGCTTTTCAAATCAGAATTGGTCTTAATTCCAGGTGGTCTTATTAGCAGAATGTTTTCCTGTATCTTTGAAAGTGTTGCCCTCACTGAAAGGGTATCCATTCCTCTGAATAAAAGAAGTGAGTATTTCCAGTCAATATTCAGATGTATATACCATCCACCATCTTGCAGCCTCACTATATCTTTTATTTTGCATATACTTACAGAAATGGAATGTTTCAAACCCTATCCCCATTTAATAGCAGATATAAACTGAGAACACAACCAGCCAAGAGCAAAGAATAAACTCTTAGATAACAAATATAAACATCTGTAATAAAATATATAAAACATATCACCATAAATATTTAACAGGACATATAGTTTACATAGCATTTGTAATGCTTAAAAAACAACCTTTACCCTTGTCCTGCTGATCATGACATTCCCTACCTTTGCAAATGGTGCAGATCCAGGTAAGATTCCATCAGAATCTACCCTGTTTGTCATTCAATTTGTGAATTGACTATAAAAGTGAGCATTGAGCTCCCTGTTGCAGCCAGACACCGTCGTGATATGACTGAAAAATTGTTGAAGGCGACGTTAAACCCGGATTAACACACATTTGTGAATTGAAAGAATACATTATGTATCAAATAATTTGATTGGCTGATCAATGATGTGGCAAACTTAAACCAGAGGACCAATGGTCCTGAAGGCGCTCACCTGACAGCAAGCATTGATTATTTTTAGCATTTGGCTGTATGACCAAGTGGTCCTTAATCACATTCCTGACTCTTGAAGATCAGTTGGAAAATTTTGAGTTTGAATTTTCAGTTATATTTAGCCAAGATAAAGCCTTAGATGAGCTAAAAGGTCAGGAGAAAATATATGGTTAATGGGTGGAATGCTTAACCATTTCTAAAGGGGGTGAGGCCCTCAATTTAACCTACGGTGTCCAAAGATCTATGTAACTAAATGCCCCTTATCACAAGAAAATATATGGTTTATGGGAGAGGATCTGAACAGTTTCTGATATTTGATGCATTTTATGTAATGCAGGGGTGGGGCATGCCCCCAGGGTCTCAAGATGCAAGTCACTTAAAGCCCCTTATCATAAGCAATAAGAATATATATTGTTTATGGGTGGGGATCTGAACAGTTTTAAAGAAATTGGTCACTTTTTGAAAAAACAAAACAAGAGGCTCAATGAGCCTAAACCGCTCACCTGAGGAACTTAAGTTTTAACAATTCACAGACTTGACTACTAAATCTGCTAATAGAATCCAGCCCATTGACCCTTACAGGATATAAGTCATCATTATTGCATTGCATTCCAAGTTTGAGACTTCTAGCTTCTATAGTTCCTGAGAAATCTTTGACGAAAATTTAACATTGGTCAAAATGGAGAGAAAGAAGAATGAAAGAACAGATGAACAAATAAGCTGAGAAAGCCCAATGTCTCTTACACAAAATAAGTCATCATTATTCTATTGAATACCAAATTTGATGCTTCTAGCTTTTATAGTTCCTGAGAAATCTTTGATTAAAAATTTAACATTGGTCTATTATCTCTATATGGAGAGAAAGAAGAATGAAGGAACAAATGAACCAGACTAGCTCCAAAACCTAATGCAGCTTTTCCCCTTGCCCAATGGTGCTACACATAAAATTTAAACAAGATTGGTCGACTGCCTTCTGAGATATGCTTCATTGAAAGTGTGGACGACAGACGACGGACTCCGGAGCCTTGGTATACTATCAGCTCACTGGAGCCTTTGGCTCAGGTGAGCTAAAAATTCAAGTCGCTATTTCTGTCACAACATTTTCCCTACGTTAAGTCTATGGGCAAATTTTTTTGTCTCTCAAGGTCATGTAACACAGAGGTCAATATTCCGATTCGGCCCAAAATCGAACTTAACCGAGATTTTATGCCTGTCCTCGATACCTGCAAGTATGAAGCTGATATGAATAAAAATAAAGTTGCTATCGTGGTCACAACATATTTTTTTATGCTCAAGGGCAGGTAACTCCAAGGCAAATATTCCGATTCGGCCCAAAATCGAACTTAACCGAGATTTTATGTCTGTCCTCGTTACCTGCAAGTTTGAAGCTGATCTGAAAAAAATTCAAGTCGCTATCGTAGTCGCAACATTTTCCCTAATTAAGTCTATGGGCAAATTTTTTGTCGCTCAAGGTCACGTAACTCCGAGGTCAATATTCCGATTCGGCCCAAAATTGAACTTAACCGAGATTTTATGCCTGTCCTTGTTACCTGCAAGTTTGAAGCTGATATGAATAAAAATAAAGTTGCTATCGTGGTCACAACGTATTTTTTTATGCTCAAGGCCAGGTAACTCCAAGGCAAATAATCCAATTCGGCCCAAAATCGAACTTAACCGAGATTTTATGTCTGTCCTCGTTACCTGCAAGTTTGAAGCTGATCTGAAAAAAATTCAAGTCGCTATCGTAGTCACAACATTTTCCCTATGTAAAGTCTATGGGCAAATTTTTTGTCGCTCAAGGTCATGTAACTCCGAGGTCAATATTCTGATTCGAACTTAAGTGAGATTTTATGCCTGTCCACGTTACCTGCAAGTTTGAAGCTGATCTGAATAAAAATACAGTTGCTATCGTGGTCACAACGTATTTTTTTATGCTCAAGGGCAGGTAACTCCAAGGCAAATAATTCGATTCCGCCCAAAATCGAACTTGACCGAGATTTTATGCCTGTACTGGTTATCTACAAGAATGAAGTCGATCAGAAAAAAATTGACGGAGCTAGAGTGATGACAAGCTTTTTCCTATGTGAACTCTCTATGGGAGCTAGATGTTGCCATGGCAACCAGAGTTCCACTCAGATCTGCCTGAAAACCTAATGAAGCCTTTCCACTTGCCCAATAATGTGACACATGAAATTTGATCAAAGATGGCCAAGTAGTCTTTAAGATATACATTTTTGAAATTCCCATTAACCCTTATGCAAAAACACACAAGGGCAGGTAACTCCTAAGTGAATGATCCGATTCTGCCAGTTATCGAACTTGACCGAGATTTCATGGCTGTGCTGGTTATCTGCAAGAATAAAGCCAATCTGAAAATAATTGAAGCAGCTACGGTGATGACAACATTCTCCCCATGTTAAGTCAATAGGCAATTTTTTCAACGCTCAAGGGCACGTAACTCCTGAGTGAATAATCCGATTCAGCCTAAAATCGAACTTGATCGAGATTTCATGCCTGTCCTCGTTATCTGCAAGAATGAAGTCGATCAGAAAAAAATTGACGGAGCTAGAGTGATGACAAGCTTTTTCCTATGTTAAGAACGCTCAAGGGCACGTAACTCCTGAGTGAATAATCCGATTCAGCCCAAAATCGAACTTGATCGAGATTTCATGCCTGTCCTCGTTATCTGCAAGAATGAAGACGATCAGAAAAAAATTGACGGAGCTAGAGTGATGACAAACTTTTTCCTATGTTAAGTCTATGGGAGCTATTTGTTGCCATGGCAACCAGAGTTCCAATCCGATCTGCCCAAAAATACTATGCAGCCTTTCCCCCTACCTGATAATGCTTCACATGAAATTTGATCAAGATTGGCCCACTGGTTCCGGAGATATACTTCTTTGAAAGTGTGGATGACGACGGACGCCGGCTCGTGGTATACTAATACCTCACATGAGCCTTCGGCTCAGGTGAGCTAAAAAGGGGGAGGGTTACTTGAGGTGTTACTTCCAATTCTAAAGGGGGTGGCGGCAGGTCAAAGACTCGTACAATAAAATTCTGTATTTTACAAAACACTGTAGAATAAGCTATTAATATTTAACCAAATCGATGAAATACATGTAATTGTTAAAGGGGTAATGTTATTTCTTTTAAAAAGTTGCTTACTGTAAACCCCAGTACACATGAATGTAAAGGTTGATAGAAGTCAATGCATGTTTTGGTGGGTGGTTCTGAAGAAGAAACTTTTGAAGAGGTTTAGACTTCTTCAACGGGGGGGGGGGGGGGGGGGGGGGGGTGTCATGCCCCTCCTCCCCCGGGGCCCCGGGGTTCCACAGGTCCATGTCACTGAATGCGCTTTATCATAAGGAACAATAATATATATGGTTTATGGGTGGGGATCTTAACCGTTTCCAAGATATTAAGCATTTTTTGCAATAAAGGGGGTGGGGCATGCCACCCCGGGGACCCTCCGATACCCTGATGTCCAAAGGTCTGTGTCACTGAATGCGCCTTATCATAAGGAACAAGAATATATATGGTTTATGGGTGGGGATCTTAACCGTTTCCGAGATATTAAGCATTTTGTGCAAAGAAGGGGGTGGGGCATGCCCCCCCCCGGGGGCCCCAGGGTCCCAAAATCCATGTCACTTAATGCGCCTCATCATAAGGAATAAGAATATATATGGTTTAGTGGCATTATTTGTAACAGTTTGCAAGATATCAGACATTTCTACTTTTTCCCATACAAATGCCCATGTTACCAAATTTAACCTTGGCGTAAAATAGGTCAAGGTCATCCCAGGGACACCATTTATGCAATTTATGATGGGCCCATGTCCCAGGTGCTACATGCCAAGTTTCATGCAAATCGGCCCAGTGGTTCCGGAGGAGAAGATTTTCGAAGGGTTTTTACCATATATGGGCATGGCGGCCATCTTGGTCATGTGACCTAGACCAAAAATGCAAACTTTCGTTCCCCCACCCCATGGAGCCTCCACATGAAATTTGACTACAATCGGCCCAGCGGTTCCGGAGGAGAAGACGTTTGAAAATGTTAACACACACACACACAGAATTTTTGCCTGGCCATACTATCAGCTCACCAATGAGCCTTCGGCTCAGGTGAGCTAATTATTCAGCAGGACAAGGGTTAAACCTGGTACTATTCTGGCAGCATAAATATAATGTAATTGTGCATAACACTTCATGACTAGCACAAGTGCTGTTACCATATATACAAGCTGTTATCAATAAAAAAGTTGAATACAGCAGAACACCAATGGCTCATTTACCATGGCTGAGTCGAACCCGTTCTTGAGTCCCTAGGAGAAATCTCTACATAAGAAATAGTGAGGGAACATTAAAGATATCTTCGTCTTTTTTCTTGCAAATGTATACTATGTGTACTCTTTAGAATCGCCTCTGAGGCAATTCTAATGAGTACACACAGCATACATTTATATTGTATAACACCGAAAAGAAGTCCCAAAATTACTCCGTTATGCCTTCTAAAAGTAGCCCACAGTGGCTCGAACTACCCCTATATCAAACAGATTTTGGTGGTCCCAAAGGTGTTCGAGCCATTGAAGTTTGACTGTATCTCTAACACTATAGAAGTTTTAGTGCTACTTCAAACTGCACTTAAAATTTTAGATACACAACAAAAGTATAATTTAGGTATTCTGGGAGAAAAATATGAAAAAACCATTTGGTGGATGGAAGATGGAGGATGGGTGGCCCCTTAATTGCACAGAACAATATGTAATAAATATTTACCTGTGCGTTTTTTGTAAGAAAGAGAGAGTAATTAGTGATTAACCTGGACAATAATCTATCTATCTATTTATACTGCAGCAACCCCATGTGTGTGTGTGTGAATTCGGGTTTAACGTCGCTTTCAACAATTTTTCAGTCATATCACGACGGTGTCTGGTTGTGACAGGGAGCTCAATGCTCACTTTTATAGTGCTGCCTCACTGAAGTATCATGTCCCAGACACATTACATGATACCACACCCAGTCACATTATCCTGATACTAGGTCGACCAGTCCTAGCTCTACCCCGTAAATCTGAGTGCCATGCAAGGAGCAGATAGTACCATTTTTAACCACTTTGGTATGTCGCGGCCCGGGATCGAACCTGTGACCTCCCGTTCCCCGGAGCGGACACTCTACCAACTCAGCTATCGGGGCTGGTCAGCAGCCCCGTTAAGTGGACTATTGTGCAGGTGTGTGCGCAGAGGCATATAAACATAAGTGATGTTCATGTGGGCAGAAATCGTGGCTATTACATTTAACAAGGGAGCCATGTATGTTTTCAGCCAATCAACACAAGTTGAAGAACCTGATAAAGTGTCTCCAACAGAACATCCCAATAAAATTCTAACCCATAAAGCAGATTGTGAGAAGAACCATTATGAAGTTGGCACTTTAGCCGTACATGAAGCAAAAATGCTGGAGGCCATATTTTTCAAACTATCATGATGAGTTGAAGAAATATGACAGAAAGTCGCCAAAGAAAATCTCTGTTAAACAAGAAAGATGTGTTTGTGAAACACAAACATGTCCCTGGACCAAGGTATTTTTTTTCTTTAAAGAGGGTCGCATGTCACAGTGAAAGTCACAGGTCAAACAAGTAACCTACATCGTAACAGTAACATGCCAAATGTGAAGGTTCTATCTCAACTGGTTCAAAAGTAATGACCAATATTAAAAGTTGTCCAACCAACAAACAGACAGGGAAAAAAAACAATATGTCCCCACTATCACAACCAGGGACATAAAAATCATTGAGAATCAATGAGATGATTTTTGCACTATAGCCTATTAGGCAAAATACTCTGCCCACTGTAGTGGGGAGGGGGTGGGGGGGGACATGCTTTACAACTGAACAATATGAGCTGAATACACCTGATAGTCACCCAAAGAACATCACTATAAATTTTCTGTGACTCAGAGGCAGATTTTGAGAAGATTCTCATAAAAAAAAAAAAAAAAGAAAGAAGTGCCCAAACAAACAATAATGATAAACTGTAGCAGGTGAAGGATTCCGACAGAGTCGCTGAAAAACCATCCCCCTAAAACTAGCTTTCTGAGGAGAACAGGTCTTTTTTTCTTTCTGTTCTTAGAACATGAAAATCACTAGAGAAAGTGACCAGTGGGTCGCTTATACCCCCGGACAGACGGAATGACAGAAACACGGAAGAAGGGACAAACGGACAAACGGCAGGACCAAAACTATACACCCCCATAGCATACTTTGTATGCCGGGGGTATAATAACAAAGGAGAGGAGCATAGTTGAAAAAAAAACCTGTCTGTGCAAAATCTTCCAAGTTAGATATTTGAAGGTAGGAGTTGTTAGCTGAAACGCTCACCCTCTACAAGAAAGTCATCATTTTATGATGATGTAGAGCTAATTTCAGCAGAATAAAGTCTGATCGCAGATGAGACCCCACCTTACTACATGAAAGTCGTAACAAAGACTAGACATATGTCCACAAAACACAGATGCCCCCTCCTGAAAATACGTTTTAAGTATTTGACCTTCCACCGCTAAGTATGACCTTGACGTTACAGATACGAACCTGGGCCTTGCGCGCAACAAATTGTATCATGATGGTTAACATTTCTGCCAAGTAATTTCCAAATCCATCCAGGTACAACAAAGATATTGTTGCTGGGTTTTGTACTGACAAATCGTCTCGTAATGGTTAATACTTCTGCCAAGTACTTTCAAAATCCATCCAGAAATAAGAAAGTTATTGACTGCGTTTAAGTTTCAGGCAGACGATTGAACGGATGGACGAACGGACAGGGGCAACACTATTTGGGGACTGGTTTGGGCATTGCTAACTACATCTCAAATGGTGACAGAGACAGATAAACATGGATAATACTATATGCCCTTTCCATCATTCTCATTAAAAATCCTTGTCAGTGGTGTGATTTGAGTCTTGATTGCTCTCGGATGAAAGCCCAATACTTTTACCATCGAGCCAAATAGTCTAGGCGCAGATGTCAGAGATTGGTTATAAACCTATAAGCTTTGAATAATCCTCAATGGTAGAAAACTGAAGATAGGAGCTGCAGGCAATAACACTCCCCCTCTTTAACATTTTCCCACTCAGATACGTGTTTTTACGTGTCTGCACCCCCCCCCCTATTTTAAGCCCCAGAAGCACCTAAAATCTGCATTTCTACCCCTGGATAGTTATGTTTGCTTTAGGATTTGTTGGGCAAAAAAATGACCTGTTTTTTCGCGCGCCTCCCCACTAAAAATATTCTAGGGGGGATTGAAGGGGGGCGTTGCCCCCCTCAAATCCCGAAAAATTTTGGGGTGTATGGCCCAACCGGCCGCTAAAATTTATATCTGAGGGTGACTGGGGTCAAAAGTGCCTGAAAATTGATGCTGATCAAACATGCTGCAAACAGTGAAAATAGCCAGTGCCAAACACCTTAATTGTTGCCTTGACAGCTATGTGAAGATTAAAATGTGGTCAAAAAATTCATGTGAAAACACACTTTTTGCCAACTTTGAGATGCCCCCTCTTTACAATGACAACAATAATCAAGTCATGAAAGGCTGCATTTGAAAGGCTACAGCCCAATGAACATTCATACCGAGTTTGGTGTCAAACAGACCATCCATTATGAAACAATGGCTAGTAGAAGTTGCTGTCAGGTGCAACACTGTGAAAATCAGCGAAATTCACAAAATCCCTGAGTGGTAAAGGGTTAAGGACGTCATCATTTATGATGAAGTGGAGCCATTTTCGGTGAAATAAAATCCAATACCAGACAAGACCCCTTGTAAGACATGAAAGTCATAACAAAGAAAAACATAGCTGACAAATCAAAAAAAACTGTTAATGGTGTGATTCGAACCTGGGCCTCTAGGGTGAAAGCCCAACGCTCTAATCACTGAGCCAAAGAGTCTACTGCCTGAAGAAGTTGTCAAACATTGGTTATAAACCTATGAACTTTGCATAATTTATCTTTTTTCTAACTTTTTAGCTCACCAGAGCCGAAGGCTCCGGGGGAGCTTATAGGATAGGCAGTTGTCTGTCGTCGTCTGCGGCGTCGTCTGCGTCAACACTTTCAAACGACATCTCCTCTGAAGCCACTGGGCCGATTGGGCCCAAATTTTATCTGAAGCATTCTTGGGCTGGGGGATTGAAAGTTTGTGTTTTTTTATGAAAATCGGCTCATTAGTTTGGTTGCTATGGCAACTTAGAGTTTCCATTGACTTATAATGGGGAAAATTGAAAAATGGCATTTACTGCCAAGCCTCTGCAGATATTTTGACAAAACTTTCATAGAAATCTTCCTTAGGCAATCTACTATCTGCCATATGATTTTAGGCCTACTGCTCATTTTTATTGGTTGCCATGGAAACCAAAATGCAAAAAATAGAAAAATAAAATACTTAAAAAATCATCTCCTCAGAAACCACATGCTCGTGGAGGCAGAGACTTTATGAAAATACATGTATTCACCATATTTGCCTTTACAGGTTTTGTGTTTTTTATGAAATTTGGCCTTTTAGTTTGGTTGCTATGGCAACTTAGAGTTTCCATTGACTTATAATGAGGAAAACTGAAAAATGGCATTTACTGCCAAGGCGTTGCAAATATTTTGACAAAACTTACATAGAAATGTTCCTTGAGTAAACTTCTATTAGCCATATGCTTTTATGTCCACCTTGGGGTCCCCTAGGTTGTGCCGGGGCCATGCCCCGCCCCCTCCACTTCATAAAATGCCTTATATCTCAGAAACCTTACAGATCCCCACCCCTAAACCATATATATTCTTGTTCCTTATGATAAGACGCATTAAGTGACACCAAGCTGGGGGTCCCCCGGGATGTGCCAGGTACATGCCCCGACCACTCCACTCCATAAAAGGCCATTTATCTCAGAACCATTCAGATCCCCACTCCTAAACCATATATATTCTTGTTCCTTAAGATAAGATGCATTAAGTGACACCAACCTGTAGGTCCCCAGGGATGTGCCGGGGACATGCCCCACCCCCTCCACTTCATAAAATGCCATTTATCTCAGAAACCATTGAGATCCCCACCCCTAAACCACATATATTCTTGTTCCTTATGATAAGACACATTAAGTGACACCAACCTGTGGGTCCCCCAGGATGTGCTGGGGACATGCCCCACCCCCTCCACTTCATAAAATGCCATTTATCTCAGAAACCATTGAAATCACCACCCCTAAACCATAAATATTCTCATTCCTTATGATAAGTTGCATTCAGTGACACCAACTTTGGGGCCCCAGGGATGTGCCAGGGCCATGCCCAACCCCCTCCAATTCATAAACTCCTAAGAATTCCAGAACCCTTACAGATTCCCACCCCTAAACCATATATATTCTTGTTCCTTATGATAAGACACATTCAGTGACACCAACCTTGGGGTGCGCCCGGGCCATGCTCCACCCCTCGACTTCACAAAAGACCATATAGCTGAGAAACTGTTCTGAGCCCCACCCCTAAACCAAATATATTCTTGTTCCTTATGATAAGATGCAATCAGTGACACCAGCATGCGAGTCCCCCGGGGTGCCATGGGCCATACCCCACCCCTTTACTTCATTAAAATCCATATACAGTCGAGCTTCGATGGGTCGAACTCGGTAGGCTCGAACACCACGTTTGGGTCGAACTGACTTTTCAGTCCCGGCAAAATCCCTATTCATTTTAACTAAACATGCCACCCTTGGCTCGAACCACGATGGCTCGAACCCTCGAACTCTAAAGCCTGGTCCCTAGAGTGCATTTTCTATGTAAAATCCCACTGATGGCTCGCACTAACTACCTTTTTAAAAATTCCACTTTTATCGATCAAGTCACGCAGGCGTGTGATCAGTATCATAATACGGACCAAAAGTACAGCTCATCATTCACTCTTAAATTATGACCGACAAATGTACCGGAAGTCACCAAAATCGCCGCAGGTGTGATAAAAAATCATAGTACACAAAGATGTATCTTGCCGAGTTGGACTCCAATGGCTCGAACAACTGATGGCTCGAACTTTTTTCGGCGGTCCCAGTGAGTTCGAGCCATCGAAGTTCGCCTGTATCTCAGAAACCGTTCAGATTCCCACCCCCCTAACCATATATATTCTTGTTCCTTATGATAAGACTCTACTTCATAATAGGCCATAAATCTCAGAAACCATTTAAATCCCCACCCCATAATCACATATTCTTGTTCATTGTTATTAGACACATTCAGTCACCCGGCTTGTGGGGTCCGCAAGGGACATTTCTTTCTCTGCCACTTCATAAAAGGGCCTCATATCTCAGAAACCATTCAGATCCCCACCGTTTAACCATTTATACTCTTGGTCCTTATGATAAGACATATTCAGTGACAACAATCTTGGGCTTTTCTGGGATCTGCCATGCCTGAATCCCTCCATTGCTTAAAAGGCCTTACATCTCAGAACCATAAATATCCCCACTGCTAAACCATACATATATATGTCTCTGTTCCTTTTGTTAAGATGCATTTAGTGACACCAACCAGGGCTTCATTGGATCCATGTTCCACCCTCTCTACTTATAAAAACACCTAATATATCAGATACAGTCCACATGGGTGTTCATTTGGGTATGGGGTTTGTTTGGGAGACTTTATAATTGGTAGATTAAAATCATATCATGTTATAATACATGGCTGACATTGGGCAGTGTCCACCTGAGCTCTGGTTTATGAAATTTGGCACTTTGGTTTGTTTATAAGCCTCCGTGGTGTAATGGGTAACCCTACTTGCCTTGTAAACCAGGGATCACAGGATAGATCCCAGGCTTCTCCAGACTTTCGGATGAGTCTTTAAACCGAGGTCCGTATGACCTTAGCTGTTGGTGGGACCTAAAACTCAAACACTCACTCTTTGGTTTGTTTGCTATGGCAAGTTAAGAGTTTCCATTGACTTATAATAGGGAAAATTTAAAAATGACATTAATGCTTTTCAAGATATTTTGTCACACTTTCATAGAAATGTTCCTTTTGGCCTATTTGTTGCCACAGGTGGGAAATTGTTAATTGTCATCTGTTGTCCTGCAACAACACATTCAAGCGACATCAGAATCTGATTGGGTCCAACTTTTATCTGTAGCATCCTTGGCCACAGGGCTTCCATGGTTAATTAAAAAATACATTGCTGCCAGTGGATAGTGGCCCCCTGAGATCTGGTGAGCATTGTGGCCCATGGGCCTCTTGTTTTGTATAATGTTTACATTTTGGAATTATCTATCTTTAAACCATGTAGTTATAAGGCACAGCGTTATTAAAAGGTTGGAATGTACTTTCCATTCTTTTTATTATCTCTTAGGCATGTTGCTTTATATAAAGTGCCATAGAACTCATGGAATATTAGCTTCATTATATGCTAAATGTTGTCACCCTCATTAAATAAAGTCTTTACTTACTTACTTACTTAGAAAAAGGAAAAATCTTGTCAGCAAGAATCAGCTAAATGATAATGCTAAGTCACTAAGTTGAACTAGGACTCTCTGAATAAAAAAACCACTAGCTTTACTTGCTATGTATCAACAGCAAAGGCTCTAGCCAGACTGCATATCTCGACTCAAATATTTGCAAAAATTTTGCGAAACTTTTGGGGTGGGGGGTTAATATGGTAACATATTAATTGACATATGCACAAATGAGGTATTTATAAACATATTCACAAGCTTTAGCTTACAAACTAAAGTCCTGAGTCTTTAACTCTTTCCATGCTACTATTGACCTTCTGTCCCCTGCCTGCTGATTACCTTTGGACCCAAACAAAAATTTTTGCTATACATCAGGCTTGACTTTTATCTGGAATGATCTATATCCAAAATTTTACTTGACACTCTGACTGTATTCCTGAAAGTTATTTTTTTGGAAAAAGGTAATTTGAAAATAATCCAAAGATGACAGAAAACAAAAAAGTATGCAAAATTACCCAGCACGCAAAGAGCTAAACCACATCACAAGAAAATTATTTCTAAAAGATCTCTGAACAATTCCTCTTCTATATTTCTTAATTCATAAACACAAATAGAATATTCTATTAACAGTTTAGGATATGCCCGTTTCCCATTTCAGTGGTGTCTGATTTGTTTCATTTGATGTAAGTTTACCAAAAACTCCTGAAATTTCACAAACTTTAGACCCTGATTAACTCTTGTCCTGCTGAACAAAACAATCCCTACCTTTGCAAACAGTGTTGATCTAGATCAGATGGCCATCTGATCAGGATCTACACTGTTAGTGATCAGTATGTGAAATCAATGAATATATTACACCAAGTAATTTGATTGGTGATAGTCAAAAATGGGTGTTGCCAAGTTAATCTACTCAGCAGGACAAGGGTTAAGCACTGTATTCTACAGCATCTAATTTGGTGGTATTGTTTGCAATGTCCTTTCATTGAAATGCAAGGGTTAAATATTCACAGGCAATGCTAAAACAGAATCTAATCAGGCTGCCAACGAGACATTCTGATCAGAGCTTGCAATATTTTCTCAGATCTGTACTTCCAAATGTTTACGGCTATTCAAGAATATTGAAGAGTTCACTTTCAATGGCACAAACACATCTGGGACAATGAAATTCATTCTGGTGATAAGGGATAATTTGAGTCACATGGGTAAATCATAGTGTCAGATCAGGAGGTATAATTATTACATGTACTTTCCAATCTTCCATAAAATAAAGATACCCTAAAAATCCTAAAAATGTTGACACTTTGAGGACTTGCTGTAATTCTCAAAAAATTGTAACAAATTTGTTTCATGATCCAGCAAGGCATCCAAAAGGTGCAGAAGGAATGGCAAACGGTGTAGACCCTGATCAGACTGCTCCTTCAGGAGCAGTCTGATCTGGATCTGCACTGTTTGCTTAGACCGATGTGTCCCAATACTTAAGATCATTATAGTATATTGTGTGCGCTTATTGGAATCACCTCATCAAAGCAATTCTAATAATTGTACACAACAAACATTTCCAAGATTAGGTAAGAAAAATGTCTGTAATGCTACCATAAATTATTGATATTTTTGGAAACTTCTTATAAAGGAATTCAGGAACAAATCTGAATCAGGCATGGTAAATGAGCCATCAGAGTTTGAGTCATTGACAATTCACTACAATTTTCTATAACAGCTGTACCACTACTACTAAGTAGCTAACCTCAACCGATAGCCAATAAAAATTGCACATATTAAGCTAATCTCTATAAGTTTCAGGCTGTGGCCACATGATTGGTCATTGAAATATGATAAAATAAATCATGTGACAGGTTGTTCAACAATTTTTTGTCAAATTCAGCTGATGGAAAACTTCCATATAGCAGTTTGATAATCTATGGATACCTGAGCTGAATTCAATAGTCATGCCAAATTTGAGTGTTGAACTGAACAAAAATTGATCATCTGGACACAGCCTATATCAACAAAACAACTAGTGTCAAAGTACATTCACAGAAGCCATGATAAGGGGATTCACTGATGATAAACTGTGGTCTGTTTCAAAATTTATCTCTCTCTTTTTTTTTTTTTTTTTTTTTTTTTGGGGGGGGGGGGGGGGTATTTTTTACTGAAAAAGGGGACTACTCTTAAAGGAAAGAATTAGCTCCTCAGGATCACATTCTTTCCTTTAAGAGTTGACCCCTATTGACATGGGAGACAAATGTTCCCATTCCCCTTAAGCTGAATGGAATCTTCCTCTACATATATAGTAGGATCCATTCCAAAATATGGGGATGTCAGGTTGAGTTACTACCAATTTCAATACAGTTCAACCTGTATTAAACAAGTGCCTAAGGGATAGTCAAAATATGCTTGCTTAAGACAGGTTCTTGCTTAATACAGGTGAAATTTAACACATCTGCCTTTCTTGGGAACTGAATGCCTGCTTGCTTAAGACAGGTTGCTTGCTTAATAGAGGTGGCCACTAAGACAGGTTTTACTGTATTTGGAGTGGGTGTGATAATCAATAACTGTCTAACCTCAACCAATCTCAAAGCTGTTGCTGCATCCTTTGAACTTTAGATTATGATGTCACAGACAAGGGTAGAAAATTATAGGACAAATTATAACACAACAAGTGTGCAGGTATCCAATCAAAAACAATTTCCACATTCAGTTAGCAGATGTCCAATAAGAGAAAGTCTATCATGCATCAATCGCCTGTGACAAGTCTGGAGTAGAACGAGATTGGTGAAAGTTTGATGTATCATTCTGGTGCACTGACCTCTGAATTTACATCAGAATGTACCCCTTTGATCTGCTACATTTGACAGAAAGCCTAATGGATATTAAAAGCGGTAGTATTTTCGAAGTTTATTTAGAAATTGACCGAAACTTTTCCAACAGGGAAGGCCCTGTTCAACTGTATGACCTGGGCCTGCAATGTCTTCTTTTGTCTTGTTTTGCAGTTTCCCTTCTGAAATGGGCAAAATAAGAAAATTATCTCAGAATTATTATCATATCATCCCCTTAACAAAGCCTCAGTTGTCAGTACTCTGTTGTCATCATAAAGAGAGATCGTCTCCTATGAAATGGCCTCTAGGTGAAACTGTGATGAGTATTGTAGGATCTGAGAACCGAAACTCTTGTGGGTAGTGATGCTCCTCCTGAAATTAAAACAATATTACCAGTATTAACCCATTTAGTACAGGAAACCCCAAAACTGGTACCCTGGCAAACAGTATAGGCCCAGATCAGACGCCGCAGAATGCGACGTCTGATCAGGGCCTACACTGTTTGCAAAAAGTTAAGCCATTTTCCAAACACATTTTGATGAAAACACAACCTGACACCCCTAATTTTCGAAATGGACTCCTGCTGTATATAAGGAGTCAGATTCCATTTGGTACAAAAAGGGTTAACCTATTTTGTTCTCAAAGATATCTCCTGCCTTGCAAAAGTTGGAGTCCATTTGGAAATTTAGAGGTGTAGTGTTTAGTTACTTTTTAGAAAATATTTGGAAAAATGGCTGAACTACATAATGTGACATTTGTTCTGGGTCTCCATTGTTTGCCAATGTCCTATTTTGGTGATTCCTGTATAACATTGGTCAATAATTATGCACCACATACAAGTTCAATAGCATAGATATAAAGGAAAATAAAGTTTTGCCCTCCATCACAAAAACACGCCTGTAAGAATTTTGACCTCCTTGAATCCCACTTTAATACAGTAAAATTGAAATTTACAGAGGTAAACATTATTTTTCTTATTTCTGCTCTAAAATAAGATTGTGGGTACTCGATGAGGCGGTTCTAAGGAGTACCCACAATCTATATTTTGAGAAGAAATAAGTGAAATATCACAATTTTTATCTCAAAATTTTCATATTTTCAGCAATAAAATTTACAACATATTTTGGATAGGCATGTTTTCACAATGCAAAGCTTCTAAACAAAAATTTTAGATGGTATCTATGTTTTTCTTTATTTAACCCTTGTCCTGCTGAACCATATTATGCACTACCTTTTACAAACAGTGTAGATATTGATCAGATGTCTTCTGAAGAAGCCATCTGACCTGTATCTTTACTTTTGACATTCAGTTCGTGAATTTGTAAGAAAAATTGCATCAAGTTATCAGATTGATTAAAATTAAAAGAAATGGGTTTCTCTATCATGATGAACTGGGCCTATTTTGGTACTTATCGCCTATGCGAGCAGCGAAGGTTCAGGCGAGCCTGCGCATCCGCGCAGTCTCGCCAGATCCCTCGCTGCTCGCGCATACAAGCAGTAAATCAAGAGGAACCTTCAGAGAGAAAGCCATATCCCTGGCCCCTCTGAATGGCTGGGCATGCGCAGTTAAAATTTGTCATGACGGAAAATCTCGAAGACACAAATTTGCTTGGCGGGGCTCAACTTATGTTGTTAGAGGGTTGATTGTAAAATATCAATTCCTGATGGTTAAGCTGGTGTGGGTTAACTCATTGTAGATGGGTGGATTCTTCCATTGTTATATGTTGGACAAGTCCATTTGTCATTAAAAGTGTGTCATGTATATTTTTTCATTTTTACTCTATGTTGGTCTGAAAACCCTGCTTGCAAACAATATAGACCTTGATCAGATGCCGCATCAACAATGACTGATCCTGTTCTGTACTGTTTGCCTGTTCCTTTTACCGGTTTCAATGTAAGAATACTAACTTTCTATCTGCAAAACTTATCAAAGTTGATTAATCTGTGTAGTCCTTGTCAACCTGATGAAGCACTGTCTCCCTGTTAACAGCTCAGGTTTGTGGGAGCCAGCTCCTGGCTTTTACACTACCTGCCTGTCTCCCTGTTCTTTTGAGCTGGGTTATGTGGAAGCCAGTTGCTGCTGGCTCCCACATAATCAGCAGAATGACAATGCTATAGTAACATCTCACCTATAGACAGGGTGCTGAGTACTGATATACAATTAATTTAGAGATGGATGGGGCAGCAATATATATATATCAATGTATTTATGGGTGCAAAAATAAAAAAAAAACAAAAATTGGATCCTTGGCTTAGTCTGCATACAGTGAAAACTTTGACGAGACTGGGTCATCAATGCAACCATCATAAGTTAAATATCTCACAACCTGCCTCACATGTGATAATACCTCTCCTCTATCAGCAAGACAATCTAGTTCCTGGCACATTCTCTCTAACAAACTGTGGGAACAATAAATCTGAAATATACAGTGAAATTAAAGGCAATGATACCCTTTTAACCCATTTAGTACCAGAAACCCCAAAACAGTTACTCTGGCAAACAGTGCAGGCCCAGATCAGACGCCGCAGAAGGGCCTCCACTGTTTGCTTAAAGTTCAGCCATTTTCCAAATCGATTTTGAAGAAAACACAACCTGACATCCCTATATTTTGAAATGGACTCCTGCTATATATAAGAAGGAAGATTCCATTTGGTGCAAAAAGGGTTAATGGAGGCAACTCTAAAAAACAGTTGTCACCGTTATCAACAGGGTTCTGCTCTTAGAGGAAAGAATTTTCTCCAAAAGAGCAAATTCTTTCCTCTATGAGTACCTTTAAGACGGGGTTCATTGTGCAGTAAACCAAACAGGAAGTCATAAAAGTAATCTCCCTTTGGAAAATTGCAGAAACATTACGAAAACACGCCTATCCAAATACATTGTCACCTTTATGGCCGAAAAATGAAAATTTTAAGATGAAAAATTGTGATATTTTTCTTATTTAGAGCAGAAATAAGAAAAATGAGGTTTACCCCTCCAATCCCCAGTTTTACTATAAAAATCTGGGGTTCAAGGGGGTCAAAATTATATAGGTCTGTCTTGTGCTGATAATAGGTGTATCCAGTCCCAGACAGATACTAATTTTACGTATAGCTGGATATTTTAACAAATATAACATATACTGCAAAAATAGGTCTTATCATTTTATATGATGATTTACATCAAACAACAAGCCCAATTTTCCCCTAAAAATGAGAAAAAAAATGCAGAAAGTTGTCTGCTGTGCAGTCAGTTCTCATAGAATACAACTTACTTCATAAAAAAAAAACACTGTTCATTGCCACATGGTTTTGGATATGCCATATTTACCCCATGTAGTCTAACTGACAGGCCTGAGCAAACAGTGTAGTACACTGTTTGCCACTCATTCTGCCAACTCCAGCCACAACATCCAGTAGTAAACCATACTTGTTCAAACTGTTGAACAAGTATGGTAAGGAGCTGAGGTGTCTGAATACTTAGGGTAAATACGGTAACACAGTTAAAAGACGGATCCCAAAAATGTAAAGCTCATACAGAAAAATAACACAAGTGGTCATTTTTCTATGGAATCTGTACATTTTTGTTTGGATACAACATGGTTGTTTAACTAACATGGCTTTTGCTTTGGATTGCAACAAAAGCGTTATAAAAAGTTTGTGGTGTTACATGCCCAACTTTCTCTATAAAATATTTTTTGAAAATGCCGTTTGCTCCACTTGTGGTTGGCACTGTAAGGTTAGTCATGCTCACCTGTAAGTATCCACCCTGTGCTTTCAATGGTTCAGCCTGATTTACAAATATACCATCTTCATGCAAGCCTGGGGGAACTAACTGTATGGCATGGCTCTCGGCATTTTGGAACACAAATAATTTCCCTTTCTGCAATCGACCTCTGGAATATTCAAGAAGTCATGAAATACAATGACTCTCTGAATGACAAAAATACAAGCAATCATAAAAGAAGTTCTAAAGAAATATATGTTCAATGATCACCAAGAAATAGGAAATATAAACAACATGTGCATTAGCTGATTTGTTTGGAAAAAATACTACAGTTCATGTGCATTTTACTTAAATGGCATGACTATTATGCATTTTACTGAAATTGCATGTCTCTTTTATTCACCATATTTGCATTATTTGCTGGCTCCCAGATTGCATGTTGTCAATATTGGAAAAACAGGTA
Source organism: Lucinisca nassula (assembly GCA_963580285.1). Taxonomy (NCBI): domain Eukaryota; kingdom Metazoa; phylum Mollusca; class Bivalvia; order Lucinida; family Lucinidae; genus Lucinisca; species Lucinisca nassula. Next base: position 175,827,572 of record OY757011.1, read on the forward strand.
ACCAGACCCCCATGACCTTTTAAGGTCAGGGGGGTCTGGTTACCTGTTTTTCCAACACTGATAACCTTCAGACTAGGAACCAGCAGATAACGCAAATAAGGTGAATATTTTCAACATTACAGCTCTATATCTTGTGCCTCTGCTTCATTTTCAACTATGGCAAATCATTACCTGGAAGATGTCAAATATTTTCTGTACATTTGTTTTGTGGAAAAAAAATATTTATTTCAGATAAGTGTACCTGAGACCCCTGGGTGATAGCTAGGTGTATCTGACAACCATGTGTAGAAGCTAAGTGTATCTGATGACCATGGGTAAAAACTAGGTATATCTGACAACCATGTGTGGAATCTAAGTGTACCTAATGACCACAGATAATAGCTAAATGTATCTGACAAGCATGGGTAGAGGATAAGTGTATCTAATGACCATGGGTAATAGCTCAGTGTATCTAACATTCATGCGTAGAGGAACAGTGTACCTGGTGACCACGGGTAATAGCTAAGTGTATCTGACAACCATGTGTAGAATCTAAGGGTATCTAATGACCATGGGTAATAGCTAGGTGTATCAGACAAGCATGAGTAGAAGCTAAGTGTACCAGATGGCCATGGGTAATAGCTAGGTGTATCAGAAAAGCATCCACCTGCACTATAGTCCTCTTAATGGGGTTGCTGCAGTATAAATAGATAGATAGATAGCATAAGTAGAAGCTAAATGTACCTGATGACCATGAGTAATAGCTAGGTGTATCAGACAAGCATGAGTAGAAGCTAAGTGTACCTGATGACCAGCTAAGTGTACCTGATGACCATGGGTAATAGCTAGGTGTATCAGACAAGCATGAGTAGAAGCTAAGTGTACCTGATGACCATGGGTAATAGCTAAGTGTATCTGACAACCATGTGTAGAAGCTAAGTGTACCTGATGACCATGGGTAATAGCTAGATGTATCAGACAAGCATGAGTAGAAGCTAAGTGTACCTGATGACCATGGGTAATAGCTAGGTGTATCAGACAAGCATGAGTAGAAGCTAAGTATACCTGATGACCATGGGTAATAGCTAGGTGTATCAGACAAGCATGAGTAGAAGTTAAGTGCACCTGATGACCATGGGTAATAGCTTGGTTAACAGACAAGCATGAGTAGAAGAAAGTGTACCTGATGACCATGGATAATAGCTAAGTGTATCTGACAAGCATGTGTAGAAGCTAAGTCAAACTGATGACCACAGGTAATAGCTAGGTGTATCAGACAAGCATGAGTAGAAGCTAAGTGTACCTGATGAACATGGGTAATAGCTAAGTGTATCTGACAAGCATTTAAGCATTTGTAGAAGCTAAGTCTAACTGATGACCATGGTTAATAGCTAAGTGTATCTGACAATCATGAGTAGAAGCTAAGTGTATCTGACAAGAATGGGTAGTAGCTTAGCATACTTGACTATCTGGGTAGAATCTAAGTGTACCTAACAACTATGGGCAGAAGTTAAGGGTACATGAAAACCATGTGTAAAAGCTATGTGCATGACAATCATGTGTAGAAGCTAAGTAAGCATACCTGACAACCATGGGTAGAATCTAATTGTACATGACAACCAAATGTGTACTTGACATCCATGGTTTAAGCAAACATGGGTTGAACCTAAGAAGCTAGGTGTACCTTACAAATATTGGTGGGTATATCTTACAAACATGGGTAGAACCTAAGAGTGAGTGTTTGAGTTTTACGTCCCACCAACAGCTAAGGTCATACGGAGACGGGACCTCGGTGTAAAGACTCATCCGAAAGTCTGAAGAAGCCCGGGATCGATCCTGCGATCCCTGGTTAACAAGGTGAGTAGCGTATCCACTACATCATGGAGGCTTCTGGTAGAACCTAAGAAGCTAGGTGTACCTTACAAACATGGGTAGATTTTGTTTGTTTGTATTGGAGTTTGACAGCCCAGTTAACACTATTAGGTCATTTTGAGCCGGTCAGTTTACCTATCCACACTTGCCTGGGCAGGCTTATGCGTAAGCGATTAACCAGTACAGTGCACATTCTTTCCCCAGAAACTGACAACTTCCCTTCTTGAATCGGCGGAAGGGAGAGAATGACCATAGAAAGGATTTCATTATCAATCTCCACGAAAGAATGTTGCCAACCCCGGTAGGTATCGAACCCGCGTCCTTCTGATCACAAGTCAGACACATCCAACTGAGCCACCGAGGCTGGCTTAAACATGGGTAGAACCTAAGAAGCTAGGTGTACCTTACAAACAAAGTAGTATCTAAGAAGCTAAGCATACCTTACAAAGATGAAAAGAAACTAAGTGTACATGACAACCATATGTAAACTTAAGTGCACCTGACAACTATGAGTAAGAGCTAAGTGTCCCCGACAACCATGGGTATAACCTAAGTGTATCTGACAACAATGGGTATAACCTAAGTTTATCTGACAACCATGGATAGAAACTAAGTGTACCAGACAACCATTGATAGAAGCTAAGTATACCTGACAACCATGGGAAGAAGATCAGCAGCCTCAGAATCAAACATGAGATTAACTCCTTCTAATGTATCTGGTTCTTCATCTTCATTAATCTCATTATTGGCATCAGTGGTAGGAGATAAACTGGAAATAAATACCAGGACCCAGTTGATCAAAGCCTCAACTTAAAAGAAAGCTTGTCAGTGGCCAAAATGTAAATGGTCTAGCAAGCACATCTTATACAGTAGACTTTTTGCTGAAAAAAAAAATGTGAGTGGCTTTTACAATGCAAATGTTACTCACATTTTTACAGCAAAAATATACATTTTTTCTGTACCAAATGACTGAAGTTTTGACATGACATAAACTACCCTAATAAGCGTAAGTTTTGAGACTAATAGGCCTAAGTAAACAGTGCAGACCCAGATCAGATCAGACTGCTCCTGAACAGGATCTACGCTGTTTGCTATTCTGTCTACACCTTTTGTACTCCTTGCAGGCTCGTGAAACAAAGTTGTTAGAATCTCAGGAGAACTGCAGAAAGTCCTAATTTTTTAGGATTTGTATGGTCAATACTTTGCTAGCTTTGAACTCAGCAAAGTAGTTTTAGCATTACTAATTTTATGTCAGTGTTTCATATGACCATTAGGAGAAATTCATTAGAACTGCTTGGTACAGACAAACAGAACGAATTTAAATATCACTTCTGTGCTCTATTCAACCACATTCTGATACACCAAAACTCAAAGTCACAGTAAAAGGTTTAGAAACAGTGCTTGTAGGAAACATACGAGGACTGTTCAAATATGAATGCAAGTAGAACGTTTTCTCATGCACTAATGTGAAAATCACCTGGAAATAAATATCACAGCATAGAAAAACATTTTACCTATACATTGATACCAAACCTGTTAAAATCCGTACACTTTAGCCATGTATATCGTTCGATAAACACGGTCTACTCTTGTATACTAATACAAAACATGGTTGGAAGAAGGTCAGAGTACGGCGTTGAAATACGATCCTATATTAAGAATCATTGTATTCTTGGTATACGGTGCAAAGACATTTTTGATGAAATATGTTCGGTTTATGGGCATAATGAAATGTCTTTTCAGACAGTTTTTCATTGGTGTAAGAAATTCAGCTGTGGGCTAGGCTCAACAGAAGATGCACCACATTATCGTCAGCCGAAAAGAGCAACATCTGCCAAGCAGGTTGCTAGAGTGATAGAAATAGTTGCTACCAATGCACGATACGTCACTAGGCAAATAGCTAGTATGGTTGGCATCTCATTAGGAGCAGCTCATACAATTCTGAAACGGGATTTGAAAATGAGAAAGATCTGTGTTAGATGGATTCCCCATCTGTTGACAGATGAGCAGAAAAAGACACGGGTTCAGTGCACCAAGAAGTTGCTTAAAAAGTTTCCAAATTACAATGCACGGTCTTTCGCTCATGTCGTCACAGGTGACGAGACATGGGTTCACTTTTTTGAGCCAAAACGGAAGATTCAGAACAAAATATGGGCAACAAAGTATTGCAAAAGACCATGCATTGCAAAGCGGACCATGAGCGACAAGAAGGTAATGTATGCCATATTCTTTCCAAATCAGGGCCCTGCTATTCAGGTTGCTGTGCCTAAAGGCAAATCTGTAAATGCGAAGTTTTACAAGAATAAAGTTCTTTGAAAATTGAAGAAATATTTCAAAGAACAAAGACCCGCAACTGGTTTGACCAATGTCAGATTGCTACATGACAATGCGTCATCGCACAAGGTGTTCATTGTGCAAGACTATCTGAAGCAGGAAAAGGTTGTTGAACTCCCTCACCCCCCCGTATTCCCCTGACCTTGCCCCGTGTGACTTTTTTTTGTTCCCGCGGCTGAAAAAATAACTTTCTCGTCGAAAATTTGTACAGCGCAAACACCTTGGTTCTGGAATATTCCAGTGCCTTCATAGTATACCTCGAAAAGACTACCAAAATGCATTCAATGATAGGATGAGAAGACTGAAAGTTTGTATATCTGTTAAAGGGGAATACTTTGAGGGGACATAATAAATTTTTCATCGAAATCTATCACAGAATCATTTTTATGTGCTTAGTTGCATTCATATTTGAACAGGCCTTGTAACGTTTCTGCTTTATAAAATCAAAAAACTGACAGCACTGGTGGGTCGACTGTCTCTGTGTGTAAGCTGGGAAAACGGATCTGAACCTGGCAACTTGACTTTAGATGATCTGAGCACTCTTTCTACTTACTCTGAGCATGCTCATTTGAAATCAAGTTTGACAGAGTAGCTGCACCAGAGCACTCCAGAGTACTCCTTCATCAAAAGTAGTAAGATTGGAGCAGTCACCTGAACTGCTCCTGAAAAACATGGCAGAAAAAAGAACACTGTTGAGCCGGCCTCAGTAGCTCAGTTGGCTGTGCATCTGACTGGTGATCAGGAGGAAGCTGAATCGATACCTACCGGGTTCGGCAACATTCTTCCATGGAGATTGGTTGTGAAATCTTTTCTATGGTTCTATGGTCATTCTCTCCTTTCCGCTGATTCAAGAAGGGCAATTGTCAGTGTCTGGAGAAAGACTGTGCACTGTACTGGTTAACCTTTTTTTTAAGTATAAGCCTGCCCAGGAAAAGTGGGGATAGGTAAACTGAACTGCTCAAAAATGACCTAAATAGTGTTGACTGGGCTGTTAAACTCCAACACAAACAAACAATCACTGTTTGAATGTAAGAAACGTTAAAATGATTCAATGATATGACTTTTGTGCAACATCTGTATTTTTTCAAGCCTTGCAAACTACATTCCTGTGTATGAAGAGACTAAATAAAACCGAGTGTTCGATTTTCGTTCTTTTATGTGTTCTTTGTTTCCAGAGGCAACCTTTTAGCATTTTATATACCTTTTAGCTTTTTATATATTGAAACAATAGTCTGTGGCTTCCAAATACTAAAAGAACAATCTTTTAATATGGAAACAAAATAACACTCTGACGAATGCACTTGATTTATCTTGGGTTTTGCCAATTTTTAGTTTCACTTGATTTACCTCTGCTTTCGTGCACTCTGAGCACACCAAAAAAATCTATTCAAGCCCACCCCTGGATTTAGGCTTAACTCTGCTTTTGTAGGCAAACAATGTAAACCCAGTTCAGAAGCCACATTCTGCAGTGTCTAAACTGGGACTACACCTTGACAATGTCCCATCACAAGAGCCCAGTCAGTATTTCACAGATAGCCTTCTTTAAACATCACTCTGATGTCAATGAGACAGAAAAGGCATGGCTATAATAGCTACCTGGATTTTGTACATGGTACGTGGTCAGAGGTAGCCACATGGATACAAGCAGACAGGAAGCTTCTGTAGTTAGCAACTTTGGGTTAAATGATAAACAATTGACCTGATAGAGTGGTTAATCTGATGTCAACCTAATGTCAATTGCAATAATACATTGTATTACCTAGTCAAGGAAAACCTGTTGTTGGGGTTTGCAACTAGGTAACACATAAACCAGCTTGCTCAATTACACAAATTAGCAAAAGTGTTGAAATGTTATATACAGAATTCAAAGATGTTCAAGGCATTGTAAGCTTAATGAGCTCGTTAGTGGTAAAATTGTTAGCTGTTCTAGCAAGTACAATATCTAACATTGTGTTATTTTTGCTGAAAAAAAATGTGAGCAGCTATTGCATCTGCAAAAGCTGCTCACATTTTTTCTCAACAAAAATATTAGCATATTTGCCATATTAAATGATCAAAGTTTTAACGATATGTTAACTACTGATGTCATTAGTTTTGAACAACTGGCCCCTGAAGTATTAAATTACACATGGGTACTGATCACACTGTGCAGCATCTTGTGTTATTCACAAACTTTCACATGACACTGCTCATGTAAAATGATCAGCAACTTATACTGTCAGGTCCCCTCTCTTGTCATTTCACCACAACCTCTTTATAACACTGTTGTTGGGGTCAAAAGATAAAACTGTGCTAGTTAACCAATTGTTTGTTTGTTTGTTTGTGTTGAGGTTATGCTCCGTAGCTTACAGTCAGATACGATTTACCATGTCTTACGTGTGATTGTAATTTGATAATTGCTTCAAATACATTATTGTTTAAATCAACAATATCAATGTCATTTTGGAGACTTTGCTTCTGATTTTATTGGACTTTTAACAGTGAAATGACACCTCAAGCCCTACAGCCCAAACAAACTGCTATAAAAGGTTTAAGGAGTGGTTTGACTCGCACTAATTTCCCAGGGCAGGTTTAGACCTTGTAAGCAGTTTACCAGCACTCAATTTTTTTCAGTTTCAGCTCTGTGCTGAAGCACATTGCATCCCAAATGTAAAGATTATAAAGAAAATTACCATAAATGGTCATGTTTCCATATAATCTATACTTGTTTTGGATCCATCTTTAACCCTTATCCTGCTGTTAACGAGAACTCCTACCTTTGCAAATAGTGTAGATCCAGATCAGATTACCGTCTGATCAGGATCTACACTGTTTGTCATGCAGTTTGTGTATTGAACAAATATATTATATCAAGTAATGAGATTGGTTGATAATCAGCACTGGGAGTAGTTTAATTTATGCAGCAGGATAAGGGTTAAACTGTGTTATATCAAAAACTGTGTTATAATGAACAGTTCTTTAAAGAGGTTGTGGTGCATTTCAAGATTTTCTCTGGACATATTGCCTGAGAAATCCTCATCAAATGTCCTGAATGTACATGTAACTGAATGACTGGTCAATTCACTTGAGATCTTGTTGCTGTCTTGATCCCAGCATGCATTTTATTAACCCTTATCTTGCTGAATATGCATTTAAGCCACTCCCATTTCTGTCTATCAACCAATCAAAATACTTGATGTGATTTATTGCTACAAATTCATAAACTGAATGCCAAACAGTGTACATCCTGATCAGATGGCTTCTTCAGAAGCCATCTGATCTGGATCTACACTGTTTGCAAAGATAGGGGTTGTTGTGAACAGCAAGATAAGGGTTAATCTGTTTCTTTGTAACAGTGTAGCAGTGTGCTTACCTGGCATTGAGATCAGTCCACATACAAACAGCTGTTACATGTCCGAGGTTAGATCCATCTGTATTTATACCATCAGTGACTAGATGAAGTAAACTGCTATCTACTTCAAATATTGACTTAGATCTTTCTATATCTGTGATGTAAAATGGCCCAATTCTGAAACAAAACAGATATGAATTGAGGATCATTACAGCAGGGCATGGAATGGATTTATGGTTCATTCTCATGTATAATGTGCTTATTGTTTTTTTTTTTCCTTCAAATAAATATTCACTTTTCTATATTGTTTCTTTTTCAAACAGAAATAGCAGAATAGCATGCAGATTTTTTTCTTTTATTCAATACGACAAATGAGTTAGTGCTACCTATTAATAGTTACAGTGGATTTTCAGTAATGACAGACGAACTATTAGACAGTGGGGTACTTTATCGGTTTGAAATCATTTTTATGGAGAAAATCTGCCAAAACAACATCCCATATATAAAAGAAGCCTTTTGATCATCATAACAGGATATAGTATGCTTTTAAGTATTGGTTATAAAGCATGTATAGCCTTTATTTAGCCTCTCTCGAAAACATGATGTGACAAAGTGCTTTTTTAGATATCTTTCATGCCTTAAAAGTGCCCTTTTTCTGAACAAGCACCCTGCCCTTATCCAAGGCTGGAATAATAATACAAGAATTCCGCCAAAGGCTATGTCGCGCCTCTGGGGGCGCAAAGTCATCGAGCCATGATATGTAGGTCAAGGTCAAACATAGATGCTTGCACAAAAGATTTCATTCTCAAATGCAAGCTTGTACTAAGTATCATTAATGAAGCTCTAATAATTCTTGAGAAATGAACTTAACCATAAGGGTGAACGCTAGGGTGGTCGAAATATTTTACAAAGTCAGTGAACCATGAAATTTAGGTCAAGGTCAAATATGGATGCTTGCATTTAAGTTGCCATCCCCAGATTCAAGTTTGCACCAAATATCATTAATGAAGCTCTTATAGTTCTTGAGAAATAAACTTGACCATTAGGGTGAACGCTAGGATGGTCGCAATATTTTACAAAGTCAGTGAACCATGAAATGTAGGTCAAGGTCAAATATGGATGCTTGCATTAAAATTGCCATCCACAGATACAAGTTTGTACTTCATATCATTAATGAAGCTCTTATAGTTCTTGAGAAATAAACTTGACCATTAGGGTGAACGCTAGGGTGGTCGCAATATTTTACAAAGTCAGTGAACCATGAAATGTAGGTCAAGGTCAAATATGGATGCTTGCATGTAAGTTGTCATCCCCAGATACAAGTTTGTACCAAGTATCATTAATGAAGCTCCTATAGTTCTTGAGAAATAAACTTGACCATTAGGGTGAACGCTAGGGTGGTCGAAAATGTTGACGCCTTGACGAACGGACGGACGAAAGAATGGACCAACGAACGGACGGAAAACCGGGCGCCTATATTGCGCCATGCGGATAGCAGGCGCGACAAAAACTATTGAGTTGAACTTAAGCATTTTTCTGAAGACAAAAGAGTACATATGTTGTCATAAATGACATATTATTAAGCAAAGCATTATCATATCAACTTTCAACTACATGTATTTATGTAGTTGGGAAGAGGTTCACCATCAATGATATTTGAGCATACCATCTGGAAAAACAATTATTTCTGTTATTTACAGTATACAAAGGGGGATAGGGAGGCAAGACTTTCCAAAATACTTTTGTAAATTGGCATATTTTCTGAAAGAGTAGGCCCTTTTCTCTATGGCACTCAATTTATGGGAAGGCAAACTATGGAACTACTGTGAAAATCCTAATAATTCAGATACCTTGAGGACTTGCTGTAGTTCTCCTAAAATTTTAACCAGTTTATTTCTAGATCCAGCAAGGAGTCCAAAATGTTTAGAAGGAATGGCAAACAGCGAGCACCCTGATCAGACTGCTTCTTCAGGTCTAATCTGCATCTACACTGTCTGCTCAGGCCTATGTCATTACGGTATGACACTTGTCAGCCACAATCAATTTAACAATCAATTTTGGTCAAAAGTACATTGGAGTATATATATGGAGTTTCATCCACCTATTCCATATTGTTAAGGAGCTATGGGCCAAAATATTTTTCACATATGTCTAAGGCAGATGACTCAAGAAGTCCAGGGCCACAATATGTTTCCTTTAGTGTCCTATATATCAGAAAGAATTTTATCAAGATATTCCTTTAAAGAAAAACTGTCGCCAAAAATCATTTTTCATATTATACCTCTTAAATTTTATCAAAATATTCCCTAACATTTTTCATGGGCAAATAACTCAAGAACAAGAATGGTCAGAACTGTGATCCTTGGCCACAATATGCCTCCTTAAGGTTCCTCAATACAGTTATTTCACTACATTTGGGGTACTGAAAAAATCATATTTGCAAATAATTACCCGGAAAGATTTTTCATCGGATGGTAGTCCCTGTAAATGTAAGAATATGAAAGCCAAAGATTTTTATTCGAAAGTCACCATTTTAGTAATTTATTGCATTTTTCCTTGGTTTTGCAAAAAAAAATGATATCTCAATCCACTGAACCACAATGAGTAAATACCATCATAGAAATGTGGTTCAAGGTTGCCTTTAGGCACTGCAATAGAGGAATTTCAAGTAAAATACCTAAATAGTACTGAAAATTAATGATTCCCAAAAATTCAAAAAATGTAGTTTTCTCACCTGGCACTATTTTATATTCAGAGTATGGTAGCCAAAAACGACCAGTTCTACCAATTTGGCAACAAGCTCATTGATTGGGTTGAGGTGTTGAAATCTCTTGCATTTAGCTTGTAAAATGATTGCCCTTCTTCAGTGCTTTTAGTACTTCATTTTATATATTTCATTCATGCATTTTATAACAATTTATGCAAATACTGCACAAAAGTTTCACTGTGTTACTGATTGTGTTTACAGAATGGGTGCTTTTATACTGGATAAATCAAAAACAAAAAATTGAAATTAAAATAAGCCAACAGTTTATCCCCATATTTGGAGTGAAGGACTGAAAGCAGCCACTTCAGCACCACAAACTTTGTCCAAAAGGCTTCTGATCACTGCCAATAACTGCAATGGTATAAAATGATTTTTACCCATTGATTTAGTACCGTATTCGGGCGTGTATTACCCGCAGTTTTTTTCCCTCAAATTACAGGCCCAAGTTCTGGGTGCGGGTAATCCGCCCGAATTATTTTTGGACCATTTTATTTTTTACTTTTGTCAGCTGAAAATACGATGCATCTCATGTTAGGCTCTATCCTTTTACGATTCCCGACATAAATAACGTTTAATTGTCCACTCAATTTTACTTACACATGAGTATTATAACAATCTCTATTACTAGCAAGCCCGATTTTGTGAGTATTATTCCTAAAACTTTGATTTAAACCAAAATAAACAAGCAAGTTCAATGCGAACATCATAGTTTTCCGGCATCCAAACTGCCGCCCACAAATCACCGCTAGTTTTTTTTCTGCACGCATTCGGTAAATGACGTCATCGTGCCCCAGCAACCCCACACGTGTCAATTTTTTTATCTTAAAGGGGCGTATCTGTCTTATAAAAAAAAAATGTTTGGAAACGGTTAGAAGTATTCTCGTTAGCAAAACAGCGCTTTCCGTAAGCTCCGTGTCAATAACCAACAACCGAACACAGACATGTTAACACAAAGAGTTCAACTTTTCTCGCCAAACGTCTGCTATTTGGCGCCAAAACATAACCATTCACGAGATAGCAGAATAGTCGTAGCAACTCGTCTTAGGAGCAATTAAATAATTTTCACACTGATTGCGGATTAAATTTTATGATTGGGGAATAAACGCAAATTAGAGACTTAACTTGACCATATTTTCACACCTTATCGACACGCACCGCAGGGTGGCAATTATATGACAGGGATTAACAATAGTGTCATAATGAACCGTTATAAATCAATAAACAGTGTAAATCCAAATCAGACATCTGCGGCGTCTTTCTGAGGTGTCTGATCTGGGACTGCACTGTTTGCCGATGTCCCAAAAAAGAAACGTCTGCGGCGTCTTTCTGAGGCGTCTGATCTGGGACTGCACTGTTTGCCGATGTCCCAAAAAAGGGCCGCGGGCATATGTGGGTTAAAAAATAAATAACAATGGTGAACAGGTAAAGTTTTTTCAACATTTTAATGCAAAATACATGCTTTCTGGTGATACTCGCACGCACGTGCATTTTCCCGCCTTTTGAAGACGATCGCGCGTTCCGTTGTGTGCTACAAAAACTGGCCAAATTCTTACTTTTTCTCACTTACGCATCCACCAAAATTTCAGCAAATGTTCCATGCGGGTAATACAACAGTATAACAGTTTTCCCCCAGATTTTGGCAAAACAAAGGGGGTGCGGGTAGTACGCAAATGCGGGTAATACACACCCGAATACGGTACATTGGTTCACATGAGCCACCAAAAACAAATAATTGATTTTTGGACAGGTGAACTTCTGGACAACACAAAGTTTATATTTATCAAATCCAATTAATGATCTGTTGTGTCACCTACATACCAATGTGCTGGCTGGTAAAAACTCAGAGAAGCCCAATGCATTTAATATGTTTTGATGAAAAAAGTAAAAAAAAACTCATTTTCTCAATTTGTTCAGTAGCTGGGCCAAACAACACAAACCGGAAAATGTTACACATAAAAAATAGTTCGGAAATGAATGCATACTATACATAAATTAACGAACAAATTATGTTAGAAAGTATGTGAAATTAGTTGCAATAAAGTTTCAAAAATGATTATTATGTTTAAAATTAAAAACAATGCATACCTGCCAACTTTCACCCATTAGGAGTGAGTTTCACGATTTTTCCATGCATTTTGACCTCACGATCATGTTGCCAAAATAAGGCAAAAATCACGATTTTCCACCTCCTCACACTTGGTATTTTTATCAGCCAACTTGTTTGTGGATAGTCATTTGGAATATCTTGGATTTCTTCACTATCTATTTTGGAGATGGAAAAACCCTGAGTATATTTTTAGCTGTATTGACTATTTTTAACCCAATGATAGATTACCCAGTACCCACAAATAAGGCTGACACGATTAATCGTATAATCGGTTAATCGATCGATAAATCCCACAAAAATGATTATCATTTCTAATTTGCTTTTAATCGATTACTTGATAGGTACAATTTACTACCCAAAGTTATACCTAAAATAGCTGAATGAGTGGCAAACAGTGCAGACCCTGATGAGACGCCGCATTATGCGGCGTCTCATCTGGGTCTACACTGTTTGCTCAGGCCTGTCTGTTCAAATATACATATGGTAAAGTGCAACATATGGTAAGAGTCAAGCTCAGACAGAAAGCCAGACAGGTAAAATTATGACAAAAAACTTAACGATTACTAATCGATTATCGATCCCAATGTTAGTACTGATAATCGATTATCTTTTCAGTCCCGATTAGCCAGCCCTACCCACAAACAAATGCAAGTTGCCAACAGTTTTCTATCTGTATGAGCATGAACAGGGATGCCCTTTGCTGACCTTTTCATGTAAGTATGTTTGAACAATTATTTAATCTCTCCCAGATGTAATGAAAGTAAAGATTTACCTATGAATGAGCAATGTCCCGTATTTTCGTGACTACAAAAATCATAGTTTTTATCTCTCAAACTAAGAATTGTATTGTTATTTGGTAATGCGTGTTCTAACACTTCAGAAACAATTGTTTTGCAAAATAAAGGCTGTGTTAGTCAGACATTAAGCACTCCTTGCAATTGCATGAAAACTGTTTCTGAGTAAAAGAACCTAATTTCAGACAGATCATATATTCAGACAACCTTTAGTTATTGGAGCGCTGTGGTGCAGTGGTAAAGTATCGGCCTCGGGATCGAGAGGTACCGGGTTCGAACCCCACGAGCGGCAAGTGTTGTTTCCTTGAGCAAGAGACTTTATCCACATTGCTTAGTACTGGTTCTATCCAGGAAATGAGGGCCACATGGAAGATTAGTACTAGTTTACTAAATGTGTTACCCTCTATAAATAAGGTCGATTATTATTATTATTATTATTGCAAATACTGTTAATTATTGAAGCTTAAGTATTATACCAGTGATATATTGGATAATACATAAAATGTAAACATGCAATTTTTCTGTTTGTACTAGTGGACTGGAGTGTGTTTACTGGTTTGAAAAAAAAATCTCCCCCATGGAAATTTTGGGGAAAATATTCACCGCGCTTTATTCCATCGAAAAATGCTGTGACACGCAGAATCTCCCCCATGAAAAATTTGAAAAGTTGGAAGGTATGAACAATGGTGTACTATTGTTGTTTTTGGAAAATTAGTTCCAAGGCATATGAATACGTTTTTTTCTTGGCAAGATGGATATCTCTTCGATTTGACAGCTACAATAATTCATCAGTGATGAAAGGCGTCCAAGATAGGCGATGCCATAATGCTGTATGCAAGAAGAAGGCTACATAGCTGAATTTTCGAGGTTTATCCATTGTTGATGGGCAAAATAAAATGTGGAAGGCATAATTGATGAAATCTGAGCATTTCAGATGTACCGCAAAAAAAGGAAGATGAAGAAAAACATGTCAAAAAAAAATTCTGGTTTTCAATTCAGGTAGGATTTTTGATCTGCAGCTGTTTCAGTAACTTCTAAAAAGTCTAGAAGGTGGTATCAGTTTTTTCCTGGTAAAAGTGAAAATACAGAATTGCATTTATTTTCAAAGGCACAGACATGTTGTTAATGCAAGAAAGTACTTGCTGTAATAACCACTGGTACCTACAAACATTCTTCTTCTAGGACAGGCATTTTAAATGGAAATCAGGATCATATTTTGGGAAAAATAACATGCAAATCTGACACCTATATTTTTCTTGTGCAAATGTACTGAGGAACCTTAAGTGGCCTATACATCTGTGAAGTTTCATCCACATATTCCATTCAGTATAGGCATAAGAGGACTAAAGCCATTTATTGAGACCGGACTTGGAGTTAAACGTTGATGAATTTCACCCATTAATGATTCCACACCACATGTCCCTACTATAAATGTGTATGCAAATTTTGAAGAAAACCAGTGCTTCAGCTGAAGTGTACGACCCGCCGGATGCTTTTAGCTTTATGAGTGTTACCATATATGGGTATGGCGGCCATTTTGGTCATGTGACCTGGACCTAAAACGGTCCCCCAAATAAATGCGCCTTATCGTAAGGAGCAAAAATATATCTTATACTTTAGTACTGTATTCTGAATCGTTTGCAGGATAAAATGCATTCTCACTTTTCCAATACAAAAGCGTATGTGTCAAAGTTTGACCTAGGCACAAAGAAGGTCAAGGTCAACCCAGGGTCACCACTTTAGCAATTTATGATGGGCCTACGTCCCAGATGCTATTTATCAAGTTTTGTGGAAATCTGCCCAGTGGTTCTGGAGAAGACTATTTTTGAAGGGTTTTTACCATATATGGCTTGGCGGCCATTTTGGTCATGTGACCTGGACCCCATGAGCAAATTTTGGTTTCCCCCATCCCATAGCGGCTACATATGAAATTTGACTTCAATCGGCCCAACGGTTTCCGAGGAGAAGCAGTTCGAAAATTTTCACATTTTTTGCCTCGGCGAGGCTATACTAAATGGAATGTAATATTTCTCAAGTTCATTGGTTAGATCTCATTGATATCTATCAGTATGCCAAAAATTGTTTAAATATTCGAAGCGGTTAAGTCACTATCACCAATTTTCACAAACGGGTTACGGACGGACAGACAGACAGACCATATATGGCTTGGCGGCCATTTTGGTCATGTGACCTGGACCCCATGAGCAAATTTTGGTTTCCCCTATCCCATAGAGGCTCCATATGAAATTTGACTTCAATCGGCTCAACGGTTTCCGAGGAGTAGCAGTTCGAAAATTTTCACCTTTTTCGCCTCGGCGAGGCTATACTAAATGGAATGTAATATTTCGCAAGTTCATTGGTTAGATCTCATTGATATCTATCAGTATGCCAAAAATTGTTTAAATATTCCAAGCGGTTAAGTCACTATCACTAATTTTCACAAACGGGTTACGGACGGACAGACAGACTGACAGAATGACACAGTGATTTTAGGGCACTCTTAGAAAATCAACCAACGTCGGTCGCTTTTTCTGCGGGTCGTGCAATCAATGAAAAGATACTCAAATTATCAACAGTAAACACAAAGTGGACAGACAAATAGGCGGACATTTGGACACACAGACACTGGACAGTATATCATAATACCCCAAAACTAGGTGTGGCTGGCTTTAAAAAAAGGTTTTTCAAGTGATTCACCTGCCTAGCAGACAATTCACATGATATGTCAACCCTTATTTTCTCAGGAAAAATACGAAAGAAACAATTCAAACTCCCAATGAAACAAACTGACGCTGTTACCATTGCCAAATATCTTTTTAAAGCCACTCCTTTTATAGCAATAAATGATCTGAAAAGAAATTTAGACTACTGGCCCTGAAAGCTTGGTGGTAGAGCGTCAGCTATGGGAATGGGCGGTCGAGTGTTTGATCCCCATCTGGGCCATAACAAAGGCGTGAAAAATGGTACTAGGAGCTCCCTTGGCTGACGCTCCCATTATCAGGGGCAGTCTTAGGAAGATAAATGAATGCAGGTAAGTATTTGTTAAAAGGATACTTTGTTTGTTGCAATAAAAAGTTATACAGAGCTTATGTTATTTGTTTCTGATATGTGACGTTAAATAAAGCTTCTTTATCTTTTATCTTTTTTACACCTACTCTGTGGTATCAGCCATAAGCTCTAATACACCAATTCCCTTCCACTTCTGGGCTGCCTTCATCTCATCATCTGTTACACCTACAAGCTAAATAACATATAATACACTTCAGAGGGAGTACTGGGAGACAGATGTTTCCTTATCATGATGTTGGACTGTGAGTATGAGTTTAACGTCCCACCATGTGCGTTTTGCATTTTCAAAGACGAAGTATATTATAGTAAGGACAGTAAAATTTCTCTATTTAGACCACCAAAAATTAAGACTTAATCTGTTTTCAAAGCTTATTGATAAGGTTTAAATAATTAATTCTCTGTGTTTTCTACACCCAGTGTCTGCTAATAAGGGACTACCTTTGGGACTGTTCAAAATTAGCCTTAAGACCACTTTTGAACAGTGACAAAGGAGGTTTTAATAAAGGAATTTTACTGAATAAGATAAAGGATGTTTCCCGACTCAAACTCAGCAGATATCCTTTTATTGTAATACAGATATATTACTGTCATTTATATGAACAGAACAAGCCTCTATGGAACAACTGTTATGCTACAGGCTATATGAACCATGAGACAAGCCGTATTGACAACAACAAAAGATAAAAGCACTTCAAACACTATGATACCGGACCACTATGGGCCAATAACATGCACTTTTTTGTGTGTTTCTTGAACAGACAATCTTTAACAGCCTGTATCCAAAAGCCTTGATACAATCTGTAACAATAACTCTCTATACTTCCTGATATTCAAACTAGACTATTCGATTTGTTAAAAAAAAACTACTGGTAAAAACAACTTATTTTACAAATACAGAGAGGCCACAGCAAACAGTGCAGTCCCAGATCAGACGGCTCCTGAAAGGTGTTGATCAGGGTCTACATTGTTTGCCATTCCATCTGCACCTTTTGGACTCCTTGATGGATCATGAAACAAATTTGTTAGAATTTCAGGAGAATTATATCAAGTCCTCAAGGTGTCCGAATTCTTAGGTTTTTTTATGGCACATAAAAGCTAGATAACTCAAGTACTTATCATCCCTGGTCACAATAGCAGGGATACAGACTAAGCATTTTGCTTTAGGTGCCCAGACTGCCATAAATCCAAATTTTACATTAAGTTAATAGACATTTTTATTCAAAACTTAGGTGCCCAGGCAAACATTTAGGTGCCTTGTGTGACTGGGCGCCTGTTAGTCTGTATCCCTGAATAGACAACCTTAGTACCTTGTGCACTCTGTAAAGTTTCATCAAGCTGTTCCATACTGTGCAGAAATATAGGGCAAAAAAGCTATTTTTCAGACACATGATAAGGGCAGTGACCTCAGAAGTGGAAAAGCCAGAGTAGCATTTCTTGTCCACTACATAGTAGTTTTAGTGCTAAATATTCAGTTTTATCTGCCTGTTACATAATGAAAGTAGCTATGGCCCAAAAATCATTTTTCAAGACCTAAAATGGTCAGAGTATGGTTTGTTGGCCACAATATGCTTCATTTAGTGTTCTATACTTCAGCAAAAAATGTTAAGGTATTCCATATAGTAGAGGAACTATGGGCTAAGAACCATTTGTAACAAAACTCAAGAGTTAATTATGCTCCCTTTAGTGGTTTATACATCTCATGATATGTAATGATCTATCAAGACATTCCATTTAGCAAAGGAGAAACAGGTCAAAGAAAATTTTTCACATCTATTAAGGGCAGATAATTCCAGACAAAGGAATGGTCAGAGTGAGAGTGGTGGTCCTTGGCCCATTTTCAGTCTGGATATAGTGTTGACTTTCAAAGGAAATAATTTGCTCCTTGGGAACAAAATTCTTACCTTCAAGATTTGACCCTAATTTGCACGGGAGACAAAAATCTTTCTGAAAGCATGGACTCCTGTGAAGCTGTATCCATTTTTTCATAAATCTATTCATAATACAGATCATTACAGCATGAATGAAATGTGGATCCAAACTACAATCAAACTTCAATAACTTGAAAACCTTTGGAACTATAAAAATCTGTTTTAAATACTGAGGTTTAATCATAGTTTTAGGTCATGAAGCCTAATGGGGGTAATTCAATATCTTAATGATTTTTTTTTTTAATAAAATAAAGGTATTTTGTGTGTACTGATTAGAATCGCCTCATTGAGGCGATTCTAATGAGTACACACAACATACCTTTTACAGATCAAATCCGGAAAACCTCCCTAAAATGTCCATATATATGGATATCTGTAGGTATTGGATGAAATCTCTATGGACTCAAGAACAAATTAGCTATGGAAAATGAGCTATAGAAAGTTATTCATTTTGCTATATTACTGTTTTTTTTTTGTAATATAACACAGTAGTTCAACAATAGTGTTATGAAGAGGTTGATGTATGCTGTGGAAGTTCCCACCTGTCTGAAGTCCAGAGAACCATAGGGCCCCATGAGTTCTGGCAGCTGCGGATCTTTGGCTACAAGAATATGTTGTATGATGGAGTGTGAATCATCACTGTCGTCTAATGGCTTATGCCAGGGTATATGGTCACCTATGTGGAGGGCATTTCCTGTGGAAATAATAAACTCTTAATGAGAAAAACAATATCTCCAGTAAAGTAGATAATAAAGAGATAATCTCCCTTATTTCTCTCCAGAAATTCATGTGGTATATATTTGTTAGACCATCCAGAAATAAGAAAAGTTATTGGGTGTGTTTAACTTTCGGACTCTTTTTTGGACCTTTGACCTCTAAGTAGGACATTGACCTTGGAGGTACATGTATGGACCTGGGTTTTGTGTGAGACACATTGTCTCATGATGTTTAACATTTCTACAAACTAATTTCAAAATTCATCTTGAAATAAGAAATTTATTGCCCATGTTTAACTTTTGGACACTTTTTTGTTTGTTTGTATTGGAGTTTAACGGCCCAGTCAACACTATTTTAGGTCATTTTTGAGCCGGTCAGTTTACTTATCCACACTTTTCCTGGGCAAGCTTATATGTAAGTGTTTAACCAGTACAGTGCACATTCTTTCGCCAGAAACTGACAACTGCCCTTCTTGAATCAGCAGAACGGAAGAAAATGAACATAATAAAGATTTCATGATCTATCTCCACAAAAGAATGTTGCTGACCCCGGTAGGTACTGAACCCACATCCTCCTGATCACTAGTCAGACGCGCATCCGACTGAGCTACCGAGGCTGGCTCAAACCTTTTTACCTTTGACCTCTAAGTACCATCTAGATTTTGGAGGAACAGACCTGGGTTTTGTGTGAGACAGATTGTCACATGATGGTTAACAATTCTGCAAAGTAATTTCAAAATCGATCCAAAAATAAGAAAATTATTGACCATGTTTATGTTTTTGGCCCTTTTTTTCACCTTTGACCTCTAAGCACGACATCGACCTTGGAGGTATGGACCTGGGTTTTGCTTATGACACATCGTCTAATGATGTTTGTTTAACATTTCTGTCTAGTAATTTCAAAATCCATCCAGACATAAGAAAGTTGTTGACTGTTTAACTTCGGACCCTTTTCTTACATTTGACCTCTAAGTATGACCTTGGAGGTACGGATGTGGGTTTTGCACGCGAAACATCATCTCATGATGGTTAACATTTCTAGCAAGTAATTTCAAAATCCATCCAGAAATAAAGTTATTGACCGTGTTTAAATTTCGGATCCTTTTTTTACCTTTGACCTCCAAGTACGACCTGGAGCTTGGAGGTACAGTCCTGGGTTTTGCGCACGGCACATCGTCTCATGATGATTAACATTTCTGCCAAGTAATTTCAAAATCCATCCAGAAATAAGAAAGTTCTTGACCCTGTTTAACCCTTTACCACTCAGATACGTGTTTTTACGTGTCTGCACCCCTCCCCCCAATTTTAAGCCCAAGAAGCACCTAAAATCTGCATTTCTACCCCATGGATAATTATGTTTGCTTTAGGATTTGTTGGGCAAAAAAGTGACCTGTTTTTTCGCGCGCCTCCCCACATAAAATATTCTGGGGGGATTGAAGGGGGGGGCCCCCCCCCCCCCCTCACATCCCGAAAAATTTTGGGTGTATGGCCCAACCGGCCACTAAAATTTATATATGAGGGTGTCTGGGGTCAAAAATGCCTGAAAATTGATGCTGATAAAACATACTGCAAACAGTGAAAATGGCCAGTGCCAAAAAGCTTAATTGTTGCCTTGACAGCTGTGTGAAGATTAAAATGTGGTCAAAAATTCATGTGCAAACACACTTTTTGCCAACTTTGAGATGCCCCTTCTTTACCATGACAACAATCATCAAGTCATGAACGGTTGCATTTGAAAGGCTACTGCCCAATGAACATTCATACCGAGTTTGGTGTAAAACAGACCATCTATTATGAAACAATGGCTAGTTGAAGTTGCTGTTAGGTGCAACACTGTGAAAATCAGCGTAATTCACAAAATCCCTGAGTGGTAAAGGGTTAATGAAGAAAATCCCAACTGACCAAAATAATGTTTTTTCATCATTGTATTGCAAGAAACAATATTTCAGATATAAATAATGCATTTTACTAAAATTCAGTATGTTCCAAGATTTCAGTTAATGAAGAAAATCCCAACTGACCAAAATAATGTTTTTTCATCATTGTATTGCAAGAAACAATATTTCAGATATAAATAATGCATTTTACTAAAATTCAGTATGTTCCAAGATTTCAGTTAACCCTTTACCACTCAGATACGTGTTTTTACGTGTCTGCACCCCCCCCCCCCCAATTTTAAGCCCAAGAAGCACATAAAATCTGCATTTCTACCCCATGGATAATTATGTTTGCTTTAGGATTTGTTTGGCAAAAAAGTGACTTGTTTTTTTTGCGCGCCTCCCCACTAAAAATACTCTGGGGGGGATTGAAGGGGGGGGGGGGCAACGCCCCCCCTCACATCCTGAAAAATCTTCGGTGTATGGCCCAACCGGCCACTAAAATTTATATCTGAGGGTGTCTGGGGTCAAAAATGCCTGAAAATTGATGCTGATAAAATATGCTGCAAACAGTGAAAATGGTCAGTGCCAAAAAGCTTAATTGTTGCCTTGACAGCTGTGTGAAGATTAAAATGTGGTCAAAAATTCATGTGCAAACACACTTTTTGCCAACTTTGAGATGCCCCCTCTTTACCATGACAACAATCATCAAGTCATGAACGGTTGCATTTGCAAGGCTACTGCCCAATGAACATTCATACCGAGTTTGGTGTAAAACAGACCATCCATTATGAAACAATGGCTAGTTGAAGTTGCTGTCAGGTGCAACACTGTGAAAATCAGCGTAATTCACAAAATCCCTGAGTGGTGAAGGGTTAAGTTTCGGATGGACGAACAGATAGACAAATGGATGGACGGACAGGGGGCAACACTACATGTATATGCATTTTCACCATTCTTCAAATGGCAGGGGTGGGGGGGGGGCATAAAAATGTAAAGATTTCCTAGAAAAATGGAAAAATAACCATAAATGGTCATTTATCTATATATTCTATACATAACATGATTTTTTAACTATGGTTTCTGCTTTGGACCACATTAATAGTGTTATAAAGAGGTTGTGGTGTATTTTCAAAAACTTATTTAGAAAATACATACTTGGACTTTCTGCAAACAGTGAAGGCCCTGAGCAGACTCTGCAGTATATAGGCCTGCAATTTTTTGTCAATGACCTGTTTTAGGTTTCCTGTTATATGGGTTTACAGGTAATCTGTGTACACCAGAGTTGAATTCAACAGTGTTGAATTTAACAAAGATCATCTGTTTGGACATAATCTAATTACATATGAGTATAGTAATATGTATGATACTGACATACCTGTTTGAAAGACATAATTTGCCAGCCTGTTCATAAGTCCTGCAGGCCACATTGGAGGAGTAACTTCATTGTCTTCTTTCTTCAGGCGAAAAGTCAGCTCAAATCCATATCCACTTGGATGGTCTGAACCACCAAACCTTAAAAGAAAATAAATCTGATGACTCAAACAATATATAACTTATGTGCCACATGAAGCGGAACAGAAATGAAAACAAGACATGTTTGTGAAACACTGATGCCCCCGGACAGTGCATGTAAAATATGGAAGCCCTATCAGTAACCAATCAAAAGGTATAGCCAATGTTCATTTTTTAAAAAAGAAGGTCAAGGTCACATGTTAAAAATTTATGGTACCACTGGAAAGGTCTTGTGACAAGGAATACACATGTGAAATATGAAAGCCCAATCACTTACCTATCATAAGTTATGGCAAATGTTACAGTTTTTTAAAAAGTAGGTAAAACATAAAGGTCAAGGTCACAAGGTCAACAATTATGGTTTACCATTGTAAAGTCTTGTGACAAGGTATGCACACATGAAATATGAAAGCCATATCACTTATCAATCGAAAGTAATGGCCAATGTTTAAGTTTTTAAAAAATAGCCCAAAATTCAATATCGGTCACAAGGTCAAAAATTATGATATAAACGAGAAGGTCTTCTGACAAGGAATGCACATATGAAGTATGCAAGCCCTATCACTTACCAACTGAAAGTTATGCCAATGTCAAGTTTTAAAAAAGTAGGCCAAATGTCAAGGTCAAAGTCACAAGGTCAAAAATGATGGTACCACTGGAAAGGTCTTCTGACAAGCAATGCATATGTGAAATATGAAAGCCCTATCACTTACCAATTGAAGGTTATGGCCAATGTTAAAGTTTTTAAAAGTAGGTCAAATGTCAAGGTCACAAGGTCAAAAATTATGGTATCATCGAAAGGTCTTGTGACAAGGAATGCACATGTGAACTATGCAAGCCCCATCACTTACTAGTCTAAAGTTATGGCCAGTGTCAAATGTCAAGGTCACATGGTCAAAAATGATGGTACCACTGGAAAGGTATCCCGTATACACAGTCATGTGAAATATGAAAGCCCTATCAGTCACCATTCAAAAGTTATGCACAATGTTAATGTTTTTCTGGACAAACAGATGGACAGACAGAATATTTTATTCAGGGGGCATAAAAAAGCAGCAACAAGCTTGTCATTCCTAGATGCAAGTTTGTACCAAGTATCATTAATGAAGCTCTTATACATGTAGTTCTCTAGAAATGGACTATTACAGGGTGATAGCAATAATTCACAGTCAGTGAACCATGAAATGTAGGTCAAGGTCAGATATGGATGCTTGCATTACAGTTGCAATTCATAGATTCAAGTTTGTAACAAGTATCATCAATGAAGCTCTTATAGCTCTCTAGGAATGGACTCTTAAAGTTAGGGAGGTCGCATTCGTTGATGGCTTGACAGACGGAAGAAAGAAAGAATGTACAGAAAACCTTACTCCTATATCGCGCCATTTTAAATGCAGGCATGACAAAAATAGACTATAATGAATAGGTTATGATGCTAAAAAGGTTTACAAATTTTATGGTAAATAAATTATTTTCTAATGAGTCACCTGCGAGTGGTCTGATACTATTTTATTGTATTAAAAGTTCTGCTCTTCAAAAGTACAAACAACTGCTATGTATCACTTACGGATGAACTCGACCATCTCCATGTAAGTCAGAGAATCCGTAACTAACATAGTGCCAGTGAGGAGGGATACCACGGTCAGGCTCACCAGTGTTAGAATACATGGAGATGTAGTCCAGGGGATCTGGACCTCCAAGCCTGAAACATAAAACTATCTCAAAGGAAAAAAATACTTGCACAGCATAAATAAACTGTAATCAATATATATATCGACAATGTTGATGATGAGGATTATGAATTTTCAGGGAATGAAACTAATACTATTTTACACTCGATTAACCCATTTTATACCGGAAACCCCAAAACGGTCACCCTGTCAAACAGCGCATGCCCAGATCAGACGCCGCAGAACGTGGCGTCTGATCAGGGCCTACACTGTTTGCAAAAAGTTCAGCTATTTTCTGAACAGTTTTTGACAAAAAAAAAACAACCTGACACCCCTAAATTTTGAAATGGACTCCTGCTATATATAAGAAGGAAGATTCTATTTGATACAAAAAGGGTTAAGTTGGCGAGTGACTTTTGAAGTGCACTAGCTATGACCAAATTCACACACACCGTCTTATTGACATGCACAGGGTGTCAAAATTGAGGTCAAAAGCTTTTTTTATAGAATGGTTCCTAGCGATACTACATTGTAGCAGATAAGGCTAAGCGTTACACAAATAAATTGCACTGAGCTATTTTTGGCCTTGTTGGATTTGCATCAACTGACTTTCCAACCATGTGTTTTACCTTTGTGTTTACATGTTAATCAAAATAGTGCCCAGTGGAGCACATATATCCCCGGCCAGTGCCATCGCTTGTGCTGTAAATGGCAATATCAATAGCTTCTTTCCATATAAAGTCCATTGATATTAACTACTGAATTTTAACAATACACTGTAATTATAATATATTCATGACATCTCCAAAGCTAATATTGCTTATGAATGTCAACATTTGTTTTATAACAATAATTTGGTACAATTTTACATGAAAACAAGAAATATAAATACGGTAAGCTGCATTTGAACAGCAAACCTTAAAAGAAGCTGTAGAAATCCATGTAAACCAGTATTTTCTCTTTATTATTGATTGCATTTATTATTGTCTGCATTTTAACCCTTTTTGTACTAAATGGAATCTTCCTCCTTATATACAGCAGGAGTCCATTTCAAAATTTAGGGGTGTCAGGTTGTGTTTTCTTCAAGAACTATTCGGGGAAATGGCTGAATTTTTTGCTGCACTGTTTGCCAGCAAACAGGGTACCCATTTTGGGGTTTGTGGTACCAAATGGGTTAAGAAGAAATACATGTATTAGCAGTATGTAAAATTTAAAATTTTTGGCCGCTATTGTTTCTAAGGTCACAAGAGCCATTGTATAATGTCAACAAGGCATGAAATATAGGTCAAGGTCATGGGGTCAAAGTTCAGCATGTCAAGAAGAAACATTATGTTCTAGTAACTACAGTAGAACTTCAATGGCTCGAAAAACGATGGCTCGTTTACCATGGATGAGTCGAACACATTATTGAGCCCCTAGCGAAATCCTCCACATAAGAAATAGTGGGGGATAATTAAGGAGATTTTAGTCTTTTATCTACTAAATGTATGCTGTGTGTACTCATTAGAATCGCCTCGATGAGGCGATTCTAATGAGTACACACAGCATACGTTTTCATTGTAGATCACTGAAAAGATGTCTAAAACTATCTCGTTATGCCCCCTGGCAGTAACCTCAGTGGCTCGAACTTCCCCTGTCTCGTACAGATTTTGAGGTCCCAAAGGTGTTCGAGCCATTGAAGTTCGACTGTATAGTTGGTGAGATCCAAAGGTTTTGTTGTAATCTGACAAAGTCATGGTTATTGTGTCAAGGTGTATGCTGAGTCAATATGTCACGAAGAAACATTATGCGTGAAATTTGAAGGTTCTAGCCACCATAGTTGCTGCGATCCCAAGTTTTATGGTATAATGACGAAGTCAATGGAGTGTGAAATATAGGTCAAGATCAAGAGGAAAAGGCATGTCAAGAATAAATGTTACGTAAAGTTTTAACCCTTATCTTGCTGTTCACGACAACTCCCATCTTTGCAAACAGTGCAGATCCAGATCAGATGGCTTCTGAAGAAGCCATCTGATCAGGATCTACACTGTTTGGCATTCAGTTTATGAATTTGTAACAATAAATTACATCAAGTAATTTGATTGGTTGATAGACAGAAATGGGTGTGGCTTAAATGAATATTCAGCAAGATAAGAGTTAATGTTCTAGCAACTACATGTATAGTTGCTGAGATCCCAAGGGTTATGGTATAAACTGACAAAGTCTGTTGATCATGAACTAGATATTGTGTTTATAAAACACTATGTCCCCAATCATATACTTGCCCCTGAATGCCCAAATTTTCAAAGGGCCAAAATTGAAGAAAATTTTTCAGAATTTTTTTCACAAAATAGAAGTGAAGGCAATGATCAGGAATCAATACAATTAACCCACGACTCCCAGCAGACACCTGAGGGACAGAAACACAAACGTGAAATAACTAGACCCTAATGGAAACATCAATAGCAGAAAGTCAAAACAACACTTACTTTCCCGCAGAATGGCCAATTGGCTATCCAAAAGAACAAGAGGGCCCAATGGCCCTATATCGCTCACCTGTGTACCAGAAAATCATAAGTGTAGGAGACCACTTGACATTGCTACATACTAAATATCTGAGCTCTGGGCCTTATGGCTTTGGAGAAGAAGATTTTTTTTTCCAGTATAAGTCCATAGGTCAATTTTGACCCAAAGGGTATGGTTGGCAGGATTTATGTAGGCGACCATTTTATGTTGTTATATACTAAATATCTAAGGTCCGTACTCCATGGTTTCAGAGGAGAAGATTTTTAAAGCTTTTTTTTTTCCATTATAAGTTTATTGGAGTTAAGAAGCCACAGGATTTGGCCAATTTGAAATCCAGGGGCAAGACTCAGGCAGGATTCATGTAGGCAACAACTCCATGTTGCTACATGCTAAATACTTAAGCTCTGGGCCTTATGGTTTCACAGAAGAATATTTTTCAAGTTTTTTTTTCTATTTTAAGTTTTTTTTTTCCATTTTAAGCCCATCCATGGTAGCTAATGGGCCATGGGTGTGGCAAATTCTGGCCCAATGGGGCATGACTGACAGGATTTATGTAGGTGACCTGGGCCCTGTGGTTTCAGAGAAGAAGATTTTTTAAGCTTTTTTTTCCATTAGGAGTCTATGGGAGCTAAGGAGCCCCAGGGCATGATCGGCAGGATTTATGTAGGTGACCACTTACCGTTGCTACATGTAAGCAACTTTCCCGCAGAATATGTAAGCTCTGGGCCCTGTGGTTTCAGAGAAGAAGATTTTGGAAGCTTTTTTTCCATTAGGAGTCTATGGGAGCTAAGGGGCCCCGGGGCGTGGCCCATTTGGACCCCAGGGGCATGATTGGCAGGATATATGTAGGTGACCACTTGCCTTTGCTACCTGCTACATATATAAGCTCTGGGCCCTGTGGCTTTTTTCCATTAGGAGTCTATGGGAGCTAAGGGGCACCGGGGCGTGGTCAATTTGGATCCCAGGGGCATGATTGGCAGGATTCTTGTAGGTGACCATTTGCCATTGCTACATACTAAATATCTAAGCTCTGGGTCCTGTGGTTTCAGAGAAGAAGATCTTTTTATCTTTTTTCCATTAAGAGTCAATGGGAGCTAAGGGGCCCCGGGGCGTGGCCCATTTGGACCCCAGGGGCATGATTGGCAGGAATTATGTAGATGACCACTTGCCGTTGCTATGTGCTAAATATCTAAGCTCTGGGCCCTGTGGTTTCAGAGAAGAAGATTTTTGAAGCTTTTTTTCCATTAGGAGTCTATGTGAGCTAAGGGGCCCCAGAGTGTGGCCCATTTGGACCCCAGGGGCATGATTGGCAGGATTTATGTATATGACCACTTGTTGTTGCTACATGCTAAATATCTAAGCTCTGGGCCCTGTGGTTTCAGAGAAGATTAGAAGATTTTTGAAGCTTTTTTCCATTAGGAGTCTATGGGAGCTAAGGGCCCTGGGGCGTGGCCCATTTGGACCCCAGGGGAATGATTATCAGGAAATATGTAGGTGACCACTTGCCGTTGCTACATGCTAAATATCTAAGCTCTGGGCCTTGTGGTTTCAGAGAAGATTTTTGAAGCTTTTTTTTTCCCATTATGAGTCTATGGGAGCTAAGGGGCCCCGGGGCGTGGCCCATTTGGACCCCAGGAGCATGATTGGCAGGATTTATGTAGGTGACCACTTGCCTTTGCTACATGCTAAATATCTAAGCTCTGGGCCCTGTGGTTTCAGAGAAGAAGCTTTTTGGAGCTTTTTTCCATTATGAGTCTATAGGAACTAAGGGGCCCTGGGGCGTGGCCCGTTTGGACCCCAGGGGCATGATTGGCAGGAATTTTGTAGGTGACCACATGCCGTTGCTACATGCAAAATTTCTAAGCTGTGGGCCCTGTGGTTTCAGAGAAGATTTGTTTGTTTGATTTGAGGTTTAACGTCCCCGTCAACACTGTAAAGGTCATTTTGGAGACGTTGCTTCCAATTTTGTGGGACTTTTACCCGGCATTGAGATGAAATTACATCTCAAGCCCTGTCACCCAATGGAACCAATAGGGTTTATAAGCATGGACGGTCCGCCTCGCACCGCAGTTCCTGGACAGGCTTAGATCCTCTAAGCCGTTTACCAGTACTATCGTGCGGGCCGGATTCAGCTCTGCGTGGAAGCATCATGCAGCCCAAATACTTCTTCAAGCCTCTATGGGCGGGGACGAGGTTTCAGAGAAGAAGATTTTTGAAGCTTTTTTTTACATTATGAGACTATGGGAGCGAAGGGGCCTTTAGAACCCAGGGGCATGATTGGCAGGAATTATGTAGGCGACCACTGGCCATTGCTACATGCTAAATATCTAAGCTCTGGGCCCTGTGGTTTCAGAGAAGAAGATTTTTGAAGCTTTTTTTCCATTATGTGTCTATGGGAGCTAAGGGGCCCCGGGGTGTGGCCAATTTGGACCCCAGGGGCATGATTGGCGGGAATTATGTAGGTGACCACTTGCCGTTGCTACATGCTAAATACCTAAGCTCTGGGTCCTGTGGTTTCAGAGAAGAAGATTTTTGAAGCTTTTATCCATTATGAGTCTATGGGAGCGAAGGGGCCCCGGGGCGTGGCCCATTTTGAACCCAGGGGCATGATTGGCAGGAAATATGTAGGTGACCACTTGCCGTTGCTACATGCTAAATATCTAAGCTCTGGACCCCAGGGGCATGATTGGCAGGATTTACATAGGTGACCACTTAACATTGTTACAAGCTAAATATCTAAGCCCTGTGGTTTCAGAGAAGAAGATTTTTTAAATTTTTCCCATTATAAGTCTATGGGAGCTATATGTTGCCATGGCAACCAGAATTCCAATCTGATCAGCCCAAAAACCTTATGCAGCCTTTCCCCCTACCTGATGATGCTTCACTTGAAATTTGATCAAGATTGGCTATGTGGTATTAGAGATATACTTATTTGAAATTGTTTACGGAAGCACTGATGCACGGACGCACGCACGGACGCGGGCATGCACAACGGACGACGGACAAAAAGTGATCACAAAAGCTCACCTTGACACTACGTTACAGGTGAGCTAAAAAGCTACAAGCGATACACATGTTCAAAGACGAATTATAACAAAAATAAAACCGGGACAGAAGAACTGCCTTGAAATGGTCAGTAAAAAGTATTTCACTGAAGGCTTAAATGGTTTTTACACAGCCGTAATCCTCATCCTTACTTCTGTCGCGAGTTGGACAAATAATTTGCTTAGTCTGCACAAAAGCTTCCTAACTCATCAGTGCAACAGCTCCGAAAACACAAAAATTAAACAATCATAGAGATGAAACAACAGTGAGGACTTGACAGCAGGAAATAACTGGAATGCTGGAGCAAAAGAAAACCTGATGGGCCCGACCAGAGACAGAGCATCAGGTACCAATCAATATTACATAAAATTAAATTTTAATTCTAAGTAAGCCTTTATGATGGAACTATCATAGAATAGACTATCACAAATAAATCAGGTTATGTACTAGTTATTCCCTATCAGCTTGTCAAGTTAAACAACTCAAACTGTTTTCGAAATTTCTTGCTACAAGAAAGAAACATAATCAAATGGACTGAAATTGCAAAGGGACATAACTCTAACAAAATTTCATTAAACTAGTTGCAAAATTTGAACAGGTAATCTCCTCCTATGTCCAAATCAGTATACCAAATATCAAGGTTGTATCTCAACTTCTTTTCCAGATATCTCGCTAACAAGATTTCAATGTTATATAAATAAACAAGGCAATGCGAGCATAGCATCCCCTTGCAACTGCATACCATTCTACATCAACATCTAAATCCAATCTGAATATGTTAGACATATTAGACACTATAGATTACCTTATCCTGTTCACAAGGTTTTTAAGGTCAAGTCTATTGTGACCTTGACCTTTGACTCTTGACCTTGAAAATCAATAGGGTTCATCATCGTTCCATGAGGAACAATTGTGGAAGGTTTGAAGCTTCTATGAGGATAACTGTGTCTTCCATCCTGTTCACAAGGTTTTTAAGGTCAAGTTCATTGTGACCTTGATCTTTGACCCTTGACCTTGAAAATCAATAGGGTTCATTGTCTTTCCATGAGGAACATTTGTGGATGGTTTGAAGCTTCTATGAGGATAACTGTGTCTTCTATCCTGTTCACAAGGTCTTAAAGGTCAAGTTCATTGTGACCTTGACCTTTGACCCTTGACCTTGAAAATCAATACGGTTCATCGTCTTTCCATGGGGAACATTTGTGGAAGGTTTGAAGATTCTAGGATGACCTGTTTGTCTGCTATCCTGTTCACAAGGTTTTTAATGCCAAGGCCATTGTGACCTTGACCTTTGACCCTTGACCTTGAAAATCAATAGGGATCATCATCTTTCCATGGGGGGACATTTGTGGAAGGTTTGAAGCTTCTATGATGAAAACTTTGTCTTCTATCGTGTTCACAAGGTTTTTTAATGTCAAGGCCATTGTGACCTTGACCCCTGGCCCTGAAAATCAATAGGGGTCATTGTATTTCGATGGGGAACATTTGTGAAAGGTTTGAAGTTTCTACGATGAAAACTTTGTCTTCTATCATGTTCACAAGGTTCCGGACGGACACACAAACACACATATGGATGCACGGCACTGATGCTATATCCCCGTCACAACGTTGTTGCGAGGGGATAATAACTCGAAAATGCCAGAATTCGGATAAGGAAAAACACAGGTCACTTATTTTTTCATACAGAATCCATACATATACATGTATATAAAATTTCAAAACACTATTTATTACATGGTTCTAAAGATATGCTATGAGCAAGAACGCAACACAATTAAATGGTGATCTCCTCATACACTAAATATCAAGGCTCTAGCTCAAATACTTTTTCAGATATCTTGTTAACAAGACTTCTATGTTATTTAATAAGAAGGGAAATAACTCGAAAAGGGGGGATAGTTCGGATAAGAATAAAAAATATGTGTCATCTATTTTTTCATGGGGAATCCATACATGAAATTTCAAAACACTAGCATACATGGTTATAAAGTTATGCTATGCTCAAGAAAACAACACAATTAAATGCCTAGAAATTGCAGAGAGCCATAACTCCAACAAAATTTCATTAAATTGGTTGAAATGTAATCAGGTCATCTCCTCTTCAGTCCCAATCAGTATACCAACTACCAAGGCTCTACCTAAATCACTTTTTCAGATATCTTATCAATGAGATTTCTATGTTATCTTATTAAAAGGGAAATAACTCAAACAGGGGAGATAATTTGGGTAAGAAAAAAAAATACATGCCACCTATTTTTTTTCATGAGAAATCTGTAGATGAAATTTCAAAACACTAGCAGAAGTGGTTCTAAAGTTATGCTATGCACAAGAATGACGTACAAACAGACGAACGAACAGACAAGTCAGAAGCTATATAGGTCAAGGTCATGTTGTCAAGGTGTATGCTGAGTCAGCATGTCACAAAGAAACAAAGTAAAGTTTAAAGATTCTAGCAACTATAATTCTGAGATCAGAAGGGTAATGGTATAATGTGACAAAGTCAATGGAGCATGAAATAGTGGTCAAGGTCATGGGGTCAAGGTGTATGCAGAGTTGGCATGTCAACAAGAAACCTTTGTAAAGTCGGTTGGTTCTAGCAGCTATAGTTGCTGGAATCTCAAGGCTTAACCCTTGTCCTGCTGAATATTCATATATGCCACACCCACTACCGATCATCAACTAATCAGATTACTTGATGCAAATTGTTGCAACAAATTCACAATCTGAATGGCAAACAATGTAGATCCTGATCAGATGTCTTCGTCAGAAGCCATCTGATCTGGATCTTCATTGTTTAGAAAATAAGGCATATCCGGGCTCAGCAGAACAAGGGTTAACAAATAAAACAAGGTAACAAACAAAAATAGGATTT
Organism: Lucinisca nassula; assembly: GCA_963580285.1. Taxonomy (NCBI): domain Eukaryota; kingdom Metazoa; phylum Mollusca; class Bivalvia; order Lucinida; family Lucinidae; genus Lucinisca; species Lucinisca nassula. The sequence continues at coordinate 175,859,950 of OY757011.1, forward strand.
AAAATCATTTTGAATATATGACTATTTTACACTAAATATATTTATGTATGTTTTGAAAATTGAATGTAAACGGTTTATAGTGTGAAAAATAAAATTATAAAAAATAATTTTAACTAGAAATCGCTGTTGGTACTGATGCTACTCCGTGTTGACAGGAGCTTTACATTACTATTAAAAAGACAATGAGAAGTCAAGTTGGTGGGAATCACTGTGCTCTGATAAAGAAGTATGGAAGCTTAAAAGTGCCATGCATCTTATGATTTTATGTTACTAATTTTAGAGAAAATTTTCAATTATTGTTTCCAAACAGCCCACTGTGTATAGACTAAGTAGATGTATAATATGCCAAAAAATCCTTCACTATATAGATGTAATTGTAATTGATAATTGTTGTTGTCTTCTGCTCAGTACGATAACACATCCGTGCGATATAGTGCATTCTTTCATACCCCGAAAACGAATTTTTCATTTGAAAATTTGCCATATTTGTCTTATTTATACTCCAAACATACGTTTTGGGTGCCTGTTAGTACCCACAACCTATGTCTTAGAGCAGAAATGAGAAAAATAATGTTTACCCCATTAACCCCAGTTTTCTCTATCTAAACAGGGGTTTGCGGTGGCGTTCATTTCACAGACTTGTTAATGTGATGCTTGTCAATGGAAATGTTCATGTTTGTCACAAAGTTTATGTGAATTCATTTCATTTAATTTATTTTTCAGTAATTGTCTGAATAGGCTATGATGTGCATGCTAAATACGAGCAATGTTTATTGTGCACAGCTTTCTTAAAAGATGTATGTGACACAAAGCAAAACATTTAACTTAATTTTTCTGCATCAATAATACATCACACCTTAGCCACCATACCTAGTTTCTGGCTAGATAAATCCTCGCACGTGTATGACGTCATGTAAAATTACTTTCTAGAACACCACACACTACAGTTCATTGGCTCAGTTTGACCTCATGAACTTTCTCACTTTACATGAACTGTAACTGGAGCAAGATGTCTGAAATTTGTAGTGAAATGAAAGTAAAATGATGTAACTTTCTCATAATAAAACCTGAGCTGCAGTGAATTTTAGTGGCCTTTACATTGATTAGCTATCGAGAACTGAGTTCTTTACTTTACTTTATGATGATACAAAGGAAAATTCAGGCAGATGCCTTTTGTGCCCTATGTCTGCACTTCTTAAATATGTCTAGTCTGTTCTTAAAAGCATTTATGGATGGAGCTGAAATTACAGTATCTGGCAGTGCATTCCATCCATTTACTACTCTTATACCAAAATATTTTACTCTCTATAGTATGCTCTTATTTAGCCCATTTTGTTCCCAAAACCCCAAAACGGGTACCAGGGCAAACAGTGCAGGCCCAGATCAGACGCCGCACAACGCGGCGTCTGATCAGGGCCTCCACTGTTTGCTGAAAGTTCAGCCATTTTCAGAATGAGTTTTGATGAAAACACAACCTGACACCCCTAAATTTTGAAATGGACTCATGCTATATATAGGGAAGAAGATTCCATTTGTACAAAAAGGGTTAGTCTTGGTTTATACACTTTCATACTGTTTCCTCTGGTGTTTGCAGTATGAGTACTCTAGGAGAGTACTGGTCATTTTGTTTAAATATGAAACTGGAGTGAACATTGAGAATCTTTGTCTGTTATACACTTCCATATTTACTAGCACACTAATACACTCGCCATTGTTTTTGTTGACTCATTGGCCAAAGTATCTCTCTTGGCTTCTTGGTAATGTAACTTCAGGTAAATACTTTCAGGTAGGTTAAAAAAATTAAAAGTTTGTTTGACCGGTTCAGTTGTTGTAAATTTATGAAGATTTATCAATATTAAATCTTTCTGTCAAAACTTCCTCAAAAATGGTGTTGATATAGAGGGAGTTTGATCATCAACTGTTCTATGGTACCAGAAGTCAAACTGCGCATGTTCGTTCACAAGTGTGATCGAACAACCTCTGGTAGATCTGGTAAATAAACATGACAGACCTCATGACACAACTGATATTTTTGGAAGACAAGGAAGATCACCATTTTGAACACTGCAGAAATAGCAGTGCCGATTCTATCTTACATATTGCGCACATTTAACATCTTTTTACAAAAAAAACATGCTTTAATAACACTTAGAATGTTTAATTTCCCTTGGGCCAACAGATTTTCATACTTTTCGCCGCCATCTTAGTGTTCCCCTCCCCCACCGCTCCTAAAAAGGGCATGGTGCTGGTCAGGCAAAAGGGCCCTTTCAGCATGTGAAAGTATGTAAAAAGGGCACTTTAAAAAGGAACAGCCATGTAAAAAGGGCACATTCACATGCAGCACCTTGCTAAAATGCTAAAAGGGCACATCTCTCAGCTTGAAATAAAAAGAGCCTTCTCTTACCTTTTGTCTTCAGAGCTAAACTATACTGCTGGTCTTTCTATGCAAAGGTGAGATATATTTAATACATTAACCATTGGTGACAAGATTTGTTAAGTTTTACGGGTCGGTCTAAAACGCTGAATTTCTTGCTGAATTCAGTGACCTGCTGAACAGCTTAAGGGGTCTAAAATGCTGAATTGCTGAATTTTATTATTTACATGTTTTTCACGGCGTATTTTGCTTGGTTTTTTGGGATTTGTTATTTTGCAGTCCCTAAATATAGGAAGCAAGGATTAAGAGAAATGATGAGATATTTTTTCTTTGTTTTACAGAAGAGCGACTGAAAATAGCCATAAAACGTGCAGTAGACTGTTTAAATGACTATTTGCAGTCATTCTATATTCCTGCAACTTACACGTGCGCCAACGAAGACTAGGATCAGGCTGCGCATCCAAGCAGTCTATTCAAAATATGCATGGACCCTCATCATGAAAACATGCCTATATTTTTGGACCCCCTCGAGCCCCACTTTTATATAGTAAAAGGGGAGTTGGAAGCATAATCATTATTTTTCTTATTTCTGAACTAAAACATAGGTTGTGTGTACTCGTTAGAACCGCCTCCAATCTAGGTTTTGTGCAGAAACAAGAAAAATATTTTAATTTTTCATCTGGAATTGTTCATTATCAGGCAATATAATTTTCAATGTGTTTGAATAGGTGTGTTTTCATTATGTCCAGACGAGTTAAGTTTGATTGGATTAACTACCGTTGTCCTATTTGTAGTTGTGAATTGTCCAACTTGTCCTACTTGTAATTGGGAAAATTGACCCCCCCCCCTCTCCCCACCAACCACACTTGATCTCGCCAATATGATTTTGTTAAAATGAATAAAATATAACAAGCTCCGCCTTGTATAGAGAAAATTGGGCTTTTATTGGTATACATATTTTATTATTTGCTCCCAATTATAGGTTGTTCTTTTGAGCACCCATACCATAAGTTTACAGTATAAATTAGAAAAAAAAAATATCACGGATTTCACTCAGGAATGAAGCTATTTAGGAGACGCGAAAAAAATGTCACACAATGACATCAAATCTCCAGTATATGGGAGCAATAACATTTCTGATGGCGTTAGAACGTATCTTTTGGTATTACATTTCTATGCAATAATCGGCTCTAATTTAGTGAAATATTCTTGAAAAGGATGTAAAACCGAAAGAAAAACCACAACGTATATTCTGGATGAATATACTGTATGTACTTACTTAATTTTCACTCTGGCAAGTTTAATGTGTATGCGTGTTGACGAATGGGGGGTGTTAAACCGCAAATCAAACAAACAAACATAGTACAAACTATTCTAATCGATTCGATTAACTACTGTATTCCTGAGTTTGTCATATTCTTTAACAACAATGTTACTACGCACACTAATCTAAATGATTGGATTAACTACCGTTGTCCTACTTGTAGGTGTGAATTGCCGCTTCATTTACCGTGAGGGCAACCGCACACTTCAATACTTAATGGAATTAACACATATAGGACAATGCTATCTTTCCAATAATAATTTTTGAGTGCTCCATTGCCTATTAATGTGGGATGTCAGGTTTGTTTTTGTAAGTATACAAAAAAGTGTATGCTCTTGAAGCAAACAGTCTGATCCGGGTCTACATAGTTTCCAAGGTGCACGGAAACAAATCACAGGAAACAAAGTAACTGATTTAAACGGATTCCCCGCCTTCTGATTTAAGGTGATGCGTAACATGTTAAATGTTCATTCACTGACAAAATACGGTAAAATTCCTTTATGAAAACCACCTTTGGGACTGATCAAAGTGGTCTTAAAAAGTGGTCTTTAAGACCACTTTTGAACAGTCAAATAGGTGGAGACACTAGGTGTAGGATCCCCCCCCCACACACACACACACACAAAAAGTAACAAGCCTATGCAATGAATATCCCTTGTAACCCCACTTTGTATAGAGAACAAGATGTTTTTGTGAAGCACTGATGCCCCCGGACAGTGCATGTTTAATATGAAAGCAGTATCACTAAGCAGTCGAAAGGTATGGCCAATGTTCAAGCCTTAAAGAGTAGGTCAAGGTCACAAAGTCAAAAATTATGGGATCGTTTGAAAGGTCTTGTGACACAGAATGCACATGTGAAATATGAAAGCCCTAACACTTACCAATCAAAAGTTATGGCCAATGTTAATTTTTTTAAAAGTTGGTCAACAGTCAAGGTCACGAGGTCAAAAATTATGGTACCACTGGAAGCACTTGTGAAAAAGAATGCATGTGTGAAATATGAAAGCCCTATCACTTACAAATCGAAAGTTATAGACTACGTTAAAGTTTTTAAAAAGTAGGTCAAACGTCAAGGTCACGAGGTCAAAATTTATGGTACCACTAGAAAGGTCTTGTGACAAGGAATGCACATGTGAAATATGAAAGCCCTACCAATTACCAATCGAAAGTTATGGCCAATGTTAAAGTTTTTAAAAAGTAGGTCAAATGTCAAGGTCAAGATCAAAAATTATGGTACCGCTAGAAAGGTCTTGTGACAAGGAATGCACATATGAAATATGAAAGCTCCATCTATTACCAATCGAAAGTTATGGCCAATGTTAAAGTTTCTAAAAATTTTGAAAAAGTAGGTCAAACGGCAAATTTACGAGGTCAAAAATTATGGTACCACTAGAAAGGTCTTGTGACAAGAAATGCGAGGTCAAAATTTATGGTACCACTAGAAAGGTCTTGTGACAAGGAATGCATATGTGAAATATGAAAGCCCTACCAATTACCAATCGAAAGTTATGGCCAATATTAAAGTTTTTAAAAAAGTAGGTCAAATGCCAAGGTCAAGGTCAAAAATTATGGTACCGCTAAAAAGGTCTTGTGACAAGGAATGCACATGTGAAAAATGAAAGCGCTATCTACTACCAATCGAAAGTTATGGCCAATGTTAAAGTTTCTAAAAATTTTTAAAAAAGTAGGTCAAACGTCAAGGCAACAAGGTCAAAAATTATGGCACCACTAGAAAGGTCTTGTGACAAGAAATGCACATGTGAAATATGAAGCTCTACCACTTATCAATTGAAAGTTATGGCCAATGTTAAAGTTTTTAAAAAGTAGGTCAAACGTCAAGGTCACGAGGTCAAAAATTTTTGTACACTAGAAAGGTCTTGTGACAAGGAGTGCACACGTGAAATATGAAAGCCCTATCACTTACCAATCAAAAGTTATGGCCAATGTTAATGTTTTTAAAAATTTTGATAAAAGTAGGTCAAAGGTCAAGGTCATGAGGAATGCTGAAAAAATCTGAAACCTGAGTGAAAAAATCTGAAATCCCTATCACCCCTTCCAAAAATGTCATTTTTACAACTTTCAGACAAAAACAAGTAACTTTGAAAAACACATTTTAAAACAAAAAAATCTGAAATCTGCCAAAAATCTGAAAAGTCTCATGCCTGCATAAGGAAGCAGTCGGGTTTTCTTATGAAATTCTGTTTTATGCCTTTAGGTGTACCCGGACAGATCAGTCTGTTCAGTCTCACAGTCGTGCATCAATTGAAATTTAATCATTTCAGCTCAAAACAAAGATTAACACCGAGGCGACTCTAATGAGTACCCACAATCCATTTGTGAGCAAAAATACGAAAAATACTGTATACCCTGTAAACCCCAGTTTAACTGTATTAAAGTGGGATTTAAGGAATTTAAATGCATAAAGGTAAGTTTTCGTTTTTCTTATCTAAGACTGAACAGGAGCCACCCAGACATGTATACCTTTTTGTGGTTGTGATTGTAGAGCTATATAATGCAATTATCGATAACAAATGACATGCCAATAAACACTCTACGCCTTCGTTAATCGATTATCAGGCTACCGGTTATTGAAATCCTATAATATAATTATCGATAACAACTGACATTCCAATAACCACTCAACCCCCTTTGTTAATCGATTATCAAGCTACCGGTTATTGAAATCCAAACCTGAAGTCATTAATTATAAGTCAAGATAATAAATAAATAAATAAACAAAAACTGCTTTACGCATACTGATCGCCAAAGACACTGATAAGCCTGTGCATCCGCAAAGACTGACCAGGATGCTTAAATGGCAGAATCTCTCCAGTATTTATTATATGAATCCTGCTTTCAGTGAGTCCTTTAATTAAATCAGTGTTAGATCAAAGACACAGTTGTCCTCTCATCTACCCTTTAATCCATCCTGCCTCCATTTTTGGAGAGACAGATAATGTAAAGATAAAGATGGTTTGTGTGCTTGTTTTGAGGTTTAACGTTCCTGCCAACACTATAGTTCATTTTAGATATGTTGGTTCCGATTTTGTCGGACTTGAGATGAATGACATCTCAAGCCCTGCCACCCAACTCGCACTACTTTTCCTGTGCATGCTAAGAGCTAAGCGCTTTACCATTACTCATGTGCGGTTTGTTTCTGCTCTGCGTGGAAGCATCATGCAAAACATATATTTCTTCAAGCTCCAGTGGTCGGGGGCGAAAGACGAAGACGGATGGATGGACGGATGGACGATAGATAGATAGATAGATAGATAGATAGATAGATAGATAGATAGATAGATTTATAACCAACTGAAATTATATTTCTAGATTTTATACATTCTTATTAAAGTTTAATCTAAATTATAGGGTATTAAATAAAAATTCAGCAGTTCAGCATTTTAGTCCCCTTTAGCTGATCAGCTGGTTGCTGAATTCAGCCAATAATTCAGCGTTTTAGTCTCACCCAAGTTTTGCAAGCAAGCTGATAGATAAGTTTGGAACATGTTTGGGCCACAGCTCCCTTCTCTAATACACACAAACACTGACATGAAACTGGTCAGGCACACTTTCACACTCCATTTGATTAATTGGTGTCACTCACACTTGTTATCAAAACACAGTTATGACTTCTTAAAGTGACATAATTAAGAACAATAAACAGGGGGATTAGCCGTCAACCATAAAGGTGGACTGTCAAATAGGCAACAATTTATTGCTAAAAAGTGTCTAAAATAGTTCTTATTTTAACAGGCTTTTTTTTTGGTAAATTTCAGAGATATTTGTACCAAAACATTTACCCTATCTGAAAATGGGCATGGCGCTGAAAAAAAAGGCATGGCGCCACACCACGCTGGGGGAAAACACTACATCTTGTACACTTGTACCAGAGAAAACAGTGCTTTTGTCTGGCTGGACCAGTGACATCATGACTCTCCCCCCATTGAACCAGACACTTCACCAGCAAATTTTGGAGCACGTTCAATACGCCAAATATCTTGGTATCACCACCACTGACAATCTTCATTGGGGTCAATATATTTCAGAGATAACAACATCTAAAGCAACCAGGACTTTAGGATTCCTTAGACGTAATTTGGCCTTTGCACCAAGGCAGACAAAGGATGTTGCATATAAAACATTGGTTTGCCCTCAAAATTGAGTATGCATCACCCATTTCAGCAGGTGGAGAAGATGCAGAGGACAGCTGCTCGACGGGACTGCTGGCTATAGCGAAATAGAAGTAGCGTCAGTGACATGCTTAACAAGCTAGAGTTGCCGTTCCTAGAGGCCTGTCGTGACCAGTCCCATTTAACCTTTTTCTATAAGATACACTCTGATACAGTGTCTATTAATAAAGATAGGTACTTGACCCCTGCAACAGCGTCAACCCAAACAAGGGTATCAAAAGTTAACAACTCACAATATCGGAGGTACCGGTCCTGCAGCGATGCCCTGAAAAAACTCATTCTTTCCCAGAACTTCCCTCTTCTACAGCGGTTTAGCAGTACTCGTGTGTGGGTTGGTTTCAGCTCAGCATGGAAGCATCATGCAGCCCATAGGGTTCGCCGGTCATCCGGGTACTTTCGTTTGTCACGTGATAGCAACGAGCACGCGGGTGAATACAAACGCCATTTTGAATAAGCAAATAGTGTAAATAAAACCCAAGTCACTAGCATATTTCTTACAATTTTGATGAAACATGCCAAAAATCTGTAGTGCAGGTGGTTGTACAAATCATCATTTACAACTGGATAAAAAGCTATCGTTCTATCAGTTCCCAAATGGAGAAAAACATCCAGAGAGATGGTCTCGGTGGATAAGGGCTTGCAGTCGCCAGAACACTGATGGTTCAGACTGGATTCCTACATCAAAATATGTTTACATGTGCAGTGAACATTTTATAACAGGTAATTGATTCACAATACATTATTCTTTGGGCCATGCTTTGTTGATAATGAACTGAAATTGTCCTTTCTATTGGTAAAATTGTCTGTTGATTTCTCTCTAGCAACACGAATTCGGCACGAACTAGTGCTCGTATTTCTCCCTTTCAACAACATTTCTGCACTTACCGAGGCGATCCCTTGGAACATCACCACAGGTGTTGGATGGGTGACTAAATTTAGAAATTGATTGTAATTAACTTTAAAGTGTAGAAAAAAAAAACTCCTTACTGGGTGTGCTAAAGAAGATGAACAGGGGTCCTAAAATGAATGCCTCTGATCTAAAGGTCAAAACAACAACAAGGTCTTTAGAATGTGTGCCTTGTAAATGAACTAACAAACTAGCCTGTCCCCTTAGCCTTGGCATAACCTCGGATCTGGGTTCACACTATTTGCAGAAATGACATATGACATGCAAACAGTATGGACCCAGATCAGATGAGCAGTCTGATCTGGGTCCACACTGTTTGCAGAAATGACTTAAAGCTACCAGCAGTCAACGATTTTTTACAGACAAACAGTGTGGACTCAGATCAGACAGCTCCTCTTAGCAATCTGATCTGTGTTATTTTGACAATAAACAGAATGTCAAACCTACCTTGACACTTGGATAGAGTATATTTCCCCGAGTCCATGACACCTCCGAATACACAACACTTGACACTAGTCCGTAGACATCGGTTATCAGGCAGCTGTTATTTCACTAAATGGAAATTTCCCGCCTCGTTATTCTTTACTTTTAATCATTTTTACTTACAGTAACATGCATTTTCAGGTTAAAAAAACGATTTTATTCAATGTAATTGATAGCGATCTAAAGGGTAATTGCCGGTTGCTCTGTTATTGTTTTCACCTAAAAAAATGGCGGCCTATCGGTTGCTACGGGCAGTGACATCACGCCGGCGAACCCTATCTATTTCTTCAAGCCACAATGGGCGTGGGCCGTCCCATCTGACTGAGGAGTGAGGTAATGGCCAATTGTGACCGACTCAGTATAGATAGATAGATACCTGTCGTTCGATCAAAGGTTGATTAACCATTGGTTAACCACAGTTGATGCTGCTCATAGACTCAAGCTTTTTGTAAAAGCTAATACTACAGTCATGTAGGCTAATTCTGCGCATCTGCCAATTCGACGCATTTGGATTATTTCAAATTTAAATGAACCAGAAACAATGTTTTCATTTTTCTTTGACAGGTATCAAAACAAGGCTTCAAATATTATTTTGGATGAGACTTGGGCTGTAAACTGGGTGAAAGAAATGCATTTTTTGTTTTTATCTGAATCAGGCTTAATGAGCGCCACAGGCCCTTACCTAATTTTGATTTTTTTTTACAGATATCAATTTTTTTTTCAACCAAATGGACCGTCAGCTTTTAATAAACACGTGACAAATCAAGTATAACAACAAAACATCTTTCCTTGTCTAAAATATTGTATCTTGACTGGATGTTATTGTTCGGGTGCGCGGAATTAGCAGACAAATTTGATAGTGTCTTAACATGGGGGTGTGTCTTTTTATAGACAGACCACAACATAACTGCACCAGAGAAATTAATGGATGCTATTGTCTTTTAACAAGCTAAGACAACTGTATAGCATAGTGCTGCAAAATAGGTTTTGGATCCCTGGAATGGTTGAAACAAAAGCTCAAAGTCTTAAGTGCGCAGAATTAGCCTACAGCACTGTATAGTTTAATCTAAGTTTTCACAATCTACGCTCACCAAAACTTAACAGCCGCAGCTGCTTGAAGCGGGTTAGGCTGATCTTGGTAGATTTCAAGACACGCTCTGTCTATAATTTCGAGGCCTGCATATTCCCAATCATCAGAATCAGTGGAATTTTTATTTTCCTCAGTTTCTAACCCACTTGTCGCCATTTGTTTATTATTCACCGTTTTATCCGAATCGGCCAACAATGGATTGAATGGGGTGCGTAAATTTACCGGAAAGGACCAGAAAGGACCTGATTACCGGAAAGGACCGGAAAGGACCTGTTTCTACCCAGTTTCCTCCCTATTTCATGCTATTTTTTATTGTATGCACCCTAACTACACTGCTTTCATCGTTAACCACATACTACATGTTGTTTTTTTTTTTGCATAAAAAAGTTGATTTTTGAAATCAGAGTGCCCAGTGCCTGCCTCAGTTTAATGTGGAACGGATTTAATTGCAGAAGGTCTGTACATATTCTGTATCTATACCTATTTGCTAGTTTGACCATGAAATATTATTTACTGTTTTAATTTAGGCCAAGAAGTGCAGTTGTCAGCTTCTGGCGACAGACTTTACGCTACATAACCACATATGCATACACAGGCCCTGGAAAGGTGTGGATAGGTCAACTGAACTGGTTGACATGACCGTAATATTGTTGAATGAGCTGTTAAACTCTGAGTAATTATTTCAATAACCAGCCATTCCCTTCGTTCCACCCAGTCATGAAAGGGCAGCTTTCAGTTTCTGTCGAAAGAATTTACTATATAACCCAGCACCAGAAAAGTGGATCGCAAGACTGACCGGCCGCGACATGACCTTTACAGTGTTGACTGGGCTTACAGGTACTAATGTATGTTTTAGCCTGAGCTCTGTGTAAGAACTTCAAGCAGTCCCAATATTTAATCAAGCCCTGGGGAGGGGGTGCATTTGTGTCCTCATTGGTAACATGTTTTCAGTTTTCAATGACCTTAATAATGTTGACTGGGCTTACCAGTTTTCATGTCTTTGTAACTCTGCTCTGCGTTAGAACATCATGCAGTCCTTATATTTCTTCAATTCCCGGTGGGTGGGGGCGCTCTTAGTGTGTCAAACTTAAGTCATTTGGATCACGTATTCAGTTTTTTAAAATGACCTTTAAAGTGTTGACTTGGCTGACCAGTACTCATTTGTGGTTTTGCAGCTCTGCGTCTGCATAATATGCAGTAAATCTATATCTTCAATCTTCGGAGGGCGACGGCGCACATTTCGTAAGACAATAAGTAAATAGGAACACATGTTCATTATTCATTTTTAATGAACAACAGGAATTATTATATACAAGCCAGTGCATGAAAAAATCCACGAAAAGGATTGAGCGGCCATCCCGTATCTTCTACAAAAGGACCAACTTTGTGACTGTTAAAAAATGTCCTTAAGACCACTTTTGGTCAGCCCAAACCCAGCCAGCAGGGAATGCCGGGCCATCGTCGGGCCGATAGCGGTACGACGTGACAACGCTATCGGCCCGACGTTGGTCCGCTGTTTTGTGCTTGCAGGGAAGGTGGTCTTATTCATGGACTGTTCACAAATGTCCAGCCAGCAGGGAATGCCGGGCAATCGTCGTCTTATTTTATAAATTATAATGTATAGACATAAATCATGGACTGTTCAAAAATGTCTTTAAAGTTCACTTTTGAACAGCCCAAAGGTGATTTTGTTTCATAAATTTTATTGAATATTCAAATATACCGCCAACGCCCGTCATTCGATACCGCTAGATCAAAGTCGTTAAAGTATATTACACTTGTTTATAATCTAATTATCTTAGGTGTGGATGATCGACTGATCTTAGGTGGGGATAATCTAATTATCATAGGTGTGGATAATCTAATTATCATAAGTGTGGATAATAATATTACCATAGGTGTGGATAATCTATTTATCTAAGGTGTTGACAAGACGATGTATTGGTCGTGTATTAAGTAGGTGTTAATGGTCGAAATAAATAAATAAATAACCAAAAGGTTATCAAAAACTTTAGTAGTTATAGCTATTTAATATTTATTTAAGAATTAACTAGCAAGCTATAAAAAAGATAAAGAAAAATAGGAAAAAAAAAAATAGAAAATTATGGGTCCTTTCCGGTCCTTTCTGGTAATCAGGTCCTTTCTGGTCCTTTCCGGTAAATTTACGCACCGGATTGAATTCTGACGATAGACCGAAACGGTCGGTCAGGAACGCTGCTATTCTCCCTGTACATCAATGATATTTCCACTGAAATTGACTCAGAAATAAGGCTGTTCGCAGACGACTGTGTTTGCTGTCGGGAAATCAGAGATACTGAGGACTCAATGAAACTTGAGAAGGATACAGATAGATTAGGATGTTGGGCACGAAAATGGAGCATGAGATTTCAACCCGTTAAATGCAATATTATGCAGATAACTAGGAAGAGAATAAATAAAATTGAGGCTTCTTACACCTTAGAGGGAACGGTCCTCGAAAGTGTGAATTCCATTAAATACCTTGGTGTGACAATCACTCACGATTTCAGAATCAGATGGAATACACACATTAGCAACATGTGTACAAAGGCGAATAGAACACTTGGTTTCCTGAGGCGAAATCTTTATCAGTGTCCTCAGGATGTGAAAGAGACAGCATATAGGGGACTTGTTCGCCCAATCTTGGAATATGGTAGTAAATAAGAATGAGCTCTATTTGTGTTGTATCTTTATTGACATCTGACAATGATCAAGATCTGAAAATAGACATACAACATATTAAACTAAACGTATAATCCTCTATCTCCCCCCAAGTCTTTTCGTTGAGAATTATGAAACAAAGACTGACCAAAAACTAACAACTTAGAACTAGAGTCACGGCAGTAATGTCTGGATGTACATGGTGTATACCTAAATGTAATAGGTAACCATGATGTGACTGATAATTCACTTGCTGCTGCTAAATAAAGTCTTTTTAACACAAACTCTGTTAAGTACCATGTACTGTCTGTGATGAAACAAATACCCTTCGTATGCTATTTGAATTACAAAAACATATAATAAAGCCTCATTCGGCAATAGTAATTGAATCACCTAATAGTACCCCGTAGTTGGAAAATATTGGTCCTTTCCAAATGAAAACAAAAGGAAAATATAAATGATATAAACTGTCACTGTGAACAATGTTTGAAAGTGAACACAAAAATAACCTAGTGATTTGTCGTCTTCTCCATCATGTCCATAACATAGTCTTTCTGCCAGTCTGGTGGTCGAGTTGCCCTACTTGACCGACGAGGGGTTGGTGGTTTATCTACACTCTGGACTTTACTGTTGTCAGTAAACTGAGGAGGCCTGGGGCTCTCAGCAGGAATTTGAGCCTGCAATCTGGAATCATTGGGCATGTCAAAACTCAACTGGCGCTTGGCATTCTGACCCACAGAAGACCGTGGTGTGTCAATGCTATGAGCAGGTGTCTGAGCAGGCACAGGTACAACAGGTGTTGGAGTCTGGTGGGATGAAGGGACCATGGAGGGTGTGGCCAGGTCAGAAGAACCAAGGTCTTTGTGCGGACTAGGTTTGGACTCTGAGTTAGATGGTATAGTGGTTGACCGATGGAATCTGAGGTCATTTTCAATTGTAAGTTTATGTGCTGGTAACTGAACAGGAGTATATTTGCGAAGGAATTTTCGGTTACGAAGTGTAACACGCCTGGAACCATCAACACATACCACATACTGATCATACTGACGGACCTCGATTACAACACCTGTCCTGTCCCATTTACGGGGATGGGGACCATTTTGATTCTGGAGGCGGACATGGTCACCAACAACAAGGGGTGGTAGCCGTTTGGTATGTTCCACTAACTTCTCTGCACAACGCATATGTCTATTCCGAAGTGCTTCTTCTCGTGCAAGTGAAGTGGATAGCCAAGTCTCATGTGGTTGGTATTTGCCTGGAGGTATAGGGATGAAATCTCTGATTGGTCGGCCGAATATGCACATGGCTGGTGAAAGTTTCGTATCCCTGTCTGGAGTGTTGCGATATTGTAACATTGCTCGCTGAAATTTGTCAGTATCAATTAAACCTGTGTCACTGGTATTGTCCATCAAAAGGCGTTTAACCGTCTTCACTCCAATCTCAGCGCGGCAGTTGCTATGTGGGAATGCTACTGATGATAACCTGTGATGGACACCCCAGTCTTGGAGGAACTGTCGTGTAATCGTGGCAGTAAATTGAGGACCACCATCAGAAGCAAGCTCGTCGGGAATTCCATATGTGACAAAGACCCGTCTGAGACACGAAATAAGCCCTTCAGCACCATGGAGAGACCTTTCCACAATGGGCCAATTGGAGTATCGATCCACAACTACCAGATAATCATGACCTTTATATGTGAAGTAATCAGCACAGATGCACTGGAAGGGGTATTCCGGTGTTGTTGGTGGTATAGGTGGCGCACTTGGGTTCGACGGAGCATTGCGGTTGCAGTGATTACAGTTGACCCGCATCTCAGTAATTGCTGGAGTAATTCCCGGCCAAAACACTGAAGACTCTGCTCTTGCAATCATTGAGGTAACACCTTGGTGTGCAGCGTGAAGACAACTTAGGACTTCCTCCCTCAGAGACTGTGGGATTACAATACGGTCTTTATATAGTATAACTCCATCAACCGTTGAAAGGTCATTCCGAAACTGAAATAAATCTCGTAAGGCTTTAGGCATCTCATTACGGACTTCTGGCATGCCATTCTCTATGAGGTCAAGCAATGTGAGCATATCTGGTTCACTAGTCGTAGCTGTACGAACTCTATCCCATGTAATGGCTTGAATACTAAGTGCATTAAGTGTAGAAATGGCCGTTGATATAACAATTTCTTCTGAATCAATGTCAGAGCAGCCGGATGCTACAGTGGCAACATCATCAGGGAGGATAAGTTTCACTGGATCACTAATAGGATGTCTGGATAGGCAATCTGTGGCAAGATGCTTGACTCCTGGGATGTGCATCATGTGAAACCTATAGCGCAGGGTCTTCTCCTTCAAGTTTCGCAGACGTGTATTGGAGATAGCTTCAAGTGATCTGTCATTGAAAATCTTGAGCAGTGGTTTGTGGTCTACAACGATGATGAGATTGGAGCAACCAAGTACAAAGTATCTGGCCTTTTCTAGCGCGTCTGCAACTGCCAGTGCCTCACCTTCTATAGGTGCGTAGCGTGCCTCTGCTGCATGCGTAAATCTGCTACCCACGAGAGTAATCTTCCAGCCCATCGGACAGCAGAATGGCTTGACTTCTTCACAAGAACAGTGCTTCTGTAACAACCAAAATCCTATTCCAGTCTTAGACCAGTCTGTAGCTAGGCAAGTTGGTTTGGATGGATCAAAAATTCGAACACCTTCTTCTATGTCTCTCGTGATCACACTTTTAGACTCTTCAAATATGCTTTGGAGCTCATCATTCCATGTGAAGCGTGTACCTGGTTTCAGAAGTTCACGGAACGGAAGCATGCGTTCTGCCATGCTGAATGCATACGAGACCTGATTTAGTAACCCGAACCATGAGCGAACGTCAGTTATGTCCTTGGGTGTGGGGAAGTCTAGGATAGCACGTAAGTATCGTCGGCATGGTCGGACATCCGTTAGAGAAATTTCGAACCCAGCAAACTCCACAGTATCAGCTCCAAACACAAATTTGTCAGGGTTGAGAACAATACCATTTCTTCCGCACACATCAAGCCACTGTGCAGCCTGGTGGAAGCTCTCCTCCAGTGTATCAGACCACAACAAAGCATCATCCACACATTTGGTCTTGTCTGGGATGTCAGCGACGATTTCGTCGTAGCGTCTAGTGTAGCCATCGCCGGATGCGATGTAGCCTTGCGGTGCTGTCTTGTAACGGTATCTGCCCCAAGGAGTGATGAATGTTGTTAAGTGACGACCTTCCTCACATATCGGAACGCTGTGGTAGCCATTCCATGCATCAAAGACTGTCTTCTTCTTTCCAGCTGGAACAGACCGGGCTTGAAGGAAAGGCGAGGGTGTGTGGTGCGTCTCACGGGTCGCATGGACATTGAGGGCCTGAAAGTCGACCGTTCGTCTTGGCTTCCCAGTCTTCTTCGCACAAACCACCATTCTGTGACACCATGTCACCGGGTCACCAATAGGCACCTGTTCAAGAACTCCTAATCTAACATCCTGGTCAAGGCCTGCCTTAACATCTTCCCGCCAGTGTAATGGTACAGGTACGGGGGTGTGATGAGCAACAGGTTTAGCATTAGGATCAACCATTAACTTCATCGGAGGACAGTCCATTAGTGGTAACTGCTGATGATCACAGGTGTTAAAAGTGCTGGATTTATAGTATTCAAGAAGATACTCCTGTAGTTTACCACGGTTTGTGTCAGAAGCCGGGAATGGTAGGTCACTGGGTAATGGAGGAGGGGGCCGGCGAACAGGGCAACCACATGGGGCAGCGATGTGATCATGGACGTTAGCAGTATTATAAGACTTAGTGTTGATAGCATGCACCTGGGGGAAACTCTCAGATATGATTCCAAGGGCGACACATGCCTCCCTACTTAAAAATAACTTGTCTGTCGAGTCAGTCACATATGTCATTTGTCTGGTCTCTACAGTATGTCCTGTGTGATCCGTGCTAGAAATACCAAGCAAAATGGCTCCAAGGATTTGAATGCCATCATCGTTAGCGGTGTGCATACGCATAGCTACTGGTAGCAAATCAGATTCACGTAAACCAAGGCGGTGAATGACCTTAAGTCCAGCTAAACAGCTCTGACAGCCAGTATCGGCCATTGCAGATACAGAGACAGAAAGAGAACTAATATGCTTATCACCAAAACCTAGCTCAGCATAATCTTGTGAATGAGTTTGAACAGTTACATTTATAAATGGCTGTGGTTTTGAGCTTCTACGGATCCAAGTGTCTGATTCATTATCGTACACATGATGGTCAAGGGGTACGGTGTGATTACTCTTTGTAACAGAGCATACATTGTCCATTGTTGGACCGACGTCCCGTGAAGATAGATCAAACAATTCCATTGTTGGATCAACCTCCCGTGAAGACTGATCAAACAATGTACATAAAGCATCAAACACTGCATTTTCATGATCTGGATCCCTGGGTGGTTGACGACGTGCTTTACGAGCTGTGTAGTCTTTACTTCGACCATAGACATCATCTTTGCTACGACATACAGTTTCGAAATGGTGTTCACGCTTACAATGTTCACATCTGTGACCATATGCTGGACACTGAGTACGGCGAATCCTAGCTGTGCTTTGCTTCCCATGTCCACGCTTACCACAATATGTACACAGTTCTGAATCATGATCAGCTTTGTTGGGTTTCTGTTGTTTAGTCTTCTTATATGAACTAAATGTAGCAGCTTCGACAGAGTCCAGAAGACGAGAGGCAGACCTTTTACCTGCCTCCTTGGCCTCCACGAATTGAAACACATCCTCCAGTGACATTTCTTGGTTCTTGTCGCCAAGGAGGTCCATCTGAATTTCGGGATCTACCAGGCCCCGGCTTAACACGTCTCGCATAATGGCATCCGTATAGTTCACATCTGCATCACATCCAGGGCACTTGATTGTGAATCTACAAATATCAGCCTGTCCACGAATTCTTGCGCCAAAACTCCTTACAGTTTCCTCACGATCTTGGCGCATATTGTGCAAAGTTACCCTGGCCACCATAGTGTTCTCTTCACGTACAGCTAATTTACGAATGGCTGTCAGAACTTCAGCCTCCGTTTTATCCGTAAGGCTGCCACTTGCTGCCCTAGTGAGGTCCTTTCGGAGTGGCTCATCACAGCACTCCAGCAGTTGAATCACCTTATCGCGACCAACTACTTTTGTGGCATCCACATAGTCCTTCCAACGAGATGTGAAATACGCCCAGTCCTCGCTTGTTCCAGCGGCGGTTAATGTGGGTCGTCGAACTCGTTCTACATTGGCAGCTAGTGGGGCGGGTGCAGGTGCCGCCAAGTGTGTGGCACTGTGTGCTGTTATAAGCGCTGCTACAATTGCGGCGTCTAGATCTGCAGTCTTGTACTCGCACCCCGGGACTGGGCATGCTACCTCTGGCATTGTGAGTGTATATAGTGTCAAATCGGTATCTTGATCATAAATAAGAATGAGCTCTATTTGTGTTGTATCTTTATTGACATCTGACAATGATCAAGATCTGAAAATAGACATACAACATATTAAACTAAACGTATAATCCTCTAGGTAGTTGCATCTGGGACCCAAGTTGAGTGGTCCCCAATGAAGAAATTGAAAAAGTTCAGAATAGAGCTGCTAGATTTGTAACAAGCAATTACTGCTTTGAAACTGGGAGCATGACTGGAATTCTAGGAAAATTAAGATGGGAGTCTCTCAAGAAAAGGAGAAGAGACAGTAGACTCATACTCTTATACAAAGGTCTAAAGGGTGCTGCCAGCATTCCAACGGATGACCTTGTTCCCCCAGCTAGGACTCGACTGCAAGAAACACTGAAATGCTGGAGCAAAAGAAAAAACAACAGTTAGACTCCGATGGGCCCAACCAGAGACAGAGCATCAGGCACCAACCAACATTACCTTGAATTAGATCTCTCTAATTCTCAATAAGCCTTTACGTTGGAACCGCCATAGAATCTGAGGCCTGACCCACCGGCGTGCAATTAAAGAGGGAAGCAAAGTTGCCAACCGTAAATAGGTTAACTACCATGCATGCAGTCTGTCGTATAATATCCATGTTGTACCCAATCTTTTTATATCGAAGAATGATTTTACGAAATTGGGTGCTAAAGTCTTTGCGGTTATATATTTTTCTGAATTTATATACTAAGTCACCGTAAAATTCGGGTTACGATAGACCTTGTTGCAGAAGAGATTTAAGTCCAATATTGAATTTTTAAATTAAATCAGAATGGCGTCTATAAAAGTTTGAAAAGGCTTTGCGTAGTTTATGGTACCGATAACCCTGATTAAGAAGTTTAGCCGTTAATAATTTATTACGAGTGTTGAAGTCAGTTACATGACTACACACTCTAGCAAATCGAATTAATTGCGAAATATAAACGCCATAGGATGGCGCACAAGGAACATCACCCTGCCGCAGGATTGTGGCCACGTAAAATCGATTTAAGCCCCTAGTGGAATTCGTTTCCGCTGACCGTTCGAAGTTGGTTCTTCTGTCGCGGTTTATTTTTGTTATTTGGGTGTTTGTGTCGCTTGTGTTATTTTATTTTGGATAGCCTATTGGCCATTTTGTGGGAAAGTAACTGTCCTTTTGGCTTTCCGCTGTTGGTGTTTCCATTAGGGTCTGTTGTTTCATGTAAGTGTGTCTTTCCCTTTGGTGTCTCTGATGGGAGCTGTGGGTTGATTGTATCGATTCCTGATCTATCTATCTATCTATCTATCTATCGGAACTGGAAAACGATTCAGAATCTGTTTGGGTTAAGGTTTTTGCAAACAAAACTTCCCACTTTATTGCAAGTTGGTACCGACCACCTAACGACACTGTCGAAAACTTCCACTTATTTAAAGATCAGCTTGATCGCATTAAGTCTCAGAATAAGGGTAAAAAACTTCCTGCAGTACATGTCTTAGGCGACTTCAACTTCAGAGAGAGTGTTTGGCCAGATAGGCTCAGCAAACAAGGCACGATGCTGAGTCCGTCAGAGGGACAGGTGTTGGTCGACATCATGAATGATCATGGCTTGGAACAGGTTGTTGACTTCCCTACTCGAGATAGAAACACTTTGGATTTGATTCTTACAACTTTGCCAGGACAGTTTGGGGATATTCAATCCCCGGACAAACTAAGTGATCATGATATTGTCTCTGGATTTTTGAAAATCTTCATACCACCTATAAAGAAACCTCGTAGAAAGGTGTACTTATATCAAAAGGGTGACTATGAAACTATGAGGAAGGATGCCCTAAAATTTGCAAGAGAGAAATACTTTAATGGTCATTCAGACGCTCGGTCTGTCCAGGAGAACTTTGATTTGATAAAGTCTTTCATTCAAGCTTCGTCCGAAAATCATATCCCCTCCAAAACTAGCAGGTCTGTATCTTCAATTCCTTGGATCACACCAGAAATAAGAAGAAAAATTCGGAGGAGAAATAAGATTCATGCTAAGGCAAAAAAGTCGAAAAGTGGTAAACTCAGAGCAAAATTTGAAAACTTGAGACGAGAAATTAAAAATGACATCAAAAATCAGCATGATCAGTATGTAAATAACTTGGTAGGTGATGTAAAGGCGAATCCCAGAGACTTCTACAGATATATCAATAGCCAGAAGAAAGATAGGCAAGGTATCCCACCCCTTAATAAAAGAGGAGGGAACGGGGTCGCTGAATCGGACTCTGAAAGGGCAGAGGAATTGGTTGGTCAATTCAATGATGCATTTAATAAAACTGAGTTCAACGAGGTTCCATTGACTGGAAGATCGGCCCCTTTCATGGAAAATATTGTTGTATCCTCTGCGGGAGTGATCAAATTACTTAAAGGCTTGAACCCTTCTAAAGCTTTAGGGCCTGATGAGCTTCATCCTAGAGTCCTGAAGGAACTAGCAAACGAGTTAGGTCCAGTTTTTGCTCATCTTTTCCAACAATCTCTCGATACGGGTGAAATTCCCAAAGAATGGCTCCTAGCGAACATCTGTCCACTTTTCAAAAAAGGGGACAGGGCTCTTGCTCGTAATTATCGCCCGGTGTCACTGACCTGTGTTCTATGTAAATTGCTTGAACACATAGTCTGCTCAAACATCATGGCCCACTTGGATGAACATAAACTTTTGTCAGACAGACAACATGCATTTAGGAAAAGGCATAGTTGCGAAACTCAGTTGAGCACGGTTATTAATGATTGGGCAAAAATCCTGGACAAAGGGGGGCAGGTGGACACATTTATTCTGGACTTTGAGAAGGCTTTTGACACCCCTCCTCATGAACTACTTAAATCCAAATTATTTGGTTATGGAATTGGTGGGAAGACTCTTAAATGGATAGATTCCTTCCTTTGCCACAGAAAACAGCGTGTTGTTGTTAATGGTGAATCTTCAGTATGGGCGCCAGTTTTGTCTGGAGTCCCACAAGGGACCGTTCTTGGTCCTCTATTGTTCTCCCTGTACATCAATGATATTTCCACTGATATTGACTCAGAAATAAGACTGTTCGCAGATGACTGTGTTTGTTACCGGGAAATTAGAGATACAGATGACTCACTGAAACTTCAGGCTGACATAGATAGATTAGGATGTTGGGCCAGAAAATGGGGCATGAGATTTCAACCAGTTAAATGCAATATTATGCAGATAACAAGGAAGAGATCTAATAAAGTTGAGGCTTCTTACACCTTAGAGGGAACGGTCCTCGAAAATGTGAATTCCATTAAATACCTTGGTGTGACAATCACTCACGATTTGAGATGGAATACACACATTAGCAATATGTGTACAAAGGCGAATAGAACACTTGGTTTCCTGAGGCGAAATCTTCATCAGTGTCCTCAGGATGTGAAAGAAACAGCATACAGGGGACTTGTTCGCCCAATCTTGGAATATGGTAGTTGCATCTGGGACCCAAGCGGAGTGGTCCTAAATGAAGAAATTGAAAAAGTTCAGAATAGAGCTGCTAGATTTGTAACTGGAAATTATTGCTTTGAAACTGGGAGCATGACTGGAATTCTAGGAAAATTAAGATGGGAGTCTCTAAAGAAAAGGAGAAGAGACAGTAGGCTCATACTCTTATACAAAGGTCTAAAGGCAGCTGCCAGCATTCCAACAGATGACCTTGTTCCCCCAGCTAGGCATTGTAGAAAACACCATTCAATGACGTTTCAGACCCTTACTGCAAGAACGGATATTTATAAAGAATCGTTTTTCCCCCGAACCATTAGAGATTGGAATGCCCTTCCCGATTCTATTATTTTGACGGCTGAAGGTGCTGAGGATTGTGTAGCTAAGTTTACATCTTTGGTTAGAGCTAGGGACTAACTTCCCATATCACAGGTCCTGGTGTATGAATGTCATTTGACGTGTCACCAGTAACAATTCTGATTCTGATTCTGATCTATCTATCTATCTATCTATCTATCTATCTATCTATCTATCTATCTATCTATCTATCTATCTACCTTTCTTTCTATCTATCTATCTATCTATCTATCTATCTATCTATCTATCTATCTATCTATCTATCTATCTATCTATCTATCTATCTATCTATCTATCTATCTATCTATCCCGTCCGTTGGTATACTCACAAGTCCGTCCGTCTGTCAATCCAGGCACCACTCCGTCCGTTTAACCATCCATCCCATTTCCCGTTTTACCCATCCGTCCGTTTACCCATCCATCCCGTTTGTACCCCTACAAAAAATTTAACTGGGGCGAAACGACCCACGGGCGAAACGACTCACGGGCGAAGCACAACTTATATGGGCCATCCCAAAATAAGGGCGAAACGACTCGGCGAAACGACCCTCGGGCGAAACGACCCGGATTCGGTCATTTACGGTGTATTGCGGTTAATATAAATAGCTAAGAACCATGGTTTTAGTAAAAAAATATACAAATAAACTAATGTTCAAATATACATAGATATACGTAGATTATTAATTTAATTTTTATTATATAATATTATTTTGGCAATTTCTAAAAACTACAAAACTCTGGAAGCAATCAACTTGAGATTAAATCAAGGAAGGAAAATGGCGTCAAAGTTTGCCATGCAGTCACATTTCGACTTTGAATGTGGATAAACATTGTGATAGACAGGCTGTTTCAACAGATTTACTGACCTTTCATCTCTACAATCATGTCTAGTTTAACTGATTTATGCCTCTACGAAGATGATGGGGATATTTCAGATTTGCAGTTACTTGTTGCATTCAATGAACTTCGTCACAGGGAAAAAATTGAGGGTTCAAAAAAGGTCACCCAGACTTGGAGGATGAAAGAAAGAGTAGGCAGTTATTGTTACACGATTTTGAATTTATTCTGTTCACCATAAGGCCTTTGGACAACTCTCACTGGGACAACTGTCGGCATAATCCCATTATTTGGATCGCGATCCAAATTAATATTCAGAATTTTATTTTGTAGTGAAAGCACGTCATTACTAAATAGTCGGAACTACTTTCAAGTCCATTAATTTCGACTAGACATCGTTACTTTCTGTTTCGATATATATCTTGTTGCAACGTCAAATCGTTGTCGATACTACGGCGGCCCACTTGACGCCTAGGACCTTTTCTAAGTTTTTTCTACCTTTTTTGTTTCACCATAACACTTGTAAAGATTTAGTAACTGACCGATCCAAATAACAGGAGTATAATATAGAACAAGAGCATATCTTGTATTGCAATATTAAAAGTAAAATCCTGGAGTAAAATATTGCCACGCAAGGGGAAGTTTCCCCGGGAAAAGGGTTTTCTATGGGGATAATCCATCAGAAAATGGGGCTTGGCATCTTTTGGGTTTAGTGTCTTAAAATGTCAAGTAATAAGGAAATTGGCTTTTCAAATAGGCGATCCAAATAACAGGAGTATTATCTATCTATCTATCTATCTTCTGATACTGCGTCAGTCACATTTGACCATTACCGCAGGTGTATATTACATACACTCCAGGTTTTGCAGGATGAAAGCCTACACAGTAATCATGTAATTACGGTAGGGATCTTTAACCTGCACAGGGGATGGTTCTCCCTGCACAGGGGGCCTCCAGTTAACGTCCCGATCCGAAGGACGGTGCACCTTATGACTTGCTTGAACACATAGTCTGCTCAAACATCATGGCCCACTTGGATGAACATAAACTTTTGTCAGACAGACAACATGCATTTAGGAAAAGGCATACCGTATTTCGGCGTGTATAATACGCACTTTTTTCCCTCAGAAATATGAAATCAAAACTGGGTGCGTGTAATGTAACAGAACACAAAACTTCCAACATTTTTCCAAGTGTTGTCTAAGTTTTGCGGTCGCGAAATCTAATGACAATCGGGAATCTACTACATAAAATTCTTGTTAGACCGACTTCAACAATAAACAGATAGTTTTGGATACCAAGCAAGCCCCTGAATATATTTTCTTACCTGGAAACTGAAATTACTTATTTTTGCTTCAGAAATTTGACTTTATTAACGTAATCACGAATGAAAGAAAAACCTGAATCTGTATATAAATTTGATTGACAGCTAAGTAAGGGAAGCAACTGTGCGTAACTTTAATTTGAGCCAGGGCATTAATTTCCTGCAATTTAACATGTGCGTCCAGGCGAAGAATCAGACCCGCCTATGCATCCATATAGTCTGACCAGATTTTTTTAGCTTTCCTTAGATTGCACATTGAACACTGATAAGACTGCGCAGGCTGCTCTGAGTGACTGGTCATTGCTGGACGAACATGAAAATTATAAAGATTTCTCTTCCTGGACGAAAGAGCAATCCTTAGAGCATTCAGCAAAGTTTGATAAGACTGCACAAATGCGCTGCGCTGCTCTGAGCAGACGGACTGTGCAGGGCGCACATGTAAATTAAATAGATTTCTCTTGCTGCACAAAGGAGCACAACGAAATTTGATAGGGAGCGCAAATGCGCAGGCTGCTCCGAGCAGACGGTCTTTGCAGGGCGCACATGTATTTTGTAGAGATTTCACTTGCTGCACGAAGGAGCACAAAGAACTTTGATAAGACTGTGTGAATGCGCAGGCTGCTCTGAGCAGACGGTCTTTGCAGGGCGCACATGTAAATTGTAGAGATTTCTCTTGCTGCACGAAGGAGCATTGGGCCCTTAGCTATCGTTACAGCACACAGGGAACTGATCAGACTGCGCAACTTCACAGGAAGCTCTGAGCAGACGGTCCTCAATGTGAATTGTAGGAAATTATTCCAAACAATACGACTGCTTGTTGATAAGAAGAGTCACTTCAGTATAAAAATATTCCATTTGCCTTTTTGTATATAATTAAATGAAGCGTTGCAGTATGACATGCTTTCAACAGTGATTGGTGTTTATTGCACAGAGGTGTGAATTTCACAACAAACGGATTAAGAATACTGCAGTTGAGAAGGTGCTAATTATTGGACGTGTCAAGCAACTCAAAACTGTGGAAAACTGTGCCCAATATACACACATTTTGTAATCCCCAAGGGGGTGTCATAACAAAGACTTATTTTAACACTCTGGGTCTTGGAAATTATTTTTTTTGTCAAATAAAACTATTTTGTCATTATTTTTTTTCACAAGATAGAGAGAACAGTACCCTTAGAAATGACCCTTGTCACACTTCAATTATGTCTTTTGGCGACGAGATCGGGGAAAAACTTACGATAATTTGTCTTTTATTCCCACCAAGAAAAAATGAACAGAACACATTTACACTTGTAATGTCACATTGCCATACACCGAATTCGTTTAAGTCTGGAACAGGGAACCAACTTTTACCTGTGGGGCATCTGGGTAAAACTGAAGCGTGTTATATATACGAACTTATTTTTTTCCCGCCGATCAGACACTGAAAATCGGGTGCGTATTATACACGAGTGCGTGTTATACACGGCAAAATACGGTAGTTGCGAAACTCAGTTGAGCACGGTTATTAATGATTGGGCAAAAATCCTGGACAAAGGGGGACAGGTGGACACATTTATTCTGGACTTTGAGAAGGCTTTTGACACCCCTCCTCATGAACTACTTAAATCCAAATTATTTGGTTATGGAATTGGTGGGAAGACTCTTAAATGGATAGATTCCTTCCTTTGCTACAGAAAACAGCGTGTTGTTGTTAATGGTGAATCTTCAGTATGGGCGCCAGTTTTGTCTGGAGTCCCACAAGGGACCGTTCTTGGTCCTCTACTGTTCTCCCTGTACATCAATGATATTTCCACTGATATTGACTCAGAAATAAGACTGTTCGCAGATGACTGTGTTTGTTACCGGGAAATTAGAGATACAGATGACTCTCTGAAACTCCAGGCTGACATAGATAGATTAGGATGTTGGGCCAGAAAATGGGGCATGAGATTTCAACCAGTTAAATGCAATATTATGCAGATAACAAGGAAGAGATCTAATAAAGTTGAGGCTTCTTACACCTTAGAGGGAACGGTCCTCGAAAATGTGAATTCCATTAAATACCTTGGTGTGACAATCACTCACGATTTGAGATGGAATACACACATTAGCAATATGTGTACAAAGGCGAATAGAACACTTGGTTTCCTGAGGCGAAATCTTCATCAGTGTCCTCAGGATGTGAAAGAAACAGCATACAGGGGACTTGTTCGCCCAATCTTGGAATATGGTAGTTGCATCTGGGACCCAAGCGGAGTGGTCCTAAATGAAGAAATTGAAAAAGTTCAGAATAGAGCTGCTAGATTTGTAACTGGAAATTATTGCTTTGAAACTGGGAGCATGACTGGAATTCTAGGAAAATTAAGATGGGAGTCTCTCAAGAAAAGGAGAAGAGACAGTAGGCTCATACTCTTATACAAAGGTCTAAAGGGTGCTGCCAGCATTCCAACAGATGACCTTGTTCCCCCAGCTAGGCATTGTAGAAAACACCATTCAATGACGTTTCAGACCCTTACTGCAAGAACGGATATTTATAAAGAATCGTTTTTCCCCCGAACCATTAGAGATTGGAATGCCCTTCCCGATTCTATTATTTTGACGGCTGAAGGTGCTGAGGATTGTGTAGCTAAGTTTACATCTTTGGTTAGAGCTAGGGACTAACTTCCCATATCACAGGTCCTGGTGTATGAATGTCATTTGACGTGTCACCAGTAACAATTCTGATTCTGATTCTGATGACATTCATCCCTGCAAATGATGCCAATGAAGCGTGTTTGGACACCGAAATTTTATCGCCGCTGCCGGGGATCGAACCCGGGACCTCTAGCATCAGAGGCAAGTGCACTAACCACTGAGCTATCACGCTCCACATAGTGTATATTAAGGCGACGAATTAGGTCATTGTATCCCTACGCCGTACCTGAGGCAAATTAAAACATATGATTTCTTCCGTTATTTAATATTTTTAGCCTGCAAAGAGTGCCGAGTGCACCGTCATATGGCTACTTATCGCAAATTGGATGTTAAATAAGATTTATTCCGTTGTTTCATAATTTCTAGGGATAATTCCCCCAGCCAGCAAAAAGAATGCCTATCCCACGTCGTTGCAACATCATATCGCTGTCGGCCCCATTATTCAGCTATCTCGTATATGCTTGTGTAGAACTTGGAAAAATTAACTGACCGATCCATATAACAGGAGTAGTATATAAGACGACAAGCAAGCCTTACTTTGTAGGCACTGAGTATATCTCATATCAATTTCAATCAATAATAAAATATATTGCAATGAGAGGGGAAGTTTCCCCGGGGAAAAGGGTTTTCTTTGGGGGATGATGCTTCAGAAAATGGGGCTTGGTATGTTTTGGGGTTAGTGTCTTGAAATATTCAGTTATAAGAATTGTAGGATCCAAATAACAGGATTATTAAGGTGACGATTTTTACGATCTACTGGAGGTAAAATGTCTACTTACCGCGTTCATGGGTGTCATATAAGATTTATTCCATAATTTTTACACACATCTCGAGTTTCCAAAATTTCCCGTGACAGTTCTCCCAGCCAGCAACGAATGCCGAGCCAACGTCGTTGCAACGTCATATCACTACACACGTCTCATGAATGAATGACTATGTACATCTTGAGAAGTATGCGACAGTGAAAGATTGGTGAGTACTAGATCTATATTTGCCGTCACCTTAATACTCCAGTTATTTGGATCGCAGCTTGTCAATGAAGCATATGTTCTTTGAAAACGTGTTATTTTAAGACACTAACCCCAAAAGATGCCAAGCCCCATTTTCTTTGGAATTATCCCCCCAAAGAAAACCCTTTTCCCGGGGAAACTTCCCCTTGCATGGCAATATTACTAGTATAAAGTAACCTATTGCTACTGATATAAGATATGATTAGTTGCTTACTTACTATATATTATACTCTTATTATTTGGATCGGTAAGTATTATTGATGGTTACTACCCATATATATTTGCGGTGTCCTTAATGTACTAAAGGTCCTCAAAAAGGACAGCTAGTGAATGGCTAAATGTGTCATTATATGTATATAAGGTCTATCATTAGTAACTTCATTCTTGAAATGGGCTTATAGTGCAAAACAGAATTCTTACGGAATAAACCGAATCACCCAATTTTATTTGGAAGTAGTCCTCTCTGATCACAAATTGTTCTCACGAAATAAACCGAATCACAGATTTGCAAAAATAATTTCGAGATAAAAAAAACAGTGCATCCCTTTCCCTGCACCGATCTGTTGCATTGTCTTGTCTTATAAAGTACAAAAACTAGTTTGGAACTCGATCCAAATAACAGGATAATGCCCAACTGTCCCTGCCGGCCCCCGCCCATCAAGCCGCCTGCCCATCGGGGCATATGAAGTCAGTCGTCCAGGTACTTCTCGATAGTCACATGACTTTCTGCATAGCAACCAAAACCGGAGGTGAAAAGCTACGCCATTTTGAGTTATACTGGAACTGCATATTCTCGCGGCATGCATATTCTCGCGGTAAACCGTGTTTTCCCACTAAACAAAGGAAGCACCACCCAACGGTATGCAAATCCATCAGGGAAGAGTTGCACTAAACTGTCATCCATATACAGAGTAATTGATAAGGGTCGTATCGTCGTAAATACGATTCTAAAATCGAGCAAATACGCATAGAAATGAAGAAAAAGTCGTACCAAATACGACCGTCAAATTGGCGATACGCCAAGATCGTTCCATTGCAGTCGTATCGGCAATGAAAAAAAAACACAAAAAACAGAACGCCTGACAAAAAGCAATCGAAATCGCGGTAATTTTCGCCGCATCAGTCTTCAACGAAAACTGTTCCAATCTTCAAGAACGATTCGAAATTCATCCATTCATGAATGATGGCATTTGATTTAATTACGCTGAAACACTTCAACCTTTTGACGATCATATATATTGAGCTTATATTTAATCAGCCTCAAGTTATGACAAACATGACAACTATCAACATGATTAGGAAACCGATTATCAATGCGTGATTACATAACGGTATTTTTTATCTAAGGGAAAGCCGCCTTCATTATCAATTTTATTAACAACGCCTGAAGCATGAACAGTAACTTTATGACAAGCGTGCATAAAAATATGATCCTGAATATTGTTAGGCAACCACATTGACTTCTACGGAGTGTCATCTTCGAGAAAAAAAAATGGGTTCGACAGATCTACAGATTCACATTGTCATGTAGTTAGGAATTAAATATCAAAACAG
Organism: Lucinisca nassula; assembly: GCA_963580285.1. Taxonomy (NCBI): domain Eukaryota; kingdom Metazoa; phylum Mollusca; class Bivalvia; order Lucinida; family Lucinidae; genus Lucinisca; species Lucinisca nassula. The sequence goes on from OY757011.1 coordinate 175,889,653, forward strand.
AAGCGCAGACGATAAAAAGTTAAGTTTGTCGAGGACCTGACAAAGTTTCTCCGGAAAATGCAAGAAAAAAAAATCAAATGCATGAGAAATTTCTGGCGGCTATTTCTCCCAAATTGCAGAAAATCACGTTGAAATGGATTACTCTGTATTTTATGGAAAAACAGAACAGAAGCAACAACAACTTGGCTAGGAAAGTTATAATTAATGTAACAGCGAATATATATCCGACCAGGCAGTGTTAGCGCTAGCTCTTTCTGCTTAGCGTCTGCAGGCCGCAGATGCAAGAAAATTTGTGTCCATGACTCATTTTTGTCGCGTCCTTTGGCCATTGGCGGAAACTCTTAACCGGAGGCTTAAAAACCTTGTTTATTGCCGTTTTCCGACACGTGTATGTCGGCGCTTTTGATTATTGCATCATGGTGGTTGTTTACTTTTTTATCCAACTTCTATTTTTCATACTTTTATCATCCTGACGTATTTTTTTCTTGCAACATTGTTGTCAATGCACGTCTGAGATAGAACCACCGCTGCACAGACTGATCTCTTTGTCCGCCATGTTCCGTATACATTTGACACAAATTATATTTATTGAGTCACAATGGCAGGATTAACCTGTAATACTTGGGTACTCATATATCTAATTGTGAATCACAGGTGGTCAGATCAGCATGCAGTGCATGCTTATTTACTGCTATCTATCAAGTAGCCTATTAAATTAACACCCTAAGATGTCTCGCCGGCGTCTTTGAACATTAAGCAGAATGACTGGCAGCGCATCATAAAAGAACGCAAACACAGCAAATGGGACAGACTGATTAGCTTTCACAGATGCGCTTGCTGATCTGAGTCTTCACTGGTCACACGTTTTATTGTATTTTCCTGAGCACTGAATTTCTTGCCTTTTTATCAATTGCATGTAGTTGCTAAAATTAGTGGAGATTTCCCCCCGCCTTTGAACGCATAGCACATTAGGCCACTGCAGACACAAAACATGGGTTTGAAAACGTTTTGATTTCAGTATGATCTGTATGACGGCTGAAGACTTCGACCGGCCTGCACAGTCTGATCAAAACGAGCCTTCAATCGCGTCTGGGAAATTCCAAAAACACATGCAAGAATACGACCACATTGGCTGGGTTTACATTCTTTAGAAGAAAAAGTAATTTTTCATTTTGCTGTCCGCCAGCTTATTAACATGAAAATGTATATCGGTATGTTACGATGATAGAATTTGTGTATAACGTCTTTTACATATGGCCATTGCCACGTCTGAAATTATTATAAGTGCACTTAGCAGCAATCCTGTGATGACAGATGAAGATACGACCCTAGTTTTGAATTTAGCAGTAACGATACTCACAAAGAATCACAGAATACGCCTATAGTCTTTGGTTGAAGGAGTAACAGTACTCCTCGGGCAAAAGCTTATCAATAACACTGCATATAAAATACAAAATGTTCCATTCAGCGGCAAGCTGTGATTGGAAAAAAAAATGTGGAGAACAATAGTATAAAACACACCAACCTGCTAACCCCCTCCTACAAATATCCCATTTTTTATGATAAATAAACAGAAAATAAACTAAAAATTTGACGCATCTTGAGTGTCTGCATATTATTATTTATGAATGAAAAGTAAACACACCTCGTCTAGATACATCAAGGCCAGAGGTGTAAAATTTCCCTCAAACTTACTCGCCCTTATTGTCTAAACTTTTCATTTAGGTGCTAAAAATGAAGAAAAAGTAAGGTCAGTTTTGAAAATCTTACGCGCCCTGCCTTAAAACTTACTCACAAATGCGAGCGGGCGAGTGGAATTTTACACCCCTGCATCAAGGTCACCGCAGACAGATGTTTGTACTTAACCCGGGAATATGACGTCAGCTTCCAATATGCAGAGGTGTAAAATTTCCCTCAAACTTACTCGCCCTTATCATCTAAACTTTTCATTTAGGTGCTAAAAATGAAGAAAAAGTAAGGTCAGTTTTGAAAACCTTACTTGCCCTTCCTTAAAACTTACTTGCAAATGCGAGCGGGCGAGTGGAATTTTACAGCCCTGATATGGCGACTGTCTGGGTGGTATTGTTTGCATGGGGAAATGTCAGGAATTGTTACTGAAAAATGACAATTGATGGCATGTAAGGAGGATTTGAATAAATATAGTGACAACATTTATGCATAATTTTATTGATATTTTAATGCACCTCTTATTATTAACTGTATGATTGTAAGTGCCGCGGAAATAGGCAGTGCCAGGCTACCTTTTAATTGAATACAAACGATATTCACACATAAATTATGAGAGACTGAAAAGAAAATGCTTAAAATATGCAGTGCAGGTGGTTGAACAAATCACCACCCTACAACAGGAGAAACAGTTGTCCTCATACAAATTTCCGAATCGGGAGAAATACCCTGACAGACGATCGAAGCGGATCAGGGCCTGCAATCGCCTCCTTATATGTAGCCGATGTCCATTTCAAAATTTTGGGGTGTCTGGCTGTGTTTTCTGCAAAATTTATTTGGAAAATGGCTGAACTTTATTCAAACAGTGGAGGCAGTCCATTCTGCAGCGTCTGATCTGGGACTGCACTGTTTGCCAGGGTAATTGGTTAAACACTTATGAACAGTACAAATTTTAATGCTCGAGGTTAGTTTGAAAAAAAGAGGTTCCATTACATGCTATCCATTTTTTTAGCTTGAATGTATCTTTCAAGTTTGTTGTTTTAAAATTTACAGTTTTACTTATTAAATTAGTATAACTTGTAAGTAATTATAAAAAAAATGATGAAAAATAATAATAATGATAAGTTCAGCATTGATAGTGAACGTCATCCCGAGGTACGCTATCGGTATTTTTAGCTTGAATGTTCTTTCAAGTGTGTAAAATTTACCGTAAACTGTAAATTTTAAAATAACAAACTTGAAAAATACATTCAAGCTAAAAATACCAATAGCATGTAATGGAATATTACCGGTTGTTAGGCAAACAGTTTCACCTAGAAATATGGAGGCCGATTTGGTTGCTACCGGAAGTGACGTCACCCTGAGGTACTTAATGGGCACGATGCTAGAGGTCCTGGGTTCGATCCCCGGCAGCGGTGATAAAATTGGTGTCCGAACACGCTCCATTGGCATCATTTGCAGGGATGAATGTCATAAAGTGCACCATCCTTCAGATCGGGACATTAACTGGAGGCCCTCTGTGCAGGGAGAGTCATGCCCTGTGCAGGTTAAAGACCCCTACCATAATTACATGATTACTGTGTAGGCTTTCATCCTGCAAACCTGGTGGGTATGTAATGTACACCTGCGAGTAATGGTCAGAAGTGACCGATCACAGTATAAGTAGAAAGTAAGAAAGATGCTTCCGCGGAGAGCTGAAACAGACCGCACACAAACCGCTTAGAGCATCTAATCCTGCCCAGGCAAAGCGGTGAGAATCGGACAGCCCCTTCTTATAAACCCTATTGGTTTCATTGGGCGATAGGGCTTGAGATGTCTTTTCATCTCAGTGTCGAGTAAAAGTACCTCAAAATTGGAAGCAGCGTCTCCAAAATGACCTATACTGTGTTGACGGGAATGTTAAATCACAAATCAAACAAAGACAACTGTCCCTGCACACTGTCACTAATAAGACTCCACCCTACACTGCCACAGGGGCCAATTTCAAGCTTTTTGAGAGGAAAGAGATATACTTTCCTGTAATAATATAGACAGATCCAATGTTTTGACAAGTGACTTTTATTACATGTCATTGCGCATGCGCAAAATTACTTTTCCTTTTGATAATGATATTTCGTGGTTGGCAAAAAGCCCCTGGTTCCACATAAACACATTGTAAATAGGTTTAAACTTTAATGTTATGTGCATACGAGGGTAGGCTGAAAAGTTCTGAGCCTGACCAAGAAGCAGGCATCGAACAGCCATGAAATTTTGTATTCATTAAATCCAAACCTTTATTACTTGATTTGACTCAAATGAGTTCAAGTTTACCTGCAATAACGTAGAAATTCTAGACTTCGAAAATTGATACTAGCACATTTTTGAGAAAATGGACAAAATCTGGCATCGTGGTGTCATCAAGTACCGCCATAAAAAGGGGTTAGCTCCTAAGGACATTCATGCCGATATGGTTGCTACATTAGGGGATGATGCTCCTTCGTATGCAACCGTGAAAAGGTGGGCAGCAAATTTTAAGATGGGCAAGGACAGCCTTGAAGATGATGACCGGTGTGGGTGACCCACAACAGCAACAACTGAGGAAACCATCAGCCAAGTGCACAGGGCCGTGATTGATGACAGGCGTTTAACTGTGAATCAGTTAGCTAACACTGTTGGCATCTCCCATGAAAGAATAGAGAACATTCTACACAGTAAATTAGGAATGTTGAAGGTTTCCGCCAGATGGGTGCCACGGCTTTTGACGCCTGACCAAAAGTTGACCATACTGAACCTGTAAAGGGCAGAACAATTAATGGGGAGTATTATGCAGATCTGCTAATACAATTGCGAAAAGCAATTAAGGTTAAACGACCTGGAAAATTGACAAAAGGGGTCTTGTTCCATCAGGGCAATGCGCCTGCTCATACATGTAAATCGGTTGTCACAATGGCTGCTGTGCATGACTGTGGCTTCACACTTGTCGATCACCCTCCGTATTCACCTGATCTAGCTCCATCAGATTATTTCCTGTTACCAAACATGAAAAAGCACTTGGCTGGGCAGTATTATTGGTCAGACAAGGAGTTGATAGCTGCTGTAAATGAGTTTTTCAGGGACCAAGATGAGACCATCTATACCACTGGGATCCAAGGACTCCAGCATCACTGGAGGAAGTGTGTGGACAGGAAGGGAGACTATGTTGAAAAATAAGGCACTTTCAGCATTGACAAACCATTGGATCTTGGTCAGGCTCAGAACTTTTCAGCCTACCCTCGTATTTTAGTTGGTTGTCACAGAAAATCAATCGAATTACACTTTAAATGAGTAGATAAATGTATTTTAGAATTCTTTTGTATCAATCAGAACCTATTTAGTACTACTGTTATTGAGATGAATATTGTTCATGCAGATTAAGTGAATAATGTTCAAGCTTGAAACAAAGTATATGTCATTATTACACACTTTTTACTCAAATAAGCCACCCTGTATATAACACGAAAGAACTATCTAATATCTTATTCACTTTTTGCTACAGTACAACACCATGGTTTGATTCGCTTTATTTGGAGACAGTTATATTTCTAGGCTGAAGAAATTCTGCTATTAGACTTAAAGGTTCTCTCTCTTTCTCTCTCTGTCAGACTTTCGGATGAGTCTTTAAACCGAGGTCCTGTCTCCATATGACCTTAGCTGTCAGTGAGACTTAAAACTCAAAACACTCACTCACTCTGTGTGTGTGTGTGTTCATTAAACTTTTTCTTACATTTTATATTTCTGTAGTGTTTATCAACTATTTTAGTAATTGATAACAAAATGTTGATTCAGATGCGTTAGCTTATGATGAGACATTTCATCTGGATCTACACTGTAAAGATATTACATGTATTTGTACCGGGCTAATAGTCGCCTAATTCAAAGAAAATATATCAATATAGTTTAAGGCAATATTTGAGCCGGGGCCCAGTATTTCCTATGTGATTATTTTCACGCTCAGCTCCGATCAGCCGGCGCAATGCGCGAGAACTCCACATGAATATGTGACTATTTGAGCCGGAGCTTACAAAACCTAAGCAAAATACCAGTAAATGCAGAAAAAGTGAATATTGTCTTATATCTTTGAGCATTAAAAGTCTGTTGATTCTGATAATTTACGAGCAGTTTTAATTTATGCTCAGTTGATCTGAGCTAGAAAATGTTTTGTATCCGTGACTCCTGGACTACCCAAACAGCGAATCCAGTACTCAAGACAAATGTCCTATACAGGTACTTTACCTGGACGCCCATCATGGGCTCTGATCATCATGTCAGGGATGAGAATTTTCCTCTTCAGAGGATTTCCTCTTTTTGGGCTGAAATTTACTGAATTAAAAAATATCAGATTTGCTCTGTTATGGCCAGATCTGATGTATTTTGAAAGTGGTATAGGCATTTCTCTGATTTGAATTGATTTCCTCTTATTTGTACTCTATTCTCATCCCTGTCATGTACATTCTCACTGTCTGATCAGAAGTCAAACCAACAGAAATCATCCCTTCCTACATGTCTGATCAGATGCACAGGTAAAGAGCTGTGGCTCATTATATAATACATTGATTGTGGCTTAACGAGAATATCTGTAAAGCTTAACCCTTGTCCTGCTGAATATTCATATATGCCACACCTACTACCGATTATCAACCAATCAGATTACCTGTAGCAAATTATTACAACAAATTCACAATCTGAATGACAATGTAGATCCTGATCAGATGGCTTCTTCAGAAGCCATCTGATCTTGATCTACATTGTTTCAAAGAAAAGGCATATCCGGGCTCAGCAGAACAAGGGTTAACCCTTGTCCTGCTGAGCCCGGATATGTCTTATCTTTCAAACAATGAAGATCCAGACCAGATGGCTTCTGAAGAAGCCTTCTGATCTGGATCTTCATTGTTTGTCATTCAGTTTATGAATTTGTTGCAATTATTTGCATCAAGAAATCTGATTGGTAGACAAGCAGTGGTAGGTGTGGCATATATAAATATTCAGTAGGTCAAGGGTTAAGGACATTTAGATAATTCAGGTGCCTTATGTCATTTAATCCTTTAACATACCTGTCACAACAATTGTCGCCTGCTTAATTGTCAAACTGTGTGGTCCCAGATCAAACAGCTCCTTTTTTAGGCAGGTAGTGATTTTTGAGTGCAGAAATATAAATGCTTGCAAGAAGATGCAGCAAACGACCAAAAAAAAAAAAAAAAACTAGATTGCACAGTCGATGGTAAACCATCGCAAATACCTGCTTTTTCTATGAATACGAGGACTGTTCAAATATGAATGCAAGTAGAACGTTTTCTCATGCACTAATGCGAAAATCACCTGGAAATAAATATCACAGCATAGAAAAACATTTTACCTATACATTGATACCAAACCTGTTAAAATCCGTGCACTTTAGCCATGTATATCGTTCGATAAACACTGTCTACTCTTGTATACTAATACAAAACATGGTTGGAAGAAGGTCAGAGTACGTCGTTGAAATACGGTCCTATATTAAGAATCGTTGTATTCTTGGTATACGGTGCAAAGACATTTTTGATGAAATAAGTTCGGTTTATGGGCATAATGAAATGTCTTTCGTTGGTGTAAGAAATTCAGCTGTGGGCTAGGCTCAACAGAAGATGCACCACATGATCGTCAGCCGAAAAGAGCAACATCTGCCAAGATGGTTGCTAGAGTGAAAGAAATAGTTGCTTCCGATGCAAGATACACCACTAGGCAAATAGCTAGTATGGTCGGCATCTCATTAGGGGCAGCTCATACAATTCTGAAACGGAATTTGACAATGAGAAAGATCTGTGCTAGATGAATTCCCCATCTGTTGACAGATGAGCAGAAAAATACACGCGTTCAGTGCGCCAAGAAGTTGCTTAAAAAGTTTCCAAATTACAATGCACGGTCTTTCGCTAATGTCGTCACAGGTGATGAGACATGGGTTTACTTTTTTTAGCCAAAATGAAAGATTCAGAACAAAATATGGGCAACAAAGTATTGCAAAAGACCATGCATTGCAAAGCGGACAATGAGCGTCAAGAAGGTAATGTATGCCATATTCTTTTCGAATCAGGGCCCTGCTATTCAGGTTGCTGTGCCTAAAGGCAAATCTGTAAATGCGAAGTTTTACAAGAATAAAGTTCTTCGAAAATTGAAGAAATATTTCAGAGAACGAAGACCTGCAACTGGTTTGGCCAATGTCAGATTGCTACATGACAATGCGTCATCACACAAGGCGTTCATTGTGCAAGACTATCTGAAGCAGGAAAAGGTTGTTGAACTCCCTCATCCCCCGTATTCCCCTGACCTTGCCCCGTGTGACTTTTTTTTGTTCCTGCGGCTGAAAAAATACCTTTCTGGTCGAAAATTTGTAGAGCGCAAACACCTGGGTTCTGCAATATTCCAGTGCCTTCATAGTATACCTCGAAAAGACTACCAAAATGCATTCACTGATTGGATCAGAAGACTGAAAGTTTGTATATCTGTTAAAGGGGAATACTTTGAGGGGACAAAATACATTTTTCTTCGAAATCTATCACAGAATCATTTTTTGTGTGCTTAGTTGCATTCATATTTGAACAGTCCTCGTAACACTAATGACTATGTATTAGCTAGCCAAAACTACATATAAGTTGAAAAAAAAGTTGCAAAGAACATTCTAACTGATAAGCAAAGTTGCAGAAGTGTAACTCCTATAGTTTAGAAGATATGGCAAAGTCATATGTTTTGACCTTAGGGTTATATTAAGGTCCACCAAAAGTATTCCAAATTTTTCTTTAGTCCAACGACCATCCAATAACCAAAGTTTCAGAATTGTAACTCCAATAGTTTAGAAGATATGGCAAAGTCATACTTTTTTACCTTTGACCTTGGGGTCAGGTTGAGGTCAAGGTCACAGCAAAAGTAGCCCAATTTATTCTATATTCCAAGGGCCATCCAATAAACAAAGTTTCAGAAATGTATCTCCAATAGTTTAGAAGATATGGCAAAATCATACTTTTTGACCTTGACCTTGGGGTCATGTTGAGGCCAAGGTCATCCCAAAAGTAGCCAAATTCATTCTATATTCCAAAGGCCATCAAATAAGCAAAGTTTCAGAAGTGTTACTCGAATAATTTAGGAGATATGGCAAAATCATAGTTTTTGACCTTTGACCTTGGGGCAATTAAAGGGTCAAGGTCACCAAAAATTAGCCCATTGCCATCTATATACCATGTTCTATCCACATGCAAAGTTTCAAAAGTGTAACTTAAGATATGACAAAGTCATACTTTTTGACCTTTGACCTTGGGGCCATGTTGGGGTCAAGGTCACAAAAAAGTAGCCCACTGCCATCTACATACCATGTACTATCCACATGCAAAGTTTCAAAAGTGTAACTTCAGTGGTTGCAGAAGAATCCATTTACAAGAAACGTGACGGACAGACATACGGATGGACTGACGCCCACTCAACTCTGGTACGAAAACAATATACCCGATTTATCTTAAAAAAAGCGGGTATAAAAAACCATCAGCATTAAAACACCTCATGTAATATTGACCCAAAAGTAAGTATTGAATGTATTTAATAAGTGAAATAAGAGCAAGCCAGTCATAAAAGCAGAGCAAAATATCGGGCTATTCATTATCCTTCCTTTTTTGTTCTAAAAGTTCGTGGTTTACAGGGGTGTTTATTTTTTATTTTTAGCTCACCTGACCGAAGTTCATGGTGAGCTTTTGTGACTGCGAGGTGTCCGTCGTCTTCTGTCGTGTGTCGTCCGTGCATAAATTTTTCTTGTGAACACACTAGAGGCCACAGTTTCGGCCTAATCATCATCAAACTTGCTCAGCACGATCATCATGACAATATCTCAGTCTAGTTCGAATATTGGTCATGTCAGGTCAGTAGGTCAAATCATAGGAAAACCTTGTGAACACACTAGAGGCCACGGTTTTGGTTCGATCATCATCAAGCTTGCTCAGAATGATTATCTTGACAATATCTCGCTCAAGTTTGAATATGGGTCATGTCGAGTTAAAATGTAGGTTAGTAGGTCAAATCATAGAAAAACCTTGTGAACATACCAGAGGCCACAGTTTTGGTCCAATCATCATCAAACTTGCCCAGAATGATCATCTTGACAATATCTCGGTCAATTTAGAATGTGGGTCATGTCGGGTCAAAAAATAGATCAGTAGATCAATTCATAGAAAAACTTTGTGAACACACTAGAGGCCACAGTTTTGGTCTGATCATCATCAAACTTGCTCAAAATGATAGTCTAGACAATATCTCAGTCAATGTTGGGTCAAAAAGTAGGTCAGTAGGTCAAATCATAGAAAAACCTTGTGAACACACCAGAGGCCCCAGTTTTGGTCTGATCATCATCAATCTTGCCCAGAATGATCATCTTGACAATATCTCGGTAAAGTCCGAATATGGGTCATGTCAGGTCAAAAAAAAGGTCAGTTGGTCAAATCATAGAAAAACCTTGTGAACATACTAGAGGCCACAGTTTTGGTCCGATCATCATCAAACTTGCTTAGAATGATCATTTGACAATATCTCAGTTAATTTCGACTATGGGTCATGTCTGGTCAACAAGTAGGTCAGCAGGTCAGATCATAGAAAAACCTTGTGAACACTTTAGAGGCCCCAGTTTTGGTCGATCATCATCCAACTTGCTCAGAATGATCTTCTTGACAATATCTGGGTCAAGTTTGATTATGGGTCATGTCGGGTCAAAAAGTAGGTCAGCAGGTCAAATCATAGAAAAACGTTGTGAACACTCTAAGAGGCCACATTTTTAGTCCAATCATCATAAAACTTGCTCAGAATGATCATCTGGAAGTTTGAATATGGGTTATTTCAAATCAAAAAGTAGATCAGTAGGTTATTTTGTCATAACTTTTGAACCGTTTGAGATAGAGCCTTCATATTTGGCATGTAGGTTCCTCGTGACAAAGACTTCCCACTTATATAAAGAATTTGACCTGTGTCCTTGACCTGTGACCTACTTTATCATAACTTTTGAACCATATGAGATAGAGCCTTCTTATTGGCATGTATGTTCCTTGTGACAAGGGTTTGGTTTAAACAGTATTTATTTTTTTAAACTATTCACATATACAGAACACAATATTACATGGTATAGGATATGATAAAAAGCTCTGAGCTTATATAAATCATCTCCTATAACAGTGATGGCAGAAGTACTGTGTGAATGACGAGAACCAGATAAGCTGGATAACACATATGTTAAACAAGGTTTTTCCCAACCATTCAAAAATTTTGACCTATCAGCTTGACCTTTGACCTACTTTGTGATAACTTGAAGCATTTGAGATACAGCCTTCATATTTGGCATGCATGTTCCTTGCGACAAGGGCTTCCTTTTCATAATTAAAATGATCTGTAACCATGACCCTGACATTTGACCTACTTTATCATAACTTGGTCTTGTGAACTTATATAAATCATCTCCTATAACAGTGATGGCAGAAGTACTGTGTGAATGACGAGAACCAGATAAGCTGGATAACACATATGTTAAACAAGGTTTTCCCAACCATTCAAAAATTTTGACCTATCAGCTTGACCTTTGACCTACTTTGTGATAACTTGAAGCATTTGAGATACAGCCTTCATATTTGGCATGCATGTTCCTTGCGACAAGGGCTTCCTATTCATAATTAAAATGATCTGTAACCATGACCCTGACATTTGACCTACTTTATCATAACTTTTGAACCATTTGAGATAGTGCCTTCATATTTGGCATGTATGTTTCTTGTGAAAAGGTCTTCCCACACATACTAAAATTTCATCTTATGACCTTGACCTTTGACCTACTTTGTCATAATTTTTGAAGCATTTGAGATAGAGCATTCATATTTCGCATGCAGTTTCCTTGTGACAAGGGCTTCCTATTCATACAAAAATGACTTGTGACCTTGACCTTGACATGTGACCTACTTTATCATAACTTTTGAACCATTTTAGGGAGAGCCTTCATATTTGGCATGTATGTTCCTTTTGGCAAGGTCCACCCATTCAAAACTTGACCTTGACCTTTGACCTTTCTCATAACTTTTGAAACATTTAAGATAGAGCCTTCATATTTGGCATGTAGGTTCCTTGTGACAAGGGCTTCCCACCCATACAAAATTTTTGACCTGTGACCTTGACCTTTGACCATTGTCATAACTTTTGAACCATTTTAGGTAGAGCCTTCATATTTGGCATGTATATTCCTTGTGACAAGGTCTTCCCACTCATGCAAAAAAAAAAAAAAAGACCTGTGACCTTGTCCTTGATCTGTGACCTACTTAATCATATCTTTGGAACCATTTGAGATAGAGCCTTCATATTTGGCATGTATATTCCTTGTGACAATGGCGTCACATCCATACAAAAGTTTGACCTGTGGCCTTGGCCTTTGACCTACTTTATCATTACTTTTGAACCATTTGAGATAGAGCCTTCATATTGGGCATGTAGTTTCCTTCTGACAAGGCACCTTATTATATTACCTACTATTTCATTTCTACAGTGTGGATCAGGTGAGCGATCCAGGACCATCATTGCCCTCTTGTTTCAGCAAAAAATATTAGTATATTTGTCATATTAAATGATCAAAGTGTTAACAATTCATAAACCAACAATGACATTTGTTTGAACATTAAGTTCAGTTTATCACTATTTTGCAGATGAAGACAGTCAGTGTGGCTCTAGTGTTGTGCCTAAATGTCGGAGTTGATCCCCCAGATGTTGTCAAGATCTCACCCTGTGCCCGGCTAGAGTGCTGGATTGGTAAGAAATATACAGGTGTTAGTCAGTAACAAAATTGCACGTGTTACAATGAACATCTGCACATTTGGATTAAAACCATCATTTGTCCTTATGACACTTTTTAATGGAAAATTTTAACCCTTGTCCTGCTGAGCACGGATATGCCTTATTTTCCAAACAATGAAGATCCAGATCAGATGATCAGGATCTTCATTGTTTCTCATTCAGTTTATGAATTTGTTGCAATAATTTGCCACCTCTCGTTCAAGACACGTGGCCATGTGTACAGCACTTGTGTGCGGAGTGCAATGCTCCATGCCAGTGAAACATGACCATTGACAAAGCCAAACCACCAACGTCTTCATCGGAATGACAGGGCAATGATCAGACAGATTTGCAATGTCAAGCCACAGGACACTGTCACCATCAGGTCCAGTGAGTTACTTGAGCGTCTTGGCATTGAGGACCTGGACCTCATCCTGAAAGAGAGAAGGCTCAGCTGGTATGGACATGTGGAACGCTCCAACGGTACTGCCTGTGACATACAGGTAGGTAGAAAGCGGGGGCCTGGAAGGCCCAAGATGACCTGGAAGCAGCTGACAGAAAGCGATTGCAGAGAATGGAAGCTCTCTGCTATCGATCCTCATGATAGACAGGCCTGGAGATCTGGTGTAAGATCTGCCATGCGTGCATCAAGCCAGCTAACTGGAAGGGGCCCCACTTATGTGTACATTGCCCCTGTACCTGCACTTTAATAAAAAATCTGTTGATGATGATGATGAATTTGCATGAAGTAATCTGATTGGTTGATAATTGGTAGTGGGTGTGGCATATATAAATATTCAGCAGGTCAAGGGTTAATAGAAAGTCTTAAAGCATTTGTACATGTAGTTGGGTTCTGTTTTACCAAATCACTGCTTCCAATCACTAGTTCATAGTTTCAGATAGAAAAGCATTAACAGATATAAGTTAGTGATAATTTGTCTAATTTTGTAGGGTTCGAAATAAACAGTACTAAGTAGTAAATTTACTACCTTAAAATTCAGTTTGCTGTCTGGTCAAACAGTTGGTAACAAAAATTGCTACCTGAGACCGCCTGGTATATATGACTTTACAATGCCATTGGTTGCCAAAGAAAAGTGATCCCAAAGTGCATTGTTCTCCAGCGTAGGCAAAGTACGTAGATAAAAAAAACACTATGCCATTGTTAAACACCAATGACTCATGAGACTTATCGTGTCCTATGTTTACAAACACTGCAATCTTTCAAGCTTTTATCGAATGGTTTATTAAATTAATTGCAAGTGACATAAAATGCCATCATCATATTTTAAAAAAGAAAGGAAACATGGTGAAAATGTTCTGGTTTCCATCGTCCCCTGCAAACAAGGACAGACATGATTGATGGGTACAGAATATCAATTGTGGGTCAATATTGGGACTGAAAAATTCTAGATTAGATGGGTAATGGGAGCCTTAATACCAGAAGTATTCCGGTTTACAAATCTCTTCAATTTGTGAACAGATCATAATTGAAAGGACTGTTAAATAAAACTTGCTTTAAAGGGGCAGTATCAACAGTCCAACACCGCCATCTCTCAATTGCATAGCCATCCAGTCTTCATCTGACTTTTCAGTGAGCGCTTGGTGATCTAATAATTTTCCCTTGATGATACAGTATCCATTTCCAGTCTCTGACCCAGCTTTGGAAGAAATATACACAGAAGCCTCCTTGGTGTAGTGGTTACGCTACTCGCCTTGTAAACCAGGGGTCGCAGGATCGATCCTGGGCTTCTCCAGACTTTCGGATGAGTCTTTAAACCAAGGTCCCGTCTCCGTAAGACCTTAGCTGTTGGTGGGACGTAAAACTCACTCGCTCACAAGCATACAGATATATATAACTCCTCATATTTTCATGTGTAAATGGTCCAGGTGTGACAATTAGATAGACTTAAATAGGAACGAACTCAACAGTTTGTCCTTTTTTTATGTCCCCGCCTTCGAAGAATGGTGGAAAGGGCATATAGCGTTGCCCCTGTCCGTCCGTCCGTGCGTCCGTCCGATACTTAAACACAGTCAATAACTTCTTTATTTCTCGATGGATTTTAAAACTACTCGGCAGAAATGTTAACCATCATGAGACAATGTGTCACGTGCAAAACCCAGGTCCGTACCTCCAAGGTCAAGGTCATACTTAGAGGTCAAAGGTAAAAAAAATGGGTCCGAAACTTAAACGCAGTCAATATCTTACTTATTTCTGGATGGATTTTGAAATTACTTTGAAGAAATGTTAACCATCATGAGACGATGTGTCACATGCAAACCCAGATCCGTACCTCCAAGGTCAAGGTCATACTTAGAGGTCAAAGGTAAAAAAATGGTCCGAAACTTAAACGCAGTCAATAACTTTCTTATCTCTGGATGGATTTTGAAATTACTTGGCAGAAATGTTGACCATCATGAGGCAATCTGCCTCACACAAAACCAAGGTCCTTACCTCCAAGGTCAAGGTCATACTTAGAGGTCAAATGTGAAAAAAGGGTCCAAAACTTTCTAGGGATGAATACGAACATAGACATATTTTCAGGCAGGGGCATCCATGTCCTATGGACGCATTTCTAGGTTGTCATGACATACCAGATGAGCTTGATTTTCGATAAATACGGGTCCGCTTTTTCCACATTAGTAAATCTTAAGCACTTAAATTTGTCGCAGTAATGTTAATGTGTTTCTGGCAGTAAAATAACTCATTTTTCCAGCATAATTTTATTTTACATGTGCAGCCTTTTGCCATACATAAACTGTGCATGCGGGGAAAAATCGGATTGGCGTTCCCAGGAAGTAAAAATGCCTTAAGTCACCTTACATTACTAACATTACTAACTTGAAGTGTAGTATATTTTGTTATCATTATTTTTTTATAATGAAAAGAAGGCTTCTCATTTCATCTGAATTGTCTTCTGGAATTGTCTGCCCAGCAGACAATGTACAGTGGAACTTCAATGGCTCATACACCTATGGGACCTCGAAAATTTGTTCGAGACAGGCGTAGTTCGAGCCACTGAGGGTTACCGCCAGGAGGCATAACGTGATACTTTTAAACATCCTTAAGGTGTTCTATAATGAAAATGTATGTTGTGAGTACTCTTTAGAATCGTCTCATCGAGGCGATTCTAATGAGTACACACAGCATACATTTGCAAGATAAAAGACTAAAGTCTCCTTAATTATCCCCCACTATGTCTTATGTTGAGGATTTCGCTAGGGACTCGAGAACATGTTCGACTCATCCATGGAAAACGAGCCATCGATGTTCGAGCCATCGAAGTTCAACTGTATATATAATATTAAGCCTTATTTTGCTGAAAACAATAACAACAACAACAAATAGAGCTTGGGAGGGATGGCTACTACTGGTATGACACTTTTTGCTGCCAAATTGATGCCTTCAGACCAGGTAGCAACTACAGTAAAATTCCTTTGTTAACCCTTGTCCTGCTGACTATTTATACATGCCACACCCACTACTGATTATCAACCAATCAGATTACTTGATGCAAATTATTGCAACAAATTCACAATCTGAATGGCAAACAATGTAGAACCTGATCAGATGGCTTCTTCAGAAGCCATCTGATCTGGATCTACATTGTTTCAAAGATAAGACATATCCGGGATTAGCAGGACAAGGGTTAAGACCACCTTTTGGATGCATCCCCGGACATGTCTTTTACAATTTTTATGCGTCCCGCTGTTTCTTTATGCATCCCGTGATGCAGAATCCTGCGTCCCCCAGAACCCTGTTTACCCTAAGTATTCGGACACCTTAACCCTTTGCCATACTTGTCCTCAAATATGAACTAGTACAATTTACTACCGGATGTAATGTTGTGTCAGGGATCATTAGACTGAAAATAACATTGCCGCTACTCTTATGTATTTGGATAGATAGGCCTGAGCAAAACGTGTAAACCCAGATGAGATTTGCGACATCTCATCAGGGTATACAGTGTTTGCCATGCGTCCAGCTATTTTTAGACACGACAACGAGTAGTAAATACTACTTTCTCAAATTTTAACCCATTTTGTACCAGAAACCCTAAAACAGGTACCCTGGCAAACAGTGCAGGCCCAGACCAGACACTGCAAAATGCATTTTCCAAACAAATTTTGAAGAAAACACAACCTGATACCCCTAAATGTTGAAATGGACTCCTGCTATATGTAAGGAGGAAGATTCCATTTGGTACAAAAAGGGTTAAAACAGGTATTGTAAGAAGCTTAGGCATCCAAATACTTAGGGTAAATAAGGTATTTCTTGTTGACAATTTCAGATCCCCTATCCCTGAGTCCACAGAAAGCTTTAGAAAGTATTGGTGCTAACTTGCAGAAGCAGTATGAGAGATGGCAGCCTCGAGCTCGCTACAAACAAAACCTTGATCCTACCGTGGAGGAGGTGAAGAAACTGTGCACGTCACTGAGAAGAAATGCCAAAGTAAGTCATCACTGTATTCTGAACAGTTTTACACAGTATAAAGATATTAGGAGCCGGTAGTTGAGCCACATTTACAGATACTGTTTTTTTTTTTTTTTTTCATAAATTCAGATAGCTATAGCTCCAAATAAGGTGTGTTGAGGGAGAGGGGTGGGGTAATAAGAATAACTCTCAATGATAATTCCCTTTAATCCTTTCAGAAACATATGCTGCGGGTCCTTGTTAATATCACCCCACCAGGGCAATTCTAAAAAGTACACAACAACCTTGGTATAACACTGTTCATTATGACATGATTTTTGATAACATGGTTTCACAATGGATCCAAAAAATGTATAGATCATATAGAAAAATGACCATAAATGGTCATTTTTCTATATAGTGTATACATTTTTGTTTGGATATAACAAGACTGTTTAACTAAAACAGTTTCTGCTTTGGACCCCATTAATAGTGTTATAAAGAGGTTGTGGTGTACCCATAACACAGTATTTCAGGAATAAATAAGAAAAAAAAATATCTGTGAAGTTGTGAATTGTCCTCTTTACTCCCCTGATCTGGAGCTGGTTTTTACATCCCAGTCAACACTATGAAGGTCATTTTGGAGCTGTTGCTTCTGAAGTTGTGGGACTTTTACCTGAAACTGAGATGGAATTACTGCCCAAAGAAACCCTAGGGTTTAAGGTGCTGTCTGACTCACATCACTTTTCCTGGACGTGCGTAGACATAAGTTGTTTATTTATAGACTTAGACTAAGAGCTCCATTTTCTTCACTTGGTTGGATAGTATTTGATTTTGCAGAAGGAGGACATCGACTCCCCACTTGCCATTGACAGTTATCATTTGTGCACTGTACTGGTATAAGCCATCCCAGGAAAAATGTAATTAACTTAACTGACTGGTCCACAGGACCTTGAAAGTGTTGACTGTACCATTAAACTCCAGGGGCCAGTTGTTCAAAATTAACAACATTGTTAGTTAGCATATCATTAAAACGTTGGTCATTTAATATGGCAAATATGCTAATATTTTGGCTGAAAAAATTGTGAGCAGCTTTTGCAAATGCAAAAGCAGCTTTTGCAAATGCAAAAGCTGCTCACATTTTTTCAGCAAAAATACCACTATTAGATATTATACTTGCAAGAACAGTTAACAATATGACCACTAATGAGCTCGTTAACCTAACAATGCTTTGAAGAACTGGGCCCAGATGGACCGAAACCATCCTCAATTCTGCCCCAGCCCATCAAATAGATGAGCTGCATGATGCTTTCACGGACAGCTGAAACCTACCGCACACAAGTACTGGTAAATCACGTAGAGGATCTAAGCCTGCCCAGGCAAAGCGGTGCAAGTTGGACCATCAGTGCTTATAAACCCTTTTGGTTTCATTGAGTGACAGGACTTGAGGTGTCATTTCATCTCAGTGTTAGGTAAAAGTCCCACAAAATTGGAAGCAACATTTTTAAAATGACCTATACAGTGTTGATGGGGATGTTAAACCCCAAAACAAAACCATCCTCAATTACCAACCTTTACATAATTGACTAAATATTGCCATTAACCCCGTGGCTTCAGATCAGAATAAGTAATGAGGATACTAAGGCTGACACGATTAATCGTATAATCGATTAATCAATCGATAAATTCCACAAAAATGATTATCGTTTCTGATTGGCTTGTAATCGAATACTTCATAGGTACAATTTACTACCCAAAGCTATGCCTGAAATAGAGGGATGAGTGGCAAACAGTGCAGACCCTGATGAGACGCCGCATTCTGCGGCGTCTCATCTGGGTCTACACTGTTTGCTCAGGCCTGTCTTTTCAAATACACATATGGTAATGGGCAACATATGGTAAGAGTCATGCTCAGACAGAAAGCCAGACAGGTAAAATTAAGTCAAAAACCTTGCCAATTACTAATCAATTATTGATCGCAATGGCATGACTGATAATCGATTATCTTTTCAGCTCCGATTAGCCAGCCCTAGAGGATACTCAAGTGATAGGTTTCTTTATTTCTTGTTAGAAACATGAGTTGCGGGTACTTGATGGAAACTAAGAAATGCCTCATTGACCTTATCCTAACATGTACCTTCAACATAATGGTTGAATAGAAGTATTAGGGCCCCGCACTGAAAGTGTGGGTGCCCTATAGTAATCACTCTGTCTGTCTGTCTGTCCGTCCGTCTGTCCGTCCACAAATTTTTTTATCCTCCATAACTTTCTTATTCCTGGATGGATTTAAATATTACTTGGCAGAAATGTTAACCATAATGTGATGGAGTGTTGCGCGCAAGACTCAGGTCTGTACCTCAAAGGTCAAGGTCATACTTAGAGGTTAAAGGTCAAAAAAGGGTCTTTCCTGTGTCCAATTAACAACAGTGCCCTATAGTAATCACTCTGTCTGTCTGTCTGTCCTCAGGTGATAGAGTGTTGCGCGCAAGACTCAGGTCCGTACCTCAAAGGTCAAGGTCATACTTAGAGGTTAAAGGTCAAAAAAGGGTCTTTCCTGTGTCCAATTAATAACAGTGGGCTATAGTAATCACTCTGTCTGTCTGTCTGTCCGTCTGTCCGTCCACCATTTTTTTTATCCTCCATAACTTTCTTATTATTTTTTCCTGGATGGATTTAAATATTACTTGGCAGAAATGTTAACCATAATGTGATGGAGTGTTGCGCGCAAGACTCAGGTCCGTACCTCAAAGGTCAAGGTCATACTTAGAGGTTAAAGGTCAAAAAAGGGTCTTTCCTGTGTCCAATTAATAACTTAGGGCCCCGCACTGAAAGTGTGGGTGCCCTATAGTAATCACTCTGTCCGTCCGTCTGTCTGTCTGTCTGTCCGTCCGTCTGTCCGTCCACAAATTTCTGATAGCGCTGCCGGGGCCCTAGTCAGTTTCACTGACAGCTCTAGTTCTTCTAATTTATCTGGAGCTGAGAGTCTCCATCATAGACAATACACTCTGACATTTGGGCCCCATCAAGCGATTTTGGTACTTATCGCCTATGCAAGCAGCAAAGGTTCAGGCGAGCCTGCGCAT
The DNA here is from genome assembly GCA_963580285.1 of Lucinisca nassula. Classification (NCBI taxonomy): domain Eukaryota; kingdom Metazoa; phylum Mollusca; class Bivalvia; order Lucinida; family Lucinidae; genus Lucinisca; species Lucinisca nassula. Next base: position 175,909,663 of record OY757011.1, read on the forward strand.
CTGCAAAGTCTCGCCAGAACCTTTGCTGCTTGCTCATACAAGCAGTGAACCAAGAGGAACCTTCAGACAGACCCTCTGAATAGCTGGGCATGCGCGGTTAAAATTTGTCATGACGGAATGCTCGAAGACACAAATTCTCTTGGCGGGTCTCATTTTATTTATCATTGGAACAGATAAGGTGATTATTTGATGATGATTAACCTTGTCCTGCTGAATATTCAAATATGTCACACCCACTACTGATTATCAACCAATCAGATCACTTGATGCAAATTATTGCAACAAATTCCCAATCTGAATGACAAACAATGTAGATCCTGATCAGATGGCTTCGTCAGAAACTATCTGATCTGGATCTTTATTGTTTGGAAAATAAGGCATATCCAGGCTCAGCAGGACAAGGGTTAACCCATTGTATGCGGAAAGCCCCTAAAGGTGTACCTTGGCAAATAGTGCAGACCCATGTCTGATCAGGGCCTGCACTATTTGCTAACAGAATTTTCGGTCAAAAATAGAATAAAAATGAAAAAAATTGGTCTGACACCCCTTATATGACAAATGGACTTGTCTAATATATAGTAATGGAAGAGTTTACCAGTATACAATGGGTTAAATGATAATTTTTGTCTTTCTCCAAAAAAATGTCCAGAAAATTCTCCAAAAAAATGTTCAGAAAAAAGGGTAATCCTGTTATTTGGGTGGGTATTCATTGAAACTCTATGAATACCCACACCATTGGTTTATATGGAGAAATAAGGAAATTACCATTCAATTATCACCATATACTCACCTTATCTGTTGCTATGAATTTTATTATGCATATGCATAATAAAATTATTCTCCTGGCTATATCAATGTCAAGAACATGTTTAATTTTTATGGCTTTTTATGTTTTTATCCCCTGACCAAAAAGGTTCAGGACTTCAGGGATATAGTGACCACTTGGCATCTGGCTGTATGTACATAGACATAACCTTGTGATGGCCAAAACTCCAGTACCCTCTGAGACATATTGATGGTACTTGGTACAACTGTACACAAGGTTGAGTAGGCGTGTCATGTGCAAGAAACACAACTCTAGGTGCCATGGTATTTGAGTTATCTCCCCTGGGATCACCTTTTGCCATTTTAGCAGCATTTTAGACACATGAGGGTAAAACAAATTTGCTGAAGTTTCGGGACATTACAGATACCTGTGCTGGTTTGAATTTTACTTGAAATAACAGACTAAATCTGATAACCACTTAACCCATTTGACCCCAAAATGGGACTTTGGAAAATAGTGAGAGCCCAGATCAGATGCTACAGAATGTTATGTCTAATCAGGGAATTCTGTTTACAAAAAGTTCAGCCATTTTCTAAATAAATTTCTCAAAATAACTCATTCTGATACCCCTAGATTTTGAAATGGATTCCTGCTATACGTAGTAAGGAAGATTCTATTGCATTTAAATGTGTTAATATTTCAGGAAGAAAGAGTTTTGTTCCATTACAATGGTCATGGTGTTCCTCGACCTACAGTTAATGGTGAAATCTGGGTGTTTAACAAGGTATGGAGTTTTTGATTTAAGAAATCTGTTGTCTTTGCATGTTTAGTCATGGTTAACACATGTTTTTGGAGGGTAGAGGCCACTTGTTCAAAACTTACAATAGTGTAAGTTAACCCTTATCCTGCTGAATAAATTACTTTAACAATACCCATTTCTGACTATCAGCCAATCAAATTACTTGAATGTATTCATTTAAATTTGTGAACTGATGTCAAACAGTGTAGATCCTGTAGAAGCCATCTGATCTGGATCTACATTGTTTGCTAAAGCAAAATCAGGCAAATATGCTCATATTTTGCTGAAAATATGTGAGTAGCTTTTGCAAATGCAAAAGCTGCTCACATTTTTTCCAGCAAAAATAGAAGTAATAGAATATTGTAATTGTTTGAACACTTTACAGTTTGAGCAGTAACTGCTGATGATGCTGTGAACAAATGGGCTGAAAATACAGTGTCTGATCAAGGGAGACATCTTTTGGAACATCCATATTGCTATCATACAATCTGAGTCCCTTTGAAAAAGGGGTCTACTAGACAAGATATTTTTATTTTGGGAAGTGGTGCCTAATCTGAATGTGTATTCATCCCCCTTATTGAGGGGCCTCCCTCCCATTGGGCTTGGTTAGAAAGATTGGGCTGGGTGATGCTTCCATGAATCACACATGAGTATTGGTAAACCTCTTAGAGGGTCTTAGCCTGCCCAGACAAAGTGGTGCGAGCCAAACAGTCCCTACATAGAAACAATTTTGGTTTGTTTGGTCATCTCAGTGCTGGGTAAAAGTCCCATAAAACTGGAACCAGTGTCTCCAAAATGAGCTAAATAGTGTTGACGGGAACGTTAAACCTCAATTCAAATAAACAAAATCCCCCTTATTGAGATTTTGTTTCTGTTACAGAGCTACACCCAGTATATCCCATTGTCCATATATGATCTGCAGACTTGGATGGGAAGCCCATCAATATATGTGTATGATTGTTCAAATGCTGGTATTATTGTGGACTTATTTAAGCAGTTCTCTCTACAGCGTGAACAGGAGGCAGAGGTAAGTTTGAACTCTATTGATTAGGATTATATTCATAGCTCCAGATTATGAACAGTAATGAGGATAATCTTGGTATAATCTCTCTTATTTATCCACCAAAACATACATTTCTAACAAGAATTTGGGACGTTTTATCCCAAAATTCTTGTTCTTCATATCTGAAGCTATTTATAGTAAAATTCCTATATTAAAACCACCTTTTGGGCTGTTCAAAAGTGGTCTTAAAGACCCCAAAGGTGGTCTCTCATGAGACCCTAGGTGTATGTTTTGTTTGATTTGAGGTTTAACATCCCCGTCAACACTGTAAAGGTCATTTTGGAGACGTTGCTTCCAATTTTGTGGGACTTTTACCCGACATTGAGATGAAATGACATCTTAAGCCCTGTCGCCCAAAGACCCTAGGTGTAGAAAACACAAAGAAAGAATCACTGAAACCTTCTCAAAAAACTTTTAAAAGCAGATTTAGTCTTAATTTTAGGTGGTCTTAATAGCGGAATTTTACTGTATATTGAAGTAATATACCATATTTCTCTGTGTTGCCCATAAATTGATCCAGATGATGTTTTTATGATTGATTGTGTTGGGGTTTAACAACATTCATTTTGTGTCATAGTAGAGGAGATGAAAGTGAGGGACAGGGAGAAAGTGGAAAATAAATGGAAGTGTTGAAACAGAAGAAATAACAATATTCCTTATCTACCATACCTGCTGCAAGGACAGCAGGCCCTGCCCAACTGTAAGCCAGTATCTGTTGGACGCCCCAGTGACGCAAGATGCACATCACCTTTGCCTCACCCAGCCACCCCATAGATGATTTTCTGAAGACATAGAAGGAAAGAATGGCCTGTGAGACAGTCTCATTTATTGTTGTATTTTGGAGTGCTGGCAAACTTCAATGGCTCAAATACATTTAAGGCTTTGAAAATGTTTTTGAGACAGCAGTAAGTTGAGCCACTCCCCCTTACCTGGAGCTATGAGTCGGATCAGTATCTTTATTAAATACATACCAATGATACTGATGTCTACTACCAGTTTTCTGACAAAAATACAGAATCCTGTGTCACCTGCTCATGTTTTCCAGAGGTGTAAAATTTCCTCAAAACTTACTCGCCCTATTGGTCCAAACTTTTCATTTAGATGCTAAAAATGAAGAAAAATTGAAGTCAGTTCTGAAAATCTCACTCGCCCTGCCTTAAAATTTACTCGTAAATGCGAGCGGGCGAGTGGAATTTTACACCCCTGTTTTCCTATTCCATATCCCCATCCTTGCAAAATCTACAGGGTTCCCACAGGATTGAACAGTACTTAAATATGAAGGGCTGTCTTGAAAAGTCCTTGAAAATAAAATTTGTCTTAAAAAATGCTTTAAAACTGTCCATAGACCTTGAAAAGTACTTGAATTTGATATTTTCTTTTATTCTTTTCAACCTAAATCTCCCTGATAATCAAAAGTAAAGATTCTAGAAGAAAGGCAGCAAGTTTTGAGCTATCACAGGTATGCCAGAACACCATAATATAAAAGGTTGAATGTGCTTGGTGCGAACAGACTGCATATGTGTTTCATTCTTCAATTTTTGGATTGACTCCCTTGCAGACTGGTACCAATTGATTTTAACAATTTTATTGGCAAAACAAATCAATTTCAATAACCAGACTAAGCATTACAAAAATGGTGTCTCAAGTTATATTAAGGGCATATGCGGGGAAATACACCTCAACCTCGTTATAACACGGAACTCCGGGTCCAACCAACGGACCGTGTTAGTTAACCGATTCGTGTTATAAACGCCGACCGTTTTTGTCACAGATCAACCATTGACACAATAGTTTCCCAAACAAGATTATGTGCGGTGCGGTTAATGACTGTATTTCCCGACTAAAATGTGTTTAGAACTAATCAATGGCAGTAAATACCAAGGCCCATCAAGTCAAACAAGTCACTTTCATCGAAACCAGCTGATAAACCATGTTTCATATCCAGAAATCGTCCGATCTGACAGCGAGTATGACGCCATTTTGATAGCTGGTTCCCGGCTAACTTTGTTGTAACTGAGCGTCCGGAACCGTACCGAACTACAGTACCGTTAATACATTTCAATGGTGAAATTACCGGGTTAGGGTTCGGAACTGGACAATGAACAACGCTTACAAGAAATTTGAATTACTTCCCTTGAAATGTCTTACCCTTAATATTTATAGCCATTTGAAACGATTTTTAATGGCGCACATGAACTTTGAATGATTTTTTTACCGCGAAAATCGATCTTGGATATGTTTTATCATTTGCTTTTAAGCTGGAATAAATTTGACTTTCTTTTTCATGCGGCTCTAGAAAATGAGTTTTATTGCAGTTGACCGATCACATCGTCTGCATCGATGTTTAATATTTCTGCTGAGCAGTGATCCTTAACAGAGCGTGATAAATATTTTCCGGTTGCGTAACTGAATTCTTTAATATCTTTATCTCACTAAGCCAACACTTTTGATTGTGCCGATGGCAGTTCATGTTTATCATGCATGTCAAGCTAAACAAGCTAAACAAGTTTATATACTGTATATTCAACTCTGCTGGAGGCCTGCAATAAATATCAAAAGTACCGTTATAAACCGTGTTAGCTACCATGTTAGCTACCATATTACCGCAGTCAAAAGTGTGAGGAAAATAAAGTTGTTGTGCTTAAAACCTGATACAATCCTTGGATAATATGTATAAATGTTGGTTGGGGAAAATTTGGGGTCCAAACCAAAACCGTGTTATATCCGAATTCGTGCTGTAACGAATCGTGCTATAACGAGGTCCAGGTGTACTTCCCACATTGAAAACTGTTCCAGAGTCTGTATATATTCAGTTTCAAATAAGGGCTTACCACATTTGAAATAAAAAACATATGTCACCGTGCTGAATCTTAAGTAATCTGAACTTTAAGGAGACCACCCCAAGCTGTTTTCCAAGAAATATCAGAAAACAACCATGCTAGTAAATAGCATGTCAAAAATGACTTTTGCCTAGATTTTAAGCAGTTATTTTAGTTAGAATGATATAGTAAAAGATTTTGCAGCTTTTCTTTAGCCTTTTTTTCAAGCCCGTAAAAAGTTCTGCAAAACCAATTTTGTCATCAACCAAAATATCTTAAAAATAATTCATTGTCTGTAATATTTTGGACCATACAATAAAATGCTACATTGAATATTTCATAAAACAAGATTTTTTCTCCAGAGGATATTATCAGAGAATAGAAAATTAAAAGAAAAGTAGGGGTCACCATGCTAATTTCTGTTTTATTGAACAAACCGTTCCCCTACCCCCAGTTAAATTAAATGGTAAAAATACATATAAATTATAAGAAAAAAATGGCGCATCACTGTCAGGTAACTTAGGTTTTACTTGTAAATACTAGCTGGCCATAATATGCATCACTGCAAATCATTTAAGTAAGTCTGAACTATTTCGGTCGATCTCATCTTGAGTAAATGTCGAAAAATTAAAAAAATATAAAAAATTGCAAAGTTGCTGTTTTCGTGTAGTTTATAGCCAAGCTGAACGTGTTTAATAATAAAATGAACCAAAAACAATACCTGTTCCACGAATTTCAACCATTTCCTCACCCAATAATGGTAAAACATTGGCTCTAGCATAACTTTCATTTTTGATGATCATACAAAAATGGCGAATTACCCGCATATGTCTTTAAGGCACCTGAAATCTTTTTTTATCGCAATTGGTAAAAGTGTTTTCAGCAGACGGTGGCCAACACAGTATCCTTGGGTACAGGAACAAATAGTAGATTATAAGGCACACTGTCTAGCATGTACGAAAGGCACTGATGTGGCAGAGATGGGTGAAAGAGTGTTGCGGTCACATGCAAAGGGAGAGGGTCATTAATATAAGAATCAAGAAAAGTCAAGGAGAAAAAAAGTTCGAAGTCCTTGAAAATTATAAGATTGGTCCTTGGAAAGTCCTTGAATTTGACTTGGCCTTGCCTGTATGAACCCTGATCTAAGTGCTGTTTTTTTGCGATGTTAAAAGCATCCATAAGTAACACAGAATCAGACATGTGAAATGAAGATATCACTTACCGATACAGAGAAAGCGTAATGTTGAATTTTCCCACTTATTTACGTTGAAAATCAAAGGTATATACCTGAAATAAGCTTATTACAGTATAGCTCCAATATATCGCGTTCCAATATTTCGCGATGTCCAATCTATCGCGGTCGTGCCGTGGATCCCGTTTTTTTCCCTTAAAAATTCATAATTAAAAAAAATAGAGTTTTAAGTTGTTAAAATTTATTTAAAACCAGGTTAAACCAGGCCCCAACAGCGTTTGACTTTTCCCGGCCAGCGTCTGCTATTTGGCACCAAAACATAACCATTCACGAGATCGCAGAAAAGTCTGCTCTTAAAGGATTTCATTTTTGATTTTTTATTTGCCTTCACTGCAGCTGGTGTTGTGCCGTGTGGCGGCCGTAAAACGTCTCCCCGTACATCAACCATAGTGCAGTTCATATTTTACTTTTGGTCCTTTGAGATCAGCGTGAATATTCTGAGTAACCAGAAATAAATTATTGGTTTAGACTCATATTCTAGACAGGTTTTTAATTATTTGGACACCATTTTGATTTATATCAGTCTGTGAATCGACTGCCTATTCGAAATTCGCAAAATTGCAGTATGTTTCCTCTGGCTTTCTTTGCCGGATTATTACAGGGTCACTGATGAGGCTTTATTAGCCGAAACTACGTAGTATGACCCGTCTTCTTTCTTATGAATGTTTTCATTGCTCTTAAAGGATTTCATTTTTGATTTTTTATTTATGATGCAAACATATACCGTTAGATGTAGCTAATTGTCTGAGGAGGGATTAAATCATTTTCACATTGATTGTGGATTAAATTTTATGATTGGAAGATAAACGCCAATTAGAGACATAACTTGACCATATTTTCACACCTTATCGACCCGCACCGCAGGGTGGCAATTATATGACAGGGATTAACAATAGTGTCATACCTGAACCGTAATAAATACACAGATGGTTTGTCTCTCAATTGACAGTGCAGCAATTATTGCGATTTACTTATTGGTCTAGTTTTACCTTATTTAAGTACTCAAAAAGACTGACAGTTGTAGACGATTTTTTTTACACTTGCCCGCAATCAAAACACAATAAAATGATAGTTTTGTTGTTGTAAAGTTTTTCGGCCCGTGGTAGACGTTAAATAATTTTTTTCCAACCGCTACTTTTAATGCAAGCCAAGGGAAACAACTAGAATTGCTTTAGCGCTTAGCGCTTATGGTAGTTGCGCCCCTTGGCCGTCACCCGTTATGCAAATCCAAAATGGCGTCCTGTTTTGACATTTTAGCAATCACGTTTTCAGACGCAGTTTTCAGCTGTTCTCGAATGCAAGTTAATTGGTAGACACAGTCCCTTTGTTTGTTCTGTCAATGAGTAATTCTGAACCTACTTTAATGGTGAAATACGGCCGATAGCATTACTGACAGCCATTAGTGTGGATTGATAAACAGTTCTCACCAAACTATCACCGCGACTTGTAGTGGCATCTCGGCAAACTACCGCGACTTATATCGCGCTCCGACCACATCGCGGTTTTCGGGCTATGGCCCCCGACTACCGCGATATATTGGAGTTATACTGTATCACTCTTGTAACTTGGTCTGCCACACAGTATCACATCTCTTGGATGTTTCTAGATCTTTAGCATCACACTCGACGCTCCATATCTTGTGCAAAAGTAATCAAACCTGGAAACGTCCACTCGACATGATACAATGCGGCAAATCAAGTTATTAATAATGAGTATATATACCCCAACCTCTTTATAACACTATTGATGGGGTCCAAAGCAGAAACCGTGTTAGTTAAAGAACCGTGTAATATCCAAACAAAAATGTATAGATTACAATGTATATAGAAAAATGACCATTTATGGTCATTTTTCTATATAATCTATACATTTTTGGGATCCGTCTTGAAACCGTGTTATATCCAAAACCGTGCTATAGTAAACCATGTTATAATGATGTTGTCATGTACTATGTCACATTGGTAATTTTCATGAAGTATAATCAGTTAATCAGATAATTATGTGATTAAGTATTTCAGTTTCAAACTGGTTAGCAATTGAGGTTAGAAATGTTAGAGGTTTTATTTCTTGAATGTGTTTTCAGGCAGTGAATGGTAGATACAGTAATGGAACAACTCCTCCATCATCCACCAAGAATTGTATACAGCTAGCTGCGTGTGGAGCTAGTGAACTGCTGCCCATGAATCCTGAACTTCCTGCTGACCTCTTCACCTCATGTCTTACTACACCAATCAAAATAGCTCTCAGATGGTAAAAAGTTCTTATTATTAGATAGGCTTTATAAACTTTCAAGCTGCACTATAAACCAGCCTTACCTATTTGAGTTATGATTGGACTTCTAATTATCAGATGAACCAATCAGCTGATTAGGTTTAAAAAGGGGCCATTATATTAACCCATATCCTGCTCAACCAAGATAAGCTCAACTTCTGTTGGGCCTCCGTAGCCTAAAAGGTAAGAGTGCCGATTCCTAATCATTAGGTCCCTCACCGCTGTGATTCATGCCTTGCTTGGGTCACATGTGAGATGCCAAGTTCTGCAATGGAAGGTCAGGTCGTTTTTCTCGGGGTACTCCATTTTCCCCCACCTCTAATTTCTGATTAAAGATCGGCTGGCAATAAGTGAATTTATCTTGAAAGGGCCATAAAACCAACAAAATACAAAAATAAAAGCTCAACTTCTGGGAGTAGTGAAGATCTAGATCAGATGGCTTCTTGAGAAGCCATCTGATGAAGCCACCTGGTCTGGATCTTCACATTGATGAATTTTATAGTGAATAATTTACATCAAGTAATTTGATTAGTTTATTATTAAAACTGGGTGTGGCAAAATTTACTCAGCAGGACAAAGGCTAAACTGCCTCTGTGAGTTCAAACCTCACTTAGGATATGTGTGAGACGCCAAATTCTACAATGGAAGAAATCTCAGCTGCTTTGATTTTCACCCAACTTTGCTGAAGGATTGGCTTGGTATAAGTTAATAATTTTGAAAGGACTGCAAAACCTATAAAACCCAGTTGATAAGAAAAAAATAAAGGATTCACCTGAAACTTTAGCGAAACTTTAGTGGCTCAAACAAAAGTTGTCCATTCTTGAGATCCTAGGAAAGCAATCCCAAAGCGGCAGATATTAACATATTTGGGATATTTTTCTTACTTCATCTTGAAAACGTATGTTGTATGTAAGCAATAGAAATAAGTAGACATGTTGAAGAAAATAAAAAAGATAGCCCCCTATGTTAAGCTCTTTTATGCCCCCTGATCTGATGCCTTGATTAGTCCTAAGTGACTCAAAGTACCTCTTGTCGCAAAGTCGCAAATAGTCCCAAAGGCGTTTGAGCCATTTAAGTTCAGCTACAATGTATATTTATTTGAAGCCATTGGGAAACATTTATGAAGCCCAACTATAGCAGGAATGCATTCTGCGCTCTCAGTGGAAAACAAGCTGGTATTCAATAAAATTGAAGTTAAAAGCTGCATGTTTACAAAAAAAGCCCATTAAGCAGTCAAAATCAGCTATTTTTATGACCTCCAGGTTCTGGGAAGTTGTTGGTGGTGTGGGGGAGGGGGAGCATATTGCTTCAGGCTCATCTGTTCATTTCTTTGTATATATTTATCACCATTTGAGTGTGTACGTACATGGACCCTCATGAAAATTTAAGTACCCATATTTTTCAAATTTCATATTGATACTTTGGGGCACACTTACTTTGCTTGTGACCTGATATTGTTCACACTTAATTGAATGTAAAAAAAATTACATTCATTTCTTAATGAATTTTACTTTCTATTTGTAGGTATGTTTTACAGAACACCAGTGGCCTAGTACCAGGACTAACACAAGACCTTGTTGATAAGTATGACATTTAAAATAACTTATCTGACTGAATGATTAATTATGCCAGTTCTGACTATTAACCAATCAAATTACTGCATGGAATGTATTCATTCAAATTCACAAATATATTGTGTTTCTTTTAAGCTCATCAGAGCCAAAGGCTCTGGGGAAGCTTATAGGATAGGCAGTGGACTGTAGTCAACATTTTCAAAAACTGCTAGGCCAATTGAAACCAAATTACATGGGGAGCCTCCATGGGTTCGGATAAAGAAAGTTTGTTCATGGGACCTTGGTTACATGATTAAGATGGCTGTCATGCACATATATGGTTAAAACCTTTAAAAACCTGCCCAGGAACCAAATGGGCATTGACCTTCAGACTTGGTATGCAGCATTAGGGACTTTGGGCATACCAACTTCGTTCAAAGGATGATCTTTGGTTGACCATGATCTATTTTACATCAGGGTTAAATTTGGTCACTTAGACATTGGTATGGAAACTGGATTTTTATGATTCTATTGTAGCCTTTGGCATCAGCTGATTGGAAGTTTTTCATTTTCCAAAGGTCAAGGTCATTTTCTGACCTTTGTCCTGAATGGCTCAGATTCAGTATCCAATAAAACTGCTGGGCTGTGGAGCCTCTATGGGATAAGGAAATGAAAATTGGATTGGTAACAATGGTTGGACTGGGGGTACATAACCAAGGTGGCTGCCATATGGCACCCACATATTGAAAAAAAAAACCTTTGGAAATTTTCTCAGGAACCAAATGGCTGATGACCTTGAAATTTGGTTCAGCAGTCAGCTAAGTGGATTTTGACAATTTGGCCAAGATTGCTACCATGCCCATATGTGGTAAAAAGGACCAGAAACATTTCAAAACAGAAGGCTAGATTTTTCAATCCACCATGGTTTGTTGAAAAATATGACTGCCATGGACAGGGGTGAGTTTTTCACACTTGCCCTCTGGTGAGCAAAGTGGCCCATGTGCCTCTTGTTTTCCTAGTAAGTCATAAAAAGCCTGTCTGTATCCAGTGGCATAACCTGAAGAATGCACTTGTTCATTCAACAATTAATGATTAATGCTAGACGACAGGGAACTCTTTCAAATGGTTGTTCCTGTTTGCAGACATGGACAACCTTTTGCAAGAGCTTTTCTCTTTCTATAACTACAAAAAGTGATAATTGGCTGTTGAATAGTTTATTTGACGAAATACATGCATTCTAAATTGTTATTTTATATTGTTATGTATTGTTGTTTGTTACATGTGGTGAACACCCTCTTTGTAGATGGTATGCCGAATAAAAATTTTCTATTCTATTCTATTCAATAAACAGCTGTACAAAAAGCAAGTTCTAACTAACTAGAGCAGTCTCTGTGATATGGAAAGAAAATGCTTAGTGTTTGATTGATTTCTCTGTACAGCATTTTATCCATTATACACATGCATAGTGTAAATATTGAGAGCTACTCCTATGACATTCATATTCTTAGGTGACAACATGTAGGCTATGTCAAAGAGACAAACTGCTAATCGTATATTAAGTTGGTTATACCTTTCCTGTAGGATTTTGTTTGGATATTTAAGGGGAGGAGATACACCTTGGTCCAGTTGTTCAAAATTAACGGCATCAATAGTTAACAAATCGTTAAAACTTTGATCATTTAATATGGCAAATATACCAATATTTTTGCTGAAAAAAAATGTGAGCAGTTTTTGCAAATATTTTTGTTGAAAAAATGTGAGCAGAAATGCAAAAGCTGCTCTCATTTTTTCAGCAAAAATACCACTATATTAGATATTGCTAGTACAGTTAACAATTTGACCACTAATGAGGTCGTTAAGCTAATTATGCTTTGAACAACTGGACCCCGGTGTATTTTTTGCCATTTTCTATAAGGGAAACAAATTTTGGGATTTCCTATTGAAAAATTATCCCATTACTATCCATGTTACATCTCTTTATGTGGAGCTATGGTTAAGTTTGTTTTGATTTCAGGATTCCAGGTCAGTTGAATGACAGAAGAACAATGTTAGGCGAACTGAACTGGATATTTACAGCTATCACTGATACCATAGCCTGGAACACACTGCCTAGAGGTAAGCCTCTTTACCCAAGACCATCTGCTGAAATAAGACAACTTGGAAGTATTCTGATGCACAGAAACTTTGCTTGAAAAATTCTTACAAACAAATGCTTCAGTAACTAGTTGCGGAACTTGACTAAAATGGGATTTTAACTTTTGTCATGTTGATCATGAAAACCACATCTTTTCACACAGTGTTGGCATCTGATCAGGATCTACACTGTTAATCAGTTTGTGAAATCGAATCAATACATCATATCAAGTTATTTGACAGTTCAAAGTCAGAAATGGGTGTGGCAACATTAATTTATTCAGCAGGACAAGGGTTGATACATATAAGAAAGAAAAATTGACAACAGAATCCTTAAAGTATGTTTGAAGGTGTGTGATATTGTGAAACTTATACCACACTTGGTCTGTAAAGGAAGGAAGATGTAATGGCCATTACATCTTCCTTCCTTTACAGACCAAGTGTGGTATAAGTTTCACTGAGGTATGACCACAATCAAGTTATTGAACTGAATTTAATTTTTTGAAAACCTACCTAGGGACATAACTCCAAGAGTTATGGACCCTGGCCCCTATTCTGGTATACACAATACAGCTAGTCATTGTCTATGTTTATATAAACTTTCATCCTTCTAGCTTTCATAGTTCCTGAGTTTGTTAAAAAAAAATCCCAGTGCGAACTTGTTGGCGCGTGTAGATAATAAAACAACCTCCAATTTTGCTAATATGTTCAATAGTCAAAGGTGTTAATTGTCGAGTGAGTGGAAGAAAAGGTGTGAAATAAACGTGTCAGACGGCTTAAGTCGGCAATAACCGGGATGGGACTTTCTTTTTTATAGTTTTTTTTTTTCGCCACTAGTTTTCGCCAAATGACACAGATTTGCGCCAGATTTATTTTCTTTTCGCATTTGGCGACTTTGGCGACCGCTAGTGCGAACCCTGGCCGAACAGTGGCCAAGGGCCCATAACTCATGGAGTTATGCCATGTTACCATATCCTACAGTGATGTTACTGATGTACCTGGTAAAGAACTAAGCATGAATTCAAAATATTTTGATTCTATGGGTCTTCCTCCTCTATTAGTGCTGCAGGGGGCTATAGTCAGATCTTCTGACAGCTCTAGTTTTATGCAGTTACTGTATTGTTTGAGTCATGAGCTAAAAACTGAACTCTAGCAGTACCTTTCATGTATTTAAAGTTGATTTTGCTCATCTTAGTGTCATCTGATGGTCTTGAACTACAGTCAAACTTTGATGGAAATGATGGAAATCTGTTTGAGACAAGGGTAGTTTGAGCCATTGAGTGTTACTGCCACGAGGCATACAGGGTTAATTTTAGGGCATCTTTTCGGTGTTTTATAATAAAATATATGCTGTGTGTACTCATTAGAATTGCCTCAGGGTGATTCTAATGAGTATCAGAGCATACTTTAGCAATGTAAAATTCAAAAATCTCCACAATTATCCCACACTTTTTCTTGTGTAGAGGAATTCCTTATGGACTCAAGAACGGGTTTGACTGAGCCATAGTAAACCAGCCATGGGTCTTCAAGCCATTAAAGTTCTACTGTGTGTATCACAGTTCATTGACGTAATAAAATATGCATGGTGCTACCTACTGGATTGTTTGGAAAAGGTTATATCATAATGGTAAATGAGCCAGAGTCTTTGAAGGTTCCTGCCCCCGCCCATAGGGGCTTGAAGAAATATATGGGCTGCATGATGCTTCCACGCAGAGCTGAATCCGGCCCGCACACTAGTACTGGTAAACCGCTTAGAGGATCTAAGCCTGTCCAGGAACCGTGGTGCGAGGCGGACCGTCCATGCTAATAAACCCTATTGGTTTCATTGGGCGACAGGGCTTGAGATGTCATTTCATCTCAGTGTCGGGTAAAAGTCCCACAAAATTGGAAGCAACGTCTCCAAAATGACCTTTACAGTGTTGACGGGGACGTTAAACGTCAAATCAAACAAACAAACTTTGAAGGTTCACTGTGTATATTTCATACCGAATTTAATGCATGTATCATAGTGACAGATAAGGTTGGTATGTTGTGATAACTGAAGGATAGTTTTTTTTTACAGTTCTCCATATCTGCCGTTTAGTCATTAACCGCTTGACGCTTATGACCCACAAAGAGGGTTGACACGTCGTTAAACACGAAATCATCATCATCATCATCATTATCCTCATAATTCTTCATGCCGTTTAACTGTTAACCGCTTGACGCTTATGACCCATAAAGAGGGTTGACACGTCGTTAAACACAAAATCATCATCATCAGTTCTCCATAAAAACCTATGTTATGGGTAGAGGCCGAGGCGGTTCTAATTAATACCCACAAGACAGGTATATATTTGTCAATTCTCCATAAAATCTATGTTTTGGGTATTCATTAGGACCACCTCGGTGAGGTGGTTCTCTAATGAATACCCACAAGACAGGTTTATATTGAGAAATAAGGAAAATATCCTTCAATTGTCACAAAATACCAACCTTATCTGTTGCTATGATGTATTCCAACAGACAGGCTTGAGGAAATAGTGCAGGCCCAGATGAGAGCCTCATTGCAGCTTCTTATCAGAGTCCATTCCAGTTAGTTTAAGACAAAACACAGGGAAGGAAATTATACCTGTCCAAGTATAAGACGGCCCCCGCCCATCGGGGCTTGAAGAAATATATGGGCTGCATGATGCTTCCACGCAGAGCTGAATCCGACCCGCACACAAATTCTGGTAAACCGCTTAGAGTATCTAAGCCTGCCCAGGCAAAGCGGTGCCCATGAGTCGGACTGTCCATGCTTATAAACCCTATTTGTTTCATTGGGCGACAGGGCTTGAAATGTCATTTCATCTCAATGTCGGGTAAAAGTCCCACAAAATATGAAGCAACGTCTCCAAAATGACCTTTACAGTGTTGACAGGGACGTTCAACCTCAAATCAAAAAAAAAAAAAAAAAAACAAGTATAAGAACAAGTGTGGTATGTATTTGAGGTGTCCGAATACTTAGGGTAAATAAGATAATTATTATTTCAGATTTATTCCAGAAGTTGTTCAGGCAGGATTTACTTGTTGCAAGTTTATTTCGTAACTTTCTGCTGGCGGAAAGAATTATGAGATCTTACAACTGTACCCCTGTGTCTGGACCTAAACTTCCGCCCACATATCACCATCCCATGTGGTAAGTTAGCATAATCTCTTGCCTCCGCCCATCGGGGCTTGAAGATATAGATTAGGCTGCATGATGCTTCCATGCAGAGCTGAAACCGGCCGCACTTGAGTGCTGGTAAACCGCTTAGGGGTCTAAGCCTGCCCAGGCAAAGTGATGCTAGTCAAAAATATTATATTATCGTCCCTACATATTAACTCTTATTGGTTTGTTTGGGCAGCAGGGATTGAGATATCATTTCATATCAATGTCGGGTAAAAGTCCCACAAAATTGGAAGCAACGTCTCCAAAATGACATGAATAGTGTTGATAGGGACATAAAAACTCAAACAAAAACAAAACATAATCTCGTACTAGTATGAACCATTTTATTTGGAGAAAAATTTTGTTAAGGGTGCCCCAATACATTAATGAGGTATAGTACCTGTCATGTTTGTCAGCTCCCCATCCCATTGTAACACAATGATATTTGAGCCCCGCCAAGCAAATTTGTGTCTTCGAGCATTCCGTCATTACAAATTTTAACTGGGCATGCCCAGCCATTCAGAGGGACCAGGGATATGGCTTTCTGTCTGAAGGTTCCTCTTGATTCACTGCTTGTATGAGCGAGCAGCGAAGGTTCTGGCGAGACTGCGCGGATGCGCCGGCTTGCCTGAACCTTCCCTGCTCGCATAGGCGATAAGTACCAAAATCGCTTGACAGGGCCCATATGATGAGATTTGTTGATGATGAAAGAAACTCAATGTTTAGAGTAATTTTAATGCACATAGATGAAATATTCACCAGACCAGAAATACAGGCATCCAGAAATGCAGATGTTGCCTTTTAACTTAACCATGAACAGGAGCTAATATACAGAACCTTTTTGTTGCGCCTACTATTAGCATGGCGCGATATAGGCTCCCGGTTTTCCGTCAGTTTGTTCGTCCGTTTGTCAATGCGTCAATATTTGTGACCACCCTAGCGTTCAACCAAAGGTTCAAGTTTATTTCTCAAGAACTATAAGAGCTTCATTAATGATACTTGGTACAAACTTGTACCTGTGGATGGCAACTTAAATGCAAGCATCCATGTTTGACCTAGACCTACATTTCATGGCTCACAGACTTTGTAAAATATTGCGACCACCCTAGCGTTCACCCAAATGGTCAAGTTTATTAATCCCCCGCCGCGAAGCGGAGCGGGGATTATAGGAATGGCCTTTGTCCATCCATCCGTCTGTCCGTTCTCACTGATGTATACTTATGTGGCTATTTTTGGCAGGATTGATACTTAAGTGGCTACTTTTAGCCACTGAAAAGAAGTATTTTCGGTGTCTATCGGAATAAATCCCATAGACTTGATTCTGTCCATTTACATAGCTTCCTAACTAGTTAGGTGGCTATGTAAATGGACAGAATCAATGTAAGTCTATGTTAGGTGGCTATGTAAATGGACAGAATCAATGTAAGTCTATGGGATTTATTCCGATAGACACCGAAAATACTTCTTTTCAGTGGCTAAAAGTAGCCACTTAAGTATCAATCCTGCCAAAAATAGCCACATAAGTATACATTCGTGAGAACGGACATCCATCCATCCGTCTGTCCATAACTTTTTCTTGTCCGCTCCATATCTCCTGAACCCTTTAATAGATTTTCATTAAACTTTGGTCAGTTATCCCCCTCAGTGAGCTGATGTTCAGAACCTATAAATGAACAGTGCCGACTCAAGGTCAAGGTCACATTTGAAGGTCACGAGTTTAAAACTTTGAATTTTTTGTCTGTTCCATATCTCTACCCCTCAAAGGATTTTCATTGAACTTTGGTCAGTTATCCCCCTCAGTGAGCTAACCATGCCAACTCAAGGTCAAGGTCACAGGCGAAGTTCACAAGGTTGAGCCTGGATACTAAGTGAGGCGGGGGATTTGGCTGTCTTTCAGACTGCTTTCTAGTTTCTCAAGAACTATAAGAGCTTCATTAATGATATTTGGTACAAACTTGTATCTGTGGATGGCAACTTAAGTGCAAGCATCCATATTTGACCTTGACCTACATTTCATGGTTCACTGACTTTGTAGAATATTGCGACCAACCTAGCTTGCACCATTTGTAGAATATTGCGACCACCCTAGCGTTCACCCAGATGGTCAAGTTTATTTCTCAAGAACTATAAGAGCTTCATTAATGATATTTTGTACAAATTTGTATCTGTGGATGGCAACTTAAATGCAAGCATCCATATTTGACCTTGACCTAAATTTCATGGTCCACTAACTTAGTGAACTATTGCATCAACCCTAGTGTCCAACCTAATGTTTAAGTTCATTTCTCAAGAACTATTAGAGCTTCATTAATGATATTTGGTACAAGCTTGCATGTAGGAATGGCACATTTTATGGAAGCATATTTATTTGACCTTGCCCTAGATTTCATGGTTTGGTGACTTTGCGCCCTCACAGGCGCGACATAGCCTTCGGCGGAATTCTTGTTTTCCCAGTGAGAGATCTGGTCAGGTGATGTTGAGACATGGAAAAACTCACATTGACTGTCTATCAAAACATTTTTGCTTGTTGAATGTTTGTTACACAATACCTTTTAGAGAGCATACCAGACAGTATTTGAAACTGTTTCATATTTTCAGGCAAGCATGGGATTTAGCCCTTGACCTGTGTCTAAAACAATTGTCAAAACTACTGGATGATGAAAATGCTTCATTTCAACACAGTCCATTCTTCACTGAACAGCTCACTGCCTTTGATGTGTGGCTAAAATATGGTGCTGAAACTCGAAACCCACCTGAACAGCTGCCCATAGTGCTACAGGTTCTTCTGAGTCAGGTCCACAGGCTGAGGGCCCTAGAGTTACTAGGGAGGTTCTTAGATCTTGGACCTTGGGCTGTTAGTCTAGTAAGTTAAACGAAATATCTATATTAATCCTTTTTATACTGGAGATCGCATTTTTCAAATAGCGCAGGGCATCTGCCGTAGAATGTGACATCTGGTAAGGGCCTTCGCGGTTTACAGCAAATTCAACTATTTTTCAAAGTTTCTGACAATAGCTGAAACCCTGAAATTTCAAAAGGGGCTGCTTCTGCTTATAAGGGAGAAGATTGCATTTGATACAAAATGACCATCTTGGGGATATATTGGATGACACTGTAGGAAACACAAAGAAAAACTGAAAGTTTTTAAATTTGTTTACTCCCATAATATGCCAAGAAAACCTGCATTTGAAAATGTCATCTGTTTATGTTATCTGCTGCATCTTGCAAACTATTGAATATATTTTTGCATACAGGCAAACTGTGGACCCTGATCAGAGGAACAGTCTTGATCTGTTTGCAGCAATGGCTTATATAAGTAACCATTAGACGTCAAAGCACATAACAATTGTATTGATCGTATGGTTTTAAGGAAAAATACGTCTGCTAGAGACAGTCCACATGAAACATCTAGTCTGATTAACCAGATATGTTCAAAATCATCATAGGGAATATAAGGTTGCAACTAACCATTTATGGTAGTAATTTCTAAGCTTTGATGGTTAAAAGGAAATGACAAAGGTCATTGTGTTCCTATGCCCCAGGAATCAAAGATTGTGGGGCATATAGTTTTCGGTCTGTCTGTCTGTCCTGTCCGTCTGTTATTCTGTCTGTCTGCAAAAAACTTAACATTGGGCGTAACTTTTGAATGGTAAGTGATCGGGCTTTCATACTTCACATGTGCATTCCCTGTCACAAGACCTTTCCAGTGGTACCATAAGTTTTGACCTAATGACCTTGATGTTTGACCTACTTTTTAAAAACTTTAATATTGGCCATAATATTTCACATGCACGGTTAGGGGGCCTCAGTGTTTCACAAACACATCTTGTTATACAGTGTTTGAATAAATGGTGGCCTTCATCCTGATTGTCTATTACTCACAAAACTTTCTCTTACTATTTCAGGCGCTGTCTGTTGGAATATTTCCCTATGTTCTCAAGTTGTTACAGAGTAATGCAAGAGAACTAAGACCACTTCTAGTCTTCATTTGGGCAAAAATCTTGTCTGTTGATACGGTAAGTTAGCTAGTTCAGTTTGAGCAGTTTCATTTCAGGTCACATTCATTTGACATGAGTCAGAATGTAAAAACACTTAACACGGCTGTCCCACATGATGCAGCTCGGTATGTTAGTGAAGACTAGGAACAGCCTGTATATCTGCTTAGTCTGATCAGACTCTTAGCCAGTTTGTACACTTTGTGTTGGCTGATGTATTTTACCCGAAACCCCTAACCAGGACATGGGTGGCAAAACAGTGCAGGCCCAGATCAGATGCCACAGTTTGTGGCATCTGATCAGGGTCTTCGCTGCAAAATGATGAACCATCTTCAAAATGCATTGCTAAACAGAACTCAACCTGACACACCCATGCTTATCCATATAAGGAAAAGCATGATACCGTTGCATGGGTTTGAAAAGCTTATTTTAATCTTCACTTGGTGCATATTCCGAATACCAAGCACCTGTGTCCATAATGTTAACAAAAATTTGTAGATACCACTGCAAAAGTAGAAAACAATGATTTTGATAGCTGCTTTCTCGATGAGGAAGCTTTGTTTTTTGGATTCAGAATCGCCTTTTGAAAGGAGCAATTTCACTGGTTGAAAATCTCAACAATTGGAATCAGCCAATGAAAAAATAACCTAATGCCTGCTACATCATGATTTATTTACTCTGGATCTGTATATTGAAACATTGCTACTCCTAGTAAGAAGATGTTAAAATAGTTATTGTTTTAAAGTTTTGCAGTGGTATCTACGAGTTTTTGTGGATATTATGGACACAGGTGATCGGTATTGGTGAAAATCTTAGACACAGATATAAATTTTCTTTGTGTTGTACCCTAGAATACTTTAGAAACTCTTTGTGTAAGCGAGTGCAACGGCTTCACTACATCAGAACAATTTTTTAACAATTCTGGATATTCTGTGTGCTGTTGCTCCATACTGTGAAGACTAGATTAGAGATTTTTTGGGTTTTGGTTTTACGGCCCTTTCAAGACTATTTCACTCACATTGAGCCGATGGTTAATCAAAGGTGGGCGAAAACCGGAGTACCCTAGATTAGAGATAGCATATACAATTATATACACAAATGTATTAATCTACTTGTGTGACAAAAGTTTTGACTTGTGTATTACAAACTGCCAGAGATACACAACTTCATTCACGATTGGTTAGATTTTCTGATGGTGCACATGACACTGAATAATGATAATATTGTTACAAGTCCCTGTGGTCACAACATTGTTTCTTGGAGATTGATCATGGAATATTTTCTATGGTCATTTTCTCCCTTCCGCTGATTCAAGAAGGGCAGTTGTCAGTTTCACATTCCGCTGATTCAAGAATGTGCACTGTACTGGTTAGCCTGCCTAGAAAGTGTGGCTAGGTAAACTGACAAAATGGGTATGGCCTAAGTATTGTTGACTGGGCCATTAAACTCCATTTACAGATCATATTGCTCTGTTTTATTTCAGTCTTGTCAAGTTGACCTTGTTAAAGATGGAGGACACAAGTATTTTCTGTCAGTTCTTGCCGATCAGTTTATGCCAGTAAGTTACCTCATAAGAGTTTAGGTATTTCAGTTCTCTCATACATTTCCTGTTACTTCGTAAAATTTTGAACATTGGATTTCTCTGAATGCTAGTGACGAAAAATTTGTGTAAGGTACGACATGATGAAAACTATCTTCGCTCCATATAAACAGATATGGTGGTGATTTTGTGATAATTGAAGTTATCTTTTTTTATCACTTCACCATAAAAACATAAGTTATGGGTGAATAAGGAAAATTATCCTTCAGTATTCACCAAATACCCACCTTATCTGTTGCTATGTTTGCTATGAATTATGATTGTGTTTACACTAGAGACTAGCTTAAGTCTTATTTTGATCCCAATTAAACTGTGGTTACTCTATGGACAAAGTTATCCACATTAGTTTTATTTCGGTGTTTTAATATCCTTAGTATGAGGCATGATTTTTGTTCTAAAATTTAAATAAGTACAATATACTACCCCATGTTGAGTCTAAAAACAGCTAGTAGAGTGGCAAACAGTGTATACCCTGATGAGATGCCACATCCCTGAAGTCTCATCTGGGTCTTCACTGTTTGCTCAGGCCTGTCTGTCTGAATACATACGGTTAATATTATAATATTTTATTCATTGTAGTAAAAGCATGGATGGTGTGAAAAAAATGCCATGAACATATCTGAATTTGATCATAATTCTAAATAAGGAGTAACATGGATAATTAACATGTCAGTCATGACAATTGTTGTCTGCTTTAACTCTTAACATGCTGGGGATGACAAAGCAGACGACAACTGTTTTGATTGGCAAAGCAGATGACAATTGTTGTGATTGGCATGATGCCAATCACAACAATTGTCGTCTGCTGGTTACTTTAAAAATCATTGTAGCAAACAGTGTGGACCCAAATCTGACTTCAGGAGAAGAGCAGTCTGATCTGTGCCCGTACTTTGCTTGTATGAAACAAAATTTTTTTTAAAAGTTATCTAGAAGATGAAGCAGATGACATAAACAGACAACATTTTCCAATGCAGGTTTTTTTTTTCATCTTAAGGGTTAAAGGATAATTTTTATTATTGCTTGCTTGATTCATATGTTGTGGGTTAGAATCACCACAGTGGGGCAGTTGTTACAAGCACCCACCAAATAGGTTTCTTTGGTGAAATGGCAAAATGTACAATAAAATTATCGTCACTTCTCCTTGTCAGGAGCTATTGAGATACAGAAATTATATTTATGTATATTTATTTGTCCATTTCATTACAGGCAAAGCAGAAAATGATGGCAGCATTTGTATTATCCATGATTGTCAATGAACACAGACAAGGCCAGGTAACTTAATGGAATGGGAACACCTTCAGAGGCAACTCCTGCAAAAGTATTTTTGTTTCCCATGTCAATAGGGGTCAACTTTTAAAGGAAAGAATTTGCTCCTTCCTTTAAGAGTAGACTCCTTTTTATATTGGACAAAGTTTATAGAAAAGGGAACAGGAAGTCCCGAAAGTTGTCTCCCTTTGAAAAATGGCAGAAAAATCTGCCAGGTGTATCACTGTCATAAAGTTTAAAGGTATGAACTGGTATGCAATAAGTGCATATAGACAGGCATAAACAGTTGGACAAAATTAAAAAAGAGCCACAGATCTGTTCCCGTTTAGTAATTTTGCCATTCTCTTGATTTATGGCAGATACTTTATCAGAATATTTAAAGAAACTACTTTCAGCTTTCTTTTAGCATTGTGAGATTACAAATTTGAAGGTGCTGGTCTTGGTAGCTCAGTCGGATGTGTGTGTAACTGATGATCAGGGGTTCAATGCATGTCAGGTCATCAACATTCTTTTGTGAAGATTGATTATGAAAGCTTGTCTACATTTATTCTCCCCGGCTATTTAAAGAAGGTCGGTTTTCAGTTTCTGGTGAAAGAAACCAAAATGTACTTGTTAATGGCTTGTGCATATGCCAAGGAAAAGCGTGGTTGCTTGTCCTGGTAGCTGTCAGATGCCCTGCTCACTGGCAGTTTTGGGTTTGAACCTGTCATGTTAGCAACATTGATTATGAAATCTTTTCTACAGTTATTCTTTCCATTCCACTGTCAGATTCAAGGTCAGTTTTCAGTTTCTGGCAAAAGAATGTGCACTGTACTTGTTAACGGCTTGTGTTTAAGCCTGCCCAGGAAATGTTTGGTTATGTAAACTGACCAGCTCAATATTACCTGAATTATATGTGCCATTAAACTTAAAACCAAACTAAAAGCAGTAATTTTACTACAAACCTACATGTTATGTATTGTATGAAATAGTAAATGTCATTTGCTCCAACCAATATACCTCACCTATACAGGAAGAGCTTTTGCACTTCCTCTTGTGATGATGGTGGCAGCAATGTCGGCATGCACAAAATAAGTTATGAATTGAAAGTTTTAAGATCCAAGGTTAGCACTTCACCTGTCTCTCCTGTGTCCTCAAAGTCAAGGCTATTGACTTAATAGAAAAGCAAACAGAAGTCCTGAAAGTTGTCTCCCTTTAAAAATGGATGAAAAATCTGCTAGGTGTATCCCCTTAATTTATTCAGAACAGCAAGGGTTAAAGAAAAGGCATAGGCAGGCTCTCAATAGTCATTTTCTACATGCGTGGCTTTGTATTCTACATGTCCATCTTGATCTTACTTTTTCAGTTTGAACTGTTGAATCATTTTTCATTCATAATTAATTTAAGTTGCATGTTTATTTCAGGAAGCAGCCCTGCAGGGAAGTGTGATAGCAATCTGTCTGGAACAGCTGGCCGACACTAATGCCTTATTACGTCAGTGGCTAGCCCTTTGTCTCGCCAAGGTCTGGACCAATTTTGACAATGCAAGGTGGTGTGGGGTAAGTATCACTGTGACATTTGTCTTATGCTATTTTTATTTCCTTTCTAAATGTGACTAGGTTGATGGATTAAAACACTTGTGCAGAGGAGATTAATGTTTTAGCTTCATGTTTGGAATAGTTGGGTGAGGTTTAAATACATCGTATTGTGAATCTTACATCATGGATACACCCCCACAGTGGCCATCTTGATATTTTGAATTTCTCCTGAACTGAAAGGCCAGTTGACTCAATACTTGTTTGGAAGTAAGAGTAGATCTGTGACAGGGCCTTTCTAGTTAAAAAAGATTAAGCCATTTTCTAGATAGATTTCCAAAAATAGCTGTTAAAATAAGACATCCAAAAAAAATGGATCAGTAAATACTCCTTAATATATATATGCTACTTATTTTCACTGAAAGACAGTTTGCTTCCCATATGTTTGAAGCCTTTCCCATGTGCTTTAAGTTTTTCCCATGTGCTTGAAGTATTTCCCATATGTTTGAAGCCTTCCCCATGTGTTTGAAGTCCTTCCTGTGTGCTTGAAGTCTGCCCCATGTGCTTGAAGTCATTTTATTGTGTTTGAGGCCTTTCCCATGTATTTGAAGCTTTTTCTATGTGTTTGAAGCCTTTCCCAGTGTTTGAACCTTTCCCATATGTTTGAAGTCTTTCCAACCTGTTTGATGCCTTTCCCATGTGTTTGAAGTTTTTCCCATCCCAGACTGAAGCCTTTCCCATATGTTTGAAGCCTTTCCCATGTGTTTGAAGCCTTAAACATATGTTTGAAGCCTTTCCAAACTGTTTGAAGCCTTTCCCATGTGTTAAAGCTTTTTCTATATGCTTGAAGCCGATCCAAACTATTTGAAGCCTTTCCCATGTATTTGAAGCCTTTCCCATATGGTTTAAGCTTTTGATTGAAGCCATTCCCATGTGTTTAAAGCCTTACACAAGTGAGCAAAAAGCATTAGCCTCCATTGATAAGGGAAGTCATTTCCTGTTTTCTGCAAGTTGTCTCCTTTTGGTAAATGATGGCTTATTTATTCAGGTGTGTCTATTCACTTCAGGAGAGATGACAGTTTATGTGAAACAATAATTATACTGGGTTATGGATTTAAATATGCATAATCATAGCTCCAGATAAGGAGGAGTAAGGAGGATAATTTGTGAACAATTCTCCATAAAAATGTTTTGTGGGTACCTGTTAGAATCACATCAGTGGAAGTATTTTACAAATCCGTTTGTTCAAGGATAGATTGTAATTGACAAGGGAGAAAAATTTCTTTTGAAAGAGTTGCCTCCCCAGAAGGTGTATCTCTTCTCCATTCAGCCAGTTAGAAAGCTAGAAATGACTTTGAATTATTTTCATTGTCAAACTGTATGATTATGTTACAGGTACGTGACAGCGCCCACGAGAAACTGTATACACTACTTACTGATCCACAACCAGAGGTGAGACTTAAGTTATAGTGTAATTATTCAGTTTTATACACAACAGTAGCGGCCCATCTGGACCTGGAGAAATAGATTGGGTTACATGGTGCTTCTGTGCAGAGCTAAAACCGGCCAAACTTTTGAGGACTGGTAAACCGCTTAGAAAGTCTAAGTCAGGTGTTGATGATTATCAGCTTAGAATTGATACAGAACTTATAAATTGCCTCCATGCACCATATCTCGAACCATTTGGACACGTTTCCATTTATTTTAGGATGGCTTAAATAAAGAAGCATCATTGAACCATGTCAGTCTCATAGAAGTCTCAGCTTTCGTTCGTCCTTCAGTTAACAGGAAAAGGAAGTTGCCCCAAGGCTGGTTCCCAGCTGAGCATATGGTGATGGCGTCACAAGACTTAGTGTCATCATCAATTTGCTTGACAGGTGTATCATACCAATTAGCTATTCAATTAGTGAGGCAAAATCAATATTGGAAACAATTAAGCACTGCAGCGCATAGAACTGAGCACTCTGAAGAGAAACTTGAACAGAAAGCCACCAAAATAAACCAGGAATACTGTTCAAGACATTATTCCTCTTTATAAATCAATAGAAAGCAACAGTTTACTTCTTTTAATGACCTCAGTAGCTCAGTCGGATGCGTATCTGACTGGTGATCAGGAGGACGCGGGTTCGATACCTGCCGAGTTCGGCAACATTCTTTCGTGGAGATGGATCATGAAATTTTTTCTACGGTCATTCTCTCCCTTCTACTGATTCAAGAAGGGCAGTTGTAAGTTTCTGGCGAAAGAATGTGCACTGTACTGGTTAACCGCTTACGTATAAGCCTGCCCAGGAAAAGTGTGGATTGGTAAACTGACTGGCTCAAAAATGACCTAAATAGTGTTGACTGGGCTGTTAAACTCAAATACAAACAAACAAACAGTTACATTAAAGGGTGCACTTTGACAGTGTCTGACATAAGATTTGTTGTTGATGACAAATTTGTTTCACGATTCAACAAGGGAGTCCAAAAGGTACAGACAGAATGGCAAACAGTGTAGACCCTTCAGGAGCAGTCTGATCTGGGTGTGCACTGTTTGCTTAGGCCTGTCTGTCCCAATACTTAAGATCACAATACTTATGATCATTACGGTATATTTTATTGCAAGAGATGGATAGGTCTCTTTATAAGCTCAGGTTCGGAGGCGTATTAATGTTAATTTGGGGATATTTTTTCTTATTTCTCCATTAAAACATCGTTGAAGTGATTCTAACAGGTACCCACAAGACACATTTTCTAATAAAAAACCCTAAGAATGGCGAGAAAAACTGCATCTTAAAATTGTTGTCTGTTTTTGTTTACTGCATATTCTTGCAAACTTTTCAAACATTTTTGCATATGGGCAAACAGTGTGGACCCTGATCAGACTGTTCCTTAAGGAGCAGATCGACCAAGGTCCACGTTGTTTGCAGCAATGACTTTTAAAGTAACCAGCAGAGGACACAGCAGACAGTTGTCCTTATTGGTATTTTAGGGGTTAGCCTCATGCCTCATCTACATTTTGCCATTGGGTTAACTGTATGAACTATGTTTGGAATAGTTGTGTTTTTACGCTACTGTAGTATAATCTTCTTGCTTGTTATTCAGGTGCGGGCAGCAGCTGTGTATGCCTTGGGGACATTTATCAGCAACACAAATGAGAGAAATGACCACGCCAGTAATGTTGACCTCGGAGTTGGAATGAAACTAGTTGGTATAGCCAATGACGGCAGCCCTCTTGTAAGAAAGGTAAGCGCTCATCTTTGTTGATTTATTGGTCCTGTATTTATAGTATATGAGCAAGGGCTTGACAAACCTACAAGTAGACCTGGGGCCAATTGTTCCATTTAATTTGGCAAATTGCTAATATATTTGCTGAAAAAATGTGACCAGCCTTTGCAGATGTGAAGCTGCTCACGTTTTTCAGCAAAAATACCACTATTAGATATTGTACTTACTAGGACAGTTAACAATTTGACCACTAATGTGCTCGTTAATCTAACGATGCTTTGAACAACTGGACCCTTGGCCAGCAGGAAATACTCAGATCAGCCTGTGCAGCTGTGTAGTGATCTGTCTTTACTTACAGCACAAGTCTTGTTATAGCTATGGTATCAAAAGAGTGGTTGTTCTGGGCCTAGTTATTCAAAGCATCGTTAGCTTAACAGGTTCGTTAATAGTCTAATTGTTAACAAGTCTATTTTTTCTGAAAGAATGTGAATAGCTTTTGCAAAAGCTACTCACATTCTTTCCTCCAGTTCTGTATATATGTAATAATGTTACATAGTATGCATTCTTGTTGTTGTACCTGCTTTAACCCTTATCCTGCTGAATAAATTAATTCAGTCACACCCATTTCTGGCTATCATCCAATCAAATTACTTAATAAAATATATTCTTCAATTCACAATCCACATGACAAACAGTGTAGATCTTGATCAGATGGCTTCCCATCTGATCTGGATCTACACCCTTTTGAAAGGTAGGGGTTGTCATGAACAGCAGGATAAGGGTCATGTTATGTAGGCTGCAAGTTTGTTGTTTCAGATGTCAAAAATTTGTATCAAATATGATACAAGGATCAATGTAATAAAATACCATGCAGTGGTTTCCATGAAATAATCAAAATCAGCCATGAAAATAAAACAATAAAATTGAATAGATATCGTCTACAGCATTGTCTATGCCACTGTAACTATCTGATTATTTTTCGGCTATTTTCGATATGGCAGACTCAGCAGTTATTGTATATGATCTTTCATAATGATTATTCATCCTTGACATATTTCTGATTTCACACTCATATCAGGATCTTAAAAACTCATCAGATGGGATAGCATAGCAATATGCAGGGTTTTCTTTATGCTTCTGTGCAAATAAACATAAATTATCTGCTGTGTGTATATTGCTGCATATTTTATTTATGTATTATTCCTTGTAAAACTAGGGTCAAGAAAGGTCAAGTGAATAACTGTGCTTTGTGTGTATAATAGCTACAAATAAATTCGGACCGAATTAAATTGTTTCTTGCTAATAATTAGTCTGTAAGTGGGGAATACTATAATAATATGAGACTTTGCATGGTTGTGCTTGGAAAATCTAGCTATTTTGTTGAAATAAGCTAATAAAATTCCAAGATAAAAAAATTATGAAAATTTGCAGACCATATCACTTTAAGCATGGCAAGATATAGGAATCCGCTTTTCCATCCATTCCAACAACTCTAGCTGTCACCTTAATGATCCTCAAGTGCATTCAGGTGCAACATAGCCTTCAGAAGAATTCTTGAGACAGGTCTGGGGCCAGCTGTTCAAAGCATCGTTAGCTTAAAGAGCTCGTTAGTGGTCATATTGTTAACTCTTCTAGCAAGTACAATATCATAAATTTTGGTATTTTTGTTGAAAAAAATGTGAGCAGCTTTTGCATCCGCAAAAGCTGCTCACATTTTTTCAGCAAAAATTTCAGCATATTTGCCATATTTAATGATCAAAGTTTTAACGATGCGTAAACTAACGACGTCGTTAGTTTTGAACAACTGGCCCCTGTTTTTTAGTTTGCATATGAACCATCTGTTGTGTTGTCAGCACATTCATACAGTCTGATCTGTATCTCTGCTCTTCAGCATATAGGTAGTCAAAGTTGCATAGATACCTTGTCCGAACAGCTAGTCTCTGACCTGACTTTGTGTCTGTACCGACTCCATTTCAGAATTTAGGAACAGCAGTTCATTTTGAATGGGAATGTCGGTGTCTTTGTTTGTTTGATTTGAGGTTTAACATCCCGTCAACACTGTAAAGGTCATTTTGGAGACATTGCTTCCAATTTAGTGGGACTTTTACCCGACGTTGAGATGAAATGACATCTCAAGCCCTGATGCCCAATGAAACCACAATAGGGTTTATAAGCATGGACGGTTCGATTCACACCGCTTTGCCTGGGCAGGCTTAGATCCTCTAAGTGGTTTACCAGTACTTGTGTGCAGGTCGGTTTCAGCTCTGCGTGGAAGCATCATGCAGCCCATCTATTTCTTCAAGCCCCAATGGGCGGGGGCCAGGAATGTCAGTGCCATTTAAAATTAAAAAGTTTAAGAAATTACTGAACTTTTTGGAAACAGTGAAGGACCTGATCAGACACTGTTCTGTGGCATCTGAAATGGTCCTGCACTGTTTGTGTGCGTCGAATTTGGGATTTCCCACATAAAGGCTTTTGATGGCCAGACAATTGCTTAAAATTAGTTTCTTACAGTGTAACTCATACATTGCATATTTCGTACAGGAATTGGTTGTGGCATTTTCCGGTCTTGTGATACATTTTGAGTCCCAGTTTGCTGCTGTTGCCGCCCAGATGATTGAAGAAGACAGAATGAAACCATCTGCAACCGTCACCGGGGAAGTTTCCGGTGGGTGGAATCTTGTGTCCGCTGGGTCGACAGGTACCCCTGTGTTAAACAAGTTGCATGCTTGAAATTGCTGTTCTTTTAACCTGGTTATAGAGTTCTGTCTTTGATAAACCCTTCCTATCTCTTAAAAACACTGATGAGTTTATGGAAATTTACTGAATTTTGGTGAATTTTGGTGAATTTAGGATCTGCACTATTCACATAAATCAGTATTGTACATAAATCAGTATTGTGAAACATTGCAGTTGATGCTTAGGCCAAAACAAATTATATGTGTGGTTCCTATTACATGGTTTTCAAAAATAGGGTAGGTAGGTAGGAAAATTATTTTATTTTTTATTTTTATTTTTTTTCTCATCTTTTATACTATGCTACACACTGCACTTATTTTTGTTATATTGTTTTGCTTTTGTTGTATAATTGTACTTGAAAACATTGTAAACAAATAAAGTATAATAAATAATGCTTCGTTTTCATCCATATTGTCCTAATTGTTACCAAAATAAGGATGTTCTTCAGTCAGAACAAAGTATTTTGATTGGACATCCTGTGTATGTGTTTGCCTTTTATAAAAGGTCAGCCTTTGGGACTTGCTGTTCTAGTGAAGGTTGCTGTATCTTGAATAGTGTTGTAACTGTTATTGTACCATACATACATTGAAGATATTGAAATGTAAAAGTTCAAAAGATCAAGATGAAATGACAAAGTAAACGGAGATCAGAAAGTTTCTTTTAACGGCTTAATGCTGCAAATTAAACATCCAGCCATTAGCACCAGCAGAAACTATTTTATATAGTCTTTTCAAATCGTAGTCCTTATGCCATTTATATCTGTCTTACTTGGTCTTCAAGCTGAACATGATAGATAGATAGATAGATAGATAGATAAGATAGATAGATAGATAGATAGATAGATAGATAGATAGATAGACAGACAGACAGACAGACAGACAGACAGACAGACAGACAGACAGATAGATAGATAGATAGATAGATAGATCTCACAGTGATTCTCAAAACAAGAGTCCAAAATCCTTCATTTTGAAAAGATAAGTCCCTGATCTTGATTGCACAAAAAACATAAACAACATTTCTACACACATGTGTGCACTACTGCATAGTTGCATGTTTTCCTAACTGCCTCTTTCATGACTTCAATCCAAACTTGTACAGTGTGGAAACTCAATAGAACCATGCCAATGAGGTGGTTGTAATAAGAAACCACAATGTACATGTATATTCTGGAGCAGAGATTGGGAAAAATGTATCCCCAGTTAACTAGGGGCATGCAAGGGTGAGCAGGGATAAAGACTGACAGTCACCCAAAGTGACTGAAAAATCGCCTGGCACCAAAACATTAGAGCTCTATCTGTCTGTCACCCATCTGGTAACTGTTAAAAGAACTTTCAGCATTTTTCAAATATTTTGGCTCTAAGATAAGGCCTAAAAATTTAAACCTAGGTAGGCTTTTCTTGAAACCAAATTAGCGTCGGTAGGTTGGATTTCTTTTTGATCATACGCAAATAAAATACATGTAGATAAATTGAGCTACAGTAATGATGGCTAGTTAATTTCTTTCTACTTAATTTCTATCTCTATCTATCTTCTTATACTGAGTCGGTCATATCTGGCCATTACCTCAGTTGATTGGGTGGCTAAATTTAGAATTTAGCTGGGAAAAAAAAGAAAAAAAAAAAAAAGAGAGGCACTGGATGCGTCCTTAAAACTATTTACAATCTGCATAACAGAGGTATCCTAAAACGCATACCTCTGAGACCCAATCTTACACTGTGCGGGCTTTGAACTCTTCTGCGGACTTGGCATTCACCGCAGAGGAGGGAAGACTATTCCATTGGGGAATAGTTCTAGGAAAAAACGAGTTCTTCAGGGCATCACTATAGGACTCGTATCTACGGTATTGTGAGTCGTTTACTTTTGATGCCCTTGTTTGGGTCGACAGTGTTACAGGGGTCAAGTACCTATCTTTATCAATAGACACTGAATCAGAGTGTATCTTGTAGAAGAAGGTTAAAGAGGACTGCTCACGACGGGCCTCCAGCGTCGGCCACTCTAGCTCATTAAGCATGTCACCGACGCTACTTCTATTTCGCCATCGCCTACAGGTCCATCGAGCAGCTGTCCTCTGCACCTTCTCCACCTGCTGAGTCTGAGTTTTAACATAGGGGTGCCAAATGGGTGATGCATATTCGAGTTGAGGGCGAACCAATGTTTTATATGCAACATCCTTTGTCTGCCTAGGTGCAAAAGCCAAGTTCCGTCTAAGGAATCCCAAAGTCCTAGTTGCTTTAGATGTAATCTCTGAAATATGTTGACCCCAATCAAGATCGTCAGTGATGGTGATACCAAGATATTTGGCGGATTGAACATGCTCCAAAACTTGCTGGTGAAGAGTATAGTCAAACTTAATTTGCTTGTCCGGAGGGTGTCGTGACACTCTCATTGAGTGACATTTGGCCACATTGAACTTCATTTGCCAATCGGCCTCCCACTGTGCAAGTTGATCCAGGTCATCTTGTAAAATAAGACAGTCAGAAGGAGAATATATGTTCCTATACAGGACACAATCATCAGCAAACAAACGGACCGATGACCTGATATTATCGGGGAGATCATTAATGGAAACCAAGAAAAGGACCGGTCCAAGGACCGAACCTTGGGGGACTCCAGATAAAACAGGGACTGGATCAGACGCTTGGCCATCAAGTACAACTTGTTGTGAGTGCCCAGAGAGCCATGAGCTAATCCACCTATGTGTGGATCCTCTTATCCCATAGTACTCCAGTTTATGTAATAGCCTTCTGTGAGGTACCTTGTCAAAGGCCTTAGCAAAGTCCATGATGATCAAGTCAGTCTGTTTGTGGCCACGATTTATGGCCCCATCCAGATTGCTCACTATGTCATGCTAAAATTGAACAAGCTGCGTTTCGCAAGTACTAGTGTGCAGGCTGGATTCAGCTCTGCGTGGAAGCATCATGCAGTCCATATATTTCTTCCAGCCCCTATGCGTGGGGGCCGACCCCTTTTTGCAAATAAGAGCAAATGTTGCCTTACGTTTTGGAACAAAAATCTCTGAAATTGACCCAAAGAATACAGTCCCCGCCCACCGGGTCTTGAAGAAATATATGGGCTGCATGATGCTTCCACGCAGAGTTGAAACCGAACCACAATCGAGTACTGGTAAACCGCTTAGAGGATCTAAGCCTGCCCAGGCAAAGCGGTGCGAGTCGGCCCGTCCATGCTTATACACCCTATTGGTTTCATTGGGCTGCAGGGCTTGAGATGTCATTTCATCTCAATGCCAGGTAAAAGTCCTACAAAATTGGAAGCAACATCTCCAAAATGACCTTTACAGTGTTGACGGGAACCTTAAACCTCAAATCAAATGACCAAAATATAACAAGTTACAACGTCATGCCTGTTTAAAGAATGGATATTTTAGACACTTTTTTAGCAATAGATTGTTGCCTGTTTGATGGTTTACTGCTAATCCCGCGGTTTATTGTTCCAATTATCTCTTAAGATTTGATGACCAGTGTACATGTAAGTGATACCAATTAAACAATTCGGTGTGAAAAGTTACCTGACCTGTGTTATCATGTGCGAAGACAATACCATATGCGGCCAGTCTGATCAGCGAGTGTCTAAGCTTTCCGAGAAATGAAACCTTGTGAACAATAAACTCAGATCAGACTGTGTAGAACTTCCAGCTGATCTGAGTCTTTTCGGTGTGGGCATACGCATTCAGTGCATTTCTCGGAAAGCATTTCTGATGTTACCACCATATGACATCCTAGCTCATTAGCTACCGTGTTTGTCGGACATGTATTACAACAGCAGTGTTCTGCCAAGGCCGCGCCCTTGCGCCATTGGCGCGGAAAAAATCTGTATGGCGCAGAAAAGTTGACATCCATGGGCCCGTGGGCGCATCCAAATTATTGCCGGGCGCACCTTTTTCTCGAGGAACGAACCGTCATCATGTCTTGATCCGGTTGCTTTCCTTTGAAGTCTATTAATCTGCAGCCCAATATATATTTTTAGCGGATTGACAGGACATTCGAGCGAAAATAAATGGACAATCGAGCGGCAAAAATATGGACATTCGAGCGAAATGAAAAATAGGACATTTGAGCGGTTAACCTGTTTACCTGAGGTGGAAGTAGGACTTGAGCAGGATTTATTGTTTTAACTGTTCTCTTTCACAGAACATAGGCAGTCCAAATTTATGCATGTGGAAAAAATTATCATTCCTTCTTCTGAATTATTGACCAGAAGAAAGTTTCTCCTTTGCTGGTCTTCACGCCCATGCTAGAAAGAGCCTCATGTACCTCCGCTTTGCTTTTAGGTAGTGGATGATACGTCTTCCGACGAACTCTGTACACTGATTTTGCTATGCTTTTCAAATCATTTCTTCACCAACAGTCTGAATTTCGCTCCGTATGATTTTTGATGAGTAGATATTATGATTGACAAATAAAAGGTTTTGTATAGGTTTTGTATAAGTGAACATTATTTACCTGTCCAATTTACCTGTAATCTGTTGAATTATTTTCCGCTCGTTTGTCCACTTAAAATCCGCTCGATTGTCTACTATGACCTATTGATTTTTTCGCTCGATTGTCCATCGCCCCTCAAAATTAATCCAACACGTTTTTCACACCTGACACCTGTGGACTGGTCACGTGTCAGTGGCCGTAAATATTGCCTTTGGTTTGATAATACCCAACGCTCTTATAATAATTTGTTTATGGTAACAGATTCCTACTTAATTGTAGAGCCAACAGCGAATGTTCTGATCAGGCTGCGCAGGCTGATATGTCTCTTTTTGATCAACCCATGTTTCAGTGTTCCCCAAAATTATATTTCCTTAGGCTAAAAATAGTAATGAGACACATTTAGCTGAAGGCCAAGAAAAAAATTCTGTTTGATCTTTTTTGTGTACCGACTGCAAGGTCATGATTTTCATGTCAAAGTCTACAACACCTGTTTAACATTGTATTTCCACATTTAAAAGTCGGACAGAAATAAAATATTGATTGATAAATGGCCCTTTCAAGAGGTCATACTCGCCCTTTGTATAAATTGATTTTTTTTTGTGAATGGCCCTGCTTTTTTGGTGAATGGCTCCACTTTTTTGTAAATGGCCCGACAATTTCCTGTCTGATGGGCCATTGGCCCATGTTTTTGAATTTCTTGGCAGAACACTGCAACAGGTTAAACTGCTTCCAGCACTCACGAAAAAACTTTTCTTTTACCGTAAGATCAGCCTGTACATCGAGCTCTTCGTTTGCTGCTCTGTGCATATCCCAGAAGCCATACTACAAAAGGTTTGTACAAAGAGCAAAGACTGATAAGACTGCGCAGGCTGATCTGTGATTTCACATGTAGCACAGTTTACTGTCATGTTTTCCAAAAATTTGATGTGAAGACTGTGTGTGCAAACTATCGATGACGTGTTATTGAAAAACGTGGGAAAATTTCAGACTTCAACAAATGCATGTTCAAAATGACGGCGGGAAATTAAGCGCGGCATGACAAAAACTATATATGTAAGACCAGCGAAGACTACGATCATCCTGGGCATCTGTGAGGGCTTAGCTTTCTGTTCATGGAGATAGTGAAAATTCTTGAGAGATTTACACAAGCTGTCTGCATTATTTATGTTTGTTGAAGCGTGCACACTTGTCTGATTATCGCTACAGGTGGTAAAACATGGTTAGGATAATTTTTATTGTCACAAAAGTAATCTGATTATTGAGAGGGGTCATACCGTCACGGTCTGTATACTGCAAGAAATGTGCGCCATTGTCCTTTTTTATGCGCCGGAGACATGGGTTTTATGCATTTTGCGCTTCTGAAAACAAATTGCATTTAAAATTTGTGGGTTCCGACCGCTTCCTAATTTTGCCTCTCTTACCGGTCCATGCAAAATACCTGTTGATCACAGGAGACAACAGATGTTTTATCCTCTGGTAGTAGTTTGTTTCTTATTTATTTTGTTTCCGGTGGTTGTTCTATTGGCTTGCATGAACGGTCTTGAATGTGCTAAATACTTGAGATTTTGGATTATAATTATGGGTTCCTTCAAAGCGTCGGCTTCTTCAGAAGTAGCCACGTGCCATATCCCTGACCCATTTGAACTGTAATTGGCTAATTGTTATTGATTAGCACAGGCCACTTACCGTTAACTGACAGCTCGCGGCAATTGATAAAAAACAGCTTTTAAATAGCGATGCTTACGATATGCATTTTTATTCTAGGCTCACAGTTACTTAGAGACAAACACAGATGTTTTTGATTTGTTCTTGGCAAACGCTCACCATTTTCATGCGTAAATACGACCAGATTGTCTTTTAAATGAAAGCTCTTTTTAATGAATATGTTCTTAAATACTTTAACCTTGAAAAATTGAAAGACCGTTTTTGCACATAAAATGTTTGGAATATTCATGATGGAAAAAATATTTAGGGTCGGCGGGAAAAAGCTAGGCACGGTCGGGTAACCGGAACCACACATATATTTTGTATTGGCCTTACTAACCAAGTTCCTTCCTTCATGACCAGAAAATCTTCTTTTTTTTCTGCAATGAGGTTTTTTTGTATATGGTTTTTGTCCTCTGTTTTCAAAGGGAGACAAACTAAAATATTTGGTTGACTGAAGTTGAATTTGTGGATTTTGTTGGAACCAAAATACTGTTAGGTCAGATAAACTGTAGTTCTTAATCCATTCTTACATTGGAAACCCCTAAAAGGGACATAAGCAAACAGTGCGGACCCAGATCAGATGCCGCATTATGCATCATTCGATCAAGATCTACACTCACTCTTTGCTAGCAGGATTTTACCTCAAAAATAGAATAAAAATGAAAAAATAGAACCAACATCCCAACATATAACAATGGAAGAGTCCACTACTATATGGGTTAATCTTAAGGAGAATGGATACACCTGGCATATTTTCTGCAAGTTTGACAAGGGAGACAACTTTTGAGTCTTCCTGTTAAATGAAACCTTTGAAAAAGAGGTATTATCTTAGATGAAATAATTTACTATTGAGGAGCAATATGGGTCACCATCTATTGACAAGGGGACCAACAATATTTTTGGAAGAGTTGCCTCCCCTGAAGGTGTATTTGTTTCATGCACCAAGCAGAATGTCAGCAGGAAACACTTTCAATTTATTTTGACAGATCAATTTATTTTGACAGAGAAAATCATGCATATCATTTGGGCCCTGTCAAGCGATTTTGGTACTTATCGCCTATGCGAGCAGCGAAGGTTCAGGCGAGCCTGCACATCCGCGCAGTCTCGCCAGAACCTTCGCTGCTCGCTCATACAAGCAGTGAATCAAGAGGAACCTTCAGACAGAAAGCCATATCCCTGGCCCCTCTGAATGGCTGGGCATGCGCAGTTAAAATTTTGTCATGACGGAATGCTCGAAGACACAAATTCGCTTGGCCGGGCTCATTTTATGTGAACCGTCTGCCCATTGAGTCTTATTTTCTCTGATAGAATCAAGGAAATAGTCAGAATGTCTGCTCCATTATGCTTTGTGCTTTAGGGGTTTACCTCTTATTACCACCAGTTTGTTTAGTCGGCAGTGTTTCACAGTTCTGTGTGTTGAATGGCACCGACTGAAGACCTTTATCACACTGCTTCTAAATGAGAGGTATGAGCAGGGTCTACATGGTTCACTTATTTATTTACATGCAACGAACAAATCATTGGTGTTTTTATGATTAACATGCAAGCCTATATTTCATAACCTGTTTGCTGCTTTGATAAAAATCAGTTTGTCATATTAACCCTTTCATTCCAATAAACTAGTACAGATACCCATGCAAACAATGTAGATCCAGATGAGATGGTTCATCTTGAGCCATCTCATTGGGATCTACACTGTTTGCCAGTGTATAAATGCATTTGATTAAATCCTCTTTGTCGACATTGGACATGTCCAATTTGGAGATGGAGCACCCAAGCCCATCAGTGCTTGGAGAAATAGAATTGTGCTTCAGCTCAGACATTTAAGTACTGGTAAACCATTTAGAAGGTCTAAGCCTACCTAGGCGAGTCTGACTATCCTTTAAACCCTAGTGGTTCTTCTGCTGTTAGGGCTTGAGATGTCATTTCATCTCAGCGTCGGGTAAAAGTCCCACAAAATTGGAATAAGCGTCTCCAAAATGACATAGTGTTGACGGGGATGTTAAACCTCAACACAAACAGCACAAAATTCAGAGATGTAAAAATCCACTTCAGAAACTCAGTTGATGTAAGAGTAATTAGCTTGTTTGCTAACCCTTGCCATTATGCTTTGGTCCAGCTTCAGGGAAATAACATAAGTATACAGAATAACTTACTGATCAGTTCTGACAGGAAATAACATAAGATTCTGTATTCTAAAGATTGTAAGTGACATGGGGCTTGAAGAAATAGATGGGCTGCTTAATGCTTCCACGCAGAGCTGAAACTGACCGCACACGAGTACTGGTAAACCGCTTAGAGGATCTAAACCTGCCCAGGCAAAGTGGTGCGAGTCGGATCGTCCATGCTTATTAAAATCCCTGTCACACCAGGGCTGTGTTCTCATGGCGTCCAAGAAAAATGCAGAACACCGAGGTGCGCGCAGTTCGATCGCAAACATCGCTGTAGCAACGCAGTAGACGAGTTGGGATCGCATAGAACGCCAAGCGACGGCACGCATTTTGAGCATGCTCAAAACAAACGCCGTCGCTCGGCGTTCTGATCAGAGTGCAGTGAGGTCGCAGTAAGGTTGCCATAGCAGCGCAGTAAGGTCTCCTACAACGCTACAGGAGCTAGGCAGGGGCGCACAGAGGTCTCCTACAATGTCATATAAGCTCCGCTTGTATAATTGATTAACTGATTGATTGATTGATTTGATATTTAATATCCCAGTCAACACTGTATAGGTCATTTTGGAGACGTTGCTTCCAATTTTGTGGGACTTTTACCCGAATTCGAGATGAAATGACATCTCAAGGCCTGTCGCCCAATGAAACCAATAGAGTTTACATGTATGAGCATGTTAACACCAATAGAGTTTACACGTATCACGCACCGCTTTGCCTGTGCAGGCTTAGATCCTCTAAGCGGCTTACCAGTACT
Organism: Lucinisca nassula; assembly: GCA_963580285.1. Classification (NCBI taxonomy): domain Eukaryota; kingdom Metazoa; phylum Mollusca; class Bivalvia; order Lucinida; family Lucinidae; genus Lucinisca; species Lucinisca nassula. The sequence continues at coordinate 175,948,883 of OY757011.1, forward strand.
CGTGTGAGGTCGGTTTCAGCTCTGCGTGGAAGCATCATGCAGCCCATCTATTTCTTCCAGTTCCGCTGGGAGGGGGCCGCCCGCTTGTATAAACAGTTGCTAGAGTAGAGTTTGATTGTGTACTTTCCCGAAAAACCTACTTCTGAGGTGACTCATTCCGGGTAAGGTAATGGCAGCGGACTTGCTCATGCTTGCGGTGATTGCAGTGGACTTGCTTCCGAGGCACAGGAGTACTGGTAAACTGCTTAGGGGATCTAAGCTTGCCCAGGCAAAGGGGTGCGAGTCTGACCATCCGTGCTTATTAACCCTATTATTTTCATTGGGTTACAGAGATTGAGATGTCATTTCATCTCAATGTCGGGTAAAAGTCCCATAAAATTAGAAGCAACGTCTCCAAAATGACCTATAATGTGTTGATTGGACGTTAAACCTCAAATAAAACAAAACTGTTCGACTGATGAAGATGTCTGTTTACACTTTGAGAACCTCTTCAACATGTGAGCGCCATAAAAGCACAGTGCACACATTGAGAGTGCGAAAAAGCGCAGTGCACGCATTGTGAGCGCCGTAAAAGCGCAGAGGAAGCGCCGTGAGAGCGCATACAATCGCCATCAAGAACGCCGCAGGATCGCGAATGATCGCCATGTAAGCTCCGTAGCAACGTCTTGGTCGCTGTAGGGACGCCATGACAGGTCCATGTTCACAAAAATATCCCATATTTCTTGCGATTTGCGGCGTTCTAAAAAATTAAACAACGCCGTCCCATCACAGTGAAAACGCGGCATAGTGTGACAGGGGCTTAACGTATTGGTTTCATTGGGCAACAGGGCTTGCGATGTCATTTCGTCTCAGTGTCTTGTAAAAGTCCCACAAAATTGAAAGCAACATCTCCAAATTGACCTATATAGTGTTGACGGGGATTTTATACCTCAGATCAAGCAAACAAAAGACAAGGAGTGTTTAGCCTTTGCCCTTCTGAATAAATTAGTTTAGCCACAGCTATACCAACTTTCAACCAATCAGATTACTTGATGTAATTAATTCCTACAAATTCACAAACTGAATGTCAGACAGTGTAGATACGGTTTGCAAAGGTAGAGCATATCTCTGTTCAAGACATAAGAAGCATGAATCCCTGATGAGAATGTATGAATCTTTGATAGAAAAGCATGAATCCCTGACAAGAAATCTGTCTCAAACTGACAAATACTTCTATTCATTGTACCATAGTGATCTTAAGTATTGGGACAGACAGTCCTAAGCAAACAGTGCAGACCCAGATCAGACTGCTCCTGAAGGAGCAATCTGATCAGGGTTTACACTGTTTGCCATTCTGTCTGCAGCTTTTGGACTCTACTGGATTGTGAAACAAATTTGTTGAAATTTTTTAGGGGACTTACACCTAGTCCTCAAGGTGTCCGAGTTTTTAGGACTTTCATGGTATCCTTCCTTCAACTAGCTGCATAAGAGATATTCATACAAGTGGCACTGGTATCTTGTCTAGCTTCTGTTTATACTGGTCTATTCTCTAGAGGCATGCTTCATGTTATATATGAACTTTATGAGCTAGCTCATACAAAAGAGGAACTAAAGTAAAGGAATGTGTAGATAGTGATCCTTCCTACGCACATGCATGACCATTTTATATGCCCATGGCCCAGTTTTTCGAAACTGAATTAAGGTTTGAAACATTCACCAGTTAAATACGACTGATGCCTTTGTTAATAGTGTTTCACTCAACAGAAACATTTTTTTTCTGAAATAAAGAGAAAGCTACACACATTATTTTTCAGTAGTCTTTTTGATAATATACTTGCTAGAATATTTAATATTTCCGTCTCAAATGATTTCATTAACTCATGACCTGCTGAATGAATTAATTTTGCCACACCCATTTCTGACAATCAGCCAATCAAATCGCATGATGTAGAATTGTGTATTCATTCAAATTCACAACATGAATGAAAGTGTAGATTCTGATTAGAAGCCATCTTATTTTGCAAAGTTAGGGCTAATCATGTTCAGCAGGACAAGTTTAAGAAAGCTAACAATGTTTTGAACAACTGGGCCCAGGTCTCTGGTTCTTTGTCTGAATTTTTTCGTCGACCTATTACTATTGTTATGGATATGAACACTATGTTCTGGCAAGACCTCATATTCATGGTCTTGCCAGAATCTTTCGGGTAAACTGAATAGGGTGGGGGTTCATACTGGCCATTGAGAAGGTTGTGTTTAGTTTGCTGTTTTAGATCACACAATTAAATTATATTTTTAGCTCACCTGTCACGTAGTGACAAGGTGAGCTTTTGTGATCACTTTTTGTCCGTCGTGCGTCCGTCCGTCCGTGCGTCCGTAAACAATTTCAAATAAGTATATCTCTAATACCCCATGGTCAATCTTGATCAAATTTTATGAGAAGCATCATCAGGTAGGGGGAAAGGCTGCATAAGGTTTTTGGGCTGATCAGATTGTAATTCTGGTTGCCATGGCAACATATAGCTCCCATAGACTTACAATGGGAAAAAATTAAAATATCTTCTTCTCTGAAACCACAGGGCCCTAGCTTAGATATTTAGCATGTATTAACTGCCAGTGGTCACCTACATAATTCCTGCCATTCATGCCCCTGGGGTCCAAATTGGCCACGCCCCGGGGCCCCTTCGCTCCCATAGACTCATAATGGAACAAAAAGCTTCAAAAATCTTCTTCTCGGAAACCACAGGGCCAAGAGCTTAGATATTTAGCATGTAGCAATGGCAAGTGGTAACCTACATAATTCCTGCCAATCATGCCCCTGGGGTCCAAACGGGCCACGCCCCGGGCCCTTTAGCTCCTATAGACTCATAATGGAAAAAAAGCTTCAAAAATCTTCTTCTCTGAAACCACAAGGCCCAGAGCTGAGATATTTGGCATGTAGCAACAGAAAGTGGTCACCTACATAATTCCTGCCAATCATGCCCCTGGGGTCCAAATTGGCCACACCCCGGGGCCCCTTAGCTCCCAAAGACTCATAATGAAAAAAAAGCTTCAAAAATCTTCTTCTCTGAAACCACAGGGCCCAGAGCTTAGATATTTAGCATGTAGCAATGGCCAGTGGTCACCTACATAATTCCTGCCAATCATGCCCCTGGGTTCCAAATGGGTGACGCCCCGGGGCCCCTTCACTCCCATAGACTCATAATGGAACAAAAAGCTTCAAAAATCTTCTTCTCGGAAACCACAGGGCCAAGAGCTTAGATATTTAGCATGTAGCAATGGCAAGTGGTCACCTACATAATTCCTGCCAATCAGGCCCCTGGGGTCCAAATGGGCCACGCCTCTGGCCCTTTAGCTCCTATAGAATCATAATGGAAAAAAAGCTTCAAAAATCTTCTTCTCTGAAACACAGGGCCCAGAGCTGAGATATTTGGCATGTAGCAACGGCAAGTGGTCACCTACATAATTCCTGCCAATCATGCCCCTGGGGTCCAAATGGGCCACGCCCCGGGCCCCTTAGCTCACATAGACTCATAATTGAAAAAAAAAGCTTCAAAAATCTTCTACTCAGAAACCACAGGGCCCAGAGCTTAGATATTTAGCATGTAGCAATGGCAAGTGGTCACCTACATAATTCCTGCCAATCATGCCCCTGGGGTCCAAACGGGCCACGCCCCAGGCCCTTTAGCTCCTATAGACTCATAATGGAAAAAAAGCTTCAAAAATCTTCTTCTCTGAAACCACAAGGCCCAGAGCTGAGATATTTGGCATGTAGGAACAGAAAGTGGTCACCTACATTATTCCTGCCAATCATGCCCCTGGGGTCCAAATTGGCCACACCCCGGGGCCCCTTAGCTCCTAAAGACGCATAATGGAAAAAAAGCTTCAAAAATCTTCATCTCTGAAACCACAGGGCCCAGAGCTTAGATATTTAGCATGTAGCAACGGCCAGTGGTCACCTACATAATTCCTGCCAATCATGCCCCTGGGTTCCAAATGGGCCACGCCCCAGGGCCCTTTAGCTCCCATAGACTCATAATGGAACAAAAGGCTTCAAAAATCTTCTTCTCGGAAACCACAGGGCACAGAGCTGAGATATTTAGCAGGTAGCAACGGCAAGTGGTCACCTATATAATTCCTGCCAATCTTGCCCATGGGGTCGAAACGGGCCACGCCCCCGGGCCCTTTAGCTCCTATAGACTCATACTGGAAAAAAGCTTCAAAAATCTTCTTTTCTGAAACCACAGGGCCCAGAGCTTAGGTATTTGGCATGTAGCAACGGCAAGTGGTCACCTACATAAATCCTGCCAATCATGCCCCTAGGGTCCAAATGGGCCACGCCCCGGGGCCCCTTAGCTCACATAGACTCATAATGGAAAAAAAAAGCTTCAAAAATCTTCTACTCAGAAACCACAGGGCCCAGAGCTTAGATATTTAGCATGTAGCAACGGCAAGTGGTCACCTACATAATTCCAGCCAATCATGCCCCTGGGTTCCAAATGGGCCACGCCCCAGGGCCCTTTAGCTCCTATAGACTCATAATGGAAAAAAGCTTCAAAAATCTTCTTCTCTGAAACCACAGGGCCCAGAGCTGAGATATTTGGCATGTAGCAACGGCAAGTGGTCACCTACATAAATCCTGCCAATCATGCCCGTGGGGTCCAAATGGGCCACGCCCCGGGGCCCCTTAGCTCCCATAGACTCATAATGGAAAAAAGCTTCAAAATTCTTCTTCTCTGAAACCACAGGGCCCAGAGCTTAGATATTTACCATGTAGCAATGACAAGTGGTCACCTTCATAAATCCTGCCAATCATGCCCCTGGGGTCCAAATGGGCCACACCGTGGGACCCCCTTAGCTCCCATAGACTCATAATGGAAAAAAAACTTCAAAAATCTTCTTCTCTGAAACCACAGGGCCCAGAGCTTAGATATTTAACATGTAGCAACGGCCAGTGGTCACCTACATATTTCCTGCTAATCATGCCCCTGGGGTCCAAATGGGCCATGCCCCGGGGCCCCTTAGCTCCCATAGACTGATAACGGAAAAAAGCTTCAAAAATCTTTTTCTCAGAAACTGTGAAGCACAGAACTTAGATATTTAGTATCTAGCAACATAAAATAGCCAACTACATAAATCCTGTTAACCCTGCCCCTGGGGTCAAAATTGGCCACGCCCGAGCTCATCACCTCCAATAGTCTTATAATGGAAAAAAACTTAAAAAATCTTCTTCTATGAAACCATAAGGCCCAGAGCTTAGATTAGTATGTAGCAATGTCAAGTGGCCACCTACATAAATCCTGCCAGTTATGCCCCTGGGATCCAAATTGGCCCCACCCCAGGGTTCTTTAGCTTCCATAGACTTACAATTGCAGAAACTTCAAAAATCTTCTTCTCTGAAACCACAGGGCCCTTATAATGAAAAAAAAAAAGAAAGAATAAAACAACTTAAAATGGGGAAAAAATTCTTCAAAAATCTTCTTCTCTGAAACCATAAGTCCCAGAGCTTAGGTATTTAGCATGTAGCAATGTCGAGTGGTCGCCTACATGAATCCTGCCAATCATGCCCCTGGGGTCCAAATCCTGATGCCCCTTAACTCCAACAAACTTATAATGGAAAAAGCTTCAAACATCTTCTTTGAAACCATGAAGTACAGACCTTAGATATTTAGTATATAGCAACACAAAATGGTCGCCAACATACACCTGCCAACCATGCCCTTTGGCTCATTAGCTTCTATAGACTTATACTTGAAAAAACTTAAAAAAATCTTTTTCTCCAAAACCATAAGGCACAGATTTTGTTTGATTTGAGGTTTTACATCCCGACAACACTGTATAGGTCATTTTGGAGATGTCTCTTCCAATTTTGTGGGACTTTTACCAGACATTGAGATGAAATTACATCTCAAGCCCTGTCGCCCAATGAAACCAGTAGGGTTTGTAAGCATGGACACCGCTTTGCCTGAGCTTAGCTATTTAGTATGTAGCAATGTCAAGTGGTCTCCTACACTAATGATTTTCTCGTACACAGGTGAGCGATATAGGGCCATTGGGCCCTCTTGTATTATCTCTTGGTTAAAAATGATAAAATTGATGTTTCTTTTTCTGTTTTGTTCTGGTGTTGATGGGGACGTTAAACCCCAAATCAAACAAACCCACCTTTTTCTGGAAGAAGTTGCAAAATGACCCTCAAGGCTTGTTGTGTCATTAAATCACATCTCAAGAACAACACAATATAAATTTTCAAGTCTCTATCAGCAAATAATAAAACCAGATTTTCCTTGCCGAATGTAAATTTAGTGTAGAGTTTAGAGTTAGAAGAAATTACAGTGACACTTCAGTGGCTTGAACACCAATGGTTTACCACTGTTAATTTGAACTCATTGTTGAGTTCCAAAAGAATTCTTCCAAAAGCTCCAGATAGCCATATATTAACCCATAAAATGCCAATCACAACAATTGTCATCTGCTTTGCTGTCTGCAGGTTACCTTAAAAGTAAATTTTTGCAAACAGTGTGGACCCAGATCAGACTAAGAACAGTCTGATCTGGGCCCACACTGTTCGCCTTTTTTGCAAACAGTGTGGACCCAGATTAGACTGCTCCTGATCTGGGCCCACATGGTTTGCCTGTGCAAAAATGTTTTTAAAAGGTTTGCAAAAAAATTCAGCAGGGGACATAAGCAGACGACATTTTCAGATAATTATAGTTTTTCTCGACGTCTTAAGGGTTAAGGATGATTTAAGAAGGTTTTCTTATTTTATTTTGAAACGGTATGTTGTGTGTACTCATTAGAATCACCTCATTGAGGCTATTCTAATGAGTACATACAACATACCTTATTTTATAGACAAAAGGATTGCTATCACATTATGCCTCTTGATCTGGTGCTAAAATTAGCCCTCAGTTGCTCAAATTACCCCTATCCTGAACAAATTGCCATGATCCCATCATGCCATTGAAGTTCACTGTGCATATGTTTGATCTTCATGGTTTTCTTCAGTATACCAAGCTTATTTGAGATTGATTTACAGTAAAACTTCGATGGCTCGAACACCGATGGCTCGTTTACCATGGCTGAGTCGAACCCATTTTTGAGTCCCTAGGGAATTCCTCAACATAAGAAATAGTGGGGGATAATTAAGGAGATTTTAGTCTTTTATCTTGCAAATGAATGCTGTGTGTACTCATTAGAATCGCCTCGATGAGGCGATTCTAATGAGTACACACAGCATACATTTTCATTATAAAACACCGAAAAGATGTCTAAAAGTATCCCGTTATGCCTCCTGACAGTAACCTCAGTGGCTCGAACTACCCCAGTCTCGAACAGATTTTCGAGGTCCCAAAGGTGTTCGAGCCATTGAAGTTTGACTGTAGTTATAACCAGTCATTGTTTGAGTATGGTTTGTTGCTAGAGAGCAAGTATTGTAATGATCCAAAAATTGGGACAGACTAAACAAACAGTGCACAACCAGATCAGACTCTGATCAGGGTCAATACCATTTGCCATTTCTTTTTCACCTTTTGGACTCCTTGCTGGATTGTGAAACAAATTTGTTAAAATTTTAGGTGATTTACAGCAAGTAGTGAAGGTGATTTTTTTTTGGATTTTTACAGTACATGACAATAAAGAAACATCCAGGCTCCATGGTGAAGTTGTTAAGCTCCTCTCCTTGTAAACCAGGGGCCAGAGGTTTGATTCCAGTCTTCTCCAGACTGTCTAAAGAGTCTTTAAACCAAGTTCTCATCTCCATAGCTGGCCTTGGTAGCTCAGTCGGATACTCGTCAGACTGCTGGTTGGGAAGTCATGGGTTTGATGCCTGCTAGGGTCGGCTACATTCTTTCATGATATATTTTCTATGGTCATTCTCTCCTTTCAGCTGTTCCAGGAAAGGCAGTTGTCAGTTTCTGGCAAAAGAATGTGCACAGTGCTGGTGAATGGTTTATGTATAATACCTGGCCAGGAAATGTGATTAAGTAAACTGACCAGCTCAATATGACCTTAGTAGGGTTGACTGGGCAGTTAAACACCAATACAGTATAATGACAATAGCTGTTTAGTTTGACATAAAACTCACACAAACATGATAAGAAGCTGTTTGCTTAATCTGTCAGTTAACCCATAAATGCCAATCACGACAATTGTCGTCTGCTTTGCCATCTGCCAGTTACCTTAAAAGTATTTTTTTGCAAACAGTGTGGACCCAGATGAGACTGCTCCTAGTCTGATCTGGGCCCACACTGTTTGCCTGTATGAAAAAAAAAATATTTTTAAAATGTTTGCAAAAAAAAAAAAATTCAGCAGACAACATAAGCAGACATCATTTTCAGATGTAGTTTTTCTCAGCGTCTTAAGGGTTAACTTGTATGGCATGATAAGAAAATCTAGGAATTGCTGAGAATTCTGTCCATTCACCAAAAGGGAGAGTGGATGTACACACTGTTATGACATTGACCCCATTAACACATTTTTGTATGGAAACCCATAAAAGCGACATAGGCATGGTGCAGACACAGATCAGATGCTGCACAATTTGGCATCTGATCAGGGTCTGTTCTGTTGACTAACAAGATTCCCCCCCCCCCCCCCCCCCCACAAAAAAAACAAAACAGAAAAAATAGACTTGACACCCCTTGATTGACAAATTGACTTGTCCAACATCTAACTATGGAAGAGTACACCAGGGGCCAGTTGTTCAAAACTAACAATGTCATTAGTTAACATATTGTTAAACCTTGATCATTAAATATGGCAAATATTCAAATATTTTTGCAGAAACAATGTGAGCAGATTTTGCAATTGCAAAAGCTGCTCATATTATTTTCAGCAAAAATACTGGAGTATTACCCAGCAGGCACAGGTCGCTCGGGCAACGTCCAATTGACTTCGGTGCAACATCACGACGTTGCACCGATGTAGATATGACATTGCATAAACGTCCTGATGTTGCACCGACCTTTATGTGACGTCACAATTACGTCCTGTACCTGCTAGGTTAGATATTGTACTTGCTAGAACTGTTAACAATTTGACCAATAACGAGCTGATTAAGCTAATGATGTTTTGAACAACTGAACCCAGTATACAGTGGGTTAATGTTTGTGTGACAGTTTCTTGTTTGTACTGCAAATAAGTAAGGCTACATGACCAGGATAGTGAAAAAAGTTTATAAGGTTTAGCTGACCTTCACCTCAATGAATCAGGTTGCCCAAAGTTGTGACAGTAAGAATCTTTGTTGGGCTGAAGTTTAGGGATAAAGACAGAAAATTGGTGAAATCTGCCGAAGAAAATACATGCATGCTATGAATGATCATTGAAACATTGTATTGACATGTGCTGTGATATTTCAGAGAGCCAGAGTAGTGGTAGCGGCAGTATGAAGCGTTCTTTGTCACGAGGTAGTCTAAAAGGCCTTCTTTCTCCTAGTAAGCTTTAGCACGTCATTGCTTTATTTTCCCCTTGCACAATTCCTATACTTACCTTGAATAAGTTAGACATTGCATGTTAGACCAGATGTTTTTGATTTATATTTTTGTGTCTCAAAAGATGCCATTGGCAAACAGTGCAGGCCCAGCCAGATCAGGATGGGCATCATATCAAGGCCTTCACAATTTGTAAAAAGTTCAGCCATTTTCAAAATAAATTCCTAAAAATAACTCAGTCTGAAACCCATAAATTTCTAAATGAACTCCTGCTTTATATATTGAGGAAGATTTTATTCAGTTCAAAATGGGCTTTTGTAAATTTTCCTGATTTTGTTTTGTCACATTTTTAGAAATTTTATTTTCAGTGTTACAGAAAGGTATCTACTGTGAAGCTTGCATATTTCAAGTGTACATAATTAACCCTTATCTTGCTGAATATTCATTTAAGCCACACCCATTTCTGTCTATCAACCAATCAAATTACTTGATGAAATTTATGGCTACAAATTCATAAACTGAATGCCAAACAGTGTAGATCCTGATCAGATGGCTTCTTCAGAAGCCATCTGATCTGGATCTACACTGTTTGCAAAGATAGGGGTTGTCGTGAACAGCAAGAGAAGGGTTAATGAGTTGTAAAAAGCAAAAGTGAATCTTTGAATATGCTTGCACTATGAATACAGTAATAAGCCTGCACATCTGCTCAGTCAAAACATTGGCCTCTGTGTCGGCCTTAACCCTTCAAGCACTGCAGAAAGTTAGAGAGCAAACAGCAATCAATTTTTTTATTTTTTTTTCATTTTTTTTTTCACTATTTTTCAGCAAAATCTTGGCTTGATATTAAACGTGAGTTGTCTGCTGGGCAGACGATTTTTTACTGAAAAAATAAGAAAAAAAAGACAACTTTGAAAACGTTGTCTGTTGGGGGTTCCTAGCATTTGAAGGGATAAGCTTTTGGGCTGTCCTGAAAAAGTCCAGTGAAGACTGATCAGTCTGAGGAGATGCACAGTCTGACCAGTCTTCATAGACTGCACATTTCTGAAGACACATTTTTGCTTCTTGCAGCTAAAATAATGCAAGATCGACTAATGATGAATATTTTGTTTTTTTAGCTCACCGTCACGTAGTGACGAGGTGAGCTTTTGGGATCACTTTTTGTCCGTCGTGCTTCCGTGCGTGCGTGCGTACGTGCGTAAACAATTTCTTTAAATGACATCTCCTAAACCACTGATCGGATTTTGACCAAACTTCACAGGAATGATCCTTAGGTGGTCCCCTTTCAAAGTTGTTCAAATGGTTCCGGTCCGTTGCACATCTAGGCCACAGGAGCCAAAAATAGATTTTTTTCACCAAAAACTTAAAAAATCTTCTTCTCTGAAACCACAAGGCCCAGGTCTTTGATATTTGGTATGAAGCTTCATCTAGTGGACCCCTACCAAGATTGTTCAAATTATAGTGCTGGGGCCAAAAATGCCCCCGCCCTGGGGCCCTTTGGTTTTACATAGGCTTATATAGGGAAAATCTTTAAAAATCTTCTTCTCTGAAACCACAAGGCCCAGGTCTTTGATATTTGGTATGAAGCTTCATCTAGTGGACCCCTACCAAGATTGTTCAAATTATAGTGCTGGGGCCAAAAATGCCCCCGCCCCGGAGCCCTTTGGTTTTACATAGGCTTATATAGGGAAAATCTTTAAAAATCTTCTTCTCTGTCACCATAAGGCCCAGGACTTTGATATTTGGTATGAAGCTTCATCTAGTGGACCCCTACCAAAATTGTTCAAATTATAGTGCTGGGACAAAAAATGCCCCCACCACGGGGCCCTTTGATTTTACATTGGCTTATATAGGGAAAATCTTTAAAAATCTTCTTCTCTGAAACCACAAGGCCCAGGTCTTTGATATTTGGTATGAAGCTTCATCTAGTGGACCCCTACAAAGATTGTTCAAATCATAGTGCTGGGGCCAAAAATGCCCCCGCCCCGGGGCCCTTTGGTTTTACATAGGCTTATATAGGGAAAATCTTTAAAAATTTTCCTCTCTGAAACCACAAGGCCCAGGACCTTGATATTTGGTATGAAGCTTCATCTAGTGGACCCCTACCAAGATTGTTCAAATTTTAGTGCTGGGACAAAAAATGCCCCCACCACGGGGCCCTTTGATTTTACATTGGCTTATATAGGGAAAATCTTTAAAAATCTTCTTCTCTGAAACCACAAGGCCCAGGTCTTTGATATTTGGTATGAGGCGTCATCTAGTGGACCCCTACCAAGATTGTTCAAATTATAGTGCTGGGGCCAAAAATGCCCCCGCCCCGGGGCCCTTTGGTTTTACATGGGCTTATATAGGGAAAATCTTTAAAAATCTTCTTCTCTGAAACCACAAGGCCCAGTACTTTGATATTTGGTATGAAGCTTCATCTAGTTGACCCCTACCAAGATTGTTCAAATTTTAGTGCTGGGGCCAAAAATGCCCCCGCCACGGGGCCCTTTGGTTTTACATTGGCTTATATAGGGAAAATCTTTAAAAATCTTCTTCTCTGAAACCACAAGGCCCAGGCCTTTGATATTTGGTATGAAGCTTCATCTAGTGGACCCCTACCAAGATTGTTCAAATTATAGTGCTGGGGCCAAAAATGCCCCCGCCCCGGAGCCCTTTGGTTTTACATAGGCTTATATAGGGAAAATATTTAAAAATCTTCTTCTCTGAAACCATAAGGCCCAGGACTTTGATATTTGGTATGAAGCTTCATCTAGTGGACCCCTACCAAGATTGTTCAAATTATAGTGCTGGGACAAAAAATGCCCCCGCCACGGGGCCCTTTGGTTTTACATAGGCTTATATAGGGAAAAATCTTTAAAAATCTTCTTCTCTTAAACCACAAGGCCCAGGTCTTTGATATTAGGTATGAAGCTTCATCTAGTGGACCCCTACAAAGATTGTTCAAATCATAGTGCTGGGGCCAAAAATGCCCCCGCTCCAGGGCCCTTTGGTTTTACATAGGCTTATGTAGGGAAAATCTTTAAAAATTTTCTTTTCTGAAACCACAAGGCCCAGGACTTTGATATTTGGTATGAAGCTTCATCTAGTGGACCCCTACCTAGATTGTTCAAATTTTAGTGCTGGGACAAAAAATGCTCCCGCCACGGGGCCCTTTGATTTTATATTGGCTTATATAGGGAATATATTGGCTTATATATGATATTTGGTATGAAGCTTCATCTAGTGGACCCCTACCAAGATTGTTCAAATTATAGTGCTGGGGCCAAAAATGCCCCCGCCCCGGGGCCCTTTGGTTTTACATAGGCTTATATAGGGAAAATCTTTAAAAATCTTCTTCTCTGAAACCACAAGGCCCAGGACTTTGATATTTAATATGAAGCTTCATCTAACAGATCCCTACCAAGATTGTTCAAATTATAGTGCTGGGACAAAAAATGCCCCCGCCCCAGGACCCTTTGGTTTTACATTGGCTTATATAGGGAAAATCTTTAAAAATCTTCTTCTCTGAAACCACAAGGCCCAGATCTTTGATATTTGCAATGAAGCTTCATCTAGTGGACCCCTACCAAGATTGTTCAAATTATAGTGCTGGGGCCAAAAATGCCCCCGCCCCGGGGCCCTTTGGTTTTACATAGGCTTATATAGGGAAAATCTTTTAAAATCTTCTTCTCTGAAACCACAAGGCCCAGGACTTTGATATTTGGTATGAAGCTTCATCTAGTGGACTCCTACCAAGATTGTTCAAATTAAAGTGCTGGGACAAAAAATGCCCCCGCCACGGGGCCCTTTGGTTTTACATTGGCTTATATAGGGAAAATCTTTAAAAATCTTCTTCTCTGAAACCACAAGGCCCAGGTCTTTGATATTTGGTATGAAGCTTCATCTAGTGGACCCCTACCAAGATTGTTCAAATTATAGTGCTTGGGCCAAAAATGCCCCCGCCCCGGGGCCTTTTGGTTTTACATAGGCTTATATAGGGAAAATCTTTAAAAATCTTCTTCTCTGAAACCACAAGGCCCAGGACTTTGATATTTGGTATGAAGCTTCATCTAGTGGACCCCTACCAAGATTGTTCAAATTATAGTGCTGGGGCCAAAAATGCCCCCGTCCCGGGGCCCTTTGGTTTTACATAGGCTTATATAGGGAAAATCTTTAAAAAAAATCTTCTCTGAAACCACAAGGCCCAGGTCTTTGATATTTGGTGTGTCGCTTCATCTAGTGGACCTTTGCCAAGATTGTTCAAATTATAGCCTTTGTTGATGTTTGGTATGAAGCTTCACCTTTAAGACCTCCCTCAATATTATGCACATTAAAGCCCTGGGGCCAATAATGGCCCTCTTTGGGGCCCACTTGTTACACTATGGATCAGGTGAGCAATCCAGGGCCATCATGGCCCTCTTGTTAGCTCACCGTCACGTAGTGACGAGGTGAGCTTTTGGGATCACTTTTTGTCCGTCGTCCGTCGTGCGTGCGTGCGTCCGTGCGTAAACAATTTCTTCAAAGGACATCTCCTCCTAAACCACTGAGCGGATTTTGACCAAACTTCACAGGAATGATCCTTAGGTGGTCCCCTTTCAAAGTTGTTCAAATGGTTCTGGTCCGTTGCACATATAGGTCACAGGAGCCAAAAATAGATTTTTTTCACCAAAAACTTAAAAAATCTTCTTCTCTGAAACTGCAAGGCCCAGGTCTTTGATATTTGGTATGAAGCTTCATCTAGTGGACCCCTACCAAGATTGTTCAAATTATAGTGCTGGGGCAAAAAATGCCCCCGCCCCGGGGCCCTTTGGTTTTACATGGGCTTATATAGGGAAAAACTTAAAAAATCTTCTTCTCTGAAACTGCAAGGCCCAGGTCTTTGATATTTGGTATGAAGCTTCATCTAGTGGACCCCTACCAAGATTGTTCAAATTATAGTGCTGGGGCCAAAAATGCCCCCGCCCCGGGGCCCTTTGGTTTTACATGGGCTTGTATAGGGAAAATCTTTAAAAATCTTCTTCATTGAAACTGCAAGGACCAGGTCTTTGATATTTGGTATGAATCTTCATCTGGTGGACCCCTACCAAGATTATTCAAATTATAGTGCTGGGGCCAAAGATGCCCCCGCCCCAGGGCCCTTTGGTTTTACATTGGCTTATATAGGGAAAATCTTAAAAATCTTCTTCTCTGAAACCACAAGGCCCAGGTCTTTGATATTTGGTATGAGTCTTGATCTGGTGGACCCCTACCAAGATTGTTCAAATTATAGTGCTCGGGCCAAAAATGCCCCCACCCCAGGGCCCTTTGGTTTTACATGGGCTTATATAGGGAAAATCTTTAAAAATCTTCTTCTCTGAAACCACAAGGCCCAGGACTTTGATATTTGGAATGAAGCTTCATCTAGAGGACCCCTACCAAGATTGTTCAAATTATAGTGCTGGGGCCAAAAATGCCCCCGCCCAGGGGCCCTTTGGTTTTACATGGGCTTATATAGGGAAAATCTTTAAAAATCTTCTTCTCTGAAACCACAAGGCCCAGGACTTTGATATTTGGTATGAAGCTTCATCTAGAGGACCCCTACCAAGATTGTTCAAATTATAGTGCTGGGGCCAAAAATGCCCCCGCCAAGGGGCCCTTTGGTTTTACATGGGCTTATATAGGGAAAATCTTTAAAAATCTTCTTCTCTGAAACTGCAAGGACCAGGTCTTTGATATTTGGTATGAATCTTCATCTGGTGGACCCCTACCAAGATTGTTCAAATTATAGTGCTGGGACCAAAGATGCCCCCGCCCCAGGGCCCTTTGGCTTTACATAGGCTTATATAGGGAAAATCTTAAAAATCTTCTTCTCTGAAACCACAAGGCCCAGGTCTTTGATATTTGGTATGAATCTTGATCTGGTGGACCCCTACCAAGATTGTTCAAATTATAGTGCAGGGGCCAAAGATGCCCCCGCCCCAGGGCCCTTTGGTTTTACATGGGCTTATATAGGGAAAATCTTTAAAAATCTTCTTCTCTGAAACTGCAAGGCCCAGGACTTTGATATTTGGAATGAAACTTCATCTAGAGGACCCCTACCAAGATTGTTCAAATTATAGTGCTGGGGCCAAAAATGCCCCCGCCCAGGGGCCCTTTGGATTTACATGGGCTTATATAGGGAAAATCTTTAAAAATCTTCTTCTCTGAAACTGCAAGGCCCAGGTCTTTGATATTTGGTTTGAATCTTCATCTTATGGACCCCTGCCAAGATTGTTCAAATTATAGTGCTGGGGCCAAAAATGCCCCCGCCCCGGGGCCCTTTGGTTTTACATAGGCTTATATAGGGAAAACCTTTAAAAATCTTCTTCTCTGAAACCGCAAGGCCCAGGTCTTTGATGTTTGGTATGAAGCTTCATCTAGTGGACCCATACCAAGATTGTTCAAATTATAGTGCTGGGGCCAAAAATGCCCCCGCCCCAGGGCCCTTTGGTTTTACATGGGCTTATATTGGGAAAATCTTTAAAAAATCTTCTTCTCTGAAACTGCAGGGCCCAGGTCTTTGCTATTTAGTATGAACTTTCATCTAGTGGACCCCTACCAAGACTGTTCAAATTATAGTGCTGGGGCCAAAAATGCCCCCGCCCCGGGGCCCTTTGGTTTTACATAGGCTTATATAGGGAAAATCTTCAAAAATCTTCTGCTCTGAAACCACAAGGCCTAGGTCTTTGACATTTGGTATGAAGCTTCAGCTAGTGGACCTCTATCAAGATTGTTTAAATTATAGCCCTGAGGCCAAAAATGCCCCTGCCCCGGGGCCATTTGGTTTTACATAGGCTTATGTAAGGAATATCTTTATAAAAATCTTCTTCTCTGAAACCGTAAGGCCCAGGTCTTTGATATTTGTTGTGTAGCTTCATCTAGTGGACCTTTGCCAAGATTGTTCAAATTATAGCCTTTGTTGATATTTGGTAAGAAGCTTCACCTTTTTAGACCTCCCTCAACGTTATGCACATTATAACCCTGGGGTCAATAATGGCCCTCCCCGGGGCCCACTTGTTACTCTATGGATCAGGTGAGCGATCCAGGGCCATCATGGTCCTCTTGTGTTTTATATTAGGATCACTTTTTGTCTGTCATCCGTGCGTAAACAATTTCTTCAAATGACATCTCCTCCTTAACAACTGATCGGATTTTGACCAAACTTCACAGGAATGATCCTTAGGTGGTCCCCTTTCAAAGTTGTTCAAATGGTTCCGGTCCATTGCACATCTAGGTCACAGGAGCCAAAAATAGTTTTTTTCACCGAAATCTTAAAAAATCTTCTTCTCTGAAACCACAAGGCCCAGGTCTTTGATATTTAGTATGAAGCTTCATCTAGTGGACCCCTTCTAAGATTGTTCAAATTATAGTGATGGGGCCAAAAATGCCCCCACACCCAGACCCTTTGGTTTTACATAGGATTATATAGGGAAAATCTTTAAAAATCTTCTTCTCTGAAACCGCAATGCCCAGGTCTTTGATATTGGTATGAAGCTTCATTTAGTGGACCCCTACCAAGACTGTTCAAATTATAGTGCTGGGGCCAAAATTGCCCCCGCCCCAGGGCCCTTTGGTTTTACATGGCCTTATATTGGGAAAATTTTTAAAAATCTTCTTCTCTGAAACCGCAAGGCCCAGGTCTTTGATATTTGGTATGAAGCTTCATCTAGTGGACCCCTACAAAGATTGTTCAAATTATAGTGCTGGGGAAAAAAAAGGCCCCTGCCCTGGGGCCCTTTGGTTTTACATAGGCTTATATAGGGAAAATCTTTAAAAATCTTCTTCTCCGAAACCGCAAGGCCCAGGTCTTTGATATTTGGTATGAAGCTTCATCTAGCGGACCCCTACCAAGATTGTTCAAATTATAGTGCTGGGGCCAAAAATGACCCCGCCCTGAGGCCCTTTGGTTTTACATGGGCTTATAAAGGGAAAATCTTTAAAAATCTTCTTCTCCGAAACTGCAAGGCCCAGGTTTTTGATATTTGGTATGAAGCTTCATCTAGTGGACCCCTACCAAGATTGTTCAAATTATAGTGCTGGGGCCGAAAATGCCCCCCCCCCCCCCCCCCCCCCCCCTGGGGCCCTTTGGTTTTACATAGGCTTATATAGGGCAAATCTTTGAAAATCTTCTTCTCTGAAACAGCAAGCCTAGGTCTTTGATATTTGGTGTGAAGCTTCATCTAGTGGACCTCTATCAAGATTGTTCAAATTATTGCCCTGAGGCCAAAAATGCCCCTGCCCCGGTGCCATTTGGTTTTACATAGGCTTATGTAGTGCTGGGGCCAAATATGGCCCCGCCCCGGGGCCCTTTGGTTTTACATAGGCTTATATAGGGAAAATCTTTTAGAAAATCTTCTTCTCTGAAACCGCAAGGCCAAGGTCTTTGATATTTAGTGTGTAGCTTCATCTAGTGGACCTTTGTCAAGATTGTTCAAATTATAGCCTTTGTTGATATTTGGTATGAAGCTTCACCTTTTTAGACCTCCCTGAACATTATGCACATTATAACCCTGCGGTCAATAATGACCCTCCCCGGGGCCCACTTGTTACTCTATGGATCAGGTGAGCGATCCAGGGCCATCATGGCCCTCTTGTGTTTTATATTAGGATCACTTTTTGTCTGTCATGCGTGCGTAAACAATTTCTTCAAACGACATCTCCTCCTAAACCACGGATCGGATTTTGACCAAACTTCACAGGAATGATCCTGAGGTGGTCCCCTTTCAAAGTTGTTCAAATGGTTCCGGTCCATTGCACATATAGGTCCCAGGAGCCAAAAATAGATTTTTTTCACCGAAAACTTAAAAAATCTTCTTCTCTGAAACCGCAGGGCCCAGGTCTTCGATATTTTGTATGAAGCTTCATCTAGTGGACCCCTACCAAGATTGTTAAAATTATAGTGCTGGGGCCAAAAATGCCCCCACCCCAGGGCCCTTTGGTTTTACATGGGCATGTATAGGGAAAATCTTTAAAAATCTTCTTCTCTGAAACCGCAAGGCCCAGGTCTTTGATATTTGGTATGAAGCTTCATCTAGTGGACCCCTATCAAGATTGTTCAAATTATAGTGCTGGGGCAAAAAATGCCCCCGCCCCGGGGCCCTTTGGTTTTACATAGGCTTATATAGGGAAAATCTTTAAAAAATCTTCTTCTCTGATACCGCAAGGCCCAGGTCTTTGATATTTGGTATGAAGCTTCATCTAGTGGACCCCTACCAAGATTGTTCAAATTATAGTGCTGGGGCCAAAAATGCCCACGCCCCGGGGCCCTTTGGTTTTACATGGGCTTGTATAGGGAAAATCTTTAAAAATCTTCTTCTCTGAAACCACAAGGCCCAGGTCTTTGATATATGTGGTATGAAGCTTCATCTAGTGGACCCCTACCAAGATTGTTCAAATTATAGTGCTGGGGCCAAAAATGCCCCCACCCCGGGGCCCTTTGGTTTTACATGGGCTTATATAGGGAAAATCTTTAAAAATCTTCTTCTCTGAAACTGCAAGGGCCAGGTCTTTGATATTTGGTATGAAGCTTCATCAAGTGGACCCCTACCAAGATTATTCAAATTATAGTGCTGGGGTCAAAAATGCCCCCACCCCGGGGCCCTTTGGTTTTACATAGGCTTATATAGGGAAACTCTTTAAAAATCTTCTTCTTTGAAACTGCAAGGCCCAGGTCTTTGATATTTGGTATGAAGCTCCATCTTTTGGACCTCTGCCACGATTGTTCAAATTATAGACCTGGTTCCAATAATGCTCCCGCTCCAGGGCCCTTTGGTTTTACATAGGCTTATATAGGGAAAAGCTTTAAAAATCTTCTTCTCTGAAACCACAAGGCCTAGGTCTTTGATATTTGGAATGAAGCTTCAGCTAGTGGATCTCTACCAGGATTGTTCAAATTATAGCCCTGAGACCAAAAATGCCCCCGCCTCGGGGCCCTTTGGTTTAACATAGACTTATATAGGGAAAATCTTTAAAAATCTTCTTCATTGAAACAACAAGGCCTAGGTCTTTGATATTTGGTGTGAAATTTCATCTAGTGGACCTCTATCAAGATTGTTCAAATTATAGCCCTGGGGCCAAAAACCCCCCTCCCCGAGACCCTTTTGTTTTTTATAGACTTATATAGGGAAATCTTTAAAAATCTTCTTCTCTGAAACTGCAAGGCCCATGACTTCGATATTTGGTATGGAGCTTCATCTAGTGGACCTCTACCAAGATTGTTCAAATTATAGCCCCCGGGCCACAAATGCCCCTGCCCCGGGACCCTTTGGTTTTACATAGACTTATATATAGAGATAATCTTTGAAAATCTTCTTCTCTGAAACAGCAAGGCCCAGGTCTTTGATATTTGGTGTGAAGCTTCATCTAGTGGACCTCTATCATGATTGTTTAAATTATAGCCCTGAGGCCAAAAAATGCCACCTCCCCGGGGCCCTTTGGTTTTACATAGGCTTATGTAGGGAATATCTTTAAAAAAAATCTTCTCTGAAACCGCAAGGCCCAGGTCTTTGATATTTGGTGTTTAGCTTCATCTAGTGGACTTTTGCCAAGATTGTCCAAATTATAGCCTTTGTTGATATTTGGTATGAAGCTTCACCTTTTTAGACCTCCCTCAACATTTTGCACATTATAACCCTGGGGTCAATAATGACCCTCCCCGGGGCCCACTTGTTACTCTATGGATCAGGTGAGCGATCCAGGGCCATCATGGCCCTCTTGTTTATATTTTATTAAAAATTTATCTTTTGTATTTGCTGCAATTGCATGTTAACCCTTCCGGTGCTACATAGATTCCTAGAGCAGACGACAATCAGATTTTTAGCTCACCAGAGCCGAAGGCTCCGGGGGAGCTTATAGGATAGGCAGTTGTCTGTCGTCGTATGTCGTCTGTCTGCGTCAACACTTTCAAACGACATCTCCTCTGAAACCACTGGGCCGAGTGTGCCCAAATTTCATCTGTAGTATCCTTGGGCAAATGGAATTGAAAGTTTGTGTTTTTAGCTCACCTGTCACGTAGTGACGAGGTGAGCTTTTGTGATCACTTTTTGTTCGTCGTCCGTCGTGCGTGCGTCCGTGCGTCCGTCCGTAAACAATTTCAAATAAGTATATCTCTAATACCCCATGGTCAATCTTGATCAAATTTTATGGGAAGCATCATCAGGTAGAGGGAAAGTCTGCATAAGGTTTTTGGGCTGATCAGATTGGAATTCTGGTTGCCATGGCAACATATAGCTCCCATTGACTATCAATGGGAAAAAATTAAAATATCTTCTTCTCTGAAACCACAGGGCCCAGAGCTTAGATATTAAGCATGTATTAATGGCCAGTGGTCGCCTACATAATTCCTGCCAATCATGCCCCTGGGGTCCAAATTGGCCACGCCCCAGGGCCCCTTCGCTCCCATAGACTCATAATGGAACAAAAAGCTTCAAAAATCTTCTTCTCAGAAACCACAGGGCACAGAGCTTAGATATTTAGCATGTAGCAACAGCAAGTGGTCACCTATATAATTCCTGCCAATCATACCCCTGGGGTCAAAACGGGCCACGCCCCGGGGCCCTTTAGCTCCTATAGACTCATAATGGAAAAAAGCTTCAAAAATCTTCTTCTCTGAAACCACAGGGCCCAGAGCTGAGATATTTGGCATGTAGCAATGGCAAGTGGTCATCTACATAATTCCTGCCAATCATGCCCCTGGGGTCCAAATTGGCCACACCCCGGGGCCCCTTAGCTCCCATAGACTCATAATGGAAAAAAAGCTTAAAAAATCTTCTTCTCTGAAACCACAGGGCCCAGAGCTTAGATATTTAGAATGTAGCAACGGCCAGTGGTCACCTACATAATTCCTGCCAATCATGCCCCTGGGTTCCAAATGGGCCACGCCCGGGGCCCCTTTGCTCCCATAGACTCATAATGGAACAAAAAGCTTCAAAAATCTTCTTCTCGGAAACCACAGGGCCCAGAGCTTAGTTATTTAGCATGTAGCAACGGCAAGTGGTCACCTACATAATTCCTGCCAATCATGCTTTGGGGTCCAAACCGGCAACGCCCCGGGGCCCTTTAGCTCCTATAGACTCATAATGGAAAAAGCTTCAAAAATCTTCTTCTCTGAAACCACAGGGCCCAGAGCTTAGATATTTAGCATAGTAGAAGTAAAACAAAGATCAGGAATTGATACAATTAACTTACTCCACCCATAAAAGACACCAAAGGGAAAGAAATACAAACACCAAGCGACAAGACCACAATGGAAACCTAAACAAAGGGAGGCCATAAGGACAGTTACTTTCCCACAAAATGGCCATATGGCCATCCAAAATTAAAAGACACAAGTCATACACACAGTAAGTAACAAACATCAACATAAATAAATTGCCACAGAAGAGCCGCCTTGGAACGGACACTGGGTAGCAATGGCAAGTGGTCACCTACATAAATCCTGCCAATCATGCCCATGGGGTCCAAATGGGCCACGCCCCGGGGCCCCTTAGCTCCCATAGACTCATAATGGAAAAAAGATTAAAAAATCTTCTTCTCTGAAACCACAGGGCTCAGAGTTTAGATATTTAGCATGTAGCAACGGCAAGTGGTCACCTACATAATTCCTGCCAATCATGCCCCTGGGGTCCAAATGGGCCATGCGCCGGGGCCCCTTAGCTCCCATAGACTCGTAATGGAAAAAAGCTTCAAAAATCTTCTTCTCTGAAACACAGGGCCCAGAGGTTAGATATTTAGCATGTAGCAACGGCAATTGGTCACCTACATAATTCCTGCCAATCATGCCCCTGGGTTCCGAATGGGCCACGTGCCGGGGCCCTTTGCTCCCAAAGACTCATAATGGAAAAAAACTTAAAAAATCTTCTTCTCTGAAACCTCAGGGCCCAGAGCTTAGATATTTAGTACGTAGCAACGGCAAGTGGTCACCTATATAATTCCTGCTAATCATGCCCCTGGGTTCCAAAAGGGCCATGCCCCTGGGCCCCTTAGCTCCTTTAGACTCATAATGGAAAAAAAAGCTTCAAAAATCTTCTTCTCTGAAACCACAGGGCCCAGAGCTTAGATATTTAGCATGTAGCAATGGCAAGTAGTCACCTTCATAATCCCTGCCAATCATGCCCGCCGGGTCCAAATGGGCCACGCCCCGGGGCCCCTTAGCTCCCATAGACTCAGAATGGAAAAAAGATTCAAAAATCTTCGTCTCTGAAACCACAGGGCCCAGAGCTTAGATAATTAGCATGTAGCAACGGCAAGTGGTCACCTACATAATTCCTGCCAATCATGCCCCTGGGTTCCAAACGGGCCACGCCCCAGGGCCCTTTAGCTCCTATAGACTCATAATGGAAAAAAGCTTAAAAAATCTTCTTCTCTGAAATCACAGCGCCCAGAGCTTAGATATATAGTACATAGCAACGGCAAGTGGTCACTTATATAATTCCTGCCAATCATGCCCCTGGGGTCCAAAAGGGCCACACCCCGGGGCCCCTTAGCTCCTATAGACACATAATGGAAAAAAAGCTTCAAAAATCTTCTTCTCTGAAACCACAGGGCCCAGAGCTTAGATATTTAGCATGTAGCAATGGCAAGTGGTCACCTACATAAATCCTGCCAATCATGCCCGTGGGGTCCAAATGGGCCACGCCCCGGGGCCCCTTAGCTCCCATAGAATCATAATGGAAAAAAGATTCAAAAATCTTCTTCTTTGAAACCACAGGGCCCAGAGCTTAGATATTTGGCATGTAGCGATGGCAAGTGGTCACCTACATAATTCCTGCCAATCATGCACCTGTGGTCCAAACAGGTGAGCGATATAGGGCCATTGGGCCCTCTTGTTTATGAAAATCGATTCTTTAGTTTGGTTGCTATGGCAACTTAGAATTTCCATAGACTTATAATGGGGAAAAATGAAAAATGGCATTTACTGCCAAGTCATTGCAGATATTTTGACAAAACTTTTATAGAAATGTTCCTTGAGTAAACGTCTCTTAGCCATATGCTTTTATGCCAACATGGGAGTCCCCCAGGTTGTGCTGGGGCCATGCCCCACCCCTCCACTTCATAAAAGGCCATATATCTCAGAAACCATTCAGATCCCGACACCTCAACCATATATATTCTTGTTCCTATTGATAAGATGCATTCAGTGACACCAACCTGGGGGTCCTCCGGGATGCGCCGAGGCCATGCCCCACCCCCTCCACTTCATAAAAGGCCCAATATCTCGGAAACCATTCAGATCCCCATCCCTAAACCATATATATTCTTCTTCCTTATGATAAGATGCATTCAGTAACACCAACCTGGGGGTCCCCCAGAATGCCCTGGGGTCATGCCCCACCCACTCCATTTCATAAAAGGCCCAATATCTCAGAAACCTTACAGATCACAACCCCTAAACCATATATATTCTTGTTCCTTATGAAGAAACACATTCATTGACACCAACTTGGGGGTCTCCCGGGGTGAGCCGGGGCCTTGCCCAACCCCTCCACTTCAAAAAAGGCCATATATCTCAGAAAACATTCAGATTCCCACCCCTAAACCATATATATTCTTGTTCCTTTTGATAAGACACATTCAGTGACACCAACCTGGGGGTCCCATGGGATGCGCCAGGGTCATGCCCCACCCCATGCAGTTCATAAAAGGCCCAATATCTTGGAAACCTTACAGATCCCCACCCCTTAACAATATATATTCTTGTTCCTTACGAAGAGACGCATTAATTGACACCAACTTGGGGGTCTTCCTGGGTGTGTCGGGGCCTTGCCCCACCCCTCCACTCCACAAAAGGCCATATATCTCAGAAACCATTCAGAACCCCAACCCTAAACTGTATAATATTCTTGTTCCTTATGATAAGACACATTCAGTGACATCAACCTGAGGGGTTCTCTTGGATATGCCTGGGCCATGCCCCACCCCTTCATTTCATAAAATCCAGATCCCCACCCCTAAATCATATATATTGTTGTTCCTTATGATAAGACTCATTCATTGACGCCAACCTGGGGGTCTCCCGGATCAAGCCAGGGCCTCTCCCCACCCCTCCACTTCACAAAAGGCCAAATATCTCAGAAACCGTTCAGAGTCCCACCCCTAAACCATGTATATTCATCTTCCTTTTGATAAGACGCATTCAAATGACACCAGCTTAGGAGTCCTCTGTGGTGCCTGGGCCATGCCCCACTGCTGTTCTTCATTAAAAGCAATTCAAATGATAATAAGACGCATTCAAATGACACCAGCTTAGAAGTCCTCTGTGTTGCCCGGGCCATGCCCCACTGCTGTTCTTCATTAAAAGCAATATTTCTCAGACATCCTTCAGATCCCCACCCTAAACTATATATATTCTTGTTCCTTATGATAAGACTCATTCAATCACACCAGTCTGGGGGTCTCTTTGTGCTGGGGCAATGTGCCTCACCCTTCCACTTCATAAAAGGCAATATATATCTGAAACCATTCAAATCCCTACCCCATAATCATATATGTACTTGTTCCTTAATAATAGCACACCAACTTGGGAATCCGCAGGGGTCATTCCTCTCCTCTCCACTTCACAGAAGGGCCTCATATATCAGAAACCATTCAGGTTCCCACCAATAAACCATATATATTCAGGGTCCTTATGATAAGACATATTTAGGGACAACAATCTTGGACTTTTCTGGGATCAATAGGGCATGCCCCAACCCCTCCACCGCTTAAGAGGCCTTATATTTCCGGCATACAGATCCCCACTGCTAAACCATATATCTTCTTGTTCCTTATGATAAGACGCATTTAGTGATACCAACCAGGGCACCATTGGGTCCATGCCCTACACCCTCTACTTAATAAAAGGCCTAATGTTTTAGGTACTGAGTCCAGATGGATGCTCATTTGGATATAGGGGTTCATTTGGGAGACTTTATAATTGGTAGATTAAAATGATATCATCATCATGTTAAAATACATTGCTGCCATTGGGCAGTGCAGCCTGAGCTCTGGTGAGCATTGTGGCCCATGGGCCTCTTGTTTAAAGTATTTATTTTTAAGGTAAATAAGGCTTGACATTACATGTGAATTGTCTGCTTGGCAGACGATTCACATGTAATGTCAGGCTTTATTTTCACTGAAAAATAAGAAAAAATACACTTTGAAATGTCGTCTGCTAGTCATGATTAGCAGTTGAAGGGTTGACTCATTACACCTTACCCTTTACCTGAAGCTGTGATACCCCTTGACGCTTGTGACCCACAAAGAGGGTTGACGCGTTGTTAAACATGAAATCATCATGAAGCTGTGATGATAAATATGGTGACTTAGTTGTCATTGGTGCTACCTCCATCTTCCTGCCATACACTGCCAACTGGTGTCCCTTTCCTATTAGATAGGGGTAGTTAATTGCTTGTCTTTGGCACACCATGTAAAATGAACACTGCATCCCACTGTTGCTGACCTTAACAGTCCTTAACCTTAATCCCGCTGATCATGACAACCCCAACCTTTGCAAACAGTGTAGATCCAGAGCAGATGGCTTCTGAAGAAGCCATCTGATCAGGATCTACACTGTTTGACATTCACTTTGTGAATTTGCAGGAATAAATTACATCAAGTAATCTGATTGATTCAAAGTCCGACATGGGTGTGGCTAAATAAATTAATCTGCGGGATATGGGTTAAAATAAGTTGGGAGCACATGCAGCAATGGGTGGACGGGGAGAGTTTTTCAGTCACAGAGCCAGTCCTGTTTTACAACTGCAACTGTCCACACTGAAGTTACTCTATCTAGTCACTGAAGTTTGGATTCATAATACTAAGTATACATGCTGTTTATATGCTTTTGCCATAAAGTCATAAATGATGCATGTTGGGATAGGCAAATAATGGTTGCTGGTTGCCTTATGCTAGAATTTATTTCCTAGTTTTAGTTTGCACTATATTGCTGATTGTTGTGTGTGTTGTGTTAGATACTAATTTCTAGATGCTTGACTTTTGTCACTTTTGCCTATGAGGATATCAAGGATATGGAGTGTACTTTGGAGTAAAACCTCAGTATTTTGTGAGGCTGAGGCTAGGATTGTGTAGCTAAGTTTACCTCTTTGGTGAGAGCTAGGGACTAACATCCCATCACAGGTCCTGTTGTATGAATGTCAATTGACGTGTCACCAGTAACAATTCTGATTCTGGTAACTTTCCTTATTTATCTGTGTAATGTCCATGAAAAGGTAATCCTTTGGAAGCAAGGACTACAACTGGAATACAAGTTTTTTTTTTTTCTGGGCCAGTCTAGTTAGTTTCAGTCATTCATGCCTCATCAGGGACTCTCAGTTATTAGCTCGCCTGTACGAAGAACATGGAGAGATATTGTTGTCACCTCGGATCTGAGCATGTGCGTTCCTGTCACACTGCGTTAAAGTTTTTCAAATGTGATATCTCAACAGTTACTCATCACAGAGCATTCATATTTGGAACATAAGTACCTTGGAGGGTCTTCTGATGTTCAAAGACAACAGACCCCTGGGTTCATGGCCCGGGGTGGGGCTAGGGGTCAAAATCTAGAACACCTCCGTAAAACTGTGTTAAAGTTTTTGAAATGCTTATATCTAAACAGACACTCATCACAAAGCATTCATATTTTACAGCTTGGATACCTGGGAGTGTCTTATGAGATTCCAAGACAACACACTCCTGGGTTCATGCCTGGGAGGGGGGCTGGGGTGGGGCTTGAGGTCAAAATCTAGGACACCTTTGCTATTTGTTATATACCTTTCCACTATGCTCCCATTGGGGCTTGAAGAAATATATGGGCTGCATGATGCTTCCACCCAAAGCTGAAACCGACCACAGAAGAGTACTGGTAAACTGCTAAGAGGATCTAAGCCTGCCCAGGTAAGGGGTGCGAGTCAGACCGTCCATGCTTATAAACCCTATTGGTGTCATTGGGCGACAGTGCTTGAGATGTTATTTCATCTCAATGTCCACAAAATTGGAAGCAACGTCTCCAAAATGACCTATACAGCGTTGAGGGGTACATTAAACCTCAAATCAAACAAACAAACAAAACAAGTTATAGACACAGTTGGTTATATATCAGCCAACCGTGTGACATTGGTTCAAGTGTAAAAGGGTGAAGGTCATGGTGACCTACATTTCATGGTCCAGTGATTTTGCCTTATGTCTTGAAGACTATTTGTTGGAGAAATGTCATACCTGCGATATTAGTGCCATATGACCCCATGATTGACCTAAAATATATCTAGGTCACTGTGACCTATATTTCATGGTTCATTGATTTTGCCTATTATCTTGAATACTATTTGATGGAGAAATGTCATACGTGGATTATTTGTTCCATGTGACCTCATGATTGACCTCAAAATATATCTAGGTCAGTGTGACCTATATTTCATGGTTTAGTGATTTTGCCTATTATCTCGAATACTATTTGATGAAGAAACATCATACCTTGATTATTAGTTTCATGTGACCTGCTGATTGACCTCAAAATATATCTACGTCAGTGTGAACTATGTTTCATGGTTCAGTCATTTTGCCTATTACCTTGAATTCTATGATGATAGTGAAATGTTATGCCGCCCATAGGGGCTTGAAGAAATATATGGGCTGCATGATGCTTCCACGCAGAGCTGAATCCGGCCCGCAAACTAGTACTGGTAAACAGCTTAGAGGATCTAAGCCTGTCCAGGAACCGCAGTGCGAGGTGGACCGTCCATGCTAATAAACCCAATTGGTTTCATTGGGCGACAGGGCTTGAGATGTCATTTCATCTCAATGTCGGGTAAAAGTCCCACAAAATTGGAAGCAACGTCTCCAAAATGACCTTTACAGTGTTGACGGGGACGTTAAACCTCAAATCAAACAAACAAAAGTTATACCTGGGATATTACTTCAATGCAACCAGATGATTGACCTCTATATGTAGGTCAGTGTGTTGAATACTATTTGATGGAGAAACTTCCTATCTGAATTCCATGTGACTAGATGATTGACATAGAAATATATCTAGGTCAGTGGGACCTATTTTCATGGTTCAATGATTTTGCCTTATAATTCAGACACTATGTGATTCTGAAATGTAATATCTGGAATATATGTTTGATGTGACCTGATGATTGACCTCAAAATATATGTAGGTCATTGTGACCTATATTTCATTGTTCAATAGTTTTACCTTATATCTTGAAGGCGCGAAACAGGTGAGTTATGCTGTCATGCGACAGCTCTTGTTTTAGAAATTCTACAATGGAACAGATGATTCCAAAGGACTGAAAAATATATCCACACTATAGTGTTTCAACTGCAACACAGGTTTTTATGGAGAATGGTAAAAAATTATGCTTTAATTGTCACCAAATACCAGCCTTATCTGTTTCTATTGGTCACTGTTATTAACCCTTGTCCTGCTGAATATTGAAATATGTCACACCCACCACTGATTATCAGCCAATCAGACTACTTGATGCAAATTATTGCAACAAATTTATAAACTGGATGGCAAACAATGAAGATCCTGATCAGA
The DNA here is from genome assembly GCA_963580285.1 of Lucinisca nassula. Taxonomy (NCBI): domain Eukaryota; kingdom Metazoa; phylum Mollusca; class Bivalvia; order Lucinida; family Lucinidae; genus Lucinisca; species Lucinisca nassula. Next base: position 175,977,809 of record OY757011.1, read on the forward strand.
TGGCTTCTTCAGAAGCCATCTGATCTGGATCTACATTTTTTCAAAGATAAGGCATATCCGGGCTCAGCAGGACAAGGGTTAAGTGGTCTGAATAGCAAGCTGATTTGAACAAAACAGTTACCTTCTGCAAGAGTGAAGATTTTGATCAGAGTAAAGGAAATAAGCCAATATGTATTTGTATGTTTATAGTAATGCTAAGCACATATAGAAGGTAACATATAAAACTGAGCCCTGTGCAAACTATTTGTCATAGCAAGTATAAAACTGAGATCTGTAAAACAATATTGGTCATAACAAATTTCCCATTGTTTGAAGGTGCCTGTTGGGGTGTTATTTAATGAACTTGAAGTTTGCGATTCAAGAGAATACATGGCCCCCGTCAGCCGGGGATTGGAGAAATAGATTGGGCTGCAATGTGCTTCCACGCAGAGCTGAAACCAACCGCACATTGGTACTGGTAAACCACTTAGAAGGTCTAATCCTCAGCTTGATTCTGAAGCCCTATTGTTTTCATTGGGTGGCAGGGCTTGAGATGTATTTTCATCTCAGCGTTGGGTAAAAATTCCACAAACTTGGAAGCAACATCTCCAATATGACCTAAATAGTGTTGATGGGTAAGTTAAACCTCAATTAAAAAAAAATCATGGGAATACCCTTACTTTTCCTTGTTAGTAACATACTGTTACAAATATATTATGTTTGGCAAACTTTGTTTGCATTATCATGTAAAGTAACGAAACTTTTCCACTTTACAGAAGTGGAAATAGTTAAACAATACACCATCTTAACCGGTCGTCGTGTTCAGCGGGATAAGGGTACACATTTTGTGAGAAAACCTACTTTATGACATTTGGGCCCCGTCAAGCGATTTTGGTACTTATTGCCTATGTGAGCAGTGAAGGTTCAGGCGAGCCTGCGCGGATCCTGTGCATCCGCGCAGGCTCGCCAGAACCTTCGCTGCTCACTCATACAAGTAGTGAATCAAGAGGAACCGTCAGACAGAAAGTCATATCCCTGGCCCCTCTGAATGGCTGGGCATGCGCAGTTAAAATTTGTCATGGCGGAATGCTCGAAGACACAAATTTGCTTGGCAGGGCTCATTTGTGAATAACAAAGGTGTAGATCAGCCTGTGCTTCTGTGCAGTTTGATCCACTCCTAATGCCTCTAGTATCTATATCTACTGTTTCCAAGTCTGTTGCCATTACGCAAACACGTCTATACAACTACATTGCCACCTTTATGTAAAAATGAAAATTTTATGACGAAAAATTGTGATATTTTTCTTATTTCTGCTCAAAATATAGATTGTGGGCACTCGTTAGAACCGCCTCATTGAGGCGGTTCTAACGAGTACCCACAATCTATATTTTTGAGCAGAAATAAGAAAAATAAGGTATTCCCTAGAAACCCCAGTTTTATTTTATACAAGTGGGGTTCAAAGGGGTCAAAATTATACAGGCCTGTTTTCGTGATGCTAGTCTGTGGTAGAGCAATTTGTGTCCTACCTGATCAAAAAATCGAGAAGACAGGTTTGCTCTCAACATTTATGTGGCCCTTTATGGGTTAAAGCATGATGCAAAATTGTGCAGATGACATTTAAAGTGCCTTATTTCTTTGAAAAATAAAAAATATATGAATATGTCAGCTACATTCTTGATACGTTTAGAATTAGCCCTCAAGGGGAATGGGAACACCTTCAGGGGAGGCAACTCCTGCAAAAGTATTTTTGTCTCCCATATCAAAAGGAATCCACTTTTAAAGGAAAGAATATGCTCCTGAGGAAAAAATTCTTTCCTTTAAGAGTAGACCCTTTTTTTCAGTGGGACAAGGTTTATAGAAAAGCGAACAGGAAGTCCTGAAAATTGTCTCCCTTTGAAAAATGACTGAAAAATCAGCCAGGTGTTTCCATTCCCCTTAGATACATTTGAAATTGTTGTCTGTTTATGTTGTCTGCTACATCTTCATGCAAACTTTTTTATACACGCAAGCAGTGTGGACCCTAATCATAATGCACCTAGAGGAGCAATCTGATCCGAGTCCATACTGTTTGCAAAAATGACTGTTAACCCTTGCTGTGCTGAGCCCGGATATGCCTTACCTTTCAAACAATGTAGATCCAGATCAGATGGCTTCTGAAGAAGCCATTTGATCAGGATCTACATTGTTTGTCATTCAGATTGTGAATTTGTTGCAATAATTTGCATCAAGTAATCTGATAGGTTGATAATCAGTAGTGGGTGTGGCATATTTGAATATTCAGCAGGACAAGGGTTAAGTAAGCAGCAGACAACAAAGCAGACAGTAATTGATGTCTTAAGAGTCTGTAATAAATATATGAATTTTAACAACATTTTCTCAATGGGATCATAAGGTTAATTCCTTTCTCCTACTTACAGCCAATCCAGGTATGTCTCAGTTCCCAGGGTCTACAGATAAACAGTTTGGTTCTATGGATGGCCTGAACTCTCTGGAACCACCAGCTGCCCTCACCTCCTCTAGAATGCCATTACACAAATGTTACTCTACTAATGCTCTGGCTGCTCTCTCCATCAATAATGTCTACAGCAATATCTGGAAAGTGTTGTTACATCAGGCTGTCGATCCTCACCCAGAGGTTGCTGTAATGGCCAGAAATCTTGTTCACACTGTCAAATCAAAGGTAAATGAAACTGTTGTTGTTTATTTATTTTTCACAATTTACAGGTCTCTATGGCCTAGTGGATAAGGGAGTTGACTCTTAACCCATTTGGTACCGGAAACCCCAAAACAGGTACCCTGGCAAACAGTGCAGGCCCAGATCAGACGCCGCAGAATGCGGCATCTGATCAGGGCCTACACTGTTTACAAAAAGTTACGCAATTTTCAATGTAATCTTTGAAGAAAACACAATTTGACATCCCTAAATTTTGAAATGGATTCCTGGTTTATATAAGGAGGAAGATTCCATATTGTACAAAAAGGGTTAATCATTAGGTCATACACCACTGTGGGTTCATACCTCAATCCAGCAGGACAGGTTAAATGTACCGTTTTATTACCAACCTAAAATTTTTGACACCTGTCTGTTGACTCTCCTGCTTGCTGAAGCAGCTGTGATTTTTAAGGCCAATTCAAGATTATTTCACTTATTTTGAGCCAACTGTTATTCAGAGGTGGGCAAAGATGGGAGTACCTGGAGAAAAACAACCTGACCTTCCATTGCAGCAACTTGGCGTCTCACGTGTAAATACAGTTGACTCTCGTTATCTCGACCTCGCCTATCTCGATCATTTCACTTACGTCGAACCAATTTCTAAGTCCCGTATATTTTCCCTATATATTTATTGTATTTCAACTTCGCATGTGTTGAACTACTTTTAAGTCAACACTCCGGCTATCTCTCCCATCATTTTCAGTCCCTGAATATATTTGTGACAGTTTTTACTACTGGGTATCTCGAACCGGGATTCATTACGTAAAGAAGGAAGAAAAAACAAAACAAAAACAAATAAACGATGCCATCAATCAATACTCACAATTTTTTGTCCAGGTGAGTTCGCAATTAAAATTTGCGCAATTAAAATTAGCGCAAACAATATCTTTAGTCCTTGACCACTATTACGAAAATCACTTGTTGGTAATAAAGACTGGCACACGGTGCTCAACCTTTGATCTTAGCACCGTCGCGTTTCGCTGATTTCCAAGATTTCTGTGATAAAAGGCGGCTCTGATTTGCATCTATGTACGATTAGTTTAATTTGTTGTTTTACGTACAGGTCATTAGTGTTAATCCCTTGTCCCGATGCACATACGAACAGTGTAGATAATAAAAAGATGGCTCATGACCAGCTTTCTTGGCAGGACCTAAACTGTTTAAATGAATAGGAGGGACTATCGTGTACTGCTCACCGAACTGATATAAGCATTGAATTCAAAAGCTGGGAACCAGTCCATTTAAGTACATATCTATTTATAGCTTATTTGGATACCCAATTTGCAGGAATTTAAAAGACAAAACATGTGAAAAATCTTTTATTATCACTTTGACAAGCTCCATTACTTTCATAAACAAATTTTAAAAACTCAATAAGTTGTGCATGTAAGTGCTATTACTCTTGTATAACCAAGAATACCAAGCAAATCACGGCAAATAATGGGCTCCACCATGCGTGTGACGTCACACTTTGGTTATCTCCTACTACTGATAACTCCAACTTTTTTACCCGGTCCTGTGAGGTTCAAGATAACGAGTGTCGACTGTATGTTAATTTTGCCACACCCATTTCTGACTATCAACATATCAAATTTCTTGATATTATGTATTTGTTCAGTTCACAAACTGAATGACAAATAGTGTACATCCTGATCAGATGGCTTGTCAGGATCTACACTGTTGGCAAAGTTAGGGGTTGTCATGTTCAGCAGGACATCTCTATAGGCTGTTGTAACTGTGTCACTCTGTTTTGAATGTCATAGGCCATGACTGACCTTGGCTTATTTGAATGATTCAGTAAACAAATTTAACCCTTATCTTGCAGAATATTCAATTTAGTCACACCCATTTCTGACTTTGAACCAATCAGATTACTGGATGTAATTTATTCCTGCAAATTTATAAACTGAATGTCAAACAGTGTAGATCCTGATCAGATGGCTTCTTCAGATCTGATCTGGATCTTCACTGTTTTCAAAGATGGGGGTTGTTGTGAACAGCAGGATAAGAGTTAAAAATTGATGCAATTAATTTTGTTTCTTATGATACTCACTTGTCACACTTAAACATTGCCTGCAGTCAGTCTGGACACAGTCATGTTGTGCCGGAGTAAGTGACATGGTGACATGATGAACAGCCCTCGCCCATTGGGGCTTGAAGAAATATATGGGCTGCATGATGCTTCCACGCAGAGCTGAATCCAGCCCGCACACTAGTACTGATAAACCGCCTAGAGGATCTAAGCCTGTCCAGGAACCGCGGTGCGAGGCCGACCGTCCATGCTAATAAACCTTATTGGTTTCATTGGGCGACAGGGCTTGAGATGTCATTTCATCTCAATGTCGGGTAAAAGTCCCACAAAATTGGAAGCAATGTCTTCAAAATGACCTTTACAGTGTTGACGGGGTTGTTAAACCTCAAATCAAACAAAACTGGACACAGTCATGTTGTGCCTGAGTAAGTGACATGGTGACATAATGAACGCCCCCCCCCCCCCCCCCCCCCCCCCCCCCCCATCGGGGCTTGAAGAAATATATGGGCTGCATGATGCTTCCACGCAGAGCTGAATCCGACCCGCACACAAGTACTGGTAAACTGCTTAGAGGATCTAAGCCTGCCCAGGCAAACAGGTGCGCACGAGTCGGACCGTCCATGCTTATAAACCCTATTGGTGGTTTCATTGGGCGACAGGGCTTTAGATGTCATTTCATCTCAATGTCCGGTAAAAGTCCCTCAAAATTGGGAGCAACGTCTCCAAAATGACCTTTACAGTGTTGACGGGGACGTTAAACCCCAAATCAAACAAACAAGTGGCATGATGTAGTAAAACTTACTGTTACTGGACCGTCCCCATCCATAGTGGCTAGGAGAAGCATGGTTCTTCCATGCAGAGCTGAAACCGGCTGCTCAAGAGTACTGGTAAACCACTTAGACTGTCTAAGTCTGCCCAGGCTAATAGATGCGAGTCTGACCATCCATGGATATGAACCCTATTGGTTTCATTGGGTGGCAGGGCTTGAGAAGTCATTTCATGTCAGTGTTGTGTAAAAGTCCCACAAAATTGGAAACAGTCTCCAAAATGACCTAAATAGTGTTGACAGGGCCTTTATATGCATCATAGGCTGTTAATTTTGGTCAAAATATTTGTTCAGAGTTAGGGGTGGTGAGCATCAATATTCTTGTTTTAAATAGAGGAAAGATATTTTACAGGCTGATGAGAGTCTTTATTAATTGTTATAGTAGGTACAACACCTAATTTACTAGTGTTTGCAGCAAAAGTACCAGTCTATTTATCATATGAGCCCCGCCAAGCGAATTTGTGTCTTCGAGCATTCCGTCATGACAAATTTTAACTGCGCATGCCCAGCCATTCAGAGGGGCCAGGGATATGGCTTTCTGTCTGAAGGTTCCTCTTGATTCACTGCTTGTATGAGCGAGCAGCGAAGGTTCTGGCGAGACTGCGCAGATGTGCAGGCTCGCCTGAACCTTCGCTGCTCGCATAGGCGATAAGTACCAAAATCGCTTTACGGGGCCCATATTGAATGATAAAAGTTTTTAAAATGTATCATTAACTAACTTGGGCTCGGATGTTTTCTCTATTTCAGGTTTATTGTAACACAAAACCCAAGAACATGGTGAAGACATCAACCAATGTTTCTGTCTCTGCCCCTTCCAGCCCTTCAAACAGAGTGAGGCTTACTATACCACACCAAGGGTACGTATCCCCTACCAACACAAGGCATAGTGCAATGCTCTGAAAGAATCACCAATTTACTATTTAACTCACCGGTGCATGAAATCTGTACTGCTTGTAACTGTTAAATGCCAACAAGTAAGACTTTTTTTGCAGCTGAAATATGAAAAAAAAAAGACATTTGCTTTGCTCATAAGTATTAAAAGTTAAATTGTATGTATTTTCTATGGTCACTTCACCTGATTGAAGAAGGATAGTTGTCAGTCAGCTGTGAGAGAATGGTCAAGGTACTGGTTAACTGCTTAGACAGTCTATGCCTGCCAAAGAAAGGTGTGGTTATGTTGACTGGCAGATTTATACTAAACTGAAGTAACATTGTAGAAACATTTTGTTGTTACGATCCGTTGGGTTTTAATTTCCTAATAAAAATGATGCTGAAACCTATATAGATATTATTGTGCTTTTTATGTTCCCGCCATTCGAAGAATGGTGGAAGGGCATAAAGCGTTGCCCCTGTCTGTTCGGCCACCTGTCCATCCATTCGTCCGTCAACTCGAAACTCAAAAGCGGTCAATAACTTTCTTATTTCTGGATGGATTTTGAAATTACTTTGCAGAAATGTTAACCATCATGAGACAATGTGTCTTGCGCAAAACCCAGGTCCATATCTCCAAGGTCAAGGTTGTACTTAGAAGTCAAAGGTAAAAAAAAAGGTTCCAAAACTTAGACATGGACAATAACTTTCTTATTTATGGATGGATTTTGAAATTACTTGGCGGAAATGTTAACCATCATGAGAAGATCTGTCTCGCACAAAACCCATGTCTGTACCTCCAAGGTCAAGATTGTACTTAGAGGTCAAATGTTAAAAGTCCAGAACTTAAACACAGTCAATTTCTGGATGGATTTTGAAATGTTAACCATCATGAGTCGATGTGTCATGCGCAAGACCCAGGTTGGTACATTCAAGGTCAAGTCATACTAAGAAGTCAAAGGTAAAGAAAATTGTGTTTTTCTTGTGTCAGCTCAGTATCTTTGTTGTCCCTGGAAAATTACTTGGCAGAAATTTTAACCATCATGAGATAGTTTGTTGTGCGCAAAACCCAGGTCCGTACCTGTAATGTCAAGGTCATACTTAGTGGTCGAACATCAACAGATTTTCAGGTGGGGGCATCCGTGTCCTGCAGATGCATTTCTAGTTTACAGCAATTATAATTATCACCCCATCCTTTTTCTTGTCAGTTCCATCTGTTTCGTTGCCTTGTTTCAACATGTTTATGGCAGACATTCTTATGTGTTATGTGTAGCTCAGTGTAACTACCTTCATATAAATATTTTATGAAGTGAAGTGAATAAACAAACCAAAATTTGTAATGCCATACTGTGCTATACTTTCAGAACACCACCATTATATGAGGAGTCCTCTGAGGACAGTGGAGGTACAGAGACCCCACCCCGGCCTAGTAATATGCCTGCCCCCTATAGTCCATACTCTGCCTCATTTACTAGACACAGAAAGATGTTTGGAAAAGAGCCCAGCTCTGTAAGTATCCTAACAATGCTTTGAACAACTGAATTTAAGATTTTATTCACACCTTTACATTTTTCACAAAATGCACAGTCCATCACTATTTGCTCCAGTGAAACTTGTGATTTGATCTCGAATTGAACATACATCATCTTTTGCCAATGTTTAAATGCAGCCAGATACTAAAGTTATTTTATTTTAACCCATTTAGTACCAGAAAACCCAAAATGGATACCCTGGCAAACAGTGCGGGCCCAGATCAGACGCCGCAGAATGCTTGCAAAATGTTCAGCCAATTTCCAAATAGACCCTGACACCCCTAATTTTTGACATAGACTCCTCCTATATAAAAGGAGTCATCTTCCATTTGGTACAAAAAGGGTTAATGTCTGCATTTTTCCAACAGTTGGTCCATTTTATTAGGGGTTAAATGAAAAATATATTTGATAAATTCATGCTTCGAGGGTTGACAGTACTGCTCTTGTTTTAGTTTATACTAATTTATTTTAGTTCGATTGCGATGAAAGCTTTAAGCTTATTGAACCGCTCTCGAACACTCATTCCGGGTGTTTTCAGGGGCGCGCGAGAGAGAGGCAGTGGCTTTTACACCACTGCTACCCATTTACACCTGGGTGGAGTGGGGCAGTGTCATTACGTGTCTTGCCCAAGGACACACCTCGATACCGGTGGCAGATTCGAACGCACAACCTCTCGATCATGAGTCGAACGCGCTAACCACTGCGCTATCGAGGCTGCTCTTGTTTTCTGACTGAGGAGAAAAATATTTGAAATTGTTGTCTGCTGCTTAGTGATTCATGCTTTGAGGGTTGATTGTACTGCTCTTGTTTTCTGACTGAGGAGAAAAATATTTGAAATTGTTGTCTGCTGCTTAGTGATTCATGCTTTGAGGGTTGATAGTACTGCTCTTGTTTTTTTGACTGAGGAGAATGTTCTCTGCTGAAGTAGTGATTCATGCTTTAACCCTTGTCCTGCTGAATAGTTTAATATGTCACACCCACTACCGATTATCAACCAGTCAGATTACTTGATGCAAATTATTGCAACAAATTCACAATCTGAATGGCAAATAATGTAGATCCTGATCAGATGGCTTCGTCAGAAGCCATCTGATCTGGATCTTCATTGGTTGGAAAATAAGGCATATCCGGGCTCAGCAGGACAAGGGTTAACCCATTTTGTACCAAATAGAATCTTGCTCCCTATAAAAAGCAGGAATCCATTTCAAAATTTAGGGGTGTCAGTTCGTGTTTTCTTCAAAATTGATTTGGAAAATGGCTTAACTCTTTGCAAAGGGTGTAGGCCCTGATCAGATGCCGCATTCTGCGGCATCTGATCTGGGCCTGCACTGTTTGCCAACTACCCGTTTTGGGGTTTCTGGTACAAAATGGGTATGGGTTGATTGTGCTGTTCTTTATTTCTGACCAAGGAGAAGGATATTTGAAAGTCCTCTGCTGAAGTACAGTCCAACCTGTATTAAGCAACCACCTATGGGATATTCAAAAAGTGCTTGCTTAAGACAGGTGCTTGCTTAACACAGGTGAATTTTAATGCATTTTCCTTTTTTGGGAACTGAATGCATGCTTGCTTAAGACAGGTTGGTTGCTTAATAGAGGTCCACTAAGACAGGTTTTACTGTACTGATTCATGCTTTAAGGAGTTCTGCTCTTATTTTCAGACCGAGGAGAAAAGTGAGAAAGAGTTGAAGGAATTGATTAAATCAACATCAGTTTGTACAGATTATTTTGAGTGGTGTTGTCGACATTTTTCCCAGCCTTTGATGAGACTGTCAGAGGAAGAGGACCCAGAGAGCCTGTCCCATCTGGAGAGGGAGTGGAGGTTTGACAGGAATATGACTGTCCGTAGTGAAGCAAGGGAAGAACAACAGAGAGCCGGTGAGTACTAGGGCTTAGGTGGTATGTGTGACTATGTCAGAGGGGAGGACCCAGAGAGCCTCTCCCACCTGGTTTGACAGGAATATGACCATCCGTAGTGAAGCAAGGGAAGAACAACAGAGAGCCAGTGAGTACTAGGGCTTAGGTGGTATGTGTGACTATGTCAGAGGGGAGGACCAAGAGAGCCTCTCCCACCTGGAGAGGGAGTGGAGGTTTGACAGGAATATGACCGTCTTTAGTGAAGCCAGGGAAGAACAACAGAGAGCAGGTGAGTACTAGGGCTTAGGTGGTATGTTTGACTATGTCAGAGGGGAGGACCCAGAGAGCCTCTCCCACCTGGAGAGGGAGTGGAGGTTTGACAGGAATATGACCGTCCGTAGTGAAGCCAAGGAGGAACAACAGAGAGCAGGTGAGTACTAAGCTCAGGTGGGATATGTGACTAAGTCAGGTGGGGAGGACCCAGAGAGCCTCTCCCACCACTCTTGAAAGTGGAGGTTTGACAGGAATATGACAGTCTGTAGTGAAGCCAGGGAAGAACAACAGAGAGCAGATGAGTACAGTCAAACCTGTCTTGGGAGACCACCTTTGGGAAGAACCAAAAGTGGTCTCCCAGGAAGGCAGTGAGGGCTTACCTTGGATGTGTGACTAACGAGTCCATCATGTCTGGGCTGGGAGTAAACAGCTGACAAGAGAAAATGACTGGAACAGCATATTTCAAATACATATTTGTTATTTAGAGTAAAAATCTCTTGAAAGTCGTCATTTTGGAGGTAAATAAATTGTTGGTTTTACAGTCATAAATTTTGTTTTACAGTGACACTTAAATATATACTCTTCAACTGGCTTTTCAGAAGCCAGTTTATCAGCTTCTATACTGGTTTCCATTGTTTGAACCTATGGTGAAAATTGAAATCATGCAAAACAAATGGCTGAAAATTGAGACAAAATGTAGCATATTAAATATTCAGCATGGAAGACTTAAACATGTTAGCTGAACAAAATGGCAAGCAGTGTTAATGAAGTAAATGCAAACACCAGCCAATAAAAAACCGAAGTTACTAAATTACGTCAACTTTCTGACAACACATCACAGAATTTACTGATGTAAATTTACAGGGTTGCGCTACTGATTGCTAGTTTCACAAAATAACAAAGGGTGAAAAAAGTTGCGTCCAGTTTCTTGCCTAGTGCTGTTTCCTGCCATATGTATTTCCACACCTGTATATCACACCTTTTCTTCACCTTAATAGATAATTAACACCTTTGATTGCTAATTGAATTGATAGCATCATGGTGGTCATTTACTTTGGACAAACGCCACTGGCTCCGTCTACTCATTATACATTCACCTCCTTGGTCGATTGTCATCAAATGAAGTAAAAATATCACTGCTTAGTAATAATAATCAGGTGATTAGATTTATGGGTATTTTCCATCACACCAGGTGTCACACCTGGTGTAATGGAAAATACCCATAAATCTAATCACCTGACCAGGTGTCACACCTGGTGTAATGGAAAATACCCATAAATCTAATCACCTGACTGACAATATAGTAATATGGACTTCCGAACAAATTGTCTTTTATTACTTTGGATAAAATTTTTTCTTCACATGGCGGTAAATAAACTTTGACTGCCCCAAATTAATTGGGTATAAACCCTTTTTGTACCAAATGGAATCTTCCTTCTTATATATAGCACGAGTCCAATTCAAAATTTAGGGGTGTCAGGTTGTGTCTTCTTCAAAATTGATTAGGAAAATGGCTGAACTTTTAGCAAACAGTGGAGGCCCTGATCAGACGCCGCGTTCTGCGGCATCTGATCTGGGCCTGCACTGTTTGCCACGATACCCGTTTAGGGGTTTCCAGTCTGAAATGGGTTATTGAAGTTTGTGGGGACATCCCAAGATTGTGCTTCTCAGTTTGTGTCTATTTGTCACATGTTTGGGATTTAGGATAACCACTATTTATATATAGTTTGATGCAGCGCTTTGGCTAGGAAGCCATGAACCCTACTTTATTTACATCATGTCTGAAAAAGCAAAAATCATTCACTGACATACAAACTTTTTTTCACCACATCAGGGAAGAAAATAAATGCCCATACTAGTGGGGTGATTCACACAAAGAAAATCGAAAAACAATAAAAGCAACACAGTGAAAGTGTTAAGATACCAAGAAAAAACACATGTAAAAATGTCACCTGTTTATGTCATTTGCTGAATCTTCTTGAAAAATTTTCAAACATATTTTACACACAGGCAAACAGTGTGGACCCAATTAGTCTGCTCCTCTAACAGGCAAACAGTGTGGACTCAGGTCAGACTGCTCCTAGAGGGGCAGTCTGATCTGGGTCCACACTGTTTGCAACAATGGCTTTTTAAGTAACCGGCAGACAACAAAGCAGACTGCAGACGACAGTTGTTTTAATTGACATTTTAAGGGTTGTTTTTGATCTAGTGTTCGGAAGGATACTACACATATGTCAAGTAAAGAGCCAAGGAATGGTTCACAGTTTGTTTTGAAGATTATAAAGATATTTGCATTATTATTAACCAGTTTTATACAGGAAACCCCGAAATGGATTATTAGCAAACAGTGTTGGCCCAGATCAGGAGCATCTGATCAGGGCCTTCACTGCTTGCAGAAAGTTCAACCATTGTCTAAATAAATTTGAGCCCCGCCAAGCGAATTTGTGTCTTTGAGCATTCCGTCATGACTCATTTTAACTGCACATGCCCAGCCATTCAGAGGGGCCAGGGATATGGCTTTCTGTCTGAAGGTTCCTCTTGATTCACTGCTTGTATGAGCGAGCAGCGAAGGTTCTGGCGAGACTGCGCGGATGCGCAGGCTCGCCTGAACCTTCGCTGCTCGCATAGGCGATAAGTACCAAAATCGCTTGACGGGGCCCATTTATAAAAATAAATGAACCTGACACCTCTAAATTTCAAAATGGACTCTGTCTGCATTAAAAGTGAGAATATTCCATTCAGTACAAAATGGGTTGCCGAGCTCACTAGCTCAGCCAGATGCTTGTCCGCTGGTAATCAGGAAGATGAGGGTTTGCTACCTGCCAGGGTCAACAACATTCTTTCGTGGAGATTGATCATGAAATCTTTTCTACGGTCATTCTCTCCTTCCCACTGATTGAAGAAGGGCAGATGTCAGTTTCTTGCGAAAGTATGTGCACTTTACTGGTAAATTGCTTACGTAAAAGCCTGCCCAGGAAAAGCGTGGATAGGTAAACTAGCTGGCTTGATATGACCTAAATAGTGTTGACTGAGCAATACTCCAATACAGACAAACAAAACAAAATGACTTAAATGTAATATGTTTTCTTTGTTTTGTAGGTTTCAACCGACTTGACAATGAGATATTCCTGAACAGAAACCAAGGTATTCCCAATGTGATGAAGTACCATCCTTACGAGTCTGAACTTGCTGTGGCAGACAAGGATGGAGTAACGTAAGTACAGCGAGCCCTTGCCATAAATACAGTATTTGTTGCCTAACATTTTGCCTTTATTGAGAATTTGTTGTTATAGAGAATCCCCAATAAGGAGCGCTATAGAGAATCCCCGATAAGGAAGTATATGTAATAGTTAACTCTTATCTTGCTGTTCACGACAACCCCTATCTTTGCAAACAGTGTAGATCCAGATCACTGTTTGGCATTCAATTTATGAATTTGTAGCAATAAATTACATCAAGTAATTTGATTGGTTGATAGACAGAAATGGGTGTGGCTTAAATGAATATTCAGCAAGATAAGGGTTAATAAATGGCCTTTCCTCTTAATTACTCAATGTTGCTGAAAATTGTTAGGCAATACTGAGACCAACTTAGCAAATATCCATAACATATCTTCATTAACCCATTGCATGTGGGAAATCCCTAAAGGGGTACCTTGGCAAACAATGCAGGCCCAGATCAGACACAGCAGAATGCGGCGTCTGATCAGGGCCTGCACTATTTGCTGCTGGCGTCTGATCAGGGCCTGCACTATTTGCTAACACAATTTTCCTTCAAAACTAGAATCCATTTAACTTTGATCAAATATTTGCCTCAGTGAGCTGATGTGCAGAACCCATAACAGAACCATGCCGACCCAAGGTCAAGGTCACAATTGAAGGTGGCGAGTTTGCGCCTTGAATTTTGTGTCCGTTTCTTATCTCTTTTACCCTGGAAGGATTTTCAGTAAACTTCTGTCCAACCTTGGCCAAAGTTAGATGATATGCAGAACCCATAACTCAACCATCATCTTCAATATATGATTGACTATAAATTGTGGGTGTCTTTAATCTCTGACAGCTATGTGTATGTTTTTGACTACTGTATTTACCATATGTATTCAGACAGACAGGCCTGGGCAAACAGTGTAATCCCAGATGAGATGCCACAGAATGCAACATCTCATCAGTGTCTATACTGTTTGCCTTTCATCTAGCTATTTTCAGACACAACATCGGGTAGTAAATTGTACTTTTATAAATTTTACAACAAGTATGGTAAGAAGTTGAGATGTCCAAATATTTAGGGTAGATACAGTAGTAATTAGGTTTTAGACTGGGCTATGTTCAGGTTGTGGTCTCGTTTTAGGAATGAGAGCAGTGTGCTAGGCTTGGCTTCTGTTGTGTAATATATCAGGGTTTTTTTCAGGTTTTGGGACTGGGAGCAGGGTCCTAGACTGGGTTACCTTCAGAATGACAACCATAAACACACCAAGATCACCTCACTGGAGTACATCAATGCTCATGATAACACACTGCTTATGTGTGGCTCAGGTAAGTTGTTGTAAGATAATGAATACACATGAAATCAACATTGAGGTGAAATTACATCTCAAGCCCTGCCGTCCAACGAAACCAGAAGGCTTATATGCACCACTTTGCCTGGGCAGGCTTAGTCCTTCTAAGGGGTTTACCAGTACTCTTGTGTAGTCCGATTTGGCTCTGCGTGGAAGACCATGCAGCCCAATCTATTTCTTGAAGCCCCGATGGACGGGGGCGAATGCCATTAGTTAACATATCGTTAAAATTGCTGAAAAAATGTGTGTTGTAAGGTCATTTGCTGTACTCGTAAAAAATTTTTTTATAGACTGCCAATATACATGTACATGAGTGTGAATAATTCCGGGATATCTTTCTGATAGTCTATAAATCGTATGTTGCGTGTGTTCATTAGAATCACCTAATTAAGACGATTAGCCTCATCAAAGTCATTCTAATTTTATATTGCCGGGAAATAAAAGTAACATTGAAAAAATCTGCAATATCCTGCAAAAAGATGCCTGATTCCAGGCTCTTAATGATATTAGCCCAGTTGACAGACTTGTTAGTAAGAGATCATGATAGTTTAAAGAAACATTTATAACCAAGGAAAACAAAGGCAAGATGGATACCCCATTTGTTGACAGACCCATATAGCCAACGAAACAAAAAAATCTGAAAATTTATCCAAAATGGAGCAAAACAAAAAAACAAAAAAAAACATTTAGTCACTGTTGATGAGACCTGGGTTTACTATAGTAAAGAGTAAAGTTGAGAGCTATAGTAGATAAACATGTTTGTCATTCAGCCACCAAGTTTGCTGTGTGTGTTACCGAAGGCCAAGACAAGCTTCCTACGCTATACTGGTTACCAAAACTTCATAAAAGACCTTACAAAGCACGGTTTATTGCAAATTCTAGCTCTTGCACTACCACTGAACTTTCTAAATTATTAACTTCCTGTCTTACTGCTATTAAAACGCATATGATTAAATATTGTGATAAAGTCTTTGAAAGATCAGGAAGAAATCTGTTTTGGTCTATAAAAAATTCGAATGAGGTTTTAAATAAATTGAAATACAGACATTTTCGTGCTTCAAGTCTGTCTACTTACGATTTTTCCACTCTTTACGCTACACTTCCTCATAATCTTATAAAAGAAAAGCTTAATGATTTAATTGAATGGGTTTTCACAGAGAAGATTCTATCTTGCATGTAATGTCAGAAATGCATTTTTCACTTCTAAAGAGCATAAGAATTATACACTTTGGTCATGTCAGAAAGTGTGTGATGCCCTCACCTTTCTACTTGACAATATTTATATTAGATTCGGTGCTAAGTTATTTAGACAAATTGTGGGTATTCCGATGGGTACGAATTGCGCACCTCTTGTAGCTGATCTGTTCTTGTATTGTTATGAAAGAGACTTCATGTTGTCGCTTTCCATTGATAACCAATCTGAAATTATTGAAGCTTTTAGCTCCACTTCTAGATATTTAGATGATTTATTAAATATTGATAATACCTATTTCGATGGTTTGATCAGTCAGATTTACCCCCAGTCAATCAGATTTATTTCAGTTAAATAAAGCAAATTCTTCTGATACCGAGGCCCCGTTTTTGGATTTACATCTATCTATTGTAGATGGGTTTGTTTCGTGCAAAATTTATGATAAACACGATGACTTTGATTTTGAGATTGTAAATTTTCGGTTTTTGGATGGTGATGTTCCTCGTGCGCCATCCTATGGCGTTTATATTTCGCAATTAATTTGATTTGCTAGAGTGTGTAGTCATGTAACTGACTTCAACACTCGTAATAAATTATTAACGGCTAAACTGCTTAATCAGGGTTATCATTACCATAAACTACGCAAAGCCTTTTCAAAATTTTAAAGACGCCATTCTGATTTAATTTCAAAATTCAATATTGGACTTAAATCTCTTCTGCAACAAGGTCTATTGGAGCCCGAATTTTAAGGTGACTTAGTATATAAATTCAGAAAAATATATAACCGCAATGACTTCAGCACCCAATTTCGTAAAATCATTCTTCGATATAAAAAGATTGGGTACAACATGGATGTTATATGACAGACTGCATGCATGGTAGTTAACCCAATCACGGTTGGCAACTTTGCTTCCCTCTTTAACCCTTTACCACTCAGAAAATTAGCAAATATAGATTCTTAACAGAACACTGATATAGGTAAATCAATAATCAATAGTCCATATATGGCTGATAGGCCTGACAGTCTTATCTGAACAGAGATATTGGCATTTTTGTGTGATTTACACCCTTATGTTACAAAAATGATTATTTTAGTATTTTCTGTACATTTGACAATATGTATGTAAATATAAAGTTTCTAGGAAATTAAATTTTCTTTCCAATGGTACTAAATTTACTATAGTTTCTCTTTGCGTTTTGAAAATATGAAGTGTCAAAGTAAGCAAAATATTTTCTTTAGCAAAAATTTCTGTTTTGGGTTGGTCAGAGAAAGTATTTTTAACCACCATAGCCCCAGAAAAGAGGGGGTATCCACATATTATTTTTCTTATTTCCACACAAAAACATATTTTGTAGGTAATCATTAGGGCATGTCACTGAGGCTCTTCCAACAAGTTTCCATAACATACTTTTTTCTTGGAAATAAGATCATGTTCATAAGTCTGTGAAATGAACATCTATCTGAACCGGTATACATTATTTTCCTTATTTTTGCACCAAGACCAAGGTTGTGGGTACTCGTTAGCACTGCCTCAATCGGCACCCACAACCTATTTTCTGAGTATAAATAAGAAAAATATCAAAGTTTTCAATGGAAAAGTAGCCGTTTTTGAGAAATTAAAGAATCTGCTATGACACATGTGTGTGTTCTGTTTATGAAAAAATCGGTACTTCTGCATAAGATTAAAATAACTATTGCAGCCTATCTATCCTTTTTTCACCCCCATCCACAACTTTACCCTTTTTTAAATCAGTGTATCAACCACCCCATAGCCAGCTCACCCCAAAGAGCCGTCTCTGTATTTTTTTATTTTTTTTTTTTTGAAATCGTTTGTTTGATTAGAGGTAAAACATCCCCATCAACACTATTTAGGACATTCTGGAGATGTTGCCTCCAATTTGGTGGGACTTTTACCCAACACTGAGGTGAAATAACATCTGATGCGCATGATCATTGTACAGCGTCTGGTCTGGATCTGTGCCGTCGCTTGTGCTGTCTACAAACATGTAGACCCTGATCAGACGCCTTATAATAATTGTCTGGGCTCTGATCCCGATCTGCACTGTTTGCACCTTTGTGTTCTGTCTATTGTCATGCAGACAGACAGGTGGATGACGCCAGGCTGATAGCTACTGGTCTGGGTCTGTGCCGTCTACAACCCTGTAGACCCTGATCAGACGCCTTATAATAATTTTCTGCGCTCTGATCCCGATCTGCGCTGTTTGCACGTTTGTGTTCTGTCTATAGTCATGCAGACAGACGGGTGGATGATGCCAGGCCGTCGCTTTATCCCCCGAACATGTTCAGGCTAGGGATAAAAAAACACCACCGTCGGCTAAAGTCCCTGCTTAGACGCCGCATTATCTTTGTGCAGCGTCTTGTCCGGGTATGTGCCGACCCATATGCCGTCTACAAACCTGTAGACCCTCATCAGACGCCGTTTAATAATTGTGCAGGTCTGATTCGAATCTGCATTGCTTGCATCTGTCTGTTGTGTCTACGGACGGACGGACATGTGAATGGACGCCAGACTCAATTTTGTTTGCGCACGGACGCCAGGCTGATTGTTATATCCCCGAACCTATTTGGTCAGGGGATAAAAAATAAATCGCACCTGCGGCGGTCAGACCATGATCAGACGTCGCATGATCATTGTACAGCGTCTGGTCTGGGTCTGTGCTGTCGCATATGCCATCTACAAATCTGTAGACCCTATACAGACGCCGTATAATCATTGTATGGCGTCTGATTCAGTCTGCACTGTTTGCACCTTTGTGTTCTGTCTATTGTTATACAGACGGTTGGGTGGATGATGCCAGGCTGATCGCTATATCCCCCGAACATGTTCAGACTAGTGATAAAAAACACCACCGTTGGCGATAAGTCCCTGATCAGACTCCGCATTATCATTGTGCAGCGTCTTGTCCGGGTCTGCGCCGACCCATATGCCATCTACAAACCTGTAGCCCCTCATCAGAAGCCGTTTAATAATTGTACAGGTCTGATTCGAATCTGCATTGCTTGCATCTGTCTGTTGTGTCTACGGACGGACGGACATGTGAACGGCCGCCAGACTCATAATTTTGTTTGCGGACGGACGGACGGATGGACGGACGCCAGGCTGATTGTTATACCCCCGAACCTATTTGGTCAGGGGATAAAAAAAAAAAAAAGCACCGGCGGCGGTCAGACCATGATCAGACGTCGCATGATCATTGTACAGCGTCTACTCTGGGTCTGTGCCGTCGCATATTCTGTCTACAAACCTGTAGACCATATCCAGACGCCGTATAATAATTGTATGGCGTCTGATTCAAATCTGCACTGTTTGCACCTTTGTGTTCTGTCTTTTGTCATACAGACGGTTAGGTGGATGACGCCACGCTGATCGCTATATCCCCCGAACCTGTTCAGACTAGGGTTAAAAAACAACACCGTCTGCGATAAGACCCAGATCAGACGCCGCGTTGTCGTTGCACAACGTCTTGTCCGGGTCTGCGCCGTCTAGGATACCGTCTACAAACCTGTAGACCATCATCAGACGCCGTTTAATAATTGTACATCTGATCCGGATCTGCATTGTTTTCATATGTCTGTTGCGTCTACGGACGGACATTTGAAGGGACGCCACTCATAATTTTGTGTCTACGAACGGGCGAATGAACGGACGCCAGGCTCCGAACCTGTTCAGACTAGAGATAAAAAACACCACCGTCGGCGATAAGACCCTGATCAGACGCCGCATTACCGTTGCGCAGCGTCTTGTCCGTTTCTGCGCCGTCTCAGATGCCTTCTACAAACATGTTGACCCTCATCAGACGCCATTCAGCAATAGTACAGCGACTGATCCGGACATGCATTGTTTGCATCTGTCTGTTCTGTCTACGGACGGACGAACATTTGGACGGTCGCTATATCCTCCAAACCAATTTGGTCGCGGAAAATAAAATAAAATGAACCGTCGGCGGCTGGAGCTGAATCAGACGTCGCGGCAATCATTGTGGAGCGTCTGATCCGGGTGCCGTAGCATTTTAAGGTCCAAAAACCTGAAGACCCTGATCAGGTGCCGCTTAATATTTGCATCTGTTTGTCTGTTAATGTGTCGGCGGTGAGACCCTGATCAGACGTCGCATATTTTTTTTTCAGAAATTAATATTCATTAAAGGGGCTGAAACTATTGACCAATGAAAGGTCTTCTACCCATCTGTGGGTTTTATTGCCCTTTCGATGACCACCTGGGTACACTTTTGAGTACTGTTGCGTAATTTATTGCGGCTCAAAGCTCGGCACGCTCCGGGTGGCATGCGCTGTATAAACATTCCTAGGGTATCATAATCCCCAATTAACTAATTATCTTGGACCATAAATCCCTTGAATCTAACTGATTATACACCTCTAATTGTCTTTACATAAATCATGCAAATCATGCGCGACCGACACACAAATATTGCGTCATTCAGTAACAGCCCAGTAATTTTCCATTACGTCTGGCAAGGTCATCGTGATTCAGGAGAAGAAACCCCTTGTGTGTTTGGTTGTAAATTACACAAAAACTTTGTATAGAAACATATTTGTTTTTTTTTCGCAAATATTGTTGGCAAAATACCAAACTTAACATTTATAAACATCCGGCGTTTTTATATTTAGGAAAAAGGTAAAAATAACGCAATTGATTTTGAGACACGGGCAAACACGTATTTGTTCAAATGGCGACACACGGGAATATACGTATCTGTATGTTAATCGATAAACACGTAAATATACGCGTCGGAGTGCTAATGGATAGACTCGGGAAAATACGTATCTGAGTGGTAAAGGGTTAATTGCACGCCGGTGGGTCAGGCCTCAGATTCTGTGACGGCTCCAACGTAAAGGCTTATTGAGAATTAGAGAGATCTAACTCTTGGTAATGTTGGTTGGTGCCTGATGCTCTGTCTCTGGTCGGGCCCATCGGAGTCTAACTGCTGGTTTTCTTTTGCTCCAGCATTTCAGTGGTTTCTTGCTGTCGAGTCCTCACCGTTGTCTCACCTCTGTGGTTCTTTGATTTTTTGTGTTCATGGAGATGTTGCACTGATGAGTTAGGAGGCCTTGATGCGGACTGAACAAACAATTTGTCTAAATCGCGACGGAAGTAAGGGTGAGGATTGTGGCCACGTAAAATCGATTTAAGCCCCCCAGTGGAAATCTTACCGTTCCAAGGCGGTTCTTCTGTGGCGGTTTATTTATGTTGTTGTTTGTTGCTTGCTGTGTGTATCACTTGTGTCTTTTTATTTTGGATGGCCATATGGCCATTTTGTGGGAAAGTAACTGTCCTTGTGGCCTTCCTTTGTTTAGGTTTCCATTATGGTCTGGTAGCTTAATGTTTGTGTTTCTTTCCCTTTGGTGTCTTTGATGGGTGGAGTAAGTTAATTGTATCGATTCCTGATCTTTGTTTTACTTCTACTTTACTAATTTTAGCAAGTGGAAGTGTAACGACCAAATTTGGGCCACCAAAAATGCAAGTGAACAAATTATTGCCAGACGAACACAAATGTTAAAGAAGGTTTTGTGTGTAATTTTCTTCAATAATAAGGGTACAAGGCCCACCTTATGACGGAGTTTTTGGAGTTGGAGAAGGTCAATGCCCTACTCCATCCTCATTTTTGCTAGACCTGGCCTCCTTCAACTATTTTCTGTTTCCAAACCACAAATATCATCTATCTGGAAAGAGATAGAATTGGAGAAATGCCCTTGGATCTGCAGTTTATCAGTATCTGATGAGTGTGCCAGTTGAAGAGTATGAAAACTGCTTTCAAAAGTGGATTGACTGGCTAAAAAGGTGTGTGCAGGTAGATGGAGAGTATTTTGAAAGGCAGAGCAAGTGAAAAGATTTTAACATTTGCAGTAAAGGAGAAACAATGAAAGTGACATTAATTTTGGAACAGCCTTCATACTTCACACTGTAGTTTATGGATAGGAAAACATCCATGCATACCTTTTGTTCATATTGTTTAGTTGTTGGAAGTGTTCATGAGTTTGGTTTTGTCTCCTTGCCTGTATCATAATACTGGCCCAGAGGTTATAAAAAATTCATGCTCATCTCTATTAGTTGAGCATGAAACTTTTCCTGCTCATGAATATCAAAATGCCAACAGCTGATGGCAGTGTAATATTTATTAGCAATACAATTTACATTCTCTGAAATACGCCCTGCTCATAAATATTAAAATGTCAACAAATACTGAAATTTGTCCTGCTAACAAATATTAAAATGCCAACTTTTGTTGGCATTTCAATAATTGTTGGTATTTTAATATTTATGAGCATGACCAATTACACGCTCTGCTAATCTGAGTAGGAATGCAGCCTCTTTTGTTTCTATTTTAATATTTGTGGACATAATTGTTGAGCATGTTAAAAGTTTTATAACCTGGGGGCATGGCTTTAATTTTTCAGATGACGGGGCTGTGAGACTCTGGAAGAATTATAACTGTGATGAATTCTGTGATAAAAAAGAGCTTGTGACTGCCTTCCAGGCTCTTAATGATATGCAGCCACTTGCTAGAGGTATGAGCTTACACATTGAGAATAGGGCACTTAGCATTTTACGGTTTACCGTATCTACCATTTGTATTTGGGCAGACATGCCTGAGCAAACAGTGTAGAATGTGATGAGATGCCACAGATCGCAGCAGCCTATCAAGGTCACCACTCCTCCAGCTATTTGTAGACAACATTAGGTAGTAAGTTGTACTCGTATTTAGAACAAGTATGGTAAGGAGTTGGGGTGTCTGAATATTTAGGGTAAATACAGGCCTGAGCAAACAGTGTAGACCCTGTTGAGACACTTTACAGGTATGGTATATCTGACTCGTGATCAGGTGATCACAGGTTTGTTCTCCGTGGAGATAAATATTTTCTACCATCATTCTCTCGCGGCCACTTATTAATAAAAAAACTTGTCAAAAATATCCTCTGTACGGGTTCACAAGAGAGAAGGTCAAAGTTTGCCAAGGAAATGTCTGGTTCGGCTAACTAGCTTGTCATGATGTAACTGTTAACTAGGCTGCTGAACTTCAAACAAACAAGATGCCACTCGTAAAATCTGACCACCTTGGACACCAGGGGCCAGTTGTTCAAAAGTAACAACATCGTTGGTTAATGTATCATTAAAACTTTGATCATTCATTATGGCAAATATGCTAATATTTTTGCTGAAAAAATGTGAGCAGCTTTTGCATTCGCAAAAGCTGCTCACATTTTTTCAGCAAAAATACCAAAATTTTAGATATTGTACTTGTTAGAACAGTTAACAATATGACCTCTAATGAGCTCATTAAGCTAACGATGCTTTGAAAAACTCGGCCCAGGTCCACCTGAAAACAAAATCTTTCCACTGTTATTTCATAGAGCACCAACAATATTTGAAGAGACGTCAATTTTACTTAATGAATTATTTTCTAGAGAAAGATGGTCAAGTGGTGCTTCCACGGGTAACTTATTACTTATCAGCTCAAAATATTCAAAATATCCTTGAATTGTTACAGAATCCAAGGAAAAATCAACTCTGTGTCTGCTTGTTGCTTTGTAAAGATAGTTTAAAGTGTGAATGTATTTTATTACAGGTTCTGGCCTGGTTACCCACTGGGAGCAGGAGTCTGGGATGTTACTGGCCTCAGGGGATGTGAGATTCATAAGAATCTGGGACTCACAGAAAGAACTCAAACTTCAGGTAGGAGGGTAGAGGTCTGTGGACTGTTACTCTGCTGAGAATTAGGGCAGTAATGCATGTGCAAACAGGTTAGACCGAGATCAGACTGCTCTGGACCAGTCCTACTGTTTGCAATTCAATCATAACAGCTTTTGCATACTGTTAGAAGAAAATGAATGATCTTTGTCAAAATTTGAGTGGGGGTGGGGGGAGGATGTTACCCATAATGACAAGAAATGACATAGCTCCAAAGGATACTCAATGTCAGAACAGTTTCATTTCATGTTAGAAACATATGTTGTGGATACTTGTTATAATTGTCTCTTTGAGATGATTTTGACAAGTATCACAAGATGGTGTTCAATGGAGAAATAAGAAAATTGTTTAAATGCAAAAATCAGAAACTTCCCAGATTTATTCGTACTGCTTCTCCTTGTCAATAGCTATGAGCTTTGCAGGACATTGCCACAGATTATTTCCTTCTGCTAAACAAATACATTTGGATTGTCTCTGCTGATATCATTATAGCTCCAGATAAAGCGCTTTTCTCATGTGAAAAGTACTAATATTTTTCTTACTTCTGCGTGAAAAATTTGTTGTAGTTACTCATTAGAAGCACCTCAGCCCACACCATATGTTTTTGTGCAGAAATAAGAAA
Source organism: Lucinisca nassula (assembly GCA_963580285.1). Taxonomy (NCBI): domain Eukaryota; kingdom Metazoa; phylum Mollusca; class Bivalvia; order Lucinida; family Lucinidae; genus Lucinisca; species Lucinisca nassula. The sequence goes on from OY757011.1 coordinate 176,001,985, forward strand.
AATGATTTATGGATATTCCCTTTTATCTTGGGCTATGATATCTTGTTTCATGACTTTACATGGAAGTTGTTTTAGTGACTGTTTATATACGATCCATGTCAATAGAAAAACTGTTTTTGCCATTTGTAAACAACAAAGGTGTACAGATGTGATCTCCTTGGTGTTTGTTGCTTGAATAGTACAATACCTATATTTCCTATATCTAAAATTCCAGGGTCCAGTTGTTAAAGCCTTGTTAGCTTAACAAGCTGGTTAGTGGTCAAATTGTTAACTGGTCTAGCAAGTATGATATCTAATATAGTGTTATTTTTGCTGAAAAAATGTGAGCAGCTTTTGCATTTTCAATATTAGTAAATTTGCCATATTTAATGATCAAAGTTTTAAAGATATGTTAACTAATGACATGGTTAGTTTCGAACTCTTGCTAGACATATGTGGCCACAGACCTGAAGATAGGTTTTCTAGTGACAGGGCTCTTTATGAAAATGGTAAATATATGTTGTAATTGTTTGTAGGACATTCCTACTGGGGCAGACAGCTGTGTAACATCACTGACCTCTGATACGTCGGGAAGATCATTGTTGATAGCAGGCTGTGGTGATGGTACTGTGAGATTGTTTGACAGAAGATTAGCTCCCACTGAATGGTAAATACAAGTACAGTATTTACACTAAGTACCGTAAAAATCCTAAAAATTAGGACACCTTGAGGACTTACTGTAATTCTCCTAAAATTTTAACACATTGGTTTCACGATACTGCAAGGAGTCCAAAATGTGCAATCTGTACTGGAGCCTCGATGACTCAAACAGATGCCATTGACTGGTGATCAGGAGGCTGTGGGCTCGAATTCTGTTGTATCTGGCAACATTCCTTCATGGAGATCGATCATGAAATATTTTCTATGGTCATTTCTTTCTTCCACTGATTCAAGAAGGGCAGTCGTCAGTTTCTGTGAAAGAACCTACAGTGTCTTGGTTTAACTGCTTATGTTTAAGCCTGCCCAGGAAAAATGTCATTTAGTAAACTGATTGGCTCTACATTACCTTTATATTTTTGACTGCGCTGTTTGTCTCCAAACAAATCAAAGACTATGCTTCAGGTGCTACAGAAACTTCTTGCATAGAGGACAACCTATTTTTTTTTCAGAAAAATGAATGGCTTGACATTTCTCTCTAGCAGATGATCCACATATAATGTTAAAAAAACTTGGAAAAATGTTGTTACTAGTGCTTTCTGCTGGTGACAAGATCGTAGTCATCAATTACTGATATCCAGTGGTAATCTTGTGGAATAAATTAATTTTGCCACCCGTCTCTGACTATCAACCAATCAAATTTCTTGATACAATGTAATGATTCAGATTCTCAAACTGAATGACAAACAGTGTAGAGCCCAATTCCCGATTCTTTAGAAGCCATCTGATCTGGGTCTACTTTGCAAAGTTGCCAAACAGTGTATATCTACACTGGCAACACTGAATGGTTGAGCAGGACAAAGGTTAACTGAACTCTATAGATTTTTCTGTGATATTGCACTGAGCCTCAGTGAACACTTCTGACCATCAATTAGTTTAGCCCAACAAATTTTCATGGTCCCATATGTGTTCAAGTCATTGCGATTTGACTGTACATATATATCAGGCCTCAAATTTTTCAGGCATTTGCAGGATTTCAGGCTTTTAGATTTTGATTTTTACTCCTATGTTGTGTTTAAAAAGACTATTTACCGCTTATCCCGCTGAATAAAATTAGTTAGCTACACCCATTTCTGACTATTCACCAATCAAATTACTTGATATAATGTATTTGCTCAGTTCACAAACTGCATTGCAAACAGTGTAGATCCTGATCAGATGGCTTCTTCAGAAGCCATCTGATCTGGATCTACACTGTTTGCAAAGATAATCATTGTCATGCTCAGCAGGATTAGTGTTTACCGGTAGACTGCAAAATTGGACCTTTCAGGCATGGAAAACCTTGGTCAGTATGAGGCCTGATATATGGTAATCAAAAATATTTCTTTATTTCAGTCGAGTTATGACATTGAGGGAACACTCAAGATGGATTGTTAAAGTCCATCTTCAGCATGGAGCAGAGGGCAAGATAATTAGTGCCAGGTAACATTCACATGTATATAAATCTGTGCTATAAGCAGAATAGATATATGCCCAACAACTTTTGTAGCTTTCTATATACACCATATCCTCGTTATGGATATTACACGGTTTCAAGATGGATCCTCAAAAAATGTATAGATTATATGGAAAAATGTCCATAAATGGTCATTTTTCTATATAATCTATACATTTTTGTTTTGATATAACACGGTTGTTTAACTAACACGGTTTCTGCTTGGGCACCCCATTAATAGGCTATAAAGAGGTTGTGGTTTACTTTACTCTGAAAGTCATATCTACTTACAAACCGAAGTAAAGAATTTGCTTCTCAGAAACAAATTCCTCACTTTAAAAATCGATCTGTATTGATAATACTGTGGCCATTCATTCCCTTCAGCTGATTCAAGAAGTTGTCAGTTTCTGGCAAAAGAGTTTGCTCTGTACAGGTTAATCGCTAGTATATAAGCGTGTCCAACAAGTCTGGTTAGGTAAACTGACCTGCTCAATATGACTTAAATAGTGTTGTATGGGCCATTAAACTCCAAACAAAGAAACCAACAAACTCTTTTGATAAGGAAAACAAACTATTTTTGATTGCAGTGGATACAGCTCTGCAGTCGTACTGAAACACTCCTTGCGCACACTGAGATGCAATAATTAGGGCCCCGCACTGAAAGTGTGGGTGCCCCCCGCACTGAAAGTGTGGGTGCCCTATAGTAATCACTCTGTCCGTCCGTCTGTCTGTCTGTCTCATTACTTCTGATCTGGAGCTATTCATCATTGTAAAAACTAAATACTTGAAATTGGCACATGTCAAGCACTGCATGCTGGGTATATTTTTTTTTTTCGCAGCAGACAACATTTTGTAAAAAGTAAATACTTTAAACATTGGGACAAGTCAAGTACTGCATGCTGGGTATTTTTTCACAGCAGACAACATTTTGAAATAATTTTCTAATTTTTCCCACAAAACAGGTTTTGATATCTCATACAAATTGTCAATTTGCATGAGATTTCAAGTCCTGTTTTCTGGGAAAAATATCAACATTTTGTCGTCAGCTGAATTAGCCTAGAGTGTGGTTAAGGTTGAACAAGATGATTTAATCACACAGCTATTGTCCAAAATCGTACTGCCTGAATGGCTAGCAGTCTTGATGAGGGGTGGGTGGGATTTCTTACTTCACCATAAACACCTATGTTGTGGATACTTTATAGACTCACCTCATTGAAAATGATACCAGCATGTACCCACAACACAGGTTCCTGAAGAGATATAAGGAAAATCATCTGATATCATCATTTACTCCCCATTATATGGAGCTATGATCCTATGAAGATTCCTGTATTATTTCAGTAATACTGGAGATCTGAGGTTCTGGGATCCTCGGTTCACTGAGAGTGTCAGATGTTTAAATCTACAACAAGGTTTTACTTGTGTTGATATTCACCCCAGGGCAGACGTGTTGGCATGGTAAGTTGACACAGTATTTTAAATGTCAAAAGACACCAATTACTTCAACGGAAAGTCAAGTGTTTTCCTCCAGGGACTCCTGTTTTCGACCACCTCTAATCTTGATAGGGCTGTGAAAGGCAAAATAGACGGTTCTTCTCAGTTGGAAATAGGTTATTTTATAATAGAATCCTATAAGATGGACCTTGGCAATTACAACAGATGATCACATGTAATATCAAGCCTTTTTGTCTGAAAAATAAGAAAAAAATACTTTGAAGAAAGCTGTCTGCTTCATGTGATCAGTGCTTCAATTGTTCACTGAAAAACTACCTGTTCTTAATTGAGTAAATCTGAGCATATGCATAAAATTGACTGGTAGAAAAGAGTGGTTACTTGCAGGTTGACTCACAAACTGACATGCACCAACAGATTTATAAACAGCAAGGATGCAGGTTAACCTGTTTATCTGCACAGCCTGATCAGCGCCTTAATGTTAACTGCTGGGATGGTGCAATACTTCTAGTTTCTATATTTAACTCTTATCTTGCTGTTCACGACAACCCCTATCTTTGGAAACAGTGCAGATCCAGATCAGTTGATCAGGATCTACACTGTTTGACATTCAATTTATGAATTTGTGGGAATAAATTACATCAAGTAATCTGATCGGTTCAAAGTCAGAAATGGGTGTGGCTAAACTGAATATTCAGCAAGAGAAGGGTTAATAATTCAAGACTATTGTTAGTCTGTGTATCTTAGTAGGCAGGTATTTGTTAACCCATTTTGTACAGGAAACGCCAAAACGGGTAATTGGCAAACAGTGCAGGCCCAGATCAGAATGGGGCGTCTTATCAGGGCCTACACTGTTTGCAAAAAGTTCAACCATTTTCCTAATAAATTTTAAAGAAAACTGAACCTGACCCTCCTAAATTTTGTAATGGACTCCTGCTATATATGAGGAGTTTGTTTTTTGTTTGTTTGATTTGAGGTTTAACGTCCCCGTCAACACTGTAAAGGTCATTTTGGAGACGTTGCTTCCAATTTTGTGGGACTTTTACCCGACATTGAGATGAAATGACATCTCAAGCCCTGTCGCCCAATGAAACCAATAGGGCTTATTAGCATGGACGGTCCCCCTCGCACCGCGGTTCCTTGACAGGCTTAGATCCGCTAAGCGGTTTACCAGTACTACAGTGCGGGCCGGATTCAGCTCTGCGTGGAAGCATCATGCAGCCCATATATGTCTTCAAGCCCCAATGGGCGGGGGCCGATATATGAGGAGTAAGATTCTATTTGGTGCAAAATGGGTTAAATGGTCTTAAACCCCAAAGACAGGTTTTCTCATGATGGGGCTCATATGAATCTTATTTGGATTCAGTTTCCTCAGCCTGCACATACTTGTAGTGTTTCCTGTCCACAAGTACGTTAAACCATATCCTGCTGCATAATTAATTTTTCGACACACTTTTTGACTTTGAATCAAACTGATTACTTGATGTAAAATGGATCCTAAAGATTCGCAAACTGAATGTCAAACAGTGTAGATCCTGATCAGATGGCTTCTGAAGAAGCCATCTGATCAGGATCTACACTGTTTTCAAAGGTAGGGATTATCGTGAACAGCAGGATAAGGGTTAACACATTTCGTACAGGAACCCCACAAAATTGGTAATTGGCAAACAGTGCAGGCCCAGAGGCAGCATCTGATCAGGGCCTACACTTTTAAACAATTAAGCCAGTTTCCAAATAAATTTTAAAGAAAACACAACCTGACACCCCAAAATTTTAAGATGGACTTGCGCTAAATATAAGGTGGAAGATTTCATTTGGTACAAAATGGGTTAACCCTTATCTTGCTGTTCACGACATCCCCTATCTTTGGAAACATTGTAGATCCAGATCAGATGGCTTTTGAAGAAGCCATCTGATCAGGATCTACACTGTTTTACATTCAGTTTATGAATTTGTAGGATTAAATTACATCAAGTAATCTGATTGGTTCAAAGTCAGAGATGGGTGTGGCTAAAATGAATATTTAGCAAGAGAAGGGTTAAGACAATCTGAGAATTCTACCTGTTACATAGTAACAGATCAGGTTGGTGGGTGTTTTTTGTGGAGAATTGACAAAAATTATCCTTAAATCATCACTAAATACCAACTTTATTCTGTTTCTATATAGCATAGAAACAGAGATAATGCCTTGACTGAGTGTGAAAGGACTGTCCTTCTTATAAACTAGGCTTTCTGGGTCCAGTTGTTCAAAACTAACAATGTCGTTAGTTAACATATTGTTAAAACCTTGATCATTATATATGGCACATATACTAATATTTTTTGCAGAAAAAATGTGGACAGCTTTCGCAAATGCAAAAGCTGCCCACATTTTTTCAGCAAAAATACCAGAGTGTTAGATATTGTATTTACTATGGCCCCCGCCCATAGGGGCTTGAAGAAATATATGGGCTGCATGATGCTTCCACGCAGAGCTGATTCTGGCCCGCACACTAGTACTGGTAAGCAGTTTAGAGGATCTAAGCCTGTCCAGGAACCGCGGTGCGTTAAACCTCAAATCAAACAAACAAAATTGTATTTACCAGAACAGTTAACAATTTGACAACATACAAGCTCGTTAAGTTAACCCTGCTTTGAACAACTGGGCCCTTGATCCTTATTTGTAGGTCTAATATTATCTTCTACTATATGAGATCTGCATCTTTGTTGTTCGCTAATGTTAAAAATAGGTTTTCATTTGATATTTGACACTTAAATGAGTTGATTTTTTGCTGTATTGCAGTGGTTCCTTGAACCAGTATGTCGGAGTGTACAACCAGTCTGGGGACAATCTGAGTACTATTAAATATCACGACGGCTTTATGGGACAGAGGATTGGTGCAATATGTTCATTAGCATTTCATCCTTATCGAGTAAGTATACCACTACCTCTTTCTAATATTGCTGTTGGGGTCCAAAACAGAAACGTTGTTAGTTAACCCATTTTGTACCGGAAACCAGGACTCGAGAAAATGTCAGTTTGCCAGTTCCAGACCGATTTTGTTTTCCTTAAACCGATTTTGACTTCAGAAAAAGATTAAAATATCGGTCCATAATTCAATAACATTTGAAAAAAAATCGGTTCGAAAATTTTCGCTAAATCATTATGTTGTAAAAACAAGCTGACCTTTTGCCACTGATAATCCAAGCATGTATACAAAAACCGCATAGAGCACAAGGTGTTAGACCGGTTCATTATCTAACTAGGTGAAAATCAGACAAGTCCACGTCGGGTTCTTTGATCTTATCGCAGGGAAATTTGAGCCATGTGTCAGAATTATTAAACCGTGAAGACTGGCCTCAGGTGTTATCGGTAAGCTGGCAAAGTTGAGAAAATTAGGTCAATCAATGCAGGACATACGCTAGTTTGTTTATACTAGTCATTAATTTATGGCTTACTATAGAACCGGTATTTGAATATAAAACTGTTTTGTTTTACAAGAAGCAATTTTCAATCCATGCCTATCATATCTGAACATTGCGTGTTAAGCCTTCGAGAGAAAATGCCTTTTTTTCACCCATTCTAAATGGAAACCGTATGACGTCATTTTCCGACCACGTGGCTGCAATATCGGTCATCATTTGCAAACAAAGCAATTTGGACAAAATAAATATGCGTGTGTTTTTAATGGAGATACTGGTGCTCATATTCGTTGAACAAGTGTAAGATAAATATTGGTATGTCATTCCTTACGCTAATAACACATTTTGAAATTGCAAATCACCAAGGACGTTTACAGAAATTACCGAAACCGGTTCGGAAATTTCTGTAATTTTTGGCGAAATCGGGCTGGACCGATTTGGATTCTTCAGTTTCTCGAGCCCTGCCGGAAACCCATAAATGAGTAATTGGCAAACAGTGCAGGCCCAGATCAGACGTGGCAGAATGCGGCGTCTGATCAGGGCCTACACTGTTTGCAAAAGATTCACCCATTTTCCAAACAAATTTTGAAGGAAACACAACTTGATAGCCCTAAATTTTGAAATAGACTCCTGCTATATATCAGGTGGAATATTCCATTTGGTACAAAAAGGGTTAAACAACAATAATGTATACAAACAAAAACATATAGTTTAAATAGAAAATATGGCCATTTATGGTCATTTTTAGCTTGCCTGTACGAAGTGTGCATTTGCATTATTGTCACTTTGCGTGACCTATGTCATGAATCATGGTTCAATGATTTTACCTTATAACTCGAAGATAATTTGATGGAGAAATATAATACCTGGCATATAAGTTCCATGTGACCCGACTATTGACCTCAAAATATATCTAGATCAGTGTGACATACATTTCATGTTCAGTGATATGTGCCAGGCTGTATGAATGCTGATGGAGCAATGCGATTCATGGAATTTATTGGTATTTGGAATAAAATCCAATAAAAATAGTTCATGTAAGAGCTATGCTGTCCTGCACCGGCCCGCATCTATATAACATATGCATTTTAATAATAATAATAATAATAATAAATAATAATAATAATAATCGACCTTATTTATAGAGGGTAACACATTTAGTACAAGTACTAATCTTCCATGTGGCCCTCTTTCCCTGGGTAGGAACCAGTACTAAGCAATGTGGATAAAGTTTCTTGCTCAAGGAAACAACACATGGCGCTTGCGAGGATCGAACCGGCTACGTCTCGATCCCAAATCCGATGCTTTACCACTGCACCACAGCGCTCCATCTTGAAAGTGTTATAATGAACAGTGTTTCAAAGAAGTTTGTGTGTATCAGAAAGTTCGGGGACGCTTGTCATTATTTCTTAGAATGTGGGACTTGTTAACACCATGTGGAGATGATTTCAAAATAGAAATGAAGGCAATGATCAGGAATCCAGTAGTTTTTACCTCTGGGTTTCTAAAGGTGGATACTTCCAGCTTCAAATTTGGCAACATCCATTCTTATAAATTTAGATTTTAGTCAAAATGTTTAACAGAATGGCAGCCTGTAAACTCTGATGAGACTGCTCAATTTTCAGCAAACATTTCTCTGTATTAGATAATGTACTTGCTATACCAGTGTGATGAGTTTATGTTAACGATGTATTAAACAACTGGTTCCAGGACTAGACACAGATGTTTTACTCATAATATGTGTTTGTTTTTGCAGGTAAAGTTGGCGGCAGGCAGCACAGACTCTTATATATCAGTGTATTCAACGGCACTAGGCCGTAGCTGATGTTAGCTCCAGTCTATAGGAGTATGTTATCATTTTAACAAGTTATCACAGTGTACAGCAGTCATTAATAGTGAACTGTAGTGTCCATTCTTCTTGCTGTGATCATAACTCCAGATTAGGAGTCGTAACAAAGATAATTGAGGGATATTTTTTTCTTATTTCTCCATAAAAACATATGTTGTGGGTACTTGTTAGAATCGCCTCGACATATACTTCTAACAAGAAATAGCGAAAATCATCCCATAGTTAACTGTGTTACTCCTCATCTAGAGCCATGTGTGATCCTTATGCTGTTAGCTAACATATATAGGACTTGAATGGTTGCTCAGTCATAGAGATTTGAGTCAAATCATATGAAAACCTGATTTTGCCAGTTTTTAGCAACAAAGGTGCAGATCTAAGTAGCATATCCATTTGGTCTGATAAGCACCTTACTTCTATCAGCCTGGATGGGTCAATACTTCAAGGTTCTATCTAACATATCAAGGCTTTAGCTAGTCAGTGTAGCTGAGCAAACCAGTAGGCGTCTTACCTTGGCACAGACCCCAGAGGCAGGTTCTCTAGTAAAAAAGCTCGTATTTGGCCTAGAGCATTTGGTACTGTAAAAATTTTAAAAGTTCAGACACCTTGTGGACTTACTGTAATTCTAAAATTTTATCAAATTTGTTTCATGATCCAGCAAGGAGACCAAAATGTGCAGATGGAATGGCAAACAAGAGTAGACCCTGATCAGACTGCTCCTTCAGGAGCAGTCTGATCTGGGTCTGCACTGTTTTATTAGGCCTGACTGTCCCAATACTTAAGATCATTACAACGTTCGTTGTTGGTAATGGAGTATACCAGGGGGCCCATTTATGTGGACGCTGCCCCTGTACCTGCACGTTAATCAAAAATCTGTTGATGATGATGATGACCAGTTAATACCTATCATGAGAAAACATGTTTTATGAAGCTAGTGCTCAGACCAGCAGTCTTGAATCACAATTATCATTGTCTCCATAAAGTTTCAATAGACACCAGCCTATCTGTTAGGCAAACATTGACGGCATATCAGACTGGATAGATGCATATGGTGATCAATGTCTTCCATTGCTGTAGATAAGGAGGACTCTTTAGGATAATTTAAGGATTTTTTTCTCTCCTTTAAAACATACGCTGTGGGTATTTGTAAGAATCGCCTCACCCAGGTTATTCTAACAAGTACCCACAACATTTGTTTCTAACATAATATAAGGAAAATTATCCATTAATAATCCTTGTTTCTCTTCTTTATCAAGAGCTATGGATTCACTCTTTTGATCACTGGTTGAGTTCATTTCATTATCAACAGTTACACCTTCAAGCTCAACGTATGACAGAATTTATATTATTTCCCAAGAGTTTGGTGATTGTGTTCAGACAAGTTCAGACAATTCTGGCTCTATCAGAGCTGATCACAGGCTGTTCTAACAATACTTTGACAGCCTTGTCATGTACAGTCAAACCTGTGTGAAGCAAGCACCTCAGGGATAATGAAAATGTGCTTGCTTAAGACAGGTGCTTGCTTAATATAGGTGAATTTTAATGAATTTGCCTTTTTCGGGAATTAAATACCCGCTTGCTTAAGACAGGTTGCTTGCTGAATAGAGGTGGCCACTAAGACAGGTTTGACTGTACATTGTTTATGTGACATTAACCCATAAATTGCTAATCACGACAATTGCCATCTGCTTTTCCATCTACCGATTACCTTAAAGTAATGTTTTTTGCAAACAGTGTGGACACAGATCAGACTTATCTGGGTCCACAGTTTGCCTGTATTCAAAAATATTTTTAAAAAGTTTGTAGAAAAAAACTCAGCAGACGACATTTTCAGATGTAGTTTTTCTCAACGTCTTAAGGGTTAATTTTCAACATGAAATAAGTACAGTCAAACTTCAATAGCTTCAATACCTTTGAGAACTATAAAATTTGAGCTGGGGCACAGCATTTCCTACAATTTACATGTGCACCTAGCGAATAATCAAATCAGCCTGCGCATCCATATAGTCTGACCAAAGACTTGTCTTGCTGTGTTAAGGAACATTGGGCCCATAGCTATCCTTAGAGCGCACAACGAAGGCTGATCAGACTGCACAGATGCGCAGGCTGATCTGAGTCTTCGTTGGGCGCACATGTAAATAGTAGGAAATGCTGTGCTCCGGCTCATTTGCTGATGATAGGAATAGTTCACATTTCTGAGGGTTAATCTTAGCACTGAGCCATGAGGAATAACACAGGCTTTCAAGTAGTCCTACTTTTTCCTACTTTTTCCTACTTTTCCTACTTTTTTGGTCTCTTCCTACTTTGTTCCTACTTTTTCCAGAAAAACTCCTACTTCTCCTACTTTTTTGATTTGTTCAAAAACTAAGATCCCAAATAAATAAATAAACAAATAATGCATTTAAAAATATAACTTGTATCTCAAACTATTTGTAGAATGCATCTTGTTATATGACATTTGTACTGATGATCCTCGACATTCATCTGCTGTTTTTAGCTGTACCACTAATTGGAATATGTTGATGTAAAGCAAAACTGCAATGACCATCTACAGTTTTGTCTTGTTGAACATGACAAGAATTTTTGCAGTCAGTAGTGTAGTGATGATTTAACTAATGACTAACTGGAGCTCTGTCTTGTTGAGAATGGTAGAAAATTCACTACAGCAATGCTTTGATGCCCTAACTGCTGTGACAAACTGTTCTGTCTTGTTTAGCATTACAGAAATTCATTGCAGCAGTGCAGTGATGCCATCTCCCGCCCATAGGGGCTTGAAGAAATATATGGGCTGCATGATGCTTCCACGCAGAGCTGAATCCCGCCTGCACACTAGTACTGGTAAACCACTTAGAGGATCTAAGCCTGTCCAGGAACCGCGGTGCGAGGCGGACCGTCCATGCTAATAAACCCTATTGGTTTCATTGGGCGACAGGGCTTGAGATGTCATTTCATCTCAATGTCGGGTAAAAGTCCCACAAAATTGGAAGCAACGTCTCCAAAATGACCTTTACAGTGTTGACGGGGACTTTAAACCTCAAATCAAACAAACAAACAAAGTCCAGTGATGTCTTAACTGCAGTGACCAGCTATAACTCTGTCTTGTTAGCATGACAAACATTCACATCAGCAGTGCAGTGATGCCTTAACTGCAGTACCAGCTTGACCTTTGTCTTGTTTAGCATGACAAAAATTCATTGCAGCAATGCTTTGATGCCTCAACCCCATTGCCCAGCTACAGCTCTGTCTTGTTACGCATGGCAGGAGTTCATAGCAGCAATGCTTTGATACCATTGCTTTGATGCCTTACTAGAGCTCTTTCTTGTTTAGTTGCTTTGACACCTTAACTGTAGTGATCAACTAGACCTCTGTCTTTAGCACAAGAGGAATTCATTTCAGCAGTGCTGTGATGCCTTAACTGCAGTGACAAATTAGAGTTCTGTCTTGTTTAGCTTGATAGAAATTCATTGTAGCAGCCATGCTGTGATGCCTTAACTGTGGTTACCATCTAGAGCTATGTTATGTTGAGCATGACAGAAATACATTGCAGCAGTGCTCTGATGACTAAACTGCAGAGACCCACTGGAGCTCAGTCTTGTTGAGCAAGACAGAAATTTATTGCAGCAATGCTGGGATGCCTTGACTGCAGTGATCAAATAGAGTTCTGTCTTGAGCATGAAAGGGATACACTGCAGCAGAACTGTGATGCTTTAACTGCAGTTACCCACTAGGGTTCTGTCTTGTTGAGCATGGCAGCAATTTATTGCAGCACTTCTGTGGTGCCTTAACTGAGTTACCAACTAGAGCTCTGACTTTTTGAGCATGACAGAAATTCATTGCAGCAGTGCTGCTTACATTTGCCTTAAATGCAGTGACCAACTAGAATTATTGGCTTGATAAGTATGAAAGTAATTCATTGTTGCCATGCTTTGATGCCTTTAACTGCAATGACCATTTAGAGTTCTGTCTTGTTGAATATGACAGGAATTCATTGCAGCAGTGCTGTGTTGCCTTAATTGAAGTTACCAACTAGAGATCTGTCTTATTGAGCATGGCAGGAATTCATTGAAGCCATCCTGTGTTGCCTTTATTGAAGTGAACAACTAGAGTTCCGTCTTGTTGAGCATGAAATGAATTCATTGCAGCAGTGCTATGTTGCCTTAATTGAAGTGATCAACTAGAGCTGTGTCTTGTTTAGCATGACAGAAAACCATTGAAGCAATGCTAGGATGCCTTAACTGCAGTGAAAAATCTGAGATCTGTCTTTAAATATGGAGGATGACAGGAATTCAAAGCAGCAGTAATGCAATGTCTTAACTGCAGTGATATGCCAGCAGATCTTCCTTGTCTAGCATGACAGAAATTCATTGCAGCAATGTTGTGATGACTGAAGTAACCAACTAGAGCTCTGTCTTGTTTAGCATGACAGAAATTCATTGCAGCAATGTTGTGATGACTGAAGTAACCAACTAGAGCTCTGTCTTGTTTACCATGACAGAAATTCATTGCAGCACTGCTGTGATGTCTGGAGTGACCAACTATAGCCCTGTCTTGTTTAGCATGACAAATTCATTGCAGCAATGCTGTGATGACTAAAGTGACTACCTAGAGCCCTGTCTTGTTAAGCATGACAGAAATTTATTGCAGCAATGCTGTGATGACTGGAGTGACCAACTAGAGCTCTGACAGAAATTCATTGCAGCTATGCTTTGATGACTGAGTGACTACCTAGAGCCCTGTCTTGTTAAGCATGACAGAAATTCATTGCAGCAATGCTGTGATGACTGGAGTGACCAACTAAAGCTCTTGACAGAAATTCATTGCAGCAATGCTGTGATGACTAAAGTGACCAGCTAGAGCTCTGTCTTGTTTAGCATGACAGGTATTCATTTCAGCAATGCTGTTATGACTGAATTGACCAACTAGAGCTCTGTCTTGTTTTGGCATGACAGAAATTCATTGCAGCAATGCTTTTATGACTGAAGTGACCAACTAGAGCTCTGTCTTGTTATTGCATGGCAGAAATTCATTGCAGCAATGCTGTGATGACTGGAGTGACTAACTAGAGCTCTGTCTTGTTTAGCATGACAGAAATGCATTGCAGCAATGCAGTGATAACTGAAGTGACTAACTAGAGCCATGTTTGTTTAGAATGACAGAAATTCATTGCAGCAATGCTGTGATGACTTGAGTGACTAACTAGAGCTCTGTCTTGTTTAGCTTGACATAAATTCATTGCAGCAATGCTGTGATGACTGGAGTGACTAACTATAGCTCTATCTTGTTTAGCATGACAGAAATTCATTGCAGCAATGCTTTGATGACTGAAGTGACTAACTAGAGCCCTGTCTTGTTAAGCGTGACAGAAATTCATTGCAGCAATGCTGTGATGACTGGAGTTACCAACTAGAGCTCTGACAAAAATTCATTGCAGCAATGCTGTGATGACTGAAGTGACCAACTAGAGCTCTGTCTTGTTTAGCATGACAGAAATTCATTGAAGCAATACTGTGATGACTGAATTGACCAACTAGAGCTGTCTTGTTTTGGCATGACAAATTCATTGCAGCAATGCTGTGATGACTGAATTGACCAACTAGAGCTCTGTCTTGTTTTGGCATGACAGAAATTCATTGCAGCAATGCTGTGATGACTGAAGTGACCAACTAGAGCTCTGTCTTGTTTAGCATGACAGAGATGCATTGTAGCAATGCTTTAAAGCCTTCACTTCAGTGAGCAACTAAAATGCTGTCTTATTTTGCATGACAGGAATTCATTGTAGCAGTGCTATGATGCCTTCACCTGGACATCTTGTAGCTTGTGCTTTTCACAAATTTAAATTTTCAAAATTCATCAATTCTTTTGAATTAATATTTTGGCATATGTCAATATCTAGGTATATATATATATCTGCCAGTGGCAATCTCTTGACAAAAGCATTGGAAGTTCAGGCTGCAGGCATGAATAACTGTACTAGGTGGGTTAGCCACTAACATTTTACAGGTGCCTGCTAACTTTGATGTAAAAACATTAGACTAATGCACAAATAAAACTGCCCAAAATGAAAAACTGCTAAAATGTGAGACATATGGAGGTATGTTCGTGTCCATCAGCTCCTACTTTTTATATCAGGTTCCTACTTTTTTCCTACTTTTCTCCTACTTTTTGATATCTCAGGCTCCTACTTTTCTCCTACTTTTTCACCAGGAGTCACTTGAAAGCCTGAATAACAGAGAGGACTTAAGGGGAATGGGAACACCTGGCAGATTTTTCTGCCATTTTTCAAAGGGAGACAACTTTCGGGACTTCCTGTTCGTTTTTCTGTAAGCCCTGTCCCACTGAAAAAGGGGTCTACTCTTAAAGGAAAGAATTTGCTCCTCAGGAGCAAATTCTTTCCTTTAAGAGTTGACCCCTATTGACATGGGGAGACAAAAATACTTTTAATGGAGTTGCCTCCCCTGAAGGTATACCCATTCCCCTTAAGGATATCTTTTTGATCTCCTATTGAATAAAAGGATACTGTGTGTACTCTATGTATACGCCTTGTTGAGACAATTCTAATGTGTACACACAACATACCTTTTCAAGATAAAAAAAAGGAAAAACATAAATTATCCCAGATATATCTTAATAATTCTAAGTATTGGGACAGACAGGCCTTACCAAACAGTGCAGACCCAGATCAGACTACTCTAAAGGAGCAGTCTGATCAGGTTCTACACTGTTTGGCATTCTGTATGCACTTATACTCCTTGCTGGATTGTGAAATAAAATTATTAAAATTTTAGGAGAATTACAGCAAGTGATCAAGGTGTCCGAATTTTTGGGCAATTTACGGTATGGATATCTGGAGCTATGTGAAGAGTTATGTTGGGACTCAAGAATTGGTAAACTGGCCATCTGTGTTTGAGTTATTTCTAAACAATGTATCATGTCATAATATACTAACACCCGGACCTCGTTATAGCACGATTCGTTACAGCACGAATCGGATATAACATGGTTATGGTTTGGACCCCATATTTTCCCCAACCAACATTTATGAATATTATGCAAGGATTCTATCAGGTTTTAAGCACAATGACTTTATTTTTCTCCCACTTTTGACTGCGGTAATACGGCAGCTAACACGGTCTATAACGGTACTTTTGGATATTTATTGCAGGCCTCCTACAGTATATAAACTTATTTAGCTTGACACGCATGATAAACATGAACTGCCATCGGCACAATCAAAGCAGTTGGCTTAGCGAGATAAAGAGATTAAAGAATTCAGTTATGCAACCGGAAAAAAATATTTATCACGCTCTGTTAAGGATCACTGCTCAGCAGACATTTCAAACATCGATGCAAGATGTGATAGGTCAACTGCAATAAAACTGATTTTCTAGAACCGCAAGTAAAAGAAAGTCAGATTTCTTCCAGCTTAAATTATTCATGATCGATTTTCGCGGTAAAAAAATCATTCAAAGACCATGTGTGCCATTAAAAATCGTTTCAAATGGGTAAGACATTCCAAGGGAAGTAATTCAAATTTCTCGTAAGCATTGACCATTGTCCAGTTCAGAACCCTAACTCGGTAATTTTACCATTCAAGCCTATGAACGGTACAGTAGTTCGGTACGGTCCCTGATGCTCAGTTGCAACAAAGTTAGCCTGGAACCAGCTATCAAAATGGCGGCATACTCGGTGTCAGATCGGACAATTTTCTGTATATAAACGTGGTTTATCAGCTGGTTTCGATTAAAGAGACTTGTTTAACTTGATGGGCCATGGTATTTACTGCCATTGATTTGTTCTGAACATACTTTAGTCTGAAAATACGGTTATTAACCGGACCGCACATCATCTTGTTTGGAAAACTATTGATCACCATAGTGTCAATGGTTGATATGTGAAAAATACAGTCGGCGTTTATAACACGATTCAGTTAACTAACACGGTCCGTTGGTTGGACCCAGAGTTCCGTGTTATAACGAGGTTGAGGTGTACTAACATTTAAATACTTGCTGTTGACTATCTCAGGCCACGGATAAAGAACAGTTGATTATATGTTGTTAAACTGTCTGGATTTTTTTAATATTTTCCCCAGAAAACGGGATTTGACATTTCATGCAAATTGTCTCCACTTCTTAGAAAACTGGTGTCTGTGAAAATAAGAGAAATATTTTAAAATGTAGTCGGGTGAAAAAAAAACAGCATGCCTAGCATTAAACTTGAAACTGTGTCTCAGATATGTCTTAATTAGTCAACAGTGTTTGATTAAACTATTCTATATTTATATATTTGCATAATATATACCTGGGGGCCAGTTGTTCAAAACTAACCATGTCATTAGTTAACGTTGTGTTGAAACTTGGCTACTTTGCTATGGCAATAATTTTAACAAGCTTGTTAACAATTGGACCCAGTTGTTCAAAACTAAAAATATTGTTAATGTATTGTTAAAACTTTGAACAGTTATCCCATTGTATACTAGTGGACTATTCCATTGTTAGAGTAGTCCATTTATAATATAAGAGGTATCAAGCCTATTTTTTGTTCTTACTCCATTTTTGACAGACAATGCTGTTAGCAAACAGTGGAGGCCCTGATCAGACGCCGCATTCTGCGGTGTCTGATCTGGGCCTGCACTGTTTGGCTAGGTGCCCCTGTAGGGGTTTCATGCATACAATGGGTTAATATTAACAAAAGCAATGGATGTTATTGTTTATTCTTGTAGATGCCAGCTGGCTGGCAGTCAACTGGCAGAAAGATGTTCTGTTAATCAAATGAATGCTTTTAGAAACAGTGGCTTGTACAATATATAGACTGTGACTTAGTTATTCATATTTGCAGTATGTCTATAGTCAGTTTTTATAAGTTTTAATTTCTACCTATTGATCTTCGTTTGCTTCTTATGTATGCAGTAGCAACTTAACCCATTTTGTACCGGAAACCCCAAAATGGGTACCCTGGCAAACAGTTCAGACCCAGATCAGACGCTGCATGCCGCATTCTGCGACGTCTGATCAGGGCCTCCACTGTTTGCTAAAAGTTCAGTCATTTTCAAAATAAATTTTGAAGAAAACACAAGCTGAAACCCCTAAATTTTGAAATGGACTCCTGCTATATATAAGGAGGAAGATTCCATTTGGCAGTAAAAGGGTTAAAGACCGTTTTATTCGCCCATTTTAGCTGGGATACCATAAAATGGGACATTGGCAAACAGTGCAGGGCCAGATCAAATGCCACAAATTGCGGAATCTGATCTTGCCTTCACTGTTTGCAAAAGACTTAGGCCATTTTCTAAATAAATTACTAAAAGTAAAACAATTTGACACCCCAAAATATGGAAGTAAGTCATTCTTTACATAGTGTGGAAGATTCTATTTAGCTTAAAGATTCTGTTTAGCTGAAAATGGGCCTCTGTGGCCTAGGGGTAAGAGTGCTGTCTCCTGATCATTATGTCTTTTACCACTATGGGTTTGAGCCTCACTTGGGTCACATGAGATGCCAAGTTGTACGACAGAAGGTTGTTTTACTCTGAGTACTTTGTCTTTTTGCCCACCTGATTAATGATTGGCTCGTAATAATGAAAATCTTGAAAGGGCCATAAAATTAACACAAAACAAACAAAATAAAAACAGCTAAAAATCTGTTAAGTGAGACATGCACAATGGATGCTTTGTTGTCATTGTAAAGTTACAAATAGCAGTGAATGTCTCATACCTGGTATATCAAATTGTCATTTTGATTGGGCCATGCATCTTAGAATGTATTAGGGAACATCCTCTGTAGCATCATGTAGCTTCAAAATATTCATTACTGTTTGAAAGGATGTAGCTATGGTTGATGGTCCATGTTCCAGTGCATTAATATCTGTGATAGGGCATTTTAGTGCTTGTACATTCTGATAGCTGCTTGCTTTATTTTGTGGCTCTATTTATTTGCATGAGTTACCCAAGAGAAAAGCCAGAAGAATGATATTTTGGAGATAATGTAATTTTCATACATGTATATAAGCCACAGACCTATTTTGTTGAGTTTGATATAGCAGTGGCAAATAAGATTGGCAGGGTAACAGTTCAGGTGTTGTAGGTATAGTGCAATTTCATGTAATGTTTTTTGCAAGCGTACTAAATGGCTTTATTCACCATATCTTTGTGTTACTGTTGAATTCACAAAATTGGATGACTTGGTTTACCATTTTGTCAATAAAATATACCAAAGACAGATCCAAGTGATAGCTCCACCCTGCCAATCTTATAGCACCACGGATGTATTTTGCTTATTTTAAAAGTTTGATATGTATGGACACCCAGTTTGAATTTGACACTTGAACTGAAAGTCATGCGGAAATGGCTTCAACTCTTCAAGTGATCTAATCACAACTACAGTATTTACCCTAAGTAATCAGACACCTACCCTCCTTACCATACTTGCTCTAAAATTTGAACAGGTTCAATTTAATACCTGACATTGAGCCTAAAAATAACTGGATGAGTGGCAAACAGTGTAGACCCTATGGAGCGCTGTGGTGCAGTGGTAAAGCATCGGATTTGAGATCGAGCGGTAGCCGGTTTGATCCTCGCAAGCGCCATGTGTTGTTTCCTTGAGCAAGAAACTTTATCCACATTGCTTAGTACTGGTTCCTACCCAGGAAAAGAGGGACGCATGGAAGATTAGTACTAAATGTGTTACCCTCTATATAAATAAGGTTGATTATTACCCTGATGAGACGCCACATTTTGCAGCATCTCATCTAGGTCTACATTGTTTTCTCAGTCCTGTCTGTCCGAATACGTAAGGTAAATTCTGTAGCAGATGAAATTTTCTCAAAGTATTTTTCCTTTTCAGATTATTCTGAGAAAATAATGATATATTATATGTGAATCGTCAGCTGGGCAGACAATTATATGAATGCCAAGCCTTTCCTCTCCAAAAAATATGTCATCTCCTCTAGAATTTTCCATAGTGCTTGAAGGGTTAAAATTTGTGTTATTCTTGAGGAGCAGAATATTTCCTTAACCTTTATCCCACCCATTTCTGACTTTGAACCAAAGCTGTATATAAGGGGGAGATTCTACTTGGCAACAAAATTGGTTTACTCTAAGACCTGTGGGCCATGATATAATTGATGTAATTAATTCCTGCAAATTCATAGACTGAATGTCAAACAGTGTAGATATTGATCGAATGGCTTCTTTTTCAGAAGCCATCTGATCTGGATCTACACTGTTTGCAAAGGTAGGAGTTGTTGTGAACAGCAGGATAAGGGATAACCCTTAACCCTTATCTTGCTGAATATTCATCTAAGCCACACCCATTTCTGTCTATCAACCAATCAAATTACTTGATGTAATTTATTGCTACAAATTCATAAACTGAATGCCAAACAGTGTAGATCCTGATCAGATGGCTTCTTCAGAAGCCATCTGATCTGGATCTACACTGTTTGCAAAGATAAGGGTTGTCGTGAACAGCAAGATAAGGGTTAAAACGCTAAGAAAAACTGCATCTGAAAATGTCTGCTGCATCTTGCAAGCTTTTCAAACATATTTTTGCATACAGGCAAGAACATTGTGGACCCTGATGAGATTGTTCCCCTAGATCTGGGTCCACACTGCAACAATGTCTTAAAAATTAAAAAAAAAAATTGGTTAAGAAAAAAAGAGTTGACAAAACCTTTAAAGGATTAATAACAGCTTTTGCTGATCGTATTTTTCAAATATTTATTTCAGTGAAAATAGTGATTGACATTCCATGTGAATCATCAGTTAGAAAAGTGATTTAACTGAAATGTCAAGCCTGATTTTATGAGAAAAAAAAATCACAATGCTTTAACTTGACATTTTAACCCATTTAGTACCGGAAACCCCATAAGGGGTACTTGGCAAACAGTGCACGCCCAGATCAGATGCCGCAGAACACGGCGTCTGATCAGGGCCTACACTGTTTGCAAAAAGTTAAGCCATTTCTCAAATAAATTTTGAAGAAAACAAAACCTGAAACACCTAAATTTCGAAATGGACTCCTGCCATATATGAGGTGGAAGATTCCATTTGGTACAAAAAGGGTTAAGGACTACGATTCCAGAAAGAAGTAATAGTTATACTGAACTGGGATACTCTAGTCAGGGTCATACACCGTCTTCATCTTGTACACCTCGCCCTCTGTTGGGGTCAAAAGCAAAAACCATGTTAGTTTAACAGACTTGTTCTATCCAAACAAAAATGTTTTTAATATATAGAAAAATGACAATTTTCAATATATAGTAAAATTCCAATATTAAGACAACCTTTGGGACTGTTCAAAAGTGGTCTTTAAGACCACTTTTGAACAGTCCCAAAGGTGATCTCTTAGAAAGACATACTGGGTGTAGAAAACACAAAGGAAGAATAATGAAATCTTTTCAATAAGCTTTAAAAAAACATATTTACTCTCGATTTTAGGTGGTCTTAATAGCGGAATTTTACTGTTATTTCTACATCTTGGGTTCCATCTATTGAAAATCATGTGGGCCCCGTCAAGCGATTTTGGTGCTTATCGCCTATGCGAGCAGCGAAGGTTCAGGCGAGCCTGCGCATCTGCGCAGTCTCGCCAGAACCTTCGCTGCTCGCTCATACAAGCAGTGAATCAAGAGGAACCTTCAGACAGAAAGCCATATCCCTGGCCCCTCTGAATGGCTGGGCATGCGCAGTTAAAATTTGTCATGGCGGATTGCTCCAAGACACAAATTCGCTTGGCGGGGCTCATGTAATAATAAAGAGTGTTATGAAGTTAGTGCAGGCTGATCAGAGTCATTGCTAGTCACAGAGGTCATCTTGCTTGTCTTATACACACACACTCAGTTATAAACTGTAGAGTGAATTTCTGTGTATGTTATCAGCTTTTGCATTGTTTAAAACTTGGAATGGAATAAAAAAAAAAAACCTTTGAAATATGTTGTGGCCCCCGCCCATCGGGGCTTGAAAAAATAGACGGGCTGTATGATGCTTCCACCCATATCTGAAACCGACCGCACACGAGAACTGGTAAACCGCTTAGATGATCCATGCCTGCCTAGGTAAAGTGGTGCGAGTTGAATCGTCCATGCTTATAAACCCTATTGGTTTCATTGGGCGACAGGGCTTGAGATGTCATTTCATCTCATTGTCGGGTATAAGTCCCACAAAATTGGAAGCAATTTCTCCAAAATGACCTATACAGTGTTGACGGGGATGTTAAACTTCAAATCAAACAAACAAATCATAAATATATTGCCCTAAGAGTATGACGCCACCTGGAGATTAACCCCAAAACAGGACACTGCCAAACAGTGCAGGCTCAGAGCAGATGGCTCATATATTTGGCTGTGAAATTTCCAACTGGTCATCAAGAAATTCTGAGGTTTTTCTTCTGTCATTAACCCTTGACCTGCTGAATATTTAAATATGCCACACCCTCTACCGATTGTCAACCAATCAGATTACTTGATGCAAATTATTGCGATAAATTCATAAACTGAATGACAAACAATGAAGATCCTGATCAGATGGCTTCTGAAGAAGCCATCTGATCTGGATCTTCATTGTTTGAAAGATAAGACATATCCGGGCTCAGCAGAACAAGATTTAATTAATATGGAAAATAAAATGATTATATTCACACTTTCATCATGATCATCATCACTTGATCATTGGTGCATAGAGCAACATAGTGAAGTCAACCCTGTTTTTACCGACATTTTATATAACGACAAAACTCGTTATAACGGCAGTATCAATGAAAAGAATCCTTTGCTCACAAAGAGAAGATTACTGAAGATATTCAAGATTAATTACTCCAAGTAACAAATGTTGTGGATATTGTTTGAATCGCCTCAGCAAGGCGATTCTAACAAATATCCACAACATTGTTTCTTGGAGTTATTAAGGACTATTATACTACTCCTGATTGGGATTCTTTATAGTGGCAAAATCACTATAGCGGCAAAGCGTTAGGGAACATATACTGTTGTTATAACGAGGGTCCTCTGTCCTCTGTACATAATGACATTAGTCAACATTTTTGTCAAACCTAGTGTTGATGCTATCATTTCTGTTGAACTGGAACTCACATGTATCCCTGACAGGCATGACACAAGCCATCAGTAGAATTTGTCATCGGCAGATGAACTACAGTAGTAGTTTTTCAGCTGTTGTGTATCTGCACAGGCTGATCAATCTTCACTGCTACAAATGAGAGATTTGTCACTGCTACAATGCTTCACTGCTACAATGAGAGATTTGTCAGCCAGATTTTTTCTTGTACATTTGTAAATTATGTCATATATTCAAGACAGAGCAGAGCAAAAGTTATAATTTGATTTGCAATTAGTGCAGAGATTGTCTGATCAGTCTGTGTAGTTTGATCAGTCTTCACTTGTCGTCGATTAGCATTATTATAGCTATTGAAAGAGTTGCAAGTCTCCCATCTTGTAGGATTTGCTATGCTTTGGTCCATGGTCATAAAACTTTGCATTCTCAACTCATTTGAGCATGAAGTTTGTAATGATATTAATGTTCTAGCTCCTACATACAATCCTAAAGCAGACAAAAATCTGATTCAGTATTTTTCCTAGTAAATAAGACTTGACATTACATGTGAATCGTCTGCTCAGCAGAGAATTCATATGTAATGTCAAGTCTTATTTTCAATGGAAAAAACACACTTTGAAAATGTCGTCTGCCAGTCTGAATTAGCAGTTGAAAAAGCTGACAAAATTCTGATTCATTTTTTAGGGCCCCGCACTGAAAGTGTGGGTGCCCTATAGTAATCACTCTGTCCGTCCGTCTGTCTGTCTGTCGGTCTGTCTGTCTGTCCGTCCACAAATTTTTTTATCCTCCATAACTTTCTTATTCCTGGATGGATTTAAATATTACTTGGCAGAAATGTTAACCATAATGTGATGGAGTGTTGCGCGCAAGACTCAGGTCCGTACCTCAAAGGTCAAGGTCATACTTAGAGGTTAAAGGTCAAAAAAGGGTCTTTCCTGTGTCCAATTAATAACTTTGTTATTATTCCTGGATGGATTTAAATATTACTTGGCAGAAATGTTAACCATAATGTGACGAAGTGTCACACGCAAGACCCACAGCCGTACCTCAAAGGTCAAGGTCATACTTAGAGATAAAAGGTCAAAAAAGCGTCTTTTTTATTGTGTCCAATCTATAACTTTCTTATACCTGGATGGATTTAAATATTACTTAGCAGAAATATTAACCATAATGTGACAGTGTGCCGTATAGTAATGCCCTGTCTGTCCGTCCGTCCGTCCGTCTGTCCATCTGCCCGTCTATCCATCAACATTTTTCATGTTTACAAACTGAAGCTGAAGTTATTGACAGTTGCCATATAGTAATACCCTTTTGTTTTTAATTCATAACTTACAAACAGTCAAATGCATCAACTTCAAACTTAAGATATATGGTCACAATATCATTACACAATTACATGGCAACCGACGTATCTCTAGCTACAATACTCTAAGAGTAATAGCCCTTTGAAAAAAAATCCAACTCCTCTGATGGCACTGCCGGGGCCCTAGTCAGTTTCACTGACAGTTCTAGTTTTTCATAGTAAATAAGGCTTGACATTACATGTGAATTGTCTACTCAGCAGATAATTCACATGTGATTTCAAGCCTTATTTTCAATGAAAAATAAGAAAAATAGTCTTGAAAATGCCGTCTGCTAGTCTGAATTAACAGTGGAAGGGTTAAAATACAACCCAGAATTTGTGCTGCTCTTTATTATATCAGCAGAATATCTTACTTTTCCAGCAGTATTTGAAAAATTTATGAGCAGTACAAATTTAACCCATTTTGTACCGGAAACCCGAAAACGGGTACCCTGGCAAACAGTGCAGGCCCAGATCAGATGCTGCAGAATGCATCGTTAGATCAAGGCCTACACTGTTTGCAAAAAAGTTAAGCCATTTTCCAAACAAATTTTGAAGAAAACACAACCTCATGCCCCTAATAGACTCCTGCTATATATAAGGAGGAAGATTCCATTTGGTACAAAAAGGGTTAATGCTCAAGTTAGTTAAGCATTAAAAATATATTTTATAACCACAGGCCCTAGCTAAACCTTATGTTATATGAGAGGTTGTATATATAAAGTTACTCAGTTTAATTGTAGATAGTATTTCTGTACATAAATTGCTGACACAATTTACTGTTTTGGGGTCATGAAAGCCATGATTGTTACAACATAAATTTTGTTAAGAATTCTGAAATTCTGCTGAGTTATTATTTACATCCTGAACATTTGTGCTCTTGAAAAATTCTGTCGAGTTCTGCATGAATACATTCTTAGTAATGGTGAGAGAAGAGGAATGGTCCAGTAACACCCAGATTTCGTCTCAGAAACCGGAAATCTGTGTACCAATTTTATTGATGACCTGTAAATTGCTGTTATGCACAGTCATGAGGTCACATACATATATACAGAAAAATTCCTGTATTAAGAACGCTTTTGCGACTGTTCAAAAGTGGTCTTAATGACCACTTTTGAACAGTCCCAAAGGTGGTCTCTTTCTAGAGGACAATGGGTATAGAAAACACAAATAAAGAATAACTGAACCCTTCTCAATGAGCTTTCAAAAGCAGTTTTTGTGTGTGTCGCTTATATTTTTTATGCCCCCGCCATTCAAAGAATGATGGAAGGGCATATAGCGTTGCCCCTGTCCGTTCTTCGCCTGTACATCCGTTCATTTGTCCGTCCAAAACTTACACGCAGTCAATAACTTTCTTATTTCTGGATGGATTTTGAAATTATTTTGTAGAAATGTTAACCATAATGAGTTGATGTATCACATGCAAAACCCAGGTCTGTACCTCCAAGGTCAAGGTCATACTTGGAGGTCAAAGGTAAAAACAAGAGGGCCATGATGGCCCTGGATCGCTCACCTGATCCATAGTGTAACAAGTGGGCCCCAGAGAGGGCCATTATTGGCCCCAGGGTTTTAATGTGCATAATGTTGAGGGAGGTCTTAAAGGTGAAGCTTCATACCAAACATCAACAAAGGCTATAATTAGAACAATCTTGGCAAAGGTCCACTAGATAAAGCTACACATCAAATTTCAAAGACCTGGGCCTTGCAGTTTCAGAGAAGAAGATTTTTTTTAAAGATATTCCCTACATAAGCCTATGCAAAACCAAATGGCCCCAGGGCTATATAAATCTATGTAAAAACAAAGGGCCCCGGCCCGGGGTGGGGGCATTTGTGGCCCCAGGGCTATAATTTGAACAATCTTGGTAGAGGTCCACTAGATAAAGCTCCATACTAAATATCAAAGGCCTTGGCCTTGCAGTTTCAGAGAAGATTTTTAAAGATTTCCCTATATAAGTCTATGCAAAACCAAAGGGCCCCGGAGCGGGGACATTTTTGGTACCAGGGCTATAATTTGAATAATTTTGATAGAGGTCCACTAGATGCAGCTTCATACCAAATATCAAAGACCCAGGCCTTGTGGTTTCAGAGAAGAAGATTTTTGAAGATTTTCCCCATGTAAGTCTATGTAAAACCATAGGGCCCCAGAGTGGGGGCATTTTTGGCCCCAGGGCTATAATTTTAACAATCTTGGTAGAGGTCCATTAGATGCAACTTCATACCAAATTTCAAAGTCCTGGGCCTTGTGGTTTCAGAGAAGATTTTTAAAGATTATCCCTATATAAGTCTATGTAAAACCAAAGGGCCCCGGGACGGGGCCACTTTTGGCCCCAGCACTATAATTTGAATCATCTTGGTAGGGGTCCTTTAGAAGAAGCTTCATACCAAATATAAAAGACCTAGGCCTTGTGGTTTCAGAGAAGAAGATTTTTAAAGATTTTCCCTATATAAGTCTATGTAAAACCAAAGGGCCCCTGAGCGGGGGCATTTTTGGCCCAAGGGCTATAATTTGAACAATCTTGGTAGGGGTCCACTAGATGAAGCTTCATACAAAATATCAAAGTCCTGGGCCTTGCGGTTTCAGAGAAGAAGATTTTTAAAGATTTTCCCTATATAAGGCCATGTAAAACCAAAGGGTCCCAGTCGGAGGCTTGTTTTGCCCCAGCACTATAATTTGAACAATCTTGGTAGGGGTCCACTAGATAAAGCTTAATTCCAAATATCAAAGTCCTGGGCCTTGCAGTTTCAGAGCAGAAGATTTTTAAAGATTTTCCCTATATAAGCCTATGTAAAACCAAAGGGCCCGGCGGCGGGGACATTTTTGGCCTCAGCACTATCATTTGAATAATCTTGTTAGGGGTCTTTTAGATGAAGCTTCATACCAAATATAAAAGACCTAGGCCTTGTGGTTTCAGAGAAAAGGATTTTTAAAGATTTTCCCTATATAAGTCTATGTAAAAACAAAGGGCCCCTGAGCGGGGGCATTTTTGGCCCAAGGGCGATAGTTTGAACAATCTTGGTAGAGGTCCATTGGATGAAGCTTCATTCTAAATATCAAAGTCCTGGACCTTGCGGTTTCAGAGAAGAAGATTTTTAAAGATTTTCCCTATATAAGTCTATGTAAAACCAAAGGGCCCCTGAGCAGGGGGATTTTTGGCCCAAGGGCTATAATTTGAACAATCTTGGTAGGGGTCCACTAGATGAAGCTTCATACAAAATATCAAAGTCCTGGGCCTTGCGGTTTCAGAGAAGAAGATTTTTAAAGATTTTCCCTATATAAGCCTATGTAAAACCAAAGGGCCCCAGGTGGAGGCTTTTTTTGCCCCAGCACTATAATTTGAACAATCTTGGTAGGGGTCCACTAGATAAAGCTTAATACCAAATATCAAAGTCCTGGGCCTTGCAGTTTCAGAGCAGAAGATTTTTAAAGATTTTCCCTATATAAGCCTATGTAAAACCAAAGGGCCCGGGGGTGGGGACATTTTTGGCCTCAGCACTATCATTTGAATAATCTTGTTAGGGGTCTTTTAGATGAAGCTTCATACCAAATATAAAAGACCTAGGCCTTGTGGTTTCAGAGAAAAGGATTTTTAAAGATTTTCCCTATATAAGTCTATGTAAAAACAAAGGGCCCCTGAGCGGGGGCATTTTTGGCCCAAGGGCGATAATTTGAACAATCTTGGTAGAGGTCCAATGGATGAAGCTTCATTCTAAATATCAAAGTCCTGGACCTTGCGGTTTCAGAGAAGAAGATTTTTAAAGATTTTCCCTATATAAGGCCATGTAAAACCAAAGGGCCCCGGAACGGGGGCATTTTTTGCCCCAGCACTATAATTTGAACAATCTTGGTAGGGGTCCACTAGATAAAGCTTAATACCAAATATCAAAGTCCTGGGCCTTGCAGCTTCAGAGCAGAAGATTTTTAAAGATTTTCCCTATATAAGCCTATGTAAAACCAAAGGGCCCGGGGGCGGGGACATTTTTGGCCTCAGCACTATCATTTGAATAATCTTGTTAGGGGTCTTTTAGATGAAGCTTCATACCAAATATAAAAGACCTAGGCCTTGTGGTTTCAGAGAAAAGGATTTTTAAAGATTTTCCCTATATAAGTCTATGTAAAACTAGAGTGTTCACAAGTTTTTTCTTTAATTTGACCTACTGACCTACTTTTTGACCCGAAAAGACCTTTATTCAAACTTAGCCAAGATATTGTCACAATGACCATTCTGAGCAAGATTAATGATTTAACCAAACTTGTGGCCTCCTGAGTATTCACAAGGTTTTTCTATGATTTGACCTACTGACCTACTTTTCAACCGGACATGACCCATATTCAAACTTGACCGAGATATTGTCATGATGATCATTCTGAGCAAGTTTGATTATGATTGGACCAAAATTGTGGCCCCTAGGGTGTTCACAAGGTTTTTATATGATTTGACCCGCTGACCTACTTTTTAACCCGATATGACCCATATTCGAACTGGACTGAAATATTGTCACAATGGTTATTCTGAGCAAGTTTCATGATAATTGGACCAAAACAGTGGCCTTCAGAGTGTTCACAAGGTTTTTCTATGATTTGACCTACTGACCTACTTTTTGACCGGACATGACCCATATTCGAACTTGACCAAGATATTGTCATGATGATCATTCTGAGCAAGTTTGATTATGATTGGACCAAAATTGTGGCCTCTAGGGTGTTCACAAGGTTTTTCTATGATTTGACCCGCTGACCTACTTTTTAAGCCGACATGATCCATATTCAAACTTCACTAAAATATTGTCACAATGATCATTCTGAGCAAGTTTGATGATGATTGGACCAAAATTGTGGCCTCTCGAGTGTTCACAAGGTTTTTCTATGATTTGACCTACTGACCTACTTTTTTACCCGACATGACCCAAATTCGAACTTGACCGAGATATTGTCATGATTATCATTCTGAGCAAGTTTGATGATAATTGGACCAAAACTGTGGCCTCTAGTGTGTTCACAAGAAAAAGTTTACGCACGGACGACGCACGACGGACGACGGACGACGCACGACGACGCCGGACATCTTACTGTCACAAAAGCTCACCATGACCTTCGGTCAGGTGAGCTAAAAAGTGTTCGAAACTTAACCCAGTCAATAACTTTCTTATTTCTGGATGGATTTTGAAATTACTCTGTAGAAATGTTAACCATCATGAGACGATGTGTCATGTTCAAAACCAAGGTCTGTACCTCCAAGGTCAAGGTCATACTAAAAGGTCAAAGGTCAAAAAAGGGTCGGAAATTTAAACACAGTCAATAACTTTCTTAATTCTGGATGGATTTTGAAATTACTTGGCAGAAATGTTGGCCATCATGAAACAATCTGCCTCACACAAAACCAAAGACTTACCTCCAAGGTCAAGGTCATACTTAGAGGTCAAATGTGAAAAAAGGGTCCAAATCTTAAACACCGTCAATAACTTTCTATGGATAAATACAAACAGACATATTTTCAGCGGGGGCATCCGTGTCCTATGGTTGCATTCTAGTTTGTTTTAGTTTGCCAATTGACCATTTTGTGGGAAAGTAACTGTCCTTTTGGCTTTCCACTTTTGATGTTTCCATTAGGGTCTACTTATTTCGTGATTGTGTTTCTTTTCCTTTGGTGTCTCTGATGGGAGCCTTGGGTTAACATACATGTGATATCTCCTGATTTTGTGGATATCCCGATTTCGAACTCCATCTTCCGGTCTCCCGCCCGACGGCCCTTATCTCCCGCCAAGCCAATTTTCTTAGTCGTTTTTCGCGGGTCAACCATTTTAGTGTTCACCGTAGTAAAATACCTTTGGGGTACCTTGATCTCATGAGAAAAAAAATCACTTGTCAGTAACGGTAAAGCAACAGATTGGGGGCCAAAATCCTTTGATCTACTGGCTGTTTGGGGTCAATCTAGATTGATTGCATAAGGTTGTTTTTTTATTAGCTCACCTGTCACATAGTGACATGGTGAGCTTTTGTGATCACATTTTGTCTGTCGTCCGTGCGTAAACAATTTCTTGTCCGCACGATAGCATCTTCATTTATTATTTGATTTTAACCAGACTTGCACACAACTTGTACCACCATGAGATCTGGGTTCTTTTCTTGAATATCCCATCATGTGTTACGGAGTTACGGCCCCTGAAAGGGCAAAAATTGCCTATTTTGGTCTTGTCCGGACGATAGGATCATCATTTATGATTTGATTTTAACCAGACTTGCACACAACTTGTACCACCATGAGATCTAGGTTCCTTTCTTGAACCAGCCATATCCCATCATGTGTTACGGAGTTACAGCCCCTGAAAGGGCAAAAATTGCCTATTTTGGTCTTGTCTGCGTGATAGCTGTTTCATTTATGATTTGATTTTAACTAAACTTGCACACATTTTGTACCACCACCAAATATCTCGGTCAAGTTCAAATATGGGTCATGTCGGGTCAAAAAGTAGGTCAGTAGGTCAAAACAGAAAAAAACCTTGTGAAGACACTAGAGGCCACAGTTTTGGTCAGATCATCATCAAACTTGCCCAGAATGATCGCCTTGACAATATCTCAGTCAAGTTTGAATATGGGTGTTGTCGGGTCAAAAGGTGGGTCAGTAGGTCAAATCATAGAAATACCTTCTGAACACACTAGAGGCCACATTTTTGGTCCAATTATCATCAAACTTGCCCAGAATGATCATCTTGACAATATCTGGGTCGAGTTCGAATATGGGTCATGTGGGTTCAAAAAGTAGGCTAATAGTTCAAATCAGAGAAAAACCTTGTGAACACACTAGAGACTACAGTTTTGGTGTGTTCATCATCGAACTTGCTCAGAATGATCATCTTGATGATATCTTGGTCACATTCGAATATGGGTCATGGCAGGGCAAAAAGTAGGTTAGTAGGTCAAATCAGAGAAAAACCTTGTGAACACACTAGAGGCCACAGTTTTGGTCCAATCATCATCAAACTTGCTCAGAATGATAGTCTTGACAATATCTTGGTCAAGTTAGAATATGTGTTATGTCGGGTCAAAAAGTAGGTCAGTAGGTCAAATCATAGAAAAACCTTGTGAACACTATAGGCCACAGTTTAGGTCTGATCATCATCAAACTTGCCCAGAATGATCATCTTGACAATATCGGAGTCAAGTTCGAATATGGGTCATGTCGGTCCAAAAGCTAGGTCAGTAGATAAAATCATAGAATAACCCTTTGAACACACTAGAGGCCACAGTTTTGGTCTGATCATCCTCAAACTTGCTCAAAATGATCATTTGACAATATCTGTTTAAATTTGAATCTGGGTCATATCTGGTCAGTTAGTGGGTCAGTAGGTCATATTGTTGAAAAACCTTGTGGACACACTAGAGACCCCAGTTTTTGTCCGATTATCATCAAACTTGCTCAGATTGATCATCTTGACAATATCTGGGTCAAGTTCGAATATGGGTCATGTCGGGTCAAAAAGTAGGTCAGCAGGTCAAATCATAGAAAAACATTTCTAACAGTTAAGAGGCCACAGTTTTAGTCAAATCATCATAAAACTTGCTCAGAATGATCATCTGGACAATATCTCAGTTAAGTTCGAATATGGGTCATGTCAAATCAAAAAGTAAATCAGTAGGTTATTTTGTCATAACTTTTGAACCGTTTGAGATAGATCCTTCATTTTTGGCATGTAGGTTCCTTGTGACAAGGGCTTCCCACTCATATAAAGATTTGACCTGTGACCTACTTTATCATAACTTTTGAACCATATGAGATAAGAGCCTTCATATTTGGCATGTATGTTCCTTGTGACCATTCAAAACTTTTGAGCCATGACCTTGACCCTTCACCTACTTTGTCATACCTTTTGAAGCATTTAAGATACAGCCTTCATATTTGGCATATAGGTTCCTTCATAGGAGTGAGTGTTTGAGTTTAAGTCTCACCAACAGCTAAGGTCATACAGTGATGGGACCTCTGTTTAAAGACCAATCTGAAAGTCTGGAGAAGCCTGGGATTGATCCTGCTACCCCTGGTTTACAAGACAAGTAGCATGGCCACTTCACCATGAAGGCTCTAAACTTCATTGGAATGTTGTGTAGATGACCCTCTAGGAAAATAGCATAACGATTAACAAATGGTCACAAGAGCTAAAAATAGAAAAAAATCGTAAATTTGCTCCTTCTAAACCGTTTGGCCAGTTGGATTTAAAACTTCACAGGAATGTTGCCTAGGTGACTCCCTACCAAAATAGTTAACACTCATTCCACTCCAATGAACAAGATGGCTGCCAGAGCTGAAAAAAAAATCTTCAAACAACAATTCCTTATGTACCCTCGGGCCAATTTAATTCAAACTTTGAAGTAATGTTGCTTAGATGACCCTCTATCAAAAAGGCTAAAACAATCCCGCTCCTATGAACAAAATGGCCACCGGAGCTAAAAATAGAAAAATATTGTAAATTTGACTCAAATGTGAACCCCTCCTAAACCCAAGGACAATTTGATTCAAACTTCACAGGAATGTTGCCTTGGTTACTCCCAAATAAGCTAAAATCACTCTGCTGATGAACAAGATGGCCACCATAGCTAAAAATAGAATGTACTCGAGACAGTGACACACAGGTGAGCGAACCAGGGCCCTGTGGGCCCTCTTGTTATAATAGGTGCCAATTACATAAAATGATGTAATTTACAGTATATCTGCCCCGTCAGCTTGTGCACACGATTATGCACTTTTTGCAGGTATGTCTATACCGTTACTGCATGCAGTCATGCAGGAACAGTCACGTTTTGTATTGGAAGCTTTTGTGACTTTAATTTGATTATATACGATGGTGGGCTGAAAAGTTCTGAGCCTGACCAAGAAGCAGACTTTGAACAGCCATGAAATTTTGTATTCATTAAATCGAAACCTTTATTACTTGATTTGCTCTATATAAGCCCATTTAAAACCAAAGGGCCCCGGGGCGGGGGCATTTTTGTCCCCAGCACTATAATTTGAACAGTCTTGGTAGGGGTCCACTAGATGAAGCTTCATACCAAATATCAAAGACCTGGGCCTTGTGGTTTCAGAGAACATTTTTTAAGTTTTCTCTGAAAAAAAAATCTATTTTTGGCGTCTGTGACCTAGATGTGCAACGGACTGGAACCATTTGAACAACTTTGAAAGCGAACCACCTAAGGATCATTCCTGTGAAGTTTGGTCAAAATCCGATCAGTGGTTTAGGAGATGTTGTTTGAAGAAATTGTTTAAGCATGGACACACGACGAACAAAAAGTGATCCCAAAAGCTCACCTTGTCACTATATGACGGCGAGCTTAAAATCCATGCAGAAATGGAAGGAACCAAGAAAAAGAATCCTACATGGGTGTGAGGGGTAGACAGAAAAATCCACACCTCCGGATCACTGTCCGGCATCACACTGGCCCCGGGATGGGGTCATTTTTAACCTCAGGGCTATAATTTAAACAATCTTGATAAGAGGTCCACTAGATGAAGCTTCACACCAAATATCCAAGACCTAAGCCTTGTGGTTTCACAGAAGACTTTTAAAGATTTTCCCTATATAAGTCTATGTAAAACAAAAGGGCCCGGAGGTGGGGGGCATTTTTGGCCGCAGGGCTATAATTCGAACAGTCTTGGTAGCGGTCCACAAGATGAAGCTTCATACCAAATATCAAAGACCTGGGCCTCACGGTTTCAGGGAAGAAGATTTTTAAAGATATTCCCCATATAAGTCTATGTAAAACCAAAGGGACCCGGGGCGGGGGCATTTTTAGCCCCCAGGGCTATAATTTGAACAATCTTGGTAGGGGTCCACTAGATGTAGCTTCATACCAAATAGCAAAGACCTGGGTCTTGCAGTTACCGAGAAGATGATTTTTAAAGATTTTCCCTATATAAGCCAATGTAAAACCAAAGGGCCCTGGGGCAGGGGCATTTTTGGCCCCAGCACTATAATTTGAACAATCTTGGTAGCGGTCCACTAGATGAAGCTTCATACCAAATATCAAAGATCTGGGCATTGCGGTTTCAGAGAAGAGGATATTAAAAGATTTTCTCTATATAATCCTATGTAAAATCAAAGGGACCCGGGGTGAGGGCATTTTTGGCCCCAGCACTATAATTTTAACAATCTTGGTAGGGATCCACTAGATGAAACTTCATACCAAATATCAAAGACCTGGGCCTCACGGTTTCAGGGAAGAAGATTTTTAAAGATATTCCCCATATAAGTCTATGTAAAACCAAAGGGGCCCGGGGCGGGGGCATTTTTAGCCCCCAGGGCTATAATTTGAACAATCTTGGTAGGGGTCCACTAGATGTAGCTTCATACCAAATAGCAAAGACCTGGGTCTTGCAGTTACCGAGAAGATGATTTTTAAAGATTTTCCCTATATAAGCCAATGTAAAACCAAAGGGCCCTGGGGCAGGGGCATTTTTGGCCCCAGCACTATAATTTGAACAATCTTGGTAGCGGTCCACTAGATGAAGCTTCATACCAAATATCAAAGATCTGGGCATTGCGGTTTCAGAGAAGAGGATATTAAAAGATTTTCTCTATATAATCCTATGTAAAATCAAAGGGACCCGGGGTGAGGGCATTTTTGGCCCCAGCACTATAATTTTAACAATCTTGGTAGGGATCCACTAGATGAAACTTCATACCAAATATCAAAGACCTGGGCCTTATGGTTTCAGAAAAGAAGATTTTTGTAAGTTTTCATTAAAAAATTCTATTTTTGGCCTCTGTGAGCTTGATGCGCAGCAGACCAGAACCATTTGAACAACTTTGAAAGGGGTCCACCTAAGGGTCATTCCTGTGAAGTTTGGTCAAAATCCGCTCAGTTTAGGAGATGTCGTTTGAAGAAATTGTTACGCATGGATGACAGACAAAAAGTGATTCTGAACACAAGAGGGCCCTCTGGGCCCTGAATCGCTTACCTGAGAATCAGTGTCTCTAGTACATTCTTGGCCCAAGGGCTATACTAGGTAAAGCTTCATACCAAATATCAAAGACCTGAGCCTTGTGGTTTCAGAGAAGATTTTTAAATATTTTCCCTACATAAGCCTATGAAAAACCAAAGGGCCCCGGGGATGGGGGCATTTTTGGCCCAAGGCTATAATTTGAACAATCTTGGTAGAGGTCCACTAGATGAAGCTTCAAACCAAATATCAAAGATCTGAGCTTTGCAGTTTCAGAGAAGAAGATTTTTAAAGATTTTCCCTGTATAAGCCTATGTAAGACCAAAGGCCCACGGGGCGGGGGCATTTTTGGCCCGAGGGCTATAATTTGAACAATCTTGGTAGAGGTTCACTAGGTGAAGCTTCACACCAAATATCAAAGACCTGGGCCTTGCGCTTTCAGAGAAGAAGATTTTAAAGATTTTCCCTATATAAGCTTATGTAAAACCAAAGGCCCCAGGGCTATAATTTTAACAATCTTGGTTGAGGTCCACTTGATGAAGCTTCATACCAAATATCGAAGACCTGGGCCTTTCGGTTTCAGAGAAGAAGATTTTTAAAGTTTTAATTTTAAAAATCTATTTTTAGCTCCTGTGACCTAGATGTGCAATGGACCGGAACCATTTGAGCAACTTTGAAAGGGGACCACCTAAGGACCATTCCTGTGAAGTTTGGTTAAAAAACCGATCAGTGGTTTAGGAGGAAATGTCATTTGAAAAAAAAGTTTATGCACGCAAACACGCACGACGGACAAAAAGTGATCCCAAAAGCTCACCCTTGTCAGTACATGACAGGTGAGCTAAATAGATAGCTATGCAATGAGCCCCACACCTATATGTAAGGCAGGCCAAGGGAAGGTAAAGAACAGTAAACAACAGAATAACTAAAATTTTCTTTATTGCATCTTGCAAGATTTTTTTCTTCCTTTTTTTTTTTTTCTTCATAAAATATAAAATGATAATTTCACATGACTATGATTTCTATCTAGGGACAAAATAAAAAGGCAATGAACAAGTTTTTTTTTTTTCCAAAGAGCAATGCAATAAGGAACAAAACTCCATATAAAATGTAAAAGATTGTTTTTAAATTGGTGACTTTGAAACTCCACTGTTTACCCCATACTCCTTATATGGATGCCTAACATGAATAGATTGCGAGTGTGTACCATTATGATCAAGTCTAACCAGATTATTTGCATTATTAAGTCCAGAACCATTTTCAGACAGGAAACCCCGAAAAGGGACATCAGCAGACAGGGAAGTATCATAACCCTGAATCTCTCACCAGATTTCAAGATGTCATGTAGCTTCTAAAAGTCATGTGGATTACTGATGTCATCTAAGCCACATTTCTATGACAAGAATTCTGCCGAAGGCTATGTCGCGCCTGTGGGGGCGCAAAGTCATCGAAGCATGACATGTAGGTCAAGGTCAACCATAGATGCTTGCACAAAAGATTCCATTCTCAAATGCAAGCTTGTACTAAGTATCATTAATGAAGCTCTAATAATTCTTGAGAAATGAACTTAATCATTTGGGGGAACGCTAGGGTGGTCGCAATGTTTTACTAAGTCAGTGAACCATGAAATATAGGTCAAGGTCAAATATGGATGCATGCATTTAAATTACCATCCCCAGATACAAGTTTGTACCAAGTATCATTAATAAAGCTCTTATAGTTCTTGAGAAATAAACTTGACCATTAGGGTGAACGCTAGGGTGGTGGCAATATTTTACAAAGTCAGTGAACCATGAAAAGTAGGTCAAGGTCAAATATGGATGCTTGCATTTAAGTTGCCATCCACAAACACAAGTTTGTACCACATATCATTAATGAAGCTCTTATAGCTCTTGAGAAATAAACTTGACCATTAGGGTGAACGCTAGGGTGGTCGCAATATTTTACAAAGTCAGTGAACCATGAAATGTAGGGCAAGGTAAAATATGGATGCTTGCATGTAAGTTGTCATCCCCAGATACAAGTTTCTACCAAGTATCATTAATGTAGCTCTTATTGTTCTTGAGAAATAAACTTGAACCTCAGGGTGAACGCTAGGGTGGTCGCAAATGTTGACGCCTTGACGAACGGACGGACGAACTAATGAACGAACGAACGAACGGACGGAAAATCGGGCGCCTATATCGCGCCATGCTTATAGCAGGCACGACAAAAATTGACTGAAATTTCCATGTGGCATTTAAAGCGAATTGTTGACATTTTTCTATTTTTAGCTCTGATGGCCAAGATGTTCATCCTAGCAAAACAAATTCAACTGTTTTTGTAGAGGGTTGATGTTTTCTTTTTTTAGCTCTGGTGGCCATCTTGCTCAAAGGTGCGGAACAGTTTTAGCTGAATTGGTAAAGGGTCACCTAAGCAATATTCCTGTGAAGTTTGAATGAGATTGGCCCAAAGGTATGGGAGTTGTTGTTCAAAGATTTTTCTATTTTTGGCTCTGGCAGCCATCTTGTTCATCCGAGTATAATAATTTTAGCCATTTTGGTAGAAGCAACATTCTTATGAAGCTTGAATGAAATTGGCCCAAGGGTATAGGAGGAGTTGTCGTTTAAAGATTTTTCAATTTTTAGCTCTGGTGGATCTTGTTCTTCAGAGCAGAACGATTACGATTTTAGCTATTTTGGTAAAAGGTCACCTTAGCAACATTCCTATGAAGTTTGATTGAAATTGGCCCAAGAGTGCTTGACTTTGACTGACTTTTGTTTTTAAGGTAACCGGGGCCAAGAGCACATAGGGGCTACCCCCAGTTCGCCGACTGGGATTAGTTGTTGGTACTGCTCTTTTCCCTAGGCTGCCAATGTGCTGACTCCTGTAATTTGACAGTTATCAGCTAGCCGTTTGGGAATGAGGTGACTTCTTTCGCGGAGGGTGTGGAAAGCAGGTCAATCCCACCTCTCACATCCCCCGCTCAAGATGCCATGTAGGCACAAATCGCACCCAATGTCAAGCGTTTGTCCAGTAAGCTGAGCAGTCCTCTGGCGGCTTTTGAATTTTGAATGCAGATGCAGACCAATGGTCCGGCTCCAGAATGTGGTTTCCAATTCTGGCTACAAAATGTGTTAGTACACAGCCCTTTGTCTGACCGAGGAAAACCAATTCCGGCTACAAAATGTGTCAGTACACAGCCCTTTGTCTGACCAAGGAAAAAAGCTTCTCATGCATTATCGGGTTTTGGCTTCCATTAGACTACCCCCACCCCTGTCATGGTGGAGAAAACGCCTACGGGCAAGGTGCTTGTTAAAGGGTGATAATGCATGTAATTTTGAATTTTTAAAGGCGGCCAAAAGTGAGCCAGGAAGCGTTACTATTAGACCAGCCAATTTCGGCTATTGCAAAGTGTCCTAGTACCCATGCTCTAACACCCTGAAAACAGCCTAGGTTTTGTCCCCACCCCCAAGTCCCTACGAGGGTGTTCTTGGTAGTATCGTATACTACTGGCCCCTAGCTGCGTTGTGTTGGGACGTCATGTTTTTAGTGTTTTGTCTGTTGCTTCTTTCTCTTAGTTTGTAATTAATCCAGCCAATCAGAGTGCAGTGGGTGACTTCTATCGCGGAGGATGCAAAAGGAGGTCAATCCTCTTTTCCTTCTTAGCTTTCTTAGTTTGTGAAAAGGTGATGCTCTCATCGACGTAGGATGTCGTGTTCTTATAAAATCCTAAGTGGGTCAGTTGGGACGGCCATGTTTGCATATCATTATCTCATCCTACGTGAATTACAGTTAATTCTCAAGGTGTCCGATCTTTTAGGATTTTTATGGGAAGTCTAGAAATGGATGGTTAACAAGGATAATCACAGGATAATGTTTCCAATTTTGTGGGACTTTTACCCAACACTGAGATGAAATGACATCCCAAGCCCTGCCACTTATTGAGGCGGTTCTAACGGGTACCCACAATCTATGTCTTGGAGCCAAAATAAGAAAAATAATGTATACCCCCATAAACCCCAGTTCTAACAAGAATTCACATTAAGGTTTAATGGAGAAGTAAGAAAAACAGAAGTTTTATCCTCTTTATCACCCTTTTTCTGGAGCTGCATGACATTCCTATAAGGGCTGACATTCCTGTTAAGACGCATCATGGCGTGAAGCCCTTTTTTTTATTAGTGTTTTTTTTTTCACAATTGCAACAATTTCATTACCACAGGATTAATATGAATAAAGAGTTTTCTGAAACCTGGTGAATTTTCTAGATAAAAATAATTTGTCACTTATTAATTTTAGTAGTCAAATCATATATCTGGAAAAGTCTGGTTCAAACAAAAATTTCAGAACTAAAATTGCGTAACTATTTGTTACCACCACAGCTTCTAGAAATTCCTATTCATACCTAATGTGTATATATGAAAGCTGGTCCCTGATCGAAGGCCGATTCCCAAATCATGGGTTGATCTCACAACTAGGGTTGATACCGACACTACTATCCCACAATGAGGGCCTATTTTTGAAGAAGTGTGGCAATTATTATTATTCTATGATGTGTGGTAAAAAAAAGAATCATGTACATGATAGGAGTTCTGTTGAAATCTTATTTCTGATATTAAATCAAAGAACAAGTTTTAAAGTTTTTTCATTAGGTTACTAAGTAACATTTTCGCAGTTCGTGAACTTCCTATTATGGTAGGCTTCGTTTCTGGTTCTGTTAATTCGATGCCACTATATGCAGAATGTACTCTAAAGCAGAGATTAACTCTAAATGAGTTCAGATTTTTGGGGTAGATTGTGTGTCAAGTCGATCCAAACTTACTAAGCACATATGCTTTAAGATGCTGATGTCCCTGTGACAATCACTCATTTGTATGAAATCTAGGTAATGTTATTTATATCCATGCTATTCCTGTCATTGGGATGTGAGAGTGCTCTGTGAAAAAAGCTATCTTGCAAAACACTGACCTAGCTCATGTACTGGGATACTGGCAAACAGTATAGGCCCAGACCTGATGCCGTAAAATGCAGCATCTGATCAGGATCTGCACTGTTTGCTTCATATACAGGACTTTATTGGTTAAACAAAACAGTCTAAGTCTCCATTCAGAACCATTTTCCCAGGGACAATCAACCCTTCAGTGCTGTCAGTGCTCTGAAGAGAAAATATTAAGGATTTTCATCTTACTCAACGTTGTCGTTTTTTTACAGCTTGTTAATTATATTATTTAACGTTTAAGTAGCAAAACCTTACATTAATTATGTGACTTAATCAGCCTATGATGTGGGAAAAAACAAAATCTGCCCTCGATGTGCGACAAGATTGGCCCTTGATGCAAGACAAGAGGGCCATGATGGCCCTGAATCGCTCACCTGAATCCAAGATGTTTCAAAGCTTATTGAAATGAAGGATTCACTGCTTTAAGGAGATGTGGACCAAAGACTTTTTCATTGTAGTGGAATTTGAAGGTTTTTCTATTTATAGCTCTGGTGTCCATTTTGTTTAACAGAGCGGAACAGTTTAGGCAATTTTGAAAGAGGGTCACTCAAGGAACATTCCTGTGAAATTATTTTCAAATCAGGCCATTTGCCTAGGAGGAGATGTCATTTAAAGGTTTTACTATTTTTAGCTCTGGTGGCCATTTTGTTTAACAGAGCAGAAGGATTTTAGCAATTTTGAAAGACGGTCACTCAAGGAACATTCCTGTGAAATTCTTTAGAAATCAGGCCATTTGCCTAAGAGATGTCATTTAAAAGTTTTTCTATTTTTAGCTCTTGCGGCCATTTTATTTAACGGAGCGTAACAATTTAGGCGATTTTGAAAGAGGGTCACTCAAGGAACAATCCTGTGAAATTATTTTCAAATTGGGCCATTTGCCTAGGAGATGTCACTGAAAGGTTTTTCTATTTTTAGCTCTGGCTGCCATTTTGTTTAACAGCAGAACGATTTAGGCAATTTTGAAAGAGGGTCACTCTAAGAACATTCCTGTGAAATTCTTTTCAAATCGGGCCATTTGCCTAGGAGGAGATGTCATTTAAAGATTTTTCTATTTTTAGCTCTGGTGGCCTTTTTGTTTAATGGAGAGGAACGATTTAGACAATTTTGAAAGAGGGTCTCTCAAGGAACATTCCTGTGATATTATTTTCAAATTGGGCCATTTGCCTAGGAGAAGATGTCATTTAACCCTTTACCACTCAGGGATTTTGTGAATTTCACTGATTTTCACAGTGTTGCACCTGACAGCAACTTCAACTAGCCATTGTTTCATAATGGATGGTCTGTTTTACACCAAACTCGGTATGAATGTTCATTGGGCAGTAGCCTTTCAAATGCAACCTTTCATGACTTGATCATTGTTGTCATGGTAAAGAGGGGGCATCTCAAAGTTGGCAAAAAGTGTGTTTTCACATGAATTTTGGACCACATTTTAATCTTCACACAGCTGTCAAGGCAACCATTAAGGTGGTTGGCACTAACCATTTTCACTGTTTGCAGCATGTTTTATCAGCATCAATTTTCAGGCATGTTTGACCCCATACACCCTCAGATGCAAATTTTAGCGGCCGGTTGGGCCATAAACCCAAAATTTTTCGGGATGTGAGGGGGGCGTTGCCCCCCTTCAACCCCCCCCAGGAATATTTTTAGTGGGGAGGCGCGCGAAAAAACAGGTCACTTTTTTGCCCAACAAATCCTAAAGCAAACTTAACTATCCAGTGGTAGAAATGCAGATTTAAAGTGCTTCTGGGGCTTAAAATGGGGGGGGGGTGCAGACACGTAAAAACACGTATCTGAGTGGTAAAGGGTTAACTGAAATCTGGGAACATACTGAATTTTAGTCTAAAGTGCTTTAATTATATCTGAAATATTGTTTCTTGCAATAAAATGATGAAAAAACATTATTTTGGTCAGTTGGGATTTTCTTCTTTAACCCTTTACCACTCAGGGATTTTGTGAATTTCACTGATTTTCACAGTGTTGCACCTGACAGCAACTTCAACTAGCCATTGTTTCATAATGGACGGTCTGTTTTACACCAAACTCGGTATGAATGTTCATTGGGCAGTAGCCTTTCAAATGCAACCTTTCATGACTTGATCATTGTTGTCATGGTAAAGAGGGGGCATCTCAAAGTTGGCAAAAAGTGTGTTTTCACATGAATTTTGGACCACATTTTAATCTTCACACAGCTGTCAAGGCAACCATTAAGGTGGTTGGCACTAACCATTTTCACTGTTTGCAGCATGTTTTATCAGCATCAATTTTCAGGCATGTTTGACCCCATACACCCTCAGATGCAAATTTTAGCGGCCGGTTGGGCCATAAACCCAAAATTTTTCGGGATGTGAGGGGGGCGTTGCCCCCCTTCAAACCCCCCCTAGGAATATTTTTAGTGGGGAGGCGCGCGAAAAAACAGGTCACTTTTTTGCCCAACAAATCCTAAAGCAAACTTAACTATCCAGGGGTAGAAATGCAGATTTAAAGTGCTTCTGGGGCTTAAAATGGGGGGGGGGGGGGGTGCAGACACGTAAAAACACGTATCTGAGTGGTAAAGGGTTAAAGGTTTTTCTATTTTAAGCTTTGACGGCCATTTTATTTAACGGAGTGAAACGATTTAAACAATTTTGAAAAAGGGTCACTCAAGGAACATTCCTGTGAAATTATTTTTAAATAGGGCAATTTGCCTAGGAGGAGATATCATTTAAAGGTTTTTCTATTTTTAGCTCTGGTGGCCATTTCATTTAATGGAGATGAACGATTTAGGCAATTTTGAAAGAGGGTCACTCAAGAAATATTCCTGTGAAATTATTTTCAAATCAGGCAATTTGCCTTGGAGA
Organism: Lucinisca nassula; assembly: GCA_963580285.1. NCBI lineage: Eukaryota > Metazoa > Mollusca > Bivalvia > Lucinida > Lucinidae > Lucinisca > Lucinisca nassula. The sequence continues at coordinate 176,044,955 of OY757011.1, forward strand.
TGTCATCGACAGGTTTTTCTATTTTTAGCTCTGGTGGCCATTTTGTTTAACGGAGCAGAACGATTTAGGCAATTTTGAAAGAGGGTCACTCAAGGAACATTCCTGTGAAATTCTTTTCAAATCGGGCCATTTGCCTAGGAGATGTCATTAAAAAGTTTTTCTATTTTTAGCTCTGGTGGCCATTTTGTTTAACTGAGAGGAACGATTTAGGCAATTTTGAAAGAGGGTCACTCAAGGAACATTCCTGTGAAATTATTTTCAAATCGGGCCATTTGCCTAGGAGATGTCATTTAAAGGTTTTCTATTTTTAGCTCTGGCAGCCATTTTGTTTAACCGAGCGAAATGATTTAGGCAATTTTGAAAGAGGGTCATCCAAGGAACATTCCTATGAAATTATATCAAAATCCATTCACTGGTTTAGAAGGTTGTTTGAAGAAAAGTTCATGCACGCATGGACGGCGGACGACAGACAAAAAGTGATCCCAAAAGCTCACCTCGTCACTACGTGACGTGAGGGCCCTGAATCGCTCACCTGAGAATCAGTGTCTCTAGTACATTCTTGGCTCAAGGGCTATAGTAGGTGAAGCTTCATACCAAAATTCAAAGACCTGAGTCTTGTGGTTTCACAGAAGAAGATTTTTAAATATTTTCCCTATTTAAGCCTATGAAAAACCAAAGGGCCCCAGGGATGGGGCATTTTTGGCCCAAGGGCTATAATTTGAACAATCTTGGTAGAGGTCCACTAGATGAAGCTTCACACCAAATATCAAAGATCTGAGCCTTGCGGTTTCGGAGAAGAAGATTTTTAAAAATTTTCCCTGTATAAGCCTGTGTAAAACCAAAGGCCCCCAAGGTGGGGGCATTTTTGACTCCGGGGCTATAATTTGAACAATCTTGGTAGAGGTCCACTAGGTGAAGCTTCACACCAAATATCAAAGACCTGGGCCTTGCGGTTTCAGAGAAGAAGATTTTTAAAGATTTTCCCTGTATAAGCCAATGTAAAACCAAAGACCCCCCCACCCCCCGGGGCGGGGGCATTTTTGGCCCTGGGGCTAAAATTTGAACAATCTTGGTAGAAGTCCACTAGGTGAAACTTCACACCAAATATCAAAGACCTGGGCCTTGTGATTTCAGAGAAGAAGATTTTTAAAGATTTTCCCTATACAAGCCTATGTAAACCCAAAGGTCCCCGGGGCGGGGGCATTTCTGGCCCAAGGGCCATAATTTGAACAATCTTGGTAGAGGTCCACCATATGAAGCTTCATACCAAATATTGAAGACCTGGGCCTTTCGGTTTCAGAGAAGAATAGTTTAAAGATTTTCCCTATATAAGCCTATCTAAAACCAAAGGCCCCTGGGGCAGGGGCATTTTTAGCCCCAGGGCTATAATTTTAACAATCTAAGTAGAGGTCCACTAGATGAAGCTTCACACTAAACATCAAAGATCTGAGCCTTGCAGTTTCAGAGAAGAAGATTTTTAAAGATTTTCCCTGTAAAGCCTATGTAAAACCAAAGGCCCCCGGGGCGGGGGCGGTTTTGGCCCTAGGGCTATAATTTGAACAATCTTGGTAGAGGTCCACTAGGTGAAGCTTCACACCAAATATCAAAGACCTGGGCCTTGTGGTTTCAGAGAAGAAGATTTTTAAAGATTTTCCCTATATAAGCCTATGTAAACCCAAAGGTCCCCGGGGCGGGGGCATTTCTGGCCCAAGGGCCATAATTTGAACAATCTTGGTAGAGGTCCACTAGATGAAGCTTCATACTAAATATCGAAGACCTGGGCCTTTCGGTTTCAGAGAAGAAGATTTTTAAAGTTTTCATTTTAAAAATCTATTTTTAGCTCCTGTGACCTAGATGTGCAATGGAACGGAACCATTTGAACAACTTTGAAAGGGGACCACCTAAGGATCATTCCTGTGAAATTTGGTTAAAATCCGATCAGTGGTTTAGGAGGAGATGTCATTTGTAGAAAAAAGTTTACGCACGCACACACGCACACACGCACTGACGCACACACGCACGACGGACGCCGGACAAAAAGTGATCCCAAAAGCTCATCTCGTCACTAGTTGGCCCACGATTTGCAGTGGAATCAGCCCATGATTTGTAAATCAGCCCTCGCTAAGGGATCCACTAACTCATATATATAGTTATCTAGATCTCTTCCTGTCTAGATTTCTAGATAAGGAAAAATCCAGAGACATACATTTTCCTGTTATAATCTAGAATGGCCTTGTCTTGTCATAAATCCTATATAAAGCGTCAACTCTGATCAGTGACCAGCAGTTGTTGAGAAAAGTAACAGTTGTTGACAAGTTGATCATTCAGTTATTATATGTGCAATAAAGGATTATTTATTTGAGGGAAAAAACAGTCAGTGTAGGAGCTTATTATAAAGGGTGAACAGCCTAGAAGACTTCTTCCAAGTGTAGCGAGTTGTAATTTGTTTTGATATGTATGTATAACTGTATAAATGAATTTTTTATTTAATTTCTTTAAGTGTATGAAGCATCCTGGTTATTGATTTCATATTAATTTCTGTAATCTTCAAAGAGGAAAACTTCAGCAAAAATTTGTCAGATTTCAATATAACCATTTAAGTCCAACGTTATAACATTATGTGAAAAAACCTGCGATTCTGTATGACAAAAAAAGAATCTGAATGCACTGATCAGGGCCTTCTCTGTTTGCCAAAAAATCAGCCATTTTCTAAATAAATTTCTAAGTATAATTCAATCTGACACTCCTTTATTTTGAAATGGACCCACGTTATATTTAAAAGGGAGGACTCAGTTCAGTTGAAAAGGGGTTAATAATAAATCCCAGCTACTGTGCATAGATTACTGACTAAACTAAAGACGAGACGCCTCCTTTTTTTCTATTTGAGGTTAAATGTCGCTGTCAACAGTGTATAGGTCACTTTGGAGACAATGCTTCAAATTTTGTGGGACTTTTACCCGACACTGAGATGTGATGAAAACTCAAGCCCTGTAGCCCAATGAAACCAATAGGGTTTACAAGCATGGACGGACCGACCTGGGCAGGCTTAACGGTTTACCAGTACTTGTGTGCCGTCGGTTACAGCTCTGCATAGAAGCATCATGCAGCCAATCTATTTCTTCAGCCCCGATAGGCGGGGGCAATCAAGACGCCTACATAGTGTAGTGGTTAAGTCTAATTCTGCTGAAAATGCAACACCAACATTTGCAAACCATGTAGATCCAGATCAGATGGCTTCAGAAGCCATCTGATCAGGATATATACTGTTTGTTATGCAGTTTGTGAACTGAAAGAATAAACTATATTAAGTCATTTGGCTGATAGACATGGGTGTGGCTGAATTGATTTATTCAGCAGGACAAGGGTTAAGCTACTTGACTCTTACATGAAATGGTGGCTTGTAAAAGCAGTGGCTTGTAAAAGCAGTGTTTTTTGATCATGGCTTTTCCTGCGAAAGTTTTCTGATTGATAAATTGTGTTGGAGTTTAACGACACGTCAGCCTTTGTGGGACATTTTGTATCATCTCACAGAGAAAAGCAGAAAAAGAAGACATAGTAGTGACGAAAGAGAGGGACAGCAAAGAAAGAGGAAAAGCAATGAATGTGAAAAAAAAGGAAGAAATAAAAACAGTCCCCCTCTACCCTTACCTGCTGCAAAGATAGCAGGCCTTGCTCAAGTTTAAGCCAATATCAGTTGGACGCCCAAGTAACCTAACATACAGGACACCTTCTCGGCGCACCCAACCACATTATTCTATCTTGATATATGACTTATGAGTATTCTTACTTTTCTGCACACTGGTTTGCTTAACCACACATAAGCGCATAAAATACTGAATGAACCTACCACACTCTTTACCTTGGCAAAGACATTACAAATGAACTGCAACCTACACATGAAAACTATGGCTATCTACTGAACATTTGTACAGTAAAATGTTCAAAAGTGGCCTTAAAGACCACTTTTGAAGTCCCAAAGGTTGTCCCTGACAAGGGGATACTTTATGCTGAGCCCACTAAGAAAGAGTAACTACACCCTTCTAAATAAGCATTTTAAAGCAGAATTGGTCTTAATTTGAGGTGGTCTTAACCCTTATCTTGCTGTTCACGACAATCCCTACCTTTGCAAACAGTGTAGATCCAGATCAGATGGCCATCTGATCTGGATCTATACTGTTTGGCATTCAATTTATGAACTTGCAGCAATAAATTACATCAAGTAATTTGATTGGTTGATAGACAGAAATGGGTGTGGCTTAACTGAATATTCAGCAAGATAAGGGTTAATAGCGGAATTTCACTGTATTTATCATGTTTATACATTACATATTTACACCAGACAAAAATGTGAAATACAAATATGTGAAATGAATAAGAAAGTCAGATCAACTGCTTACTTAACTTAAATGACTAGAAAACATTACTGTATCTATCGCAGCATGTATTCAAACAGGCAGGCCTGAGCAAACAATGTAGACCCAGATGAGATGGCCCTAAATGTGACATCTCACCAGGCTCTACATTATTTGCCACTAATACAGTTAATTTTAGACACATGGGGTAGCAAATAGAACAAGTATGATAAGACGTTGAGGTGTCCAAATACTTAGGATAAATATGGAATGATGATGACAAGGCAGGTGGAGATCACATATATCACCTCAAACTGACAACAGGTAACAGCAAGCCCCCGCCCATAGGGGCTTGAAGAAATATATGGGCTGCATGATGCTTCCACGCAGAGCTGAATCCGGCCCGCACACTAGTACTGGTAAACCGCTTAGAGGATCTAAGCCTGTCCAGGAACCGCGGTGCGAGGCGGACCGTCCATGCTAATAAACCCTATTGGTTTCATTGGGCGACAGGGCTTGAGATGTCATTTCATCTCAATGTCGGGTAGAAGTCCCAGAAAACTGGAAGCAATGTCTCCAAAATGACCTTTACAGTGTTGACGGGGATGTTAAACCTCAAATCAAACAAACAAAAACAGGTAACAGCATGCAGAGAAGTAGGATTTGTGATTTATAATTAAATCATTTTACTTCCTAAAAATAATGATAAATGAGACTGATCTCGGGGTCCAGTTGTTCAAGGCATTGTTATCTTAACAAGCTCATTAGTGGTCAAATTGATAACTCTTCTAGCAGGTTCAAAATGTAATATAGTGGTAATTAGGCTGCAAAAAAAATGTATCTTTTGCATTTGCAAAAGCTACTCACATTTTTTTCAGCAAACAAAGCAGCAATTTTGCCATATTAAATAATCAAAGTTCTAACGATACCTTAACTAATGATAATGTTAGTTTTGAACACTTGAGCCCAGGTCAAGAAAATTTGAAGCATGGAGAAAATGGTATTTTCTCTATGAATGACAAACTCATTGTTTCCTACTTAAAATCATCGTAATAAAAAGGACATGAAAAACATTTATAACTTATTAAACATCTGAAATTTTAAAAGGCACCATTTCAATGGCTAATTCAAAATAGTCAAAGATTTTTCAATGGTCATAACAAGTTAACTATTTGAACAAGTTCATAGTAAGAAAATAAAACAACAAAATATACACCTGGAAAACCTAACAATTATAAACAACATCCATATTCTCTTTAATAAATGCCCCAATCCTATCTACACAGAAAGAAACCTTAATTTCCATCAGACTGCATTTAGTGTTTGAGAATTTACTGAAGAGACTATGGCTTAACTAAAGCATAAATTAATATGAACATAAACTGAGTACCAAACATAAGAGAACCCAGCAAAACTGTGTGAGCCTAGCAAAGGTTCTAGTCCGCCTACACATCTTGTTTGTGCTATAAAACTAAGACCAGGCCTTTATTAATTATTAACTTTCTACATTAATTTCTGTGGTGTAAACAGAAGAGCAAAGATGGCCCTGGATCACTCACCTGAACTGATGATTGTTTTGGCAGCAGCATTCTCGTGAAGCTTGAATAAACTTGGCCCAATTGACTAGAAGTTGTCATTTTTAAAGATTTTTATTTTTCGTAGCTCTAGAAGACAACCTGTCCACTGGTGTGGAACTATTTCAGCTGTTTTGGAAGAGAGTCACTTAGGTAACATTACTGTGAAGTTTGAATGAAACTAGAGCTGTCAGAGGATCTGACTATAGCCCCGCTTCAGCGCTGTCAGAGAAGAAAGTTATTTAAGCTGCAGAGAAAACAGTTATGAACAAGAAATAACTGTTGAAAATTTTACATTATCTGGAAAAACTCTAAGAGTTGTGAGCCCTTGTCCCTCATTTCAATGAGCATGATACATTACCAGAATGTCCATGTTTATACTAAATTTCATCTTCCATTTTTCAATGTTCAAAGGGTAATAACTCCTAAAGTAGGCAAATCAGAGTCAGGGTTCCTGCGCTCTGCACATTGTCTCATGGTGCTTTACACTTGTGTGAAGTGTCATGAAAATATCTCAAATGGTTTGTGAGTTATGGAGCCGACACAGTCAAAATTGCCTTTTTAAATGTTCAAAGGGCAATAACTCCTAAAGTAGGCAAACCAGAGTTATGGTTCCTGCACTCTGCACATCATCTCAAGGTGCTTTTCATTTATTTGAAGTTTCATGAAAATATCAGAAACGGTTATGGAGCGGACATAGTTAAAATTGCCATTTTTTAATATTCAAAAGCCTATAACTGAAAAAGTAGACAATCCAGAGTTTGGGTTCCTGCGCTCTGCACACGTAATATGGTGCTTTACATTTGTGTGAAGTTTCATAAAATTATCTCAAACGGTTTTTGAGTTATCGAGCAAAGACGGCTAAAATTGATATTTTTCAATATTCAAAGGGAAATAACTCAAAAATTAGGCAATCCAGAGTTATGGTTCCTGCACTCTGCACACCATCTCATGGTGTTTAATGTTTGTGTGAAGTTTCATGAAAATATGTGAATGGGTTTTAAAGTTATGGAGCGGACACGAAAATTGTTAACAGACACAGACAGACACACAGACAGACACACAGAAAATACGAAAACCAGAGTTATGGTTCTTGCGCTCTGCACATTGTCTCATAGTGCTTAACATTTGTGTGAAGTTTCATGAAATTATCTCAAACGGTTTTCGAGTTATGAAGCGGACACTGTTAAAATTGCCATTTTTCAATGTTCAAAGGGCAATAACTCCAAAAAAAAGCAATGCAGAGTTATGGTTCCTGCGCTCTGCACATCGTCTCATAGTGCTTAACATTTGTGTGAAGTTTCCTAAAAATATCTCAAACGGTTTTCGAGTTATGAAGCGGACACAATTAAAATTGCCATTTTTCAATGTTCAAAGGGCAATAACTCCAAAAGTAGGCAATCCACAGTTATAATTCCTTCGCTCTGCACATTGTCTTATGGTGTTTAACATTTGTGTGAAGTTTCATGAAAATATGTTAAGCAGATACAAAGTTATGGAGCCAACACAAATTAACGGAATCACGGAATTACGGAAAATGTTCAAAGGGCAATAACTCCAAAAGTAGGCAATCCACAGTTGTAATTCCTTCGCTCTGCACATTGTCTTATGGTGTTTAACATTTGTGTGAAGTTTCATGAAAATATGTTAAGCAGATACAAAGTTATGGAGCCAACACAAATTAACGGAATCACGGAATGACAGAAGGACATGGCAAATCCAATATAGCCCCACTTTTTCAAAGCGGGGCTATAATTAGCCTAGGGGTATGAGAGGACTTCTCTTCAATTTTTTTTCCATATCTTTATCCTTGGTGGCCATCTTGTTCCCTGGAACTGCCACCTGGGCAATATTCCTGTAATGTTTGAATGAAACTGGCCCAATGGCATGAGGACTTGTCATTTACAGATAATTCTATTTTTAGCTCTGGCAGACATTTTGTTCATTTGAGCAGAACCACTACACTTAATTTAGTAGAAGACCAGCTAAGCAACATTCCTGTGAAGTTTGTATAAAATTGGCCTTTTGCAAAGGGAGTTTTCATCTTTAAGTTTTCTTTCTATCTTAGCTCTGGTGGCCATCTCAGAGGGTCATCCAGGCAACAATCTTGCGAAGTTTGAATGAAATTGGCCAAGTAAATGTCTTTTAACTTTTTCTCTCAGTTTTAGCCATATTGGTATTTGGTCACCTTGGCAACATTCCTGCGAAGTTTGAATGAAATTGGCCCAATAGCATATGACTTGTCATTTCCAAGATTTTTTTTTTCTATTTTTAGCACTGGTGGCCATCTTATTCATTTGAGCGGATCGGTTTTTGGCATCTTGGTACAGGGTCAGCCCAGGCAACAATCTTATGAAGTTTGAATGAAATTGGACTAAGGGTTAAGGAGGCATAGTCTTTAAAGTTTTCTATTTTTCGCTCCAATGGCCATTTGTTCAGTGGAGCATTACCATTTTAGCTATTTTAATATTATATTATACTATTATTTTAAAAGACATTCCTGTATAGTTTGAACAAAATTGGCCAAGAGTTTGGGATGAGTAGTCTTTTAAACCAAATAATTGAAGATACACAACAGACACTGTGCACTTCATCATAAATTAGCTAATGATTGTGCAGGCTGATCTGTCTTCACCATAACTTGTTCAAAACACAATGTCACTTGGCCACCATTCTCAACCAAACTATTATTACAATATTTGGGTGCCTTTGTAAAAACTGTAGGCAGCGAGAATCTGGTATGATGTATTTTAGGATATCCTTTTCTCCTCTGGAAAAAATTGGGCATCTTTCAGAGGGCTTAGTTTATAGGAAAACAAACAGGAAGTTATCACCCTTGTCAAAATGGCAGAAACTTTGACAGCTGAATCCCTTTACTACCAATGCCTAGAGTGACAAGGCTCTACTGGTCACACAGTCTCAGGAAACATGATTTATCGCTCTGCATGCTGGGTATTTTTTTCAGCAGACATTTTGAAACATTGTTCATACTATTCCTGAAAACAGATTTGATATTTCATGCAAATTGTCTCCGGAGACAATTTGTATGAGGTGTCAAATCCTGTTGTCTGGAAAAAAAAAAAAATTAGAAAAATATCAACAATTTGTTGTCTGCTGAATTAGCCCAGAGAGTGATAAAGGTTAACTCAGACAAACATAATACTAACTGGCCAGTATTAAATACTTATTTATAGTCAGGTTGGCATTAAACAGCTTGACAGCTGTATTCTACAACACACCTAAAATTCTTTAAAATGATAAAGCACTTTTAAAATCACTATAAACCACCACCAGAGCTTTGTGTTAAAATGCCTAAAACACTTTCAGAAAAAAGTCTATAAATATTTCTCTGACACTGCCAATTCCAGGTAAGGGAGAGTGACGAACATAATTATCCTTACCTCTTCTTGGAAACCTATTTTAACCCTTATCCTGCTGAATAAATTAAGCCACACCCATTTGTGACTATCAACCATTATAAATTATTGCATTCATTCAAATTTCTAAACTGAATGCCAGCATAGAGCCTGATCAGTTGGCTTCTTCAGAAGCATTTGGGATCACTTCGTTAAGGGAAAACGGAAGTCTAAAAACAGATTCGCACGATAAAGCTAACATATGTAACAAACAGTTTCAATCTGCATTTACGCGTAAAACTGATGGTGAGCTGCCATCCAAAGGTAATAGTCAGTTCCCCATCATGGGGGTCGCTAAACTGTTGGGTAAGCTCAAGATACATAAGGCATCTGGGCCGGATGATCTGAATGCCGGGGTGCTGAAATTTCTCCCGTGCTGGCCTTTGTCTTCACGTAATCACTTGCCCAGGGCACTGTACGAGATGAGTGGGGACAAGCAAATGTTACCCCGAAGGTGAAAAATATGATGCAGCAAATTATAGACCAGTGTCCCTAACATGCATCTATTGCAAAACCCTGGATCATATATTAGTAAGCAATATCAACAAGCACTTAGCCTTTGAGAGCATTCTTGCTGACGGTCAACATGGTTTCCAAAGTCAAAGGTTTTGCAAAACTCAATTAGTTCAATTTTACCATGACAATGTGAACAATCTGGATGGGGTCATAAACCGTGGCCACAAACAGACAGACTTGATCATCATGGACTTCTCCAAAGCCCTTGACAAGGTACCTCACAGAAGGCTATTGTATAAATTGTACTACTATGGGCTAAGAGGATCCACACATAGGTAGATTAGCTCAGGGCTCTCTGGGTGCTCACAACAAGTTGAACCTGATGGCCAAGCGTCTGGTCCTGTCCCTGCTTTTATCTTGTGTGCCCAAGGTTCGGTTCTTGGACAGGTCCTTTTCCTGGAATTCATTAAAGATCTCCTTGATAATATCAGGCCTTCTGTCCGATTGTTTGCTGATGATTGTATCCTTTATAGGAACATATATTCCCCAGCTGACTGTCTTATTTTACCAGCTGACCTGGCTCAACTAGCAGTGGGAGGCTGATTGGCAGATGAAGTTCAATGTGGCCAAATGTCATTTAATGAGGGTGTCGGGTGTCATGACAAACTCCGGACAAGCAAATTAAGTTTGATTATACACTACACCAGCAAATTTTTTAGCAGGTTCAATCCGCCAAATACCTTTGTATCACAATCACTGACAATCGTGATTTGGGTAAACACATTTCAGCCGGTCCCGGCCCATAGGGACTTCAAGAAATAAATGCCCTGCATGATACTTCCATGCAGAGCTGAATCCTAGCACACACGAGTACTGGTAAACCGCTTAGAGGATCTAAGCCTCCCCAGGCAAACAGGTGCGAGTTGGACCTTCCATGCTTATAAACCCTATTGGTTTCATTGGGCAGCAGGGCCTGAGATGTCATTTCATCTCAATGTCGGGTAAAAGTCCAACAAAATTGGAAGCAACGTCTCCAAAATGACCTATATAGTGTTGAAGGGGAGGTTAAACATCAAATCAAACAAAACAAATTATATTTCAGAGATAACATCCAAAGCAACAAGGATTTTGGAATTTCTTAGATGTAACTTGGCTAGAGGCCATCGTGAGCAGTCCTCTTTAACCTTCTATAAGATACATTCCGGTACAGTGTCCATTAATAAAGACAAATACTTGACCCCTGCTACTGTTTCAACCCAAACAAGGGCATCAAAACTGAACAACTCACAATATCGTACGTACCAGTCCTATAGTGATGCCCTGAAAATTTCCTTTTTCCTAGAACTATTCCTTCTGTGGTGAATGCTAAGGCACAGAGGAGTTCAAAGTTAAAGTATAAGATTGAGACTCAAGAGGTATGCATTTTAGTATACCTCTACTCACAAGAATGCGTTTTAGTATACCTCTGTTATTCAGATTGTAAATAGTTTTGAGGACTCATCCAGTGACTTCTCTTTTTTTTTTCTTTTTTTTTTTTTGAGCTAAATTCTAAATTGAGCTACGCACCCAACTGAGATAATGGTCAAATATGTCAGACTCCGTATGAGAAGATAGATAGAAGCCATCTGATCTGGATTCACACTGTTGGTAAAGGTAAGGGTTTTCATTTCCAGCGGGTTAAGGCGATTCTAACAAGCACCCACAATATGTATTTACAGAGAAATAAGAAAAATTATCTTCATTACTTCTCCTTACCTTGAGCTACGCACTGCCTCTAGAATCTTTGTTGTAAGCATTTCATAATTTCCTGTACACATTACGTTAACACGCCTATAACATTTTGACCCCCTTTAACCCCTTTTTTATATAGTAAAACTGTGGATTGCAGGGATAAACCTATTTTTCTTATTTCTGCTCTAAAATGTAGATTTTGGGTACTCATTAGGTGGTTCTAACGAGTGCCCACAATCTATATTTTGAGCAGAAATAAAGGAAATTGTCACAATTTTTCATCTTAAAATTTTCATTTTTTAGGCGATAAAGGTCAAAATGTATTTGTATAGGTATGTTTATGTAATGATTATGACAATGTATAGTTCGAACAATTTGACATGAGACTGACCTTTATGCAAGGAATAAATTTGTCAATGCTATCGCCTAATACGCCAGCTTTCGTAAGCTCCTCATGAATTTTCGGCATCCCGTGAATAGCGACCCATTTCGTGACCTCTATATATTGTATAACAATATCTCCATCTTCGGAAAGCGACGAAGATATATACATGCATTCAGTCAGGTGTGAAATTATGTTAATAGAGTTCACCAGTCTCAGGTCAATTTGTTCGAACTATATAATAATGTTAAGATGTTACAATACATGACAGGTAAAGATGTTACAATACAGGACAGGTGATCTAAGTTTTTTGTTACCAGGCTTATGAAATAAGCTGTTGTCATCATGGCCTCTTTATAACGTTGTTCATAACAACAATATTTTGGAAATAACAGGATTCAATGATGAATATAGATTACACAGAAAACCAAACATGGCCATTTAGAAGCCTCCGTGGTCGAGTGGTTACGCTGATTGCGTTGTAAACCAGGGGTCACAGTTTCGATCCCGGGCTTCTCCAGACTTCCGAATGAGTCTTTAAATCGAGGTCCTGTCTCGGTATGGCCTTAGCTGTTGGTGGGATGTAAAACTGAAACACTCATTCATGGCCATTTTCCGATCAGGCTTTCAAGTGACTCCTTATGAAAAAGTAGGAGAAAAGTAGGAGCCTGAGATATTAAAAAGTAGGAGAAAAGTAGGAAAAAAGTAGGAACCTGGTGTAAAAAGTAGGAGCTAATGGACATAAACATACCACCATATGTCTGACATTTTATCAGTGTTTCATTTTGGGCAGTTTTGTTTGTACATTTGAGTCTAATGTTTTTACATCCAAGTTATCTGGCACCTGTAAAATATTAGTGGCTAACCCATCTAGTACAGTTGCTCATGCCTGCAGCTTGAACTTCTGATGCTTTTGTCAAGATTTTGTCACTGGCAGATATGTACCTAGATACTGACATATGGCAAAATATAAATTCAAATGAAATTTACATCAGTGAGAAGCATCAGCTACACGATGTCCAGGTGAAGGCATCATAGCACTGCTACAATAAATTCCTGTCATGGTAAACAAAACAGCATTTTAGTTGCCCACTGAAGTCAATGCATTAAAATATTGCTGCAATGAATTTTTGTCATGCTAGACAAGAAAGATCTCAGGTTGGTCAATCACTGCAGTTAAGGCATTGCATTACTGCTGCTTTGAATTCCTGTCATCCTCCATAAGACAGATCTCTAGTTTGTTGCTGCAAACATGCAATATCATGTTGGCATCATAGGACTGCTTCAAAGATTTTCTGCCATGCTCAACAAGACAGAACTCTAGTAGGTCACTTCAGTGCAACACAGCACTGCTGCAACATTGAATTCATCTCATGCTCAACAAGACAGAATGATAAATAATCATTGCAGTTAAGGCATTAAAGCATGGCAACAATGAATTACTTTCATACTTAGCAGGACAAGAATTCCAGTTGGTCACTGCATTTAAGGCAAATTTATGCAGCACTGCTGCAATGAATTTCTGTCATGCTCAAAAAGTCAAAGCTCTAGTTGGTCACTGCAGTTAAGGCATCATAGAAGTGTTGCAATGAATTCCTGCCATGCTCAACAAGACAGAACCCTAGTGGGTCACTGAAGTTAAGGCATCACAGTACAGCTGCAGTGTATCCCTTTCATGCTCAAGACAGAACTCCAGTTGATCACTGCAGTCAAGGACTCAAGGCATCACAGCATTTCTGCAATGAATTTCTGTCTTGCTTAACAAGACTGAGCTCCAGTGGGACACTACAGTTTAGTCATCAAACCACTGCTGCAATGTATTTCTGTCATGCTCAGCAAGACTCAGCCACAGATGGTCACCGCAGTTAAGTAACTTAAATCATCACAGTACAGCTGCTACAATGAATTTCTATCAAGCTAAATAAGTCAGAACTCTTAGTTTGTCACTGCAGTTAAGGCATCACAGGATTCCTCTTGTGCTTAACACAGATCTAGTTGACCACTGCAGTTTAAGGTGTCAAAGCATTGCTGCAATAAACTCCTGTCATGCTAAACAAGACATAACTCTAGTAAGGTGCCAAAGGTATGGTATCAAAGAACTGCTGCTATGAATTGCTGGTCAGTTAAGGCCTGAAAAAATTGCTGCAATGAATTCCTGGCATGCTTAACAAAACATAGCTCTAGCTGATCACTGCAGTTAAGAAATCAAAGCACTGCTGCTATGAACTTCTGCCATGCTTAACTAGAGCTGTCAGAGGATCTGACTATAGCCCCGCTTCAGCGCTGTCAGAGAAGAAAGTTATTTAAGCTGCAGAGAAAACAGTTATGAACAAGAAATAACTGTTGAAAATTTTACATTATCTGGAAAAACTCTAAGAGTTGTGAGCCCTTGTCCCTCATTTCAATGAGCATGATACATTACCAGAATGTCCATGTTTATACTAAATTTCATCTTCCATTTTTCAATGTTCAAAGGGTAATAACTCCTAAAGTAGGCAAATCAGAGTCAGGGTTCCTGCGCTCTGCACATTGTCTCATGGTGCTTTACACTTGTGTGAAGTGTCATGAAAATATCTCAAATGGTTTGTGAGTTATGGAGCCGACACAGTCAAAATTGCCTTTTTAAATGTTCAAAGGGCAATAACTCCTAAAGTAGGCAAACCAGAGTTATGGTTCCTGCACTCTGCACATAATCTCAAGGTGCTTTTCATTTATTTGAAGTTTCATGAAAATATCAGAAACGGTTATGGAGCGGACATAGTTAAAATTGCCATTTTTTAATATTCAAAAGTCTATAACTGAAAAAGTAGACAATCCAGAAGTTGGGTTCCTGCGCTCTGCACACGTAATATGGTGCTTTACATTTGTGTGAAGTTTCATAAAATTATCTCAAACGGTTGTTGAGTTATCGAGCAAAGACGGCTAAAATTGATATTTTTCAATATTCAAAGGGAAATAACTCAAAAATTAGGCAATCCAGAGTTATGGTTCCTGCACTCTGCACACCATCTCATGGTGTTTAATGTTTGTGTGAAGTTTCATGAAAATATGTGAATGGGTTTTAAAGTTATGGAGCGGACACGAAAATTGTTAACAGACACAGACAGACACACAGACAGACACACAGAAAATACGAAAACCAGAGTTATGGTTCTTGCGCTCTGCACATTGTCTCATAGTGCTTAACATTTGTGTGAAGTTTCATGAAATTATCTCAAACGGTTTTCGAGTTATGAAGCGGACACTGTTAAAATTGCCATTTTTCAATGTTCAAAGGGCAATAACTCCAAAAATAAGCAATGCAGAGTTATGGTTCCTGCGCTCTGCACATCGTCTCATAGTGCTTAACATTTGTGTGAAGTTTCCTAAAAATATCTCAAACGGTTTTCGAGTTATGAAGCGGACACAATTAAAATTGCCATTTTTCAATGTTCAAAGGGCAATAACTCCAAAAGTAGGCAATCCACAGTTATAATTCCTTCGCTCTGCACATTGTCTTATGGTGTTTAACATTTGTGTGAAGTTTCATGAAAATATGTTAAGCAGATACAAAGTTATGGAGCCAACACAAATTAACGGAATTACGGAATTACGGAAAATGTTCAAAGGGCAATAACTCCAAAAGTAGGCAATCCACAGTTATAATTCCTTCGCTCTGCACATTGTCTTATGGTGTTTAACATTTGTGTGAAGTTTCATGAAAATATGTTAAGCAGATACAAAGTTATGGAGCCAACACAAATTAACGGAATCACGGAATGACAGAAGGACATGGCAAATCCAATATAGCCCCACTTTTTCAAAGCGGGGCTATAACAAGACAGAGCTCTAGCTGGGCAAGGCAGTTGAGGGCTCAAAGCATTGCTCCAATGAATTTTTGTTATGCTAAACAAGACAAAGCTCAAGCTGGTTACTGCAGTTAATGCACCACTGCACTGTTGAAGTGAAATTTTGTCATGCTTAAAACAGCAGACAAGAGTTATAGCTGGTCACCACAGTTAAGGCATCACTGCAATGCTGAAGTGAATTTTTGTCATGCTAAATATAACAGAGCTATAGCTGGTCACTGTAGTTAAGGCAATACTGGACTGCTGCAATGAATTTCTGTAATGCTCAACAAGAAAGAACAGTTTGTCACTGCAATTAGGCCACGAAAGCATTGCTGTTGTGAATTTTGTACCATTCTCAACAAGACAGAGCTCCAGTTGGTCACTAAGTTAAAACATCGCTACACTTCTGCAAAAATTCTTGTCATGTTCAACAAAACAAAACTGTAGATGGTCATTGCAGTTTTGCTGTAAATCAACAAATTCCAATTAGTAGTACAGTTAAAAACAAACAGTAGCCAGTCTTTGAAATTATACTTTGAAAATATTGAGTGTGGTTACTGCAACTTGTACCTATTGAACTGTGACTGCACTGTTTTTGATTGCAAAGAATGATTAAAATACAATCTGAAATGTTTCTAGAAAAGTCAATCCAATACAGAAAGAACCTTAAAATATTTCAGTTGTATTGTGAACAAGAACATACATATGGATACCCAAACCCAAATAAGTCTTATCATATCTGTTAAATAATTACTTATCCCTGTAAAAACAAAGAGTTCTACAGAGCTCTACAATCATACCTAGTAGCTGACACCTGTTGTTTTATCCATTGTGAGCCAACATTGAAGCAAACTTTGCATTATACTCAGTAGTGATAACCAGTGATCAGCTTCTACTTAAGTTCTAGCATTCATAAGAGGTTGACAGCTGAATGTCAAGGCTCATCAGTCCATATATCATGTAACAAGATGCATTCTACATTTAGGTTGAGATATATGTTATACTTTTAATTGCTTTATTTGTTTATTTGGGATCTTAGTTTTTGATCAAATCAAAAAAGTAGGAGAAGTAGGAGTTTTTCTGGAAAAAGTAGGAACAAAGTAGGAAGAGAACAAAAAAGTAGGAAAAGTAGGAAAAAGTAGGAAAAAGTAGGACTACTTGAAAGCCTGTCCGATGCATCCTACACATTTGTTTGGATATTACAACATGCTTGTTTATATGGACCCCCAAAACAGGTTTGGAGAAATCATCATCTGAATCCAGTGCTTTTAGTTGTTAACCCATTTTAGACAGGAAACTTTAAATGGGGCATGGGCAACAAGTACAGGTCTTGATCAGACACCAAGGAACATAGCACCCTTTCAGTCAGCCATTGAGTGGGTTCTCTGGCTGATTTGAGTTTGCTGATCAGACTACTCCTCTAGGAGTCTGATCAGGTTCCACACTGTTTGTCTGTATGCAAAAACGTGTTTGAAAAGTTTGTCAGAAGATGCATCAAAGGACATATTTTTTTATGCTTGTTAGGAATTCAGGCAAAGAATGGTTATTTGGATTATGAACACTGTTTCTTGTGAAATCATCTCAGAGAGGCTACTCTTATGTATATCTGCAGGATTTTCTGGACTAAGAAAAATAATCCTGTAATTTCTTACCAATACTAATCCCAACTAGTAGACTAAAGCTTTTAACTCATTTGAAAAAAATAAAACTAAAAATAATCAAACTGAGACCTGACATGAGACACTGTCATGATACATGTACTGAAATAAAAATGGAACAATGCATGAATAAATTATTTACAATACAGGAATAAATGCAAGTAGTACTTAGTACAGTAAAATTCCTCAATTAAGACCACCTTTGGAAATGTTCAAAAGTGGTCTTAAAGACCACTTTTGAAAGTCCCATAGGTGGTGTCTGACCAGAGAACACTGTATGCAGAAAACACAAAGAATAACTGAAACTATCTTAATAAGCTTTTTAAAGCAGAATTAGTCTTAATTTCAGGTGGTCATAAGTGCAGACTTTTACTGTAGTTTATGACTAAGCGATTATTTTCTTCATTTACGTACAGAAGGTATTTTGTTGTTACTTATAAGGCATTTCTAACATGTACCCACATCATATTGTATGTTCTTAAAGAGAAATAGGAGAAACAGTGATATTACGCTATTAAGACCGCGTGAAATTCAAACTAATTCTGCTTTTTTAAGCTTATTGTCAAGAGTGCTCTTTTTCTTTGTATTTTCTGACCACAGTGTCCTCTGGTCAGGGACCACCTTTGGGTCTTTAAGACCACTTTTGAACAGTCCCAAAGATTGTCTTAATATAGGAATTTAACATACATCTCAATATTCTATGCATCTGTCTGTCCCACTGCTATATTTGCGTACCTGTGCATAGAAACACTTTACCGAAACAATTAACAACACATATAACAGATGCGGTGTTAAAGGTCTTTGTAGTTAAAGGTCATTGTACCTGTTTCTTCAAATAATTCCACAACTCAGAACTATGTGAAATAACTAAAATGTCTATAATACAATGTAACATGTGGGTAATGAATGACTGTTGAATAAACATAATATATTCCTCACTTGGCAGTGTTTAAAGTATCACAACAGGCCATAGCTCAACAAAAGATGGGGGTAATAAGAATAATCATGAGTACCCATGCTTTTAATAGAGCTCTCAAAATTATCAATTATAGGTTATTGACTTTATATTGTGAAATATTTGGCACGAGTTCATATGGCGAAGGACGCACGAGCTTGCGAGTGCGTCTTCGCCATATGAACGAGTGCCGAATATTTCACAATATAAACCTTTATTGACTTTATATTGTGAAATATTTGGCACGAGTTCATATGGCGAAGGACGCACAAGCTTGCGAGTGCGTCTTCGCCATATGAACGAGTGCCGAATATTTCACAATATAAAGTCAATAACCTTTTTATTATATACCCAAAACTTGAACTGTTTACAAAATTTAGGATTGCCTGGTATAGAAATCTGAACGTAAAATCAGATATTTTAAGTTGTTTGAAATAGAAACAATGAAGGTTGTTAAGTGTCTCCCTACAAGTTGAAAAACCACGCCCAACGGCGCCAAAGTGAAGACGATATTAACGTTTGTGGATGTGACGTCATTAAAAACACTGACGTTTCCCAAAGCCGGACGCCATTTTTTACCGAAGCGTCGGTTGTATTTCTTTCAAAATACTTCTGATTTCTTAGAAGAAAGTATTGGAAATCTAAACAGATTGCAGGTAAGTCATATTTGACAGTATAAAATGCGCTCTATGCACTTTGTCAGAACCGGTATTTGTTTTGTTTTAAGTCTTTTCAGTCGATACGCACGACAAGATGGCGGCCAATGTTTCGTCGTGAAATGCATAGATTTGAAAGTAGTTCTATTGTGAACGAGACTGCTTATCTACAGGCAATATGAACTTGACTACGGGCAATATGGAAAAATATTGACCAGTAACTTCTTTACAAAGTTAACGGACATTTTCTGGGTATATAACAATGTTACATACTTGCAGGATAATTTTCTTTATTTCTTGTTAGAAACTATATGTTGTGGGTACTTCTATGAGGCAATTTTTTATAGAGATCTCAAAATTATCCTTGTTACATCTCCTTACTTGCAGCTATGATTAAGGCCTTTACTATCTCAACTCAACTTCATTCAATATGCATTACAGAGATCCTTTCCTTTCCATTGTGAATAAACTAAACAACAGAAACTTTCAAGAATTCTTTTCTTTGCAAAACTTAAGGTATAAAACACATTTCAATATTCAAATTGCACTTTGAATCCTTTCAAGGTATCACTTATTCTCACTGGCTTCATGGATGTCTTAGCAACCATGCCAGTTACAAGAAGACAACTCCAAACAACGACCGTGCACAATATCCACCTTGTTTGGATCTTACTGGATATCAGCTGCCACGGTATTCCTGAGATATGAACAACTGAAGTTGTACCACTGGCTACAAGAAGAATAGTCTGTCTGATAATGCTGTAGCTGGTTCTCTGTGGATATTCTGGCCAACCAGATAAGCCAACTTGTGGGCATACTGAAAATATTGAAGACAAAGACTGTAACAAAATTTAGGGGTTCTTCAAAATGTATTCGGAAAATTGCTTAACTTTTTGCAAACAGTGTATGCACTTATCAGCGTTCTGCAGCGTCTGATCTGGGCCTGCAATGTTTGCCAGGGTACCTGATTTGGGGTTATCGGTACAAAATGGGTTAAGATAATAAAAAGAAATACATCTGTATTCTACTTTTTTCTTTGTTTGTTTGATTTAAAACTTTGTTTGTTTGGTGTTTAACCCTTCATTGCAGACAATCTAGAGAATTCTAGGGCCATCTTTATTATAATTATTATTATTCAGCAAACAAAGGCTTGAAATTTAAAGTGAATTGTCTGCTCAGCATTACAGCTGCAGTCATTGTTTTTGCTGAAAACAAAAAAAAAACCTTGAAAATGCTGCATGCAAAAAAATGCTTAGCGCTTGAAGGGTTAATGGTCCAACCATCACTAGTTAGGCCATTCAGTAAACCTGACCACACTTTTTCAGGGCAGATTTGACCAATAATTCCAATTTTCCCTCATTACATACATTTCGAGCGATTTGATTGGTTGAAATAAAAGTTTTATACTTCGGATAAATTCCACGAGCAAGAATCTCAGAACACAGCGACAGGTACAACATGACGTCAAAGAGCATGTTTAGAATCTACATGTAATGTCACTGGATATGAAGTGATGTCAACAGCATTCAATTAAAAGATGGTAAAGTACGGAACACTTAAAAGTTAGATAAACTGAATTTAAAGACTTGCATTTTTGTGCTTGGGTTTCTTTCCAAGATGACAGCTTCTGATAAAACCATTATTCCACCGTGGCAATTGCTAAGTTTATTCTTACGCTTTGGAAAGAATTCTAAAAAGCTTCCATTTTGGTGGCATTTTTAACATTTCGTAAGTTAGAATTACAAGGAATCAATTATCAATTTTATGGCTTTTATGGGTATGTAAACTCTGGCAAAGGGCTTCATGCTAAGTTTGTAATTTGCCGGACTTTACATATTGATAAAATTCACAAAAACAAAATTCATGACTATAACAGTCAACCAGTACAGTGCACATTTTTTCACACTTCTCCACAAGAACTGAACCCACAACCTCTTGATCAGCAGTCGACATTCATCCCTGACCTGGACCTCTACTATACATTTTTTCCTTCAAACATTCCATATTGTTAACTACCGCAATTTCAAAACTTTTCAGAATCACTGATTACCACACTTTCAAAATTCACTTTTTCGATCACACATTCTCTGCAGAAGAGGCAATATAGTCTGTGACAGGACAGAAGAACCATCTTGGAATGGTCAATAAAAAGTGTTTCATTGTCATTATAACAAGGGTCCTCTATATTTCAAGGCTTCAACATGGCAAACCTCTGTATAGTACATACCTGACATGGAGCTGGTACCCTCACGGTACCCGGCCAATTGTAGTAGAGATGTGTCATCTTGTATGAGAGTTTCTGGAAATGGTCTGGTCTCAGACCAGAACTGTTGTGGACTACAATATAGTGGGTGGGGGTCACTGTTCCCTGACGTACATGCTGGCTCACCAAGAAGAAATCAAACCTGGAAAACAAGAGGACCATGATGGCCCTGGATCGCTCACCTGATCCATAGAGTAACAAGTGGGCCCCGGGGAGGGCCATTATTGACCCTAGGGTTACAATGTGCATAATGTTGAGGGAGGTCTAAAAAGGTGAAGCTTCATACCAAATATCAACAAAGGCCATAATTTAAACAATCTTGGCAAAGGTCCACTAGATGAAGCTACACACCAAATATCAAAGACCAGAGCCTTGCGGTTTCAGAGAAGATAATTTTTTTACGATATTCCCTACATAAGCCTATGTAAAACCAAATGGCCCGGGGGCGGGGGCATTTTTGGCCTCAGGGCTATAATTTAAACAATCTTGATAAAAGTTCCACTAGATGAAGCTTCACACCAAATATCAAAGCCCTGGGCCTTGCTGTTTCATAGAAGAAGATTTTCAAAGATTATCTCTATATAAATCTATGTAAAACCAAAGGGCCCCCAGCGGGGGCATTTGTGGCAAAAGGGCTATAATTTGTTCAATCTTGGTAGAGGTCCACTAGATGAAGCTCCATACCATATATCAAAGACATGGCCTTGCAGTTTCAGAGAAGAGGGTTTTTAAAGATTTCCCTATATAAGTCTATGTAAAACCAAAGGGTCTCGGGCGGGGGCATTTTTGGCCCCAGGGCTATAATTTGAACAATCTTGATAGAGGTCCACTAGATGAAATTTCACACCAAATATCAAAGACCTAGGCCTTGTGGTTTCATAGAAGAAGATTTTTAGAGATTTTCCCTATATAAGACTATGCAAAACCAAAGGGCCACCAGGCGAGGGCATTTTTGGTCTCAGGGCTATAATTTGAACAATCTTGGTAGAGGTCCACCAGCTGAAGCTTCATACCAAGCCTTGTGGTTTCAGAGAGGTAGATTTTTCAAGGTTTTCCCTATATAAGTCCATGTAAAACCAAAGGGCCCCGGGCGGGGGCATTTTTGGCCCCAGCACTATAATTTGAACAATCTAGGTAGGGTTCCACTAGATGAAGCTTCATACCAAATATCAAAGACCTAGGCCTTGCATTTTCAGAGAAGAAGATTTTTAAAGATTTTCCCTATATAAGCCTCTGTGAAACCAAAGGGCCCCAGGGCGGGGGCATTTTTGGCTCTAGCACTATAATTTGAACATTCTTGGCAGGGGTCAACTAGATGAAGCTTCATACCCAATAGCAAAGACCTGAGCCTTGCAGTTTCAGAGAAGAAGATTTTTAAAGATTTTCCCTATATAAGCCCATGTGAAACCAAAGGGCACCGGGGCGGGGGCATTTTTGGCCCCAGCACTATAATTTGAACAATCTTGGTAGGGGTCCACTAGATAAAGCTTCATACCAAATATAAAAGACCTGGGCCTTGCGGTTTCAGAGAAGAAGATTTTTAAAGATTTTTCCTTTATAAGCCCATGTAAAACCAAAGGGCCCCGGGGTGGAGGTATTTTCAGCCCCAGCACTACAATTTTAACAATCTTGGTAGGGGTCCATTAGATGAAGCTTCATACCAAATATGAAAGACCTGGGCCTTGCAGTTTCAGAGAAGAAGAGTTTTAAAGATTTTCCCTATATAAGCCCATGTTAAACCAAAGGGCCCTGAGGCGGGGGCATTTTAGGCCCCAGCACTATAATTTGAACAATCTCGGTAGGAGTCCACTAGATGAAGCTTCATACCAAATATCAAAGACCTTGGCCTTGTGGATTCAGAGAAGAAGATTTTTGAAGATTTTCCCTATATAAGCCCATGTAAAACCAAAGGGCCCAGGGGCAGGGGCATTTTTGGCCCAAGCACTATAATTTTAACAATCTTGGTAGGGGTCCACTAGATGAAGCTTCATACCAAATATGAAAGACCTGGGCCTTGCAGTTTCAGAGAAGAAGATTTTTAAAGATTTTCCCTATATAAGCCCATGTAAAACCAAAGGGCCCCGAGGCGGGGGCATTTTTGGCCATAGCATTATAATTTGAACAATCTTGGTAGGGGTCCACTAGATATAGCTGCATACCAAATATCAAAGACCTGGGCCTTTCGGATTCAGAGAAGAAGATTTTTAAAGATTTTCCCTATATAAGCCCATGTAAAACCAAAGGGCCCCGAGGCGGGGGCATTTTTGGCCCCAGCACTATAATTTGAACAATCTTGGTAGGGGTTCACTAGCTGAAGCTTCATACCAAATATCAAAGACCTGGGCCTTGCGGATTCAGAGCAGAAGATTTTTAAAGATTTTCCCTATATAAGCCCATGTAAAACCAAAGGACCCCGAGGCGGGGGCATTTTTGGCCCCAGCATTATAATTTGAACAATCTTGGTAGGGGTCCACTAGATGAAGATTCATACCAAATATGAAAGACCTGGGCCTTGCGGTTTCAAAGAAGAAGATTTTTAAAGATTTTCCCTATATAAGCCCATGTAAAACCAAAGGGCCCCGGGGCGGGGGCATTTTTGGCCCCAGCACTATAATTTGAACAATCTTGGTAGGGGTCCACTAGATGAAGCTTCATATCAAATATGAAAGACCTGGGCCTTGCGGTTTCAGAGAAGAAGATTTTTTAAGTTTTCGGTGAAAAAAATCTATTTTTGGCTCCTGTGACCTATATGTGCAACGGACCGGAACTATTTGAACAACTTTAAAAGGGGACCACCTAAGGATCATTCCTGTGAAGTTTGGTCAAAATCTGATCAGTGGTTCAGGAGGAGATGTCGTTTGAAGAAATTGTTTACGCATGGAAGCACGCACGGACGCACGCACGCACCCACGACGGACGACGGACAAAAAGTGATCCCAAAAGCTCACCTCGTCACTACCTGACGGTGAGCTAAAAAGACCTGGGTCTTGCAGTTTCAGATAAGAAGATTTTAGAGATTTTCCCTATATAAGCCTATGTAAAACCAAAGGGCCCCAGGGCAGGGGCATTTTTGGCCCCAGCACTATAATTTGAACAATCTTGGTAGGGGTCCACTAGATGAAGATTCATAACAAATATCAAATACCTGGGTCTTGCGGTTTCAGAGAAGAAGATTTTTAAAGATTTTCCCTATATAAACCCATGTAAAACCAAAGGGCCCCAGGGCGGGGGCATTTTTGGCCCCAGCACTATAATTTGAACAATCTTGGTAGGGGTCCACTAGATGAAGCTTCATACCAAATATCAAAGACCTGGGCCTTGTGGATTCAGAGAAGAAGATTTTTAAAGATTTTCCCTATATAAGCCAATGTAAAACCAAAGGGCCCCGGGGTGGGGGCATTTTTGGCCCCAGCACTATAATTTGAACAATCTTGGTAGGGGTCCCCTAGATGAAGCTTCATATCAAATATGAAAGACCTGGGCCATGCGGTTTCAGAGAAGAAGATTTTTAAAGATTTTCCCTATATAAGCCCATGTAAAACCAAAGGGCCCCGGAGTGGGGGCATATATCGCCCCAGGGCTATAATTTGAACAATCTTGGTAGGGGTCCACTAGATGAAGCTTCATACCAAATATCAAAGACCTGAGCCTTGCGGATTCAGAGAAGAAGATTTTTAAAGATTTTCCCTATATAAGCCCATGTAAAACCAAAGGGCCCCGGGGCGGGGGCATTTTTGGCCCCAGCACTATAATTTGAACAATCTTGGTAGGGGTCCACTAGATGAAGCTTCATACCAAATATCAAAGACCTGGGCCTTGCGGATTCAGAGAAGAAGATTTTTAAAGATTTTCCCTATATAAGCCCATGTAAAACCTGGGCCTTGCGGTTTCAGAGAAAAAGATTTTTTAAGTTTTCGGTGAAAAAAATCTATTTTTGGCTCCTGTGACCTAGATATGCAACGGACCGGAACCATTTGTACAACTTTGAAAGGGGACCACCTAAGGATCATTCCTGTGAAGTTTGGTCAAAATCCGATCAGTGGTTTAGGAGGAGATGTCGTTTGAAGAAATTGTTTACGCACGCACGGAAGCACGCACGACGGACGACGGACAAAAAGTGATCCCAAAAGCTCACCTCGTCACTACGTGACGGTGAGCTAAAAAATGGTATTAAGGTCAAGAAAACATGATGTAATATGTTGCCGCCAAATTTCATGCTCACTTTCTGTGCCAAACAAATGTCTTCATTGAAAATGTCCTTAGTTTCTAGTGCTGGTTAAAAACTGCAGAATTCTTCATTGTTTAGTGCATTAAATAGCAAAGTAGCAACATGGCCATAGCAAATTTATTTATTTACAAACTTTATTTATTTACAGGTTGTACTGCCATATTTGTGAAGCCTTATACTGAATTCTTATAAGTATATACAAGACTAGATTTATTTTCTGAGAAAACAGATGTCACCCAAACACATACCCCTTTCAAAACAAGCTTAATTTAAAAGCACTGCTGTGTCCTTGAATATAAGGTCAAGGTCACGAAAACCTAATCAGTTCTTCATCCTGAGCAAATGTTACATTCATGCAAATTGTATGACATCTCAAGCCCTGTCGCCCAATGAAACCAATAGGGTATATAAGCGTGGATGGTCCGACACTCACACCGCTTTGCCTGAGCAGGCTTAGATCTCTAAGCGGTTTACCAGTACTCGTGTGTGGGTCGGTTTCAGCTCTGCATGGAAGCATCATGCAGCCCATATATTTCTTCAAGCCCCATAGGGCGGAGGCCAGAATACTTAGGATTGTTACAGTATGTAGTCAATAATAAAATAGCGAGAGAACAAGTTTTTAGAGGCTGTTTACATACCAATCTCTGCGTGTAATAGTGTGATCAGCAACTGTGCCAGGAGGAGGATTCTCCATCTGTCGTGGGGTCTACAACAAAACATGTTAAGCTATTATTTAAGACTTGAAGTGTGTCAGAAATTTATACAGCTGGCAACTATCTCATTTTGATTTGTTTCAGTGATACAAAGCTCAACAATTTTATGTGCAGATAATTTAAATGTAATGTCAAGCTTTATTTTTTCTAAGATGAGAAATACAGTCCAACCTGTATTAAGCAAGCACCTAAGGAATAACCAAAATGTGCTTGCTTAAGACAGGTGCTTGCTTAATACAGGTGAAATTTAATACATTTGCCCATTTTGGGACCCAAATGCTAACTTGCTTAAGACAGGTTGCTTGCTTAATAGAGGTTGCCGCTTATACAGGTTTTACTGTACTTTGAAAATTTTGTCTGCTTGTCACTTGATTTAAGACACAATGTCAAATTCACCAAAGAAATCTGTTTTGGTTTCTTGTTACTTTGTTGTTGTTTTTTGTTTACTTTTATACAGAGGCACAAAATTTCCAATCTGTTCTATGTATCAATCATTTTTGATCAAGTCCATCCAAAGCAATGACGGTCTGAGTGACCCAGCATTTCAAGGGTGGAAGCAACAAAACTCAGTCATAACTTGAATACCCATATTTCTTTATTATCTTTGTTTTGACACACTTTTTTTTTTCATGCATACTTTTTTTGGTTTAGCAGACCACCACACATATACGATGATTATTTGAACTCCCCTCAGTTTCTAGAGAATTTTTTTCCATAGCTTTGTTTTTGTTTGTTTGATTTGAGGTTTAACGTCCCCGTCAACACTGTAAAGGTCATTTTGGAGACGTTGCTTCCAATTTTGTGGGACTTTTACCCGACATTGAGATGAAATGACATCTCAAGCCCTGTTGCCAAATGAAACCTATAGGGTTTATTAGCATGGACGGTCCGCCGGTTCCTGGACAGGCTTAGATCCTCTAAGCGGTTTACCAGTACTAGTGTGCGGGCCGGATTCAGCTCTGCGTGGAAGCATCATGCAGCCCATATATTTCTTCAAGCCCTTTCCATAGCTCTAATATGAATAGATTAAGGATAATGTGGGATTTTTTATTCCTAATTTCATGTTGAAAATGTATGTTAGGTGAACTCATTTGCATTGCCTCAATGAGGTGATTCTAACAAATACACAGCATACCTATATAAGTGAAGATCAAAATGACATCCTTAACCCTTAAGATGCCAGGAAAAACAGCATCTAAAGATGTTGCATGTTTATGCCATCTGCTGAATATTCTTGCGAACCTTTCAAAAATACTTTTCCATACAGGCAAACAGTGTGGACCCTGATCAGACTGCTCCTCCAGGAGCAGTCTGATCTGGGTCCACACTGTTTGCAACAATGACTTTAAACTATACCTCATTGTACCTCCTGATCTACTGCTATGATTAACCCTCAGTACCTCATTTTAACTACAGAGGACCCTCATTAAAACCACATTATTTGTTCCCTAATATTGTGCCATTATTTAAGAAATGAATTTTATTTTTCTGCTGTTCATGAAAATATGAACGCAATGGGTCACCTACAAAGTGAACAAACCCTGAAGGGTTCCTGTAAACTTTGCTAGCGAGCCACTGTCGTTCATACTTTCATGAACAGCTGAAAAATTATGTTTATTTTCTTACGACCTGAAAGCCGTAACAAAGGATAGATGCATAGCCTGAAAAAATCCCCGCTTATGGTGGGATTCGAACCCGGGCCTCTCGGGTGACAGTCCACTGCTCTTACCCCTGAGCCAAAGAGTCGACTCCCTGACGCAGTTGTCAGAGAGTGTTTATAAACCTAGAAGCTATGCATATGATCTACCAAGGTAGATAATGGAAGGGAGGTAACACACCCCCTCTTCAAGGAAGTCATCATTTATGATGACGTGAAGGATACCAACTTCGGCACAAGCCAATTCTGGCATCCCGGACGAGCCCCCATCTTACGACCTGAAAGCCGTAACAAAGGATAGATGCATAGCCTGAAAAAATCCCCGCTTATGGTGGGATTCGAACCCGGGCCTCTCGGGTGACAGTCCACTGCTCTTACCCCTGAGCCAAAGAGTCGACTCCCTGACGCAGTTGTAAGAGAGTGTTTATAAACCTAGAAGCTATGCATATGATCTACCAAGGTAGATAATGGAAGGGAGGTAACAATTTCCAATATTTACAATCTTTGCTCCTCTTCACTGGGCATAAAAATGCTTATAGGACAGTCTTTTAAAGTTAAAAAATTTACACCCTCTTTTTCTATAAAGAGCGGAACAACAGTGATGTTGCCAATGCCAAATCAAATCATAGAGAACCATGGTTAGACTGTCACTAAAAAACATGTGAAGTATGTTTGTTTGTTTGTATTGGAGTTTAACGGCCCAGTCAACACTTTTTAGGTCATTTTTGAGCCGGTCAGTTTACCTATCAACACTTTCCTGGGCAAGCTTATACGTAAGCGGTTAACCAGTACAGTGCACATTCTTTCGCCAGAAACTGACAACTGCCCTTCTTGAATCAGCGGAAGGGAGAGAATGACCGTAGAAAAGATTTCATGATCAATCTCCACGAAAGAATGTTGCCGACCCCGGCGGGAGTCGAACCCGCGACCTCCTGATCACCAGTCAGACGCGCATCCGACTGAGCCACCGAGGCCGGCATGTGAAGTATGAACTACATTGTTTTCTATAGGTTTACATTAGGCTTTATACTGTAAAATGTAAATATAAAGAATTTGTAGTCGTAAAAAAATCCCAGTTAGGAGCATGATAGGTAACAAAGGGCCTTCTCGCTAGCCTTCATTACTCCAAGAAACAAATGTTACAGATATTTGTTAGAATCGACTCACAGAAAAACCAACATTTCAGACATTTGTTAGTATTGCCTCAAGAGGCGATTCTAGAATATCTATAACATTTGTTCTTGGAGTACTAGATTGCAAGAATCTTTCATGACTCTGGAATCAATATAGGCATTTCCAACCTGAGGGAAGCCAATGTCAATCTGAACCAAGGTGTAGCCTTTAACCTAAAAGAGTCATTCAATTGAAATTGTAACAAGTTTTATAGGTATAATGTCAGTATATAGAGGGGTGACTGTATCTTGCACAAATTTTCTTAGTCTCATAGGTCTTTTGACTGTATTTGAGTCCTATACATATAAAACAAAAGAGGGGCACAGGAGACACGACTGCACAAATTGTGGATCAAACAGAGACTTGCTTGTTTATATGGCAACATTATCATTTGTATTTATGAGTGATTTCATCAGAAGCTTGACTATATTTCCAAGTATCAGTTGATTTACAGTTGTAAACTAGCTAAAGCAGTAAGGATACCTTGAGGAAGATTCTGGTATTGATTCTCTTCTGAACAATGACAACACCCAGGTCTGGGGTATACTCCTCTCCAAAATGACCGAAACACTTCTTTAGCTGGTCCAATTCATAGCCAGCAACAGTGTTCAACTGGCCATCACCCACACCATCACGGAACACAATGATCTTGTCCGGCAATTTATGATTCACCTGGGAAATAGTAGTACAAGATTGTTAGTATAAGTTTCTGTTTATGGTAAACATCAACAACTGACTACAACCATTTTCTCAATCGTAATTTATGATAATGATTGGCTGAAGATACCATGGGTTCACATGAGCTGTCATCAGACAACATTACTCACCTGTAAAAGGTCATAGGCATAGGTGGGGGTATTGCTGAATAAACCTTTGGACCTGTATCTATCGATAAACATACTAAATATGAACCAAATCCATCTTATGGTTTGGACCCTTTAAAACTTTAAAATAAAATTTGTGCCAGCGCATGACAAATCTACAAGAAGTCTTGAGCAGCCAGAGAAGACTCAGATCAGCCTGCGCATTTGTGCAGTCTGATCAGAGCTTTGCTGATTGCATGTACCCACTATAGGCTAATATCTATTCAAAGAGACATACAAAAGGTCTTGTCATAGTGGATGGGTGCACAGGTTGATTTGACTCTGTGCTGGTCATATCCATCTTATTGTAGGTTTTGTTATGTGTCGGCTCATTTCTTTGTCTGTGACCTTGACTGTGGCAACTCCTACCATACTGAACTGACACATGTAAAGGCTATTCTGTGTCTTCATTGTCTGGAAGATCTAAAAGACAGTTGAGTCAATATCTGAAGGAACCATGCCAGACTTTGGGAATGTAGTTGGAATTAGATGATGTTTTTAAAATTTGCCTTCTTCCCCGTTATCTCATCACTCCCCGGTGGTTTTGTTTTGTTTGTTTGATTTGAGGTTTAACGTTCCTGTCAACACTATATACGTCATTTTGGAGATGTTGCTTCCAATTTTGAGGGACTTTCACCTGACATTGAGATGAAATGACATATCAAGCCCTGTCGCTCAATGAAATGGAAGCACCATGCAGCCCATCAATTTCTTCAAGCCCTCCTCCGTGGTAGATAATACTTAATTAGTGCTCATATGCAGAAGTTAAGCCACTGCCCTCATAAACCAGGAGTCATGGGTTCGATTCCAGGCTTCTCCAGATTAAAGACTTTCAGATATCTTTAAACAGGACACGGAGGTTTACCCGACACTGAGATGAAATGACATCTCAAGCCCTGTCGCCCAATGAAACCAATAGGGTTTATTAGCATGGACGGTCCGCCTTGCACTGCGGTTCCTGGACAGGCTTAGATCCTCTAAGCGGTTTACCAGTACTATTGTGCGGGCAGGATTCAGCTCCGCGTGGAAGCATCATGCAGCCCATATATTTCTTCAAGCCCCAATGGGCGGGGGACGCTCATATACAAAGAGGAAGATTCCATTTGGCACAAAAAGGGTTAAACAGGACACAGAGGTTTAAACAGGACACACACAGTGTACTTACCTCATGATACTTAGTTATGGCAGAAACCATACAGATTTTCAGCCCATCTATGAGTTCTTGTGAGACAGGCTGTATACACACTCTACTGTACCAACGTGTACACATCACATTAGTACTAGCCACAAAGCCTGCTATGGATTGCTTCTTCGCACTTTTGTCATGGTACACATCTATTCCAACGATCATTGTGTTTTTCTGAAAAATATCACTCAAATATTTGAACAGACAGCATTCTACTTTCTTTTTTTTGGCTTACTCTTGAAGGGTTAAAACTGCAATAAAATCATAACAAAATACAGCGAAATTCCACTATTAAGACCACCAAAAACCAAGACTAATTCTGCTTTAAAAAGCCTATTTTTAATGCTGCACTTAATCTTGCTTTCTGTTTTCTGCGGGGTTGTTCAAAAGTTGTCTTAAAGACCAATTTTGAACAGTCCCAAAGGTGGTTTTAATATAGGAATTTTACTGTATATAAAAAATTGAACATGTCAAAATTCAAAGGCAACAGCCAGCTTCAGAAATTCTATGGGGAAAACGTTACTGATGAATTTTTTTTTTATTTAACAACACATCAACCCTTGTGGGTCATTTTGTGGTGTCTCCTAGAGAAAGAGAGAAAAGAGATAGTAGAGAAGATGAAAGTGAGGTACAGAGGAGAAAGAGGAAAATGAAATGTAAGTGTAGAAACAGAAGAAACAGCAGCAGCCCCCCTCTACCCTAACCTGCTTCAAGGACAGCAGGCCTTGTCCAACT
The DNA here is from genome assembly GCA_963580285.1 of Lucinisca nassula. Classification (NCBI taxonomy): domain Eukaryota; kingdom Metazoa; phylum Mollusca; class Bivalvia; order Lucinida; family Lucinidae; genus Lucinisca; species Lucinisca nassula. Next base: position 176,076,783 of record OY757011.1, read on the forward strand.
GTAAGCCAGTATCAGTTAAATGCCCCAGTGACTCAAGATACATGTCACCTTTGCCTCACCCACCCAGCCCCGGTGAAAAGGTTAGGAGACAATTTTAAACCAGTAGGCCACAGAAAAAGAGGGAAAGATTGATGGGTACAAGATTTGAGACTTGCATAAACATTAACCCTGTTGGTAACAAATGGAATCTTCCTTCTTATATACAGTAGGAGTCCATTTTAAAAATTTAGGGGTGTCAGGTTGTGTTTTATTCAAATTTTATTTGGAAATGGCTGAACTTTTTGCAAATAGTGTAGGCCCTGATCAGACGGTATTCTGATCTGAATCTGCACTGTTGGCCAATTACTCCTTTAGGGGTTTCCAGTACAAAATGGGTTAAACATCATTAATACCGGGAAGTTTCGTGAAAATATCTCAAATGGTTTCAGAGTTATGGAGCCGACACGAAACTATGAGGTGCTGATGGATGGACGGACACTCAAAACTTCGCAGGATATAACAAAATACCCCACCATTTTTTGAATGGTGGGGCATAAAAAGGGCCAATGATTAATGGGAATGGTTGGAAAATCATTCCAGAAGAGTAGAGCCTGCTGTGAACTACTCACCAGTGGGATTTGTACTCCCCACAGTTCTCCACCCAGTTTACAGTTGATCTGTAGAGCTATCTTCTGTGTCACACTGCGGATCTTGTCAGCCCTTGATATTGTCTTACCTATTATCACCTACAAGAATAAGGTCATATTATAGAACATTAACCTATATTTAGTGGAACTTCAATAGCGAGAGCATCTTTGGGACCATGAAAATTTGTTCAAGATAGGGGTAGTTTGAGCCAGTGAGGAATAATCACTGCGCCATGCCAGCACGCATGGCATAATGGGGATGACTTAGGAATATCTTTTAGATCTTCTATAAAATACAGCAGAACTTCGATGACTCGAACACCAAGGCTCGTATACCATGGCTGAGTCCAACCTGTTTTTGAGTCCCTAAGGAATTCTTCTCCAAAAGAAGTAGTGTTGGATAATTAAGGAGATTTTCGACTTATCTTGCAAATGTATGCTGTGTGTACTCATTAGAATCACCTCGATGAGGCGATTCTAATGAGTACACACAGCATACAGTTTCATTATAAAATACTGTTAAGATTTCCCAAAATTAACACCGTTATACCTCCTGGCAGTAGTCCTCTGTGGCTTGAACTACTGTTGTCTCTAACAAATTTTCATGGTCCGAAAGGGGTTCAAGCCATCTAAGTCAGACTGTATTTCTTGTCAGAGTCATGTGATTCTTAATAAGTAACCACAACATGATACTCTAATAAGCAATGCACACACTATTTTTTCAAGAAGTATATTTGACAACAATGAAGAGCTTTATATATAACAGTCTGCTGAAGTTGAAACAGTGCTATAAGCTTACTCTTTAAACATCAACTATAGGTATTATGCCTTTGTTATAAAGAGGAGCAAATCCCCGATTTTGTTCAGGAACTTACTGTTTTAAGATACATGCTCTTTATGCACTCTTTGGTTTGGACATGCTTCACATAACAAGCGTACAGCTGCACTTCACCATATGCTTAACCCATTGCATGTGGGGTACTTTGGCAAACAGTGCACTATTTGCTAACAGAATTTTCCATCAAAAATAGAATAAAGACGAAAAAATAGACCCGACACCCATTATATGACAAATGGACTTGTCCAACATATAGCAATGGAAGAGTCCGCTAGTATACAATGGGTTAATGGCTTGTTTTTTTATACGAAGAATGAAATGTCAATTGAGTCAGGTTGCATCAAAATTTATTTGGAAAATGACTGAACTTTTAGCAAACAAGTGGAGGCCCTGATCAGACGCCGTGTTTTGCAGCGTCTGATCTGGGCCTGCACTGTTTGCCAGGGTACCCGTTTTGGGGTTTCTGGTACATACTAAATGGGTTAATATACCTGAGAAGGGACAGGACATTCAACACAACACAGCTTCTTGATTGCAGAATAACGGTCATCACGACTTGTTGGACAGATTATCACCACGACCTGAATCTGAAATATACAATGAGAAATGACTACAGACATTTCCTCCACTCCCAGTTCAACAACCTGGGCCCAGCTGTTCAAATCTCATGAAGTCATTAATTTACATATTGTTAAAACTATTAATATACTATTGTTTTTGCTGAAAAAATGAGTATTTTTGCAAAAGTTACTCACATTTTTTTCAGCAAAACTAGCAGATAACTGGATATTGTACTTGCTAGAACAGATAAAATTTTGACCACTAACAGGTTCATTAAGCTAAAATGATTTTAACATCTGGGCCCTAAGCTCTGTTTTGCCCAACCTAAGCTCTGTTTTGCCCAATGCAAGTCTCGAGAAGAAGCCTGGGATCAAACACATGAACCCTGGTTTATAAGGCGAGTTGCTTAACCACACCACCAATGCAGGGAGTAAATGTAAAGGGTACTATTGTCAGCTGGCTGTCTGAGGAATAAACCAGTAACCATGGGTGAACTTGATGTTTACAACAACTGTCAGTGATATATTTCAAGTCTTAACGCCTAACTGATCTTAATAACATTTAACCCTTGACCTCCTAAACCATGACAACCCCTTCCTTTGCAAACAGTGTAGATCCAGATCAAGGTGCAATCTGATCTGGATCTACACTTTTGTCATTTAGGTTGTGAGTGAATTTGAATCATACATCATAACAAGTTACCTTACGTTGATAGTCAGAAATGGGTGTGGAAAAATTAATTAGTTCAGCTGGACAATGGTAACTTGCCATCTGTCCAGCTCATAAATTTTAAAATGCCAACAATTGACATTTTAAAATTTATGAACAGGACAAATTTCATGCTCTTTGTACAAATATTTGTTGTGCCAAGGAAAAAGGCCTTCATGCATACCAGGTCATACAAGTATTTTCTTTCCTCCACAAAAGAGCTTTGGATCAGTGTGAATCCATATAGTGCATAGTAAAGACTGATCAGACTCTGCATGCTGATCTGAGTCCTTGGCTATGTGCATGTCTGATACACAGCTCCAGATAAGGTGTTTTTTTTTTTCATCCAAAAAATAGTTTTTCTTACTTCTGCACGAAAACGTGGGTAGAAGCGCTTTGGTGAGGTGCTTCTAATGAGTACCCACAACTTATGTTTTTGTGCAGATACAAGAAATTCTTGGATATCCCCTGTTATCTGGGGCTATGCTGAAGTCATTCTAGCAATACACAAACCGCACAACACCACTACCTAATCACTGTACTCACCCTAGGATTGATATTTTCTCTCAAAGCTCTTATGAAGGTTTCTGTTCTATCATCCCTCAGTTCAAACCTAGTAGGGGGCTGGGCATCAATACCCATCTGGGGGCATACTTTAAGCATTGTACCAATATAGTCATTTGCTCGGGCCTGGTCCCGCTTTGTATACAGCACAACCCAGCACCGCAGTGGCACTGCTGTAATGACCTTTTCCCTAGTGGCATCCCGACCCCAGTCAGCTTGAGGGTTTCCTGGCACAGTCTTATTACCAAACACTATCTTCTCCATGGGTAGTTCTCGACCCTCAAACTGTGAAAATAGAAAATATATCATGAAAAAAACATATAACGAAATACTTCTTCTAAAATATTTTCGGTTTCTTTTAATATCAACAGTGACTTACTCTTAATGATTTTTTTTGTTCTTTAGGATAATAAGTCCATACATTTATAGTAACTATTTTTCTTTTGGTGATGGCTCAATTCTGAAAACCTTCCTTATACGTAAGTGTGTGCAATGAGGCTAGGCTGTTGGGTGTGAACACGTCACTTGGTACTTGGACTGGAGGCATAAACATAATTCGTAATACTAGGGCTTTTAGGTGTGAAAACACCCCTAACACTAAGGCTGGTGGGTATCAAGAGAACCACTGATTCTAGCATTGGGGGCATAAGCATAGCCTCTGACAGCAGGGCTGGTGAGTGTGAATAAAATCCTTGGCACCAGAACCCATAAAACTAGGGCTGGGGGTATAAACATAACCTTGACACTAGGATATACACCATCACACTAAGGTTGGTGGATGTGGACAGAACCATTGGCACTAGGGCTGATGGGTGTGAACAGAAACCCTGACACTTGGACTGGGGGTGTGGTAAGAACCCTACATTAGTGCTGGTGGGTGTGAAAAGAACACTTGACATTAGGGCTTGGGGCATAAACAGAACACATGACATCAAGGCTGGTGGTGTGAACAAAACCCTTGACACTGGGGCTGGTAGGTATCAACATGAACCTTGACACTAGGGCTGGTGGGTGTGAACAGAAACCTTGACACTAGAGATGGTGGGTGTGGGCCCTAAGCTCTGTTTTGCCCAACCTAAGCTCTGTTTTGCTGGAAGCGGAAACATAACACTTGACATTAGGGATGACTGGATGAGAACAAAACCCCAACTCTAGGGCTGGTGATGTCAACAGAACCCTGACACTAGTCTAAAGTGGTGGGTGTGAACAGACCATAAAGGGCTGGTAAGCGTAAGCAGAACCCCTGACACAATGCTGGTTGGAGTGAACAGAGCCCTTTAACCTACAGCTGGTGGGTGTCTACAGAACCCTTGACACTAGGCTGGTGAGTATGAATAGAATCTTTGACACTAGGCCTGGTGGATGTGAACAGAATCTTTGACACTAGGACTGGTGAGTGTGATCAGAGAAAGGTAGGAGTGAACAGAACCCTTGACACTGGGGTTGGTGGCTGTGTACAGGACCCTTGACACTAGGGCTGGTGACTGTGAACAGAATCCTAGGCACTAGACAGAACCCTTGACACTAGAATTTGAGTGTGTGACCAGAAACCTTGACACTTATCTTTGACACTAGGACTGGTGAGTGTGATCAGAGAAAGGTAGGAGTGAACAGAACCCTTGACACTGGGGTTGGTGGCTGTGTACAGGACCCTTGACACTAGGGCTGGTGACTGTGAACAGAATCCTAGGCACTAGACAGAACCCTTGACACTAGAATTTGAGTGCGTGACCAGAAACCTTGACACTTTGGGCTGGTGGGTGTAAATAGGAACACTGACACTATGGCTTGTGGGTGCTAACAGAATTCTTGACCCTAGGGTTGTTGGGTGTGAACAGAACCATTGATATTAAGGATTGTGAATGAACAAAAACTTAATCCTTAATTTAACTTGAATCCTGAGTAGGCAGGGATTATTTCAGCTATGCTTCATTCCTTAGTTGCAACTGTCATTTGAGCTGGCGCATGACAAAACCTACAGATATGTCGAAGACTCAGATCAGCTTGCGCATCCATATACATGTAGTCTAACCAGAGACTTCTCTTGCTGCATGAAGGAGCATTGGACCCTTAACTATCCTTAGAGAACACAACTAAGACTTTTGATCAGACTGCGTGGATGTGCAGGCTGATCTGAGTCTTGTATGGGCGCACATCTTATTGAAGGTTTTGTCATGTGCTGGCTCATTTCATAAGAACAGAGAGGCTTGATCAGTATCTTCACTGGAGAATCCTTACAACACAGCTCAGATACTAGCTGCAGTCTTTACCTCAATAGTGGAAGAATCCAATTGTAAGCCCCATCTCTCCAGCTCATGTCTCGCCTCTGGTTTCTGATTTACAGAATTAATAAACTTCATCATAGTTAGTCGCCTCTGCTCTGGTGTAACACGTGTGTGGATAGCCAAGTCCTGAAATGGATCAAAATTACAGTCAATGGATATAAACTACACAGCTTTGCCATTTTGAGATGATATTTTTTTTTCTAAATTCCTGCCAGGTAATGTCAACTGCATCCCTCCATTTGACTCATAAAGAAAACAATTTGATTCTAAGAAGCACAGAAGACCTTAATTAACTATTTTATGCAGGGAAATCCCAAAACAAGTCATTGACCAACAATCAGATACCGCAGAAGTAAGTGTCTGATCGGGGCCTTCACTGTTTGCAGAAATTTAATATATTCTCTAATTAAATTTCTAAAATAACTGAAACCACCCCTAAATTTTGAAATGGATGCCTATTGTATAGAAGGTGGAGACTGCTGAAGGCTATGTCGCGCCTGTGTGGGTGCATAGTCTCCAAATGATAAAACCTAGGTCAAGGTCAAACATGGATGCTGCAAGCTTGCACCAAGTAACGAGGCTCTTATACTTCTTCAATGTTAGGATGAAAGCTAGGGTTGACACAATAGTTCACAAAGTCAACGAATCATGCAATGAAGGTCAAGATCAAATATGGATGCTTGCATCACAGTCGTCATTCCTAGATGCAAGTTTGTACGAATTTTCATTACTGAAGCTCTTATAGTAAAATGTACTTGACCATTTGGGTGAACGCTGGGGTGGTCACAAATGTTCACGAAGTCACTGAACCATGGAATGCAGGTCAAATTCAAATATGGCTGCTTCCATTATAGCTGGAATCCCAAAAATGAAAGTCTGTACCCAGTATCATTAATTAGGAGAAGATCAAGGTCAAATACAGATGCTTGTATTTAAGTTGCCATCCCATGATGCAAGTTTGCACCAAGTATCATTGATGAGGTTCGGTTCTTGAGAAATGGACTCTTTTTGGCCGTTACACTAGATATCAAAATATTTAGGGTGATTTATGAATATTTTTTCTACCTTATCTAATCAAAGGTTAGTTCTTCAGGAATGGACTCTAACATAATAGTGGTCGCTGGGGTGAAGGCAAATATTTACAAAGTCAGTGGACCATGGAATGTAGGTCAAGGTCAACTTGAACTGTCAGAGGATCTGACTATAGCCCCGCTATAGCGCTATCAGAAAGAACAAGAGGACCATGATGGCCCTGGATCGCTCACCTGATCCATAGAGTAACAAGTGGGCCCCGGGGAGGGCCATTATTGACCCCAGGGTAATAATGTGCATAATGTTGAGGGAGGTCTAAAAAGATGAAGCTTCATACCAAATATCAACAAAGGCTATAATTTGAACAATCTTGGCAAAGGTCTACTAGATGAAGCTACACAACAAATATCAAAGACCTGGGCCTTGCGGTTTCAGAGAAGAAGATATTCCTTACATAAGCCTATGTAAAACCAAATGGCCCCGGGGCAGGGGCATTTTTTGCCTCAGGGCTATAATTTAAACAATCTTGATAGAGGTCCAAAGACCTGGGCCTTGTTGTTTCAGAGAAGAAGATTTTGAAAGATTATCTCTATTATAAATCTATGTAAAACCAAAGGGCCCTGGGGCGGGGGCATTTGTGGCCCCAGGGCTATAATTTTAACAATCTTGGTAGAGGTCCACTAGCTGAAGCTTCATACCAAATGTCAAAGATCTAGGCCTTGTGGTTTCAGAGTAGAAGATTTTTCAAGATTTTTCCTATATAAGTCCATGAAAAACCAAAGGGCCCCGGAGCGGGGGCATTTTTGGCCCCAGGGCTATAATTTGAGCAATCTTGATAGAGGTCCACAAGATGAAGCTTCATACCAAATATCAAAGCCAAATATCAAAGACCTGGGCCCTGCTGTTTCAGAGAAGATTTTAAAAGATTTTCCCTATATAAACCTATGTAAAACCAAAGGGCCCCGGGGCGGGGGCATTTTTGGCCCCGGCACTATAATTTGAACAGTCTTGGTAGGGGTCCACTAGATAAAGCTTCATACCAAATAGCAAAGACCTGGGCCTTGCAGTTTCAGAGAAGAAGTTTTTTTAAAGATTTTCCCAATATAAACCCATGTAAAACCAAAGGGCCCTGGGGCGGGGGCATTTTTGGCCCCAGCACTATAATTTGAACAATCTTGGTAGGGGTCCTTTAGATGAAGCTTCATACCAAATATCAAAGACCTGGGCCTTGCGGTTTCAGAGAAGAAGATTTTTAAAGGGTTTCCCTATATAAGCCTATGTAAAACCAAAGGGCCCCAGGGCGGGGGCATTTTTGGCCCCAGCACTTTAATTTGAACAATCTTGGTAGGGGTCCATAAGATGAAGATTCATACCAAATATCAAAGACCTGGGCCTTGCAGTTTCAGAGAAGAAGATTTTTAAAGATTTTCCCTATATAAGCCCATGTAAAACCAAAGGGCCCCGGGGCGGGGGCATTTTTGGCCCCAGCACTATAATTTGAACAATCTTGGTAGGGGTCCTTTAGATGAAGCTTCATATCAAATATCAAAGACCTGGGCCTTGCGGTTTCAGAGAAGAAGATTTTTAAAGGGTTTCCCTATATAAGCCTATGTAAAACCAAAGGGCCCCAGGGCGGGGGCATTTTTGGCCCCAGCACTATAATTTGAACAGTCTTGGTAGGGGTCCACTAGATGAAGCTTCATACCAAATAGCAAAGACCTGGGCCCTGCAGTTTCAGAGAAGTTTTTTTAAAGATTTTCCCAATATAAGCCCATGTAAAACCAAAGGGCCCTGGGGCGGGGCCATTTTTGGCCCCAGCACTATAATTTGAACAATCTTGGTAGGGGTCCTTTAGATGAAGCTTCATACCAAATATCAAAGACCTGGGCCTTGCGGTTTCAGAGAAGAAGATTTTTAAAGGGTTTCCCTATATAAGCCTATGTAAAACCAAAGGGCCCCAGGGCGGGGGCATTTTTGGCCCCAGCACTATAATTTGAACAATCTTGGTAGGGGTCCATAAGATGAAGATTCATACCAAATATCAAAGACCTGGGCCTTGCAGTTTCAGAGAAGAAGATTTTTAAAGATTTTCCCTATATAAGCCCATGTAAAACCAAAGGGCCCCGGGGCGGGGCATTTTTGGCCCCAGCACTATAATTTGAACAATCTTGGTAGGGGTCCACTGGATGAAGCTTCATACCAAATATCAAAGACCTGGGCCTTGCAGTTTCAGAGAAGAAGATTTTTAAAGATTTTCCCTATATAAGCCTATGTAAAACCAAAGGGCCCCGGGGCGGGGGCATCTTTGGCCCCAGCACTATAATTTGAACAATCTTGGTAGGGGTCCATTAGATGAAGATTCATACCAAATATCAAAGACCTGGGCCTTGCGGTTTCAGAGAAGAAGATTTTTAAAGATTTTCCCAATATAAGCCCATGTAAAACCAAAGGGCCCTGGGGCGGGGCCATTTTTGGCCCCAGCACTATAATTTGAACAATCTTGGTAGGGGTCCTTTAGATGAAGCTTCATACCAAATATCAAAGACCTGGGCCTTGCGGTTTCAGAGAAGAAGATTTTTAAAGGGTTTCCCTATATAAGCCTATGTAAAACCAAAGGGCCCCAGGGCGGGGGCATTTTTGGCCCCAGCACTATAATTTGAACAATCTTGGTAGGGGTCCATAAGATGAAGATTCATACCAAATATCAAAGACCTGGGCCTTGCAGTTTCAGAGAAGAAGATTTTTAAAGATTTTCCCTATATAAGCCCATGTAAAACCAAAGGGCCCCGGGGCGGGGCATTTTTGGCCCCAGCACTATAATTTGAACAATCTTGGTAGGGGTCCACTGGATGAAGCTTCATACCAAATATCAAAGACCTGGGCCTTGCAGTTTCAGAGAAGAAGATTTTTAAAGATTTTCCCTATATAAGCCTATGTAAAACCAAAGGGCCCCGGGGCGGGGGCATCTTTGGCCCCAGCACTATAATTTGAACAATCTTGGTAGGGGTCCATTAGATGAAGATTCATACCAAATATCAAAGACCTGGGCCTTGCGGTTTCAGAGAAGAAGATTTTTAAAGATTTTCCCTATATAAGCCCATGTAAAACCAAAGGGCCCCGGGGCGGGGGCATTTTTGGCCCCAGCACTATAATTTGAACAATCTTGGTAGGGGTCCACTAGATGAAGCTTCATACCAAATATCAAAGACCTGGGCCTTGCAGTTTCAGAGAAGAAGATTTTTTAAGTTTTTGGTGAAAAAAATCTATTTTTGGCTCCTGTGACCTATATGTGCAACGGACCGGAACCATTTGAACAACTTTGAAAGGGGACCACCTAAGGATCATTCCTGTGAAGTTTGGTTAAAATCCCCTCAGTGGTTTAGGAGGAGATGTCGTTTGAAGAAATTGTTTATGCACGCACGGACGCACGGACGGACGGACCCACATTTTGGGTTTGTGTGGCTGCACCTGTCCATATTTTATGGGGCTAAAATTTTTATGTGGCTAATGGTTTATGTGGCTATAAGACACACAAATCTGTACATCTAATGTGGCTAGCCACACAAACTTTGGACATCAGCCACATAAAGGCTGTCTGTACGAAACCGTCTTTGTCTAAACTTATGTGGCTACCAGAGGTTGTGATATCTAGCCCTCTAAAGGTAGAACAGAACTTTCTTTATAGTGCACTGATACATCTTATGGGTCTAGCTCCTCACATAGAGGGACTTTTTCCTACTGCAGCATTCAGCCCCAGGACAGCCAGTTAAATTTATGTGGCTCAGCCCCATAATCTCAAAGTTTAGCCTCATAATCCTGGACATCCATGTCCAAGGATGTCCAAGGTGATGGACATAAATTTATGTGTCTTTTTTTTATTTGATTTTTCTAGTCCCCCTGAACCCCTCTGTACTAACAGAAAAATGGGTTTGTGAGGCTAGCCACACAAACCCATTTTGCCACACAAAACCCTTCTGTACCTAAAAGAAGCCACATAAACCCATTTTGTAAGAACGCACGCACGGACGCACGACGGACGACGGACAAAAAGTGATCCCAAAAGCTCACCTGGTCACTACGTGACGGTGAGCTAAAAATACAAGAAAAAAAAAATGTTTTCAGCTTTCAGTCTCTAATTAAAGGTGGTAAAAAAGATTGAAATTGGTATTGTAGAATTATCTAATAAACCAAATTCATTACAGGATACCATTGCAACAACAAATTTGTAACATCTGTGCTAGGGAAAAGTAAGTATTCAGATTTCAGGATTATTACAACAATTTTATTTCCAAGTGCCATTTTTCAATGTTCAAAGGGCAATAACACCAAAAGTAGGCAATCCAGAGTTATGGTTCATGCGCTCTGCACATTGTCTTATAGAGCTTTACATTTGTGTGAAGTTTCATGAAAATACCTCAAACGGTTTTTGAGTTATGGAGTGACAGTGTTAAAATTGCCATCTTTCAATGTTCAAAGGGCAATAACTCCAAAAGTAGGCAATCCAGAGTTATGGTTCATGTGCTCTGCACATCGTCTCATAGTGCTTTACATATGTGTGAAGTTTCATGAAAATACCTTGAACGTTTTTTTAGTTATCATGAACAACGGAATTACAGAATTACGAAATCACAGAAGGACAAGGCAAATCCAATATAGTCCCCACTTTTTCAAAGCTAGCCTAAAAATATGGATGCATCCATTAAAGTTGTCATCCCAAGATGCAAGTCTGTACCTATTATCATGAATGATCCTCTTATGGTTCTTCAGAAATGGACTCTTACATTAGCAGGGGTGTAAAATTCCACTCACCTGCTCGCATTTGCGAGTAAGTTTTAAGGCAGGGCGAGTAAGGTTTTCAAAACTGACCTTACTTTTTCTTCATTTTTAGCACCTAAACGAAAAGTTTAGACGATAAGGGCGAGTAAGTTTGAGGGAAATTTTACACCCCTGAATTAGGGTGAATGCCAGGGTGAACGCAATTTTTTCCATGTCAGTGAACCATAAATTGCAGGTCAAGGTCAAATATGGATGCTTGCATATAAGTTGCCATCCTATGATGCAAGTATCATTGATGAGACCCAGTTCTCTTACATTAGGGTGAACAATAGGGTGAACACAATTGTTGATGGCTTCAGGGACATTTGAACACAATTGTTGATGGCTTCAGGGACAAATGTAAGTCCTATCCCACGACATGCTAAAAGCTGGCATGATAAAAATGATATTAAAAGATTCATTTTTAAGAGAAGCTGATGATAATTACATGTACTGTAAACCTTTGCTAGCTCGAACACCAGTGACTTGTTTACCATGCCTTAACTCAAACTGGTTTTTCAGGCCCTAGAGAACTTTTACCTGTTACACCAGATATCAAAACATTTAGGATAATTTCTGTATTTTTTCTACCTTATCTAATCTAGGTGAGGCTTTTAATGAGTACATGCAGGATACCTTTATTTTAAATGGGATAAAAAAGTTACCATAATGATCCTAAGTATTGGGACAGACAGGCCTAATCAAACAGTGCAGACCCAGATCAGACTGCCCCTAAAGGAGAAGTCTGATCAGGGTTTACACTATTTGCCATTCTGTCAGCACTTTTTGGACTCCTTGCTGGATTGTGAAACAAAGTTGCTAAAATTTCAGGAGAATTACAGCAGATCCTCAAGGTTTCCGAGTTTTCAGGATTTTTAGGGTATTCCAAAATCATCCTCATCCTCATTATACCTCCTGACCTAACTTTTTTAATCCTCAGTACCTCAAACTTTTATCTCAAATTTACATGGTTCCAAAGGTTTTCAAGCCATATGTGACCTTTTTTTTCACTCAATTAGATCACTTCAAATAAACCATTAACCCTTACTTGCTGCATAAACTAAGCCACACCAATTGCTGACAAATGGCCAATCAAATTACTTGTTATAATAAATTTGTACAATTCACAAACTGCATGACAGTGTATATACTGATCAAATGAGTACCATCTGATCTAGTTCTACACTGTTTGCAACAGTGGGGAGTGTCATGATCAGCAGGATAAGGGTAAAGGTAAATACTGACAACATATGTTTCAGTTTCAGTGTACATTGAAATCCAAATACACTCCATTACCATGTCTTATTCTATTATGATGTTAACTCATTGCATGGGGAAACCCTTGAAGGCGTACCATGGTAAACAGTGCAGGCCCTGATCAGATGCCGCAGCATGCAGCATCTGATCCACTATTTGCAAACAGAATGATCTGTCAAAAACAGAATATACTAGATCTGCAGTCGATGGTATACCATCGCAAATACCCGCCTTTTCTATTAATAACACTAATGACTATGTATTAGCTTGCCAAAACTACATGTAAGTTAAAACAAGAGGGCCCAGAGGGCCCTGAATCGCTTACCCGAGAATTAGTGTCTCCAGTACATTCTAGGCCCAAGGGCTATAATTTGAACAAACTTGGTAATGGTCCACTAGATGAAGCTTCATACCAAATATCAAAAACCTTGGCCTCCTGGTTTCAGACAAGTAGATTTTTTAAGGTTTTCCCTATAAAAGCCTATGAAAATCCAAAGGGTCCCGGGATGGGGGCATTTTTGGCCCCAGGGCTATAATTTGAACAATCTTGAAAGAGGTCCACTAGATGAAGCTTCACACCAAATACCAAAGATCTGGGTCTTGCGGATTCAGAGAAGAAGGTTTTTAAAGATTTTCCATGTATAAGCCTATGTAAAACCAAAGGCCCCAGGGGTGGGGGCTATAATTTGAACAATCTTGTTGAGGTCCACTAGTTGAAGCTTCAAATCAAATAGCATAGAGCAGGGCCTTGTGGTATCAGAGAAAAAGAATTTTAAATATTTTCCCTAATTAAGCCTATCAAAAACCAAAGGGTCCCAGGGTGGGGGCATTTTTGGTCCTAGGGCTATAATTTGAACAATCTTGATAGAGGTCAAATAGATGAAGCTTCACACCAAATATATAAAACCTTGGCCTTACAGTTTCTGAGAATAAGTTTTTTTTAAGATTTTCCCTATGTAAAACCAAAGGCCCCCGGGGCGGGGGCATTTTTGGCCCAAAGGCTATAATTTAAACGATCTTGGTAGAGGTCCATTAGATTAAGCTTCACACCCAATATCAATGACCTGGGCCTTCTGGTTTCAGAGAAGAAAAGTTTTAAAGATTTCCCCTACATAAGCTAAGGTAAAACCAAAGGCCCCCTGGGCGGGGGCATTTTTGGCTCCAGGGCTAAAATTTGAACAATCTTGGTAGAGGTCCACTAGGTGAAGCTTCATACCAAATATCAAAGACCTGGGCCTTGTGGTTTCAGAGAAGAAGATTTTTAAAGGTTTCCCTATATAAGCCTATGAAAAACCAAAGGGTCCAAGGGTGGGGCTTTTTTTGGCCCCAGGGCTATAATTTGTACAATCTTGAAAGAGGTCCACTAGATGAAGCTTCACACCAAATATCAAAGATCTGGGCCTTGCGGTTTCAGAGAAGAAGATTTTTAAAGATTTCCCTGTATAAGCCTATGTAAAACCAAAGGCCCACGGGGCGGGGGCATTTTTGGCCCCAAGGCTGTAATTTTAACAATCTTAGTAAAGGTCTGCCAAGTAAAGCTTCACACTGAATGTTAAAGACCTGGGCCTTGTGGTTTCAGAGAAGAAGATTTTTTAATGATTCTCCCTATATAAGCCTATGTAAAACCATAGGCCCCCGGGGCGGGGGCATTTTGGCCCCCAGGGCTATAATTTGAACAATCTTGGTAGAGGTCAACTAGATGAGGCTTCACACCAAATATCAAAGATCTGGGCCTTGGGGTTTCAGAGAAGAAGATTTTTAAAGATTTTCCCTGTATAAGCCTATATAAAACCAAAGGCCCCCGGCGCGGGGGCATTTTTGGCCCCAAGGCTATAATTTGAACAATCTTAGTAGAGGTCCACCAGGTAAAGCTTCACGCAAAATATTAAAGACTTGGGCCTTTTGGTTTCAGAGAAGAAGATTTTTTAATGATTTTCCCTATATAAGCCTATGTAAAACCATAGGCCCCCGGGGCGGAGGCATTTTGGCCCACAGGGCTATAATTTAAACAATCTTGGTAGGGGTCCACTAGATGAAGCTTCACACGAAATAACAAAGATCTGGGCCTTGTGGTTTCAGAGAAGAAGATTTTTAAAGATTTTCCCAGTATAAGCCATGTAAAACCAAAGGCCCCCGGGGCGGGGGCATTTTTGGCCCCAAGGCTATAATTTGAACAATCTTAGTAGAGGTCAACCAGGTAAAAGCTTCACACCAAATATTAAAGACCTAGGCCTTGTGGTTTCAGAGAAGAAGATTTTTAATGATTTTCCCAGTATAAGCCTATGTAAAACCATAGGCCCCCGGGGCGGGGGCATTTTGGCCCCCAAGGCTATAATTTGAACAATCTTGGTAGAGGTCCACTAGATGAATCTTCATACCAAATATCGAAGGCCTGGGCCTTGCGGTTTCAGAGAAGAAGATTTTTTAATGATTTTCCCTATATAAGCCTATGTAAAACCAAAAGCCCCTGGGGCGGGGGCATTTTGCCCCCCAGGGCTATAATTTGAACAATCTTGGTAGAGGTCCACTAGATGAAGCTTCACACCAAATATCAAAGATCTGGGCCATGCGGTTTCAGAGAAGAAGATTTTTCAAGATTTTCCCTGTATAAGCCTATGTAAAACCAGGGGGCATTTTTGGCCCCAAGGCTATAATTTAAACAATCTTAGTAGAGGTCCACAAGGTAAAGCTTCACACCAAATATTAAAGACCTGGGCATTGTGGTTTCAGAGAGAAGAAGATTTTTAATGATTTTCCCTATATACGCCTATGTAAATCCATAGGCCCCCGGGGCGGGGGCATTTTGGCTCCCAGGGCTATAATTTGAACCATCTTGGTAGAGGTCTACTAGATGAAGCTTCACACCAAATACTAAAGACCTGGGCCTTGTGGTTTCAGAGAAGAAGATTTTTTAATGATTTTCCCTATATAAGCCTATGTAAAACCAAAGGCCCCCCGGAGTGGGGGCATTTTGGCCCCCAGGGCTATAATTTGAACAATCTTGGTAGAGGTTTACTAGATGAAGCTTCATACCAAATATCGAAGATCTGGGCCTTGCGGTTTCAGAGAAGAAGATTTTTAAAGTTTTCGTTTAAAAAATCTATTTTTAGCTCCTGTGACCTAGATAAGCAATGGATCAGAACCATTTGAACAACTTTGAAAGGGGACCACCTAAGGTTCATTCATGTGAAGTTTGGTCAAAATCCGATAAGTGGTTTAGGAGGAGATGTCATTTGAAGAAAAAGTTTACGCACACACGCACATACGCAAACACGCACGACGGACAAAAAGTGATCCCAAAAGCTCACCTCGTCACTACGTGACAGGTGAGCTAAAAAGTTGCAAAGAACATTCTAACTGATAAGCAAAGTTTCAGAAGTGTAACTCTTATAGTTTAGAAGATATGGCAAAGCCATACTTTTTGACCTTTGACCTTGGGGTTATGTTGAGGTCCACCAAAAGTATCCCAATTTATTCTATATTCAAACAGCCATCCAATAATCAAAGTTTCAGAAGTGTAACTCCTATAGTTTATAAGATATGGCAAATCATACTTTTTGACCTTTGACCTTGGGGTCATGTTGAGGTCCACCGAAAGTATCCCAATTTATTCTATATTTCAACAGCCATCCAATAATCAAAGTTTCAGAAGTGTAACTCTTATAGTTTAGAAGATATGGCAAAGTCATACTTTTTGACCTTTGACCTTGGGGTTATGTTGAGGTCCACCGAAAGTATCCCAATTTATTCTATATTTCAACAGCCATCCAATAACCAAGTTTCAGAAGTGTAACTCCAATAGTTTAAAAGATATGGCAAAGTCATACTTTTTGACCTTTGACCTTGGGGTCGAGGTCACACCAAAAGTAGCCCAACATATTCTATATTCCAAGGGCCATCCAATAAGCAAAGTTTCAGAAGTGTAACTCCAATAGTTAAGGAGATATGGCAAATCATAATTTTTGACCTTTGACCTTGGGGTCATGTTGAGGTCAAGGTCACACCAAAAGTATCCAAATTTATTCTTTATTCCAAGGGCCATCCAATAACCAAAGTTTCAGAAGTGTAACTAATAGTTTAGAAGATATGGCAAAATCATACTTTTTGACCTTTGACCTTGGGGTCAAGGTCACACCAAAAGTAACCTGACATATTCTATATTCCAAGGACCATCCAATAAGCAAAGTTTCAGAAGTGTAACTCCAATAGTTTAAGAGATATGGCAAATCATAATTTTTTACCTTTGACCTTGGGGTCATGTTGAGGTCAAGGTCACAAAAAAGTTGCCCACTGCCATCTACATGTACTATCCACATGCAATGTTTCAAAAGTTTAACTTCAGTGGTTGCAGAGGAGATTCAATCACAAGAAACGTGACAGACAGACGGACGTTCTCACGGATGTATACTTATGTGGCTATTTTTGGCAGGATTGATACTTAAGTGGCTACTTTTAGCCACAGAAAAGAAGTATTTTCGGTGTCTAACGGAATAAATCCCATAGACTTACATTGATTCTGTCCATTTACATAGCCACCTAACTATACATTTGTTGGTGCAGACAGACGGACGGATGGACAGACGGACTGACGCCGGAGTGAACTGTGGTACGAGCACAATATACCCGATTTTTCTTCGAAAGGGGGGGAAAAAAGAGAAATAGGCCTGACACCCCTTATATGACATATGAACTTGTCGAACATATAGCAATGGAAGAGTCCACTAGTATACAATGGGTTAATTTCTGTTCAGCATTCAGTAAGGCTGTGTCCACATGATCAGTCTGTTTAATGACACTGTGTTCTCCACATGTTGTTAGAACAGTATTTTTATAAATTAAGATAAGCTGTTTTCAGAAACGGAAAATTACTGTTTTGATATACTCGTAAAAGAGAAGATACCATATTTACCCTAAATACTTTGACACCTCAACTTCTTACCAGACTTGAGTGGTGAACAGTGTAGACTCTGATGAGACAAGGCATTCTGCTAGGTGTCATCTAGGTCTACACTGTTTGCTGACAGTTCTGTCAGAATACATATTGTAAAGACTGAATTTTTTATGGACCAAATTAGCAAATACATATAAACCACTCCCGCTTGTGAGGAGGCATTTCACTATTAATCTCTATTGCTTCAATGGAAGTGCAGCTTTAATTTATGATCTCCTTCTTGGGTCCCTCAAGAAATGTCCTGATGGCTCCAACTAACAACTACATGTATCTACTGATAATAAGATATTTTTTTTTATATTTAATCTCTGGAAAAGGTATGTTGAAAGTACTCAAAATTACTTGACTGACATACCTAGAAGTTGGAAGATACTGTAATTATCCTAAGTATTGGGACAAACACGCCTGAGCAAACTGTGCAGACCCACATCAACCTGCTCCTGAAGGAGCAGACTGATCAGTGTATACATCATTTGCCATTCAGTTTGCACCTTTTGGACTACTTGCAGGATCGTGAAACAAATTTGTTAAAATTTTGGAGAATTACAGCAAGTCCTCAAGACTTGGGTGTCCTAATTTTAATGATTTTTACCCTATTTGTTTGTTTGTTTTGGCGTTAAATGGCCCAGTCAACACTATTTTAGGTCATTTTTGAGCTGGTCAGTTTACCTATCCAAACTTTTCCTGGGCAGGCTTACAAGTGTAAGCAGTTAACCAGTACAATGCAAATTCTTTCGACAGAAACTGACGACTGCCCTTCTTGAATCAGTGGAAGGGAGAGAATGACTGTAGAAAAGATTTCATGATCAATCTCCACGAAAGAATATTGCCGACCCCGGCAGGTACTGAACCCGTGTCCTGATCACCAGTCAGACGCGCATACGACTGAATTACAGAGGCTAGCAGAATATTTCCGTAGAGCGAAAATATCCTCATTATGACTCCTTACCAGGAGTCAGGATAAACTCTCACTTGCTCAAATTACCAGTCTGGAATAAATTTTATTGTCCCACAGCCAAAGGGGTTTCAGCAACTGAAGTTTTACTTTTTCTTTGTAGGTGTTTTTTGTTGTTGTGTTCAGGTTTTATGTTTTCGTCAACACTATTTGTGTCATTTTGGAGATGCTGCTTCCGATTTTGTTAGACTTGCACCCAACACAGAGATGAAATGATATCTCAAGCCCAAATGCAATGGTTTAATGGACGGTCCAACTCGCACCACACACCACTTTGCCTTGAGAGTTTTAGCCCTAGACCTTCTAAGTGGTTTACCAGTACTCAAATGCTTGCTTGGTTTCAGTTCTGCTCTTCAGCACTATGCAGCCAAACTATTTCTCCAAAAACCAAATGGGAGAGGGTGTAAGTCTGATTGTACCTAATACTGCAGAAGTCCACTTCAGATTTACATGTATGATATGAGCCTCGACTATAGAGAACTGGGGCCAGTTGTTCAAAACTAAGTACGTTGTTAGCAAACGTATAGTTAATAATTCGGCAAATATGCTCATATTTTTGCTGAAAAAATGTGAGCAGCTTTTGCAGATGCAAAAGCTGCTCACATTTTTTCAGCAAAAATACCACTAAATTAGATATTTTACTTACTAGAATAGTTAACAATTTGACCACTAACGCCCTCTTTAATCTAACAATGCTTTGAATAAGTGGGTCCTGGTCTTCGGGATTTGTGACTAGATAAAACAACAAGAGGGCCATGATGGCCCTGGATCGCTCACCTGATCCATAGAGTAACAAGTGGACCCCTGAGAGGGCCATTATTGACCCCAGGGTTATAATGTGCATAATGTTGAGGGAGGTCTAAAAAGGTGAAGCTTCATACCAAATATCAACAAAGGCTATAACTGTCCACTAGATGAAGCTCCATACCAAATATCAAAGACATGGGCCTTGCAGATTCAGAGAAGAAGATTTTTAAAGATTTCCATATATAAGTCTATGCAAAACCAAAGGGTCTCGGGGCGGGGGCATGGGCATTTTTGGCCCAAGGGCTATAATTTGAACAATCTTGATAGAGGTCCACTAGATGAAATTCCACACCAAATATCAAATACCTAGGCCTTGTTGTTTCCCAGAATAAATGTTTTAAAGATTTTCCCTATATAAGTCTATGTAAAACCAAAGGGCCCCGAGGCAGGGGCATTTTTGACCTCAGGGCTATAATTTGAACAATCTTGGTAGAGGTCCACTAGCTGAAGACCTGGGCCCTGCAGTTTCAGAGAAGATTTTCAAAGATTTTCCCTACATAAGCCTATGTAAAACCAAAGGGCCACGTGGTGGGGGCATTTTTGGTCTCAGGGCTATAATTTGAACAATCTTGGTAGAGGTCCACTAGCTGAAGCTTCATAACAAATATCAAAGACCTAAGCCTTGTGGTTTCAGAGAAGATTTTTAAAGATTTTCGCTATATTAGTCTGTGTAAAACTAAAGGGGCCTGGAGGGGCATTTTTGGCCCCAGGGCTATAATCTGAACAATGTTGGTAGAGGTCCACTAGCTGAAGCTTCATAACAAATATCAAAGACCTAAGCCTTGTGGTTTCAGAGAAGAAGATTTTTAAAGATTTTCCCTATATAAGTCTATGTAAAACCAAAGGGCCCAATGGCGGGGGCATTTTTTGTCTCAGGGCTATAATTTGAACAATCTTGGTAGAGGTCCACTAGCTGAAGCTTCATAACAAATGTCAGGGACCTAAGCCTTGTGGTTTCCGAGAAGAAGATTTTTAAAGATTTTTCATATATAAGACCATGTGAAACAAAAGGGCCCTGGTGCGGGACAATTTTTGGCCCCAGCATTATTATTTGAATAATTTTGGTAGGGGTCCATTAGATGAAGCTTCATACCAAATATCAAAGACCTGGTCCTTGCCGTTTCAGAGAAGAAGATTTTCAAAGATTTTCCCTATATAAGCCTATATAAGCCTATGTAAAACCAAAGGGCCCCTGAGCGGGGGCATTTTTGGCCCCAGGGCTATAATTTGAACAATCTTGATACAGGTCCGCTAGATGAAGCTTCACACCAAATATCAAAGATCTGAGCCTTGCGGTTTCAGAGAAGAAGATTTTTAAAGATTTTCCCTGTATAAGCCTATGTAAAACCAAAGGCTCTTGCCAAGGGGCATTTTCGGTCCCAGGGCTATAATTTGAACAATCTTGGTAGAGGTCCACTAGGTGAAGCTTCACACCAAATATCAAAGACCTCAGCCATGTGGTTTCAGAGTAGAAGATTTTAAAGATTTTCTCTATATAAGCCTATGTAAAAAGGAAGGCCCCCGGGGCGGGGGCATTTTTGGCCCTAGGGCTATAATTTGAACAATCTTGGTAGAGATCCACTAGGTGAAGCTTCACACCAAATATCAAAGACCTGGGCCTTGTGGTTTCAGAGAAGAAGATTTTTAAAGCTTTTACCTATATAAGCCCATGTAAAACCAAAAGGCCCCCGGGGCGGGGGCATTTCCGGCCCAAGGATCATAATTTGAACAATCTTGGTAGAGGTCCACTAGATGAAGCTTTATACCAAATATCGAAGACCTGGGCCTTTCGGTTTCAGAGAAGAAGATTTTTAAAGATTTTCCCTGTATAAGCCTATGTAAAACCAAAGGCCCCCGGGGCGGGGGCATTTTTGGCCCTGGGGCTATAATTTGAACAATCTTGGTAGAGGTCTACTAGGTGAAGCTTCACACCAAATATCAAAGACCTAAGCCTTGCGGTTTCAGAGAAGAAGATTTTTAAATACTTTCCCTATATAAGCCTATGTAAACCCAAAGGCCTCCCGGGCGGGGGCATTTCTGGCCCATAGGCCATAATTTGAACAATCTTGGTAGAGGTCCACTAGATGAAGCTTCATACCAAATATCAAAGACCCGGGCCTTTCAGTTTCTGAGAAGAAGATTTTTACTGATTTTCCCAGTGTAAGCCTATGTAAACCCAAAGGCCCCCGGGGCGGGGGCATTTTTGGCCCTAGGGCTATAATTTGAACAATTTTGGTAGAGGTCCACTAGATGAAGCTTCACACCAAATATCAAAGAACTGGGCCTTGTGGTTTTAGAGAAGAAGATTTTTAAAGATTTTCCCTATATAAGCCTATGTAAACACAAAGGCCCCCGGGGCGGGGGCATTTCTGGCCCAAGGGCCATAATTTGAACAATCTTGGTAGAGGTCCACTAGATGAAGCTTCATACCAAATATCGAAGACCTGGGCCTTTTGGTTTCAGAGAAGAAGATTTTTAAAGTTTTCATTTCAAAAATCTGTTTTTAGCTCCTGTGACCCAGATGTGCAATGGACCGGAACCATTTGAACAACTTTGAAAGGGGACCACCTAAGGATCATTCCTGTGAAGTTTGGTCAAAATCTGATCAGTGGTTTAGGAGGAGATGTCATTTGAAGAAAAAGTTTACGCACACACGCACGCACACACGCACGCACGACGGACGACGGACAAAAAGTGATCCCAAAAGCTCACCTCGTCACTACGTGACAGGTGAGCTAAAAACTGGCCTACACAGCTACACAGACTAGGCAAGACATTATAGGTATAGGAACTACAGGTGCTGTACTGGGTGTGTAGTTCAGCAAGCCTGTTTGTGTCTCTGCTGGACAAAAAAAACTGAGAGAGATTTTCTCATGATGATGTTCATAACACTGACATTATGATAGCAATGGTCACTTACTTTCATGACCCTGAAGTCTTGTCTCAGGGCGTCTGTGAGACCTGTCATGAAGCAGAGTTCTGGAATTAGACAGATTACCTCCAGCTGTCTTCTTTCACGTTGCTACAAACAGTAAATATTTGTTCATACATCTATGTCAACCCTTAAATTTCCAATGACATCATTTGCACACATCACTTTCAAATCTTTTTTTTTTCTTCTATTTTTTAAGAAAATAGGGATTCACATTAAATGAGGAAGGGCAGACAATTCACATGAAAAATGCAAAGCACTTATTTTCATTGAAAAATAATTTTAACTGGAAATGTCTTCAGAAAAAAATCTTTCCCCTAACCCACACCATAAATATGTATGAGCATGTGAAGAACAAACAAGTCTGAGTTATATTGCAATGATATACAGTACCAAGTCTGGCCAGAACTCTTCAATCTGATCAAGAGATCTGGTGCAGAGAAGCAAAAACTGAACTATCTTTGGATCTGTATGACCATTGAAAAGAAGGTCAAGGTCACCAAAATCTAATCATGTCTTCTGTATGTTGAACTTTTTACATTATACAATTTATGGTTGGAATTCATCTATTAGCATGTGAGATGTAGTGCAATCATAGTGTATTTGACTGCACTCATGTGACCTTGAAAATTATGTCAAGGTCACTATATCAAGATCACCAAAATCTAACTAAGTCTTTGGCAGGTAGCAATAAAGGTGCTGCCATATTAAATGATCGAATATGAGGCCAGACATTTTGTGGGGCCTGATCTGGGTGTAAACTATTTACAAAGCTTAACAACAGGTGACAATAATTACCCCTGGTTGTTCTGCTCTCTTCTTTGGTCTGTGCAGTAACAAAGGCTGTTCTCGGTCCTGGATAGTCAGGTTGTAGGCTTTCCTAGACACAAAATGAAACATATTAAGGTCAGATCAAAATTGCAGCCCTTTTCCAAATATGATAACATTTCAGAAAGGTGCCATTTTGTAACATACTAACAAACAGGCTTTTGATTTAAATAAGTCATCCAGTGGGCAAAGATCGCTCACCTGAGAAATAGCAGAGGTTGTCAGATTCAAGGCAAATTCTAACTCATCTGAGATATTATGCTTGTCTTTGTTTACTGAAAGTTTCAAAAAGATCCGATCGAAAACAGCTTAGAAAAAGGAGACACCATTTTTCGCTCATGTTTATACTCAAGGGCAGATAACTCTTGGCCCTACGAGGCCCAAATTGGAACTTAATGTTAACTATATGCTTCTCCTGGAAATCTGCAAGTTTGATAAAGTTCAGATCAGATATGGCTGACAAAAGTTGGAGAAATCGTTTGTCCATTGTAAACCTATGGTAAAAATTTTCACGCTCAAGGGAACATAAATGCGAAACCCGTTGTCAGATTCAAGCCAAATTTGAACTCTTCTGAGATATTGTTTACTAAAAGTTTCAAAAAGATCAGATCAAAAACAGCTGAAAAAAAGTGGAGATACCATTTTTGCTTATTTTTATGCCCAAAGGCAGGTCACTCCAAATCCTTTGGTCCTGCAAGGCCCAAATTCGAACTCAATGCATACTATATGCCTCTCCTGGTTATCTGCAAGTTTGATAACAAGAGGGCCCAGAGGGCCCTGAATCGCTCACCTGAAAATTAGTGTCTCCAGTACATTCTAGGCCCAAGGGCTATAATTTGAACAAACTATGTAATGGTCCACTAGATGAAGCTTCATACCAAATATCAAAGACCTGGGCCTTCTGGTTTCAGACAAGAAGATTTTTAAAGGTTTTCCCTATATAAGCCTATGAAAAACCAAAGGGTCCCGGGGTGGGGGCATTTTTGGCCCAAGGGCTATAATTTGAACACTCTTGAAAGAGGTCCACTGGATGAAGCTTCATACCAAATATCAAAGACCTGGGCCTTCTGGTTTCAGACATGAAGATCTTCAAAGGTTTTCCCTATTTAAGCCTATGAAAAACCAAAGGGTCCCGGGGTGGGGGCATTTTTGGCCCAAGGGCTATAATTTGAACAATCTTGAAAGAGGTCCACTAGATGAAGCTTCACACCAAATACCAAAGATCTGGGCCTTGCGGTTTCAGAGAAAAGGATTTTTAAAGATTTTCCCTGTACAAACCTATGTAAAACCAAAGGCCCGCAGGGCGGGGGCATTTTTGGCCCCAAGGCTATAATTTGAACAATCTTAGTAAAGGTCCACCAGGTAAAGCTTCACACCAAATATTAAAGACCTGGGCCTTGTGATTTCAGAGAAGAAGATTTTTTAATGATTTTCCCTATATAAGCCTATGTAAAACCATAGGCCCCCACGGCGGGGGCATTTTGGCCCCCAGGGCTATAATTTGAACAATCTTGAAAGAGGTCCATTAGATGAAGCTTCACGCCAAATATCAAAGATCTGGGCCTTGCGGTTTCAGAGAAGAAGATTTTTAAAGATTTTCCCTGTATTCCCTATGTAAAACCAAAGGCCCCCAGGGCGGGGGCATTTTTGGCCCAAAGGCTATAATTTGAACAATCTTAGTAGAGGTCCACCAGGTAAAGTTTCACACCAAATATTAAAGACCTGGGCCTTGTGTTTTCAGAGAAGAAGTTTTTTTAATGACTTTCCCTATATAAGCCTATGTAAAACCATAGGCCCCCGCCCCGGGGGCATTTTGGCCCCCAGGGCTTTAATTTGAACAATTTTGAAAGAGGTCCAAGAGATAAAGCTTCATACCAAATATCAAAGAACTGGGCCTTGCCGTTTGAGAGAAGAAGATTTTTAAAGATTTTCCCTGTATAAGCCTATGTAAAACCAAAAGCCCCCGGGGCGGGGGCATTTTTGGCCCCAAGGCTATAATTTGAACAATCTTGAAAGAGGTCCACTAGATGAAGCTTCATACCAAATATCAAAGATCTGGGCCTTGCGGTTTGAGAGAAGAAGATTTTTAAAGATTTTCCCTGTATAAGCCTATGTAAAACCAAAGGCCCCCGGGGCGGGGGCATTTTTGGCCCCAAGGCTATAATTTGAACAATCTTAGTAGAGGTCCACCAGGTCGAGCTTCACACCAAATATTAAAGACCTGGGCCTTGTGGTTTCAGAGAAGAAGATTTTTTAATGATTTTCCTTGTATAAGCCCATGTAAAACCAAAGGCCCCCGGGGCGGGGGCATTTTGGCCCCCAAGGCTATAATTTGAACAATCTTGGTAGAGGTCCACTAGATGAAGCTTCATACCAAATATTGAAGACCTGGGCCTTGCGGTTTCAGAGAAGAAGATTTTTAAAGATTTTCCCTGTATAAGTCTATGTAAAACCAAAGGCCCCCGGGGCGGGGGCATTTTTGGCCCCAAGGCTATAATTTGAACAATCTTAGTAGAGGTCCACCAGGTAAAGCTTCACACCAAATATTAAAGACCTGGACCTTGTGGTTTCAGAGAAGAAGATTTTTTAATGATTTTCCCTATATAAGCCTATGTAAAACCAAAGGTCCCCGGGGCGGGGGCATTTTGGCCCCCGGGGCTATAATTTGAACAATCTTGGTAGAGGTCCACTAGATGAAGCTTCATACCAAATATCGATGACCTGGGCCTTGCGGTTTCAGAGAAGAAGATTTTTAAAATTTTGTTTTAAAAAATCTATTTTTAGCTCCTGTGACCCAGATGTGCAATGGACCGGAACCATTTGAACAATTTTGAAAGGGGACCACCTAAGGATCATTGCTGTGAAGTTTGGTCAAAATCCGATCAGCGGTTTAGGAGGAGATGTCATTTGAAGAAAAAGTTTACGCACACACACACACACACACACGCACGCACGCACTGACGACGGACGACGGACGAAAAGTGATCCCAAAAGCTCACCTTGTCACTACGTGACAGGTGAGCTAAAAATCAGATCAGAAATAGCTGAGAAAAGTTGGAGACCTCGTTTTATCATTGTAAGTCTATAGTAAAATTTTTCATGCTCAATGGAACGTAAATGTGAAATATGTTGTCAGATTCGAGCCAAATTCGAACTGGGCAACATGTTATGTTTGTCCTTGTTTTCTAAAAGTTTCAAAAAGATCTGATCAAAAACAGCGGAGAAGAAGTGGAGACATCATTTTTCTCTTATTTTTATGCTCAAGGGCAGGTAACTCCAAAGCCCTTGGTCCGGCGAGGCCCAAATTCGAACTGTACACCTCTCCTGGTTATCTGCAAGTTTGACAAAGATCAGATCAGAAATGGCTGAGAAAAGCTGGAGACTTCATTTTTCTACTGTAAGCCTATAGTAAAATTTTTCACTCTAAAGGGACATAAATGCAAAACCAGTTGTCAGATTCAAGCCAAATTAGAAATCGTCTGAGATATTTTGCTTGTCTTTGTTTAGTAAAAATTTCAAAAATGCCAGACCAGTAACAGCTGAGAAAAAGTGGAGACACCTTTTTTGGCTAATTTTATGCTCAAGGGCAGGTAACTCCAAAGCCGTTGGTCCTGTGAGGCCCAAATTCGAACTGGCCTTAGACTGTATGCCTCTCCTGGTTATCTGCAAGTTTGATAAAGATCAGATCAGAAATGGCCGAGAAATAAATATGGGGGGGGGGGAGGAAATATGGGGGGGGGGGGGGGGGGGATAAATATCTCGAATGGTTTTCAACTTATAGAGCAGACAAGCGTACAATGGCAGAAATGGCTATATTCAATGTTCAAAGGGAAATTACTCCATAAGTACGTAAACCATAGTTATGGTTCAAATATTTCGCATGTTGTCTTATGGTGCAATACATTTGTATCAAGATTCATGAAAATACCTGGGAGGGAGCCCACATGAGTACATGAAAACAAGTGGACCCAAAGGCCCTATATCGCTCACCTGTGTACCAGAAAATCATTAGTGCATGAGACCACTTGACATTGCAACATACTAAATATCTAAGCTCTGGGCCTTATGGCTTTGGAGAAGAAAATTTTTGAAGTTTTTTCCAGTGTAAGTCTATAGGAGCTAATGAGCCTTGGGGCGTGGCCAATTTTGACCCAAAGGGCATGGTTGGCAGGATTTATGTAGATGATCATTTGCTTTATACTAAATAACTAAGGCCTGTACTTCATGGTTTCAGACAAGAAGTTTTTTTAAGCTTTTTTTTCCATTATAGGATTATTGGACTTTAGGAGCCAACACTGA
Organism: Lucinisca nassula; assembly: GCA_963580285.1. Classification (NCBI taxonomy): domain Eukaryota; kingdom Metazoa; phylum Mollusca; class Bivalvia; order Lucinida; family Lucinidae; genus Lucinisca; species Lucinisca nassula. The sequence goes on from OY757011.1 coordinate 176,104,241, forward strand.
TACATGCTAAATACCTAAGCTCTGGGCTTTATGGTTTCAGAAGAACATTTTTAAAGGTTTTTTTTTTCATTTATGTTGTTTTTTTGTTGATGTTGTTTTTTTTCCATTTTAAGTCTATAGTACCTAATGGGCCTGTAGGTGTGGCCAATTTTGGCCCAAGGGACATGGTTGGCAGGATTTATTAAAATGGCCATTTCATGTTGCTACATACTAAATATCTAAACTCTGGGACCTATGGTTTCAGAGGAGAAGATTTCTGAATATGTTCTAGAAAGGTTTATCCTTTGGAAGCAAGGATACAGCAAGCACCACAGAACTGGAAAATATGGAGTGTACATATTTTCTGGGCCAGACTAGCTAGTTTCGGCCAATTAGGCCTCATCAGTGACCTTCAAATATTTTCAAAATTCCAGAATGGAATCAATGATCCCAAAGGACAAGAAAATATAAACTTCACTATGGTGCAGGGCAGGGAGACTTTTTACGGCCACCCCACATTCCCATTTCTGAAGTTTTTTCTTCCATTATAAGTCTATGGGAGCTAATGGGTCCATAGGCTTGGCAAATTTTGACCCCAGGGGCATGGTTGGCAGGATTTGTGTAGGTGACCACTTGATGTTGCTACATGCTACATATTTATGCTCTGGGCCCTGTGGTTTAAGAGAAGAAGATTTTTGAAGTTTTTCCAATTGTAAGTCTATAGGAGCTAAAGAGCCCCGGAGTGTGGCCAATTAGGATCCCAGGGGCATAATTGGCAGGATTTATGTAGGTGGCCACTTGACGTTGCTACATACTAAATATCTAAGCTCTGGGCTTTATGGTTTCAGAGAAGAAGATTTTTTAAGTTTTTCCCATTGTAAGTCAATGAGAGCTGATGAGCTCTGGCATGGCCAATTTTGAACCCAGGGGCAGGGTTGGCATGATTTATGTAGGTGACTATTTTATGTTGCCGGATACTAAATATCTAAGCTCTGTGCTTAGAAGATTTTTGAAGCATTTTGCCATTACGAGTCTATGGGAGCTAAGGGGCCCCAGGGCATGGCCAATTTGGGCCCCAGGGGCATGATTAGCAGGATTTATGTAGGTTACCATTTGCCGTTGCTACATGCTAAATATCTAAGCTCTGGGCCATGTGGTTTCAGAGAAGAAGATTTTTTAAGTTTTTCCATTTAAAAGTCTATGGGAGCTAATGAGCCACAGGGTGTGGCCAATTATGACCCCAAGGGTAGGGTTAGCAGGATTTATGTAAGTGACTATTTTATGTTGCTACATATTAAATATCTAGCCACTATGTTTCATGATATCAGAGAAGATTTTTTTGTGTGTGTGTGTGTGTGTGTGTGTGTGTGTGTGTGTGTGTGTGTGTGTGTGTGTGTGTGTGTGTGTGTGTGTGTGTGAATTCGGGTTTAACGTCGCTTTCAACAATTTTTCAGTGATATCACGACGGTGTCTGGTTGCTACAAGGAGCTCAATGCTCACGTTTATAGTGCTGCCTCACTGAAGTATCATGTCCCAGACACATTACATGATACCACACCCAGTTACATTATCCTGACACTGGATCGACCAGTCCTAGCTCTACCCCGTAAATCTGAGTGCCAAGCGAGGAGCAGCTAGTACCATTTTTAACAACTTTGGTATGTTGCGGCCCGGTATCGAACCCGAGACCTCCCGTTCCCCGGAGCGGACACTCTACCAACTGAGCTATCGGGGCCGGTTTGAGAAGATTTTTGAACCTTTTTTTTCTTTCGATATAAGTCTATGGGAGCTAAGGGGCCCAGGGAGTGGCCAATTTGGACCCCAGGGGCATGATTGGCAGGATTTATGTAGGTGACCAATTGACGCTGTTACAAGCTAAATATCTAAGCTCTGGGCCCTGTGGTTTCAGAGGAGAATTTTAAAATTTTTCCCATTGTAAGTCTATGGGAGTTATATCTTGCCATGGCAACCAGAATTCCAATCCAATCAGCCCAAAAACCTTATGCAGCCTTTCCCCCTACCTGATGATGCTTCTCCTGAAATTTGATCAAGATTGGCCAAGGGGTATTAGAGATATACTTATTTGAAATTGTTTATGAACGAATGGACACACGGAAGGACGCAGGACGGACAAAATGTGATCACAAAATCTCACCTTGTCACTTCATGACAGGTGAGCTAAAAATGGTTAAGTTCATTTTCAAAGGGCAAAAACTTCAACTGTGTTGTGGGTATTCATTAGGACCACCTCACCATGGCTGTTCTATATAATACCCACAAAATAGGTTTAAACAGAGAATAGATCAAAGATATCTTTCAATCATATTAAAATAACCACTTTATCTGTTCCTATGAACAGCTCCTATGGGACCTTCGGCTCAGGTGAGCCCAAAAAAAGTAAAATAAAATAAAAAAATCCATCTGCTAAATGGGCCCCGTCAAGCGATTCAGGGGCATGATTGGCAGGAATTATGTAGGTGACCACATGCCATTGCTACATGCCAAATATCTAAGCTCTGGACCCTGTGGTTTCAGAGAAGATTTTTGAAGCTTTCTTCCATAATGAGTCTATGGGAGCAAAGGGGCCCTGGGGCGTGGCCCATTTGAAACCCAGGGGCATGATTGGCAGGAATTATGTAGATGACCACTTGCCGTTGCTACATGCTAAATATCTAAGCTCTGGGCCCTATGGTTTCAGAGAAGAAGATTTTTTTAAGTTTTTTTTTCCATTATGAGTCTATGGGAGCTAAGGGGCCCCGGGGCGTGGCCCAGTTGGACCCCAGGGGCATGATTGGCAAGATTTATGTAGGTGACCACTTGCCGTTGCTACATGTTAAATATCCCAGCTCTGGGCCTTGTGGTTTCAGAGAAGAAGCTTTTTGAAGCTTTTTTCCATTATGAGCCTAAAGGAGCTAAGGGGCTCCGGAGCGTGGCCCGTTTGGACCCCAGGGGCATGATTGGCAGGAATTATGTAGGTGACCACTTGCCATTGCTACATGCTAAATATCTAAGCTCTGGGCCCTGTGGTTTCAGAGAAGAAGATTTTCGAACCTTTTTTCCATTCTGAGTCTGGGAGCGAAGGGGCCCCGGGGCTTGGCCCATTTGGACCCCAGGGGCATGATTGGCAGGAATTATTTAGGTGACCACTTGTCGTTGCTACATGCTAAATATCTGAGCTCTGGGCCCTGTGGTTTCTGAGAAGAAGATTTTTGAAACTTTTTTTCCATTATGAGTCTATAGGAGCTAAGGGGCCCGTGCGTGGCCAATTTGGACCCAAGGGGCATGATTGGCAGAGATTATTTAGGTGACCACTTGCTGTTCCTACATGCTAAATACCTAAGCTCTGGGCCCTGTGGTTTCAGAGAAGAAGATTTTCGAACCTTTTTTCCATTAGGAGTCTATGGGAGCGACGGGGCCCCGGGCGTGGCCCATTTGGAACCCAGGGGCATGATTGGCAGGATTTATGTAGGTGACCACTTAACATTGTTACAAGTTAAATATCTAAGCTCTGGGCCCTGTGGTTTCAGAGAAGAAGATTTTTTAAATTTTTCCCATCATAAGTCTATGGGAGCTATATGTTGCCATGGCAACCAGAATTCCAATCTGATCAGCCCAAAAACCTTATGCAGCCTTTCCCCCTACCTGATGATGCTTCACATGAAATTTGATCAAGATTGGCCATGGGGTATTAGAGATATACTTATTTGAAATTGTTTACGGATGGACGCACGCACAACGGACGACGGACAAAATGTGATCACAAAAGCTCACCTTGTCACTACGTGACAGGTGAGCTAAAAAAAGTGCAGACTAACCCACAAACCCCAACAAACCCACAAACAAACGGACAGTGCAAAAACTATATGCCCTCCTACGGGGGCATAAAAAATATATTTTTAACCCTTTTTGTACCAAATGGAATCTTCCTCCATATATATAGCATTAGTCCATTTCAAAATTAAGGCGTGCCAGATTGTGTTTTCATCAAAATTTATTAGGAAACTGGCTGAAAAAATGCAAACAGTGTAGGCCCAGATCAGACACCACGTTCTGCGGCGCCTGATCTGGGCCCTGCAGTTTGCCAGGGTACTCGTTTTGGGGTTTCTGGTACTAAATGGGTTAAGATGTGAACAGACTTACTGGTAATAGTCCAGGAATGTGATCGACTCGCCATTACTGGTGGTAGTAAAACTGTGAGTGGGTGTCTTATCCCAGACAATATCATCTATTCTGTAAGTCTTGTTGTTATATCTGGTCAGTACAACAACGCCGACTAGAGTTCGGATAACTTCATCCCGGAAACCCTGGGGATTCCGCTGCACTATAGATTGCCTGAAAAATATAAAACATCAATGAATTCCAAATTCAACAGACAAGCTGGACAATATATAGGCATTTTAAGAATCATAACCCTGAGATGACAGTTATACAGTCATCTGTCATTGAGAGCCAAACAAAGCATTTGCCGTTATACAGTCATCTGTCAATGAGAGCCAAACAAAGCATATGCCGTTATATATATATAGATAGTGCCGGTTTTGAGGTAATTTATTCTCTACGCTCACAAATTACCTCAAAACACGGCACTATCTATATATATAGACACATATATATTTTACCGCAGTATATACTGTGGTAATACCGCAGAACAACAACTCTATTCTATTCACAGTATGTTATCACTATTTGTTGAAACAATCGATTTAAGATTACGCTGTAATCGCTGATATATTTGTCTATACATATATATCAAAGACAATTACACGTAATCCATTTTGTTGAGACTTTTTATTGATGATTACGCGTAATCCATTTTGTTCATTTCAACGGCGATACAAACTATATCGCCAACTTGAGCATAAAAAAAATTAAATTATCGCCCTCTCAATAACACCTGAATCATCCTCAACACTCTATCATACTCAATCTTGCAATTTCCTGCTTAAAAGGTTTTATAGAGTTAAAATATCTCTGTTTTTCTCTAAAATTCTTTCCACCACACTTATCACAGATTTGATATTTTGCTGTAGTACCTTTACCACATTGCAAACATTTCACTACTTTACTTTTGTTATGTTTTATAATAAAATTATGAGCCTTGCAGTATATAGAATGCTTTACTGATTTGTTTTTACATGGTTTATTTGAACCTAACGGCAACATAGCACATATATTTTGCATCTTTGCTTTTTCTATATCCATTTTTATTATTATATTTAAAATTTTTTTTTATAGTTTAAAAGAAAACAAAAAATGAGTTCTGTAGAGAGACTGATACAATTGCATAGTGAAGGAAGAATTAGTGATGAGGCTTTAGACAAGGGTCTTAAATCCTTAGATATTGAGAAACAGAAGAGTGATGCACCACAACAAACTTCTGCATTAGATAATCTGCGTAAAAGACGTAGAAATAAAAAGATAAGAAAACGACAGCAACAAAATGCTGTTAAAACAAGTGAAAAAATTAATGATGATGATACTAAAGAAGAGAAAAATGCTCTGAAACTGGTTGATAAACCATTATGCAATTACTTCAAAGCGTATGAAATAGATGCTCATAAATATAAAGACCCAAATATTTTGTTTAATGAAAACAAATCTGTCATTATAGATAAAATTAATGAAGACATTAAAGAATACAATGGCATTAAATTTTCAATTGGATTATCTATAAAGTTCTTTAAAGATGAACTTAATGGTGAAAGAAAAGAAGTTATCGGTGTAGGACACGGAGAACAATGTGCAGTTCTTGATGGAAATAATTTAGATGAATATTATGATAAACAAACGTCTTATTTACAAACATGGATTGAAAAATTCACAAATACTGCAACAAATTTAGAAATTGACCATTGTATCAAACTTTATCTTAACATAGCAAAATATGAACCACTCAAAGGTTCTTCGTATATTTCTCTTCCAAGTGTAATAGCAAATAAAAAAGCAATAATTAATTTATCAAATGATGATGATAGATGTTTAGAATGGCATATACTTGCTTCTAAATACCCAAACAAAAACAATCCAAGTAAGTTATCAAGTTATCGTAAATATTTAGGCACATTAAATATGGAAGGAATAGACTTCCCCACACCAATCTCACAAATACCAAAAGTTGAGAAACAAAACAATATAACAATCAATGTTTATGGATACACATTAACAAAAAAGACAGAGAAACTTACTATATTTCCATATCATATTTCAAATCAACCAAATGATAAAGAACGAATTAATCTGCTTTTGATAACTGAAGATGTTGAAGAGGAAATTGATGATAGTGAAGAAGAAATGATAGATGAAGATTATAATCCTGATGACTATCCTCCTGATGAGCCAAAAACAGAAACAAAATATCACTACTGTTTTATTAAAAACCTTAATAGATTACTTTACAATCAGAACAATAAACACAAACATAAAACACATTTCTGTGATAGATGTCTTCACGGTTTTTCAAGAGAAGACCTACTAATCAAACACAAAGAAGACTGTGAAGGCATAAATAAATCTCCAATGCGAATAGAAATGCCATCAAAAGGTCTTATCAAGTTTAAAAATCATCAAAATCAAATGCCTGTTCCATATGTCATTTATGCCGACTTTGAAAGCATAATCAAACCTAAAACAGAACAAAAAGGAGACAAATCAGAAATAACAAGCGAACACGAAGCGTGCGGATTTGGTTATCAAGTTGTTAGATATGATGGTCAAGTTGAAAAACCTGTTATCTACAGAGGTAAAGATGTTGTTGAAGTATTTTTGAATCACTTAAAATGTGAGGTTAGCAATATCAATAACATCTTTGCTCACCCCGAACCATTAACAGAGCAAAACATTGAAGACTATGAAAATGCCACCAAATGTTGGATATGCGAACAAGAAATAGGAAATAACAAAAACAACCCAAAAGTAAGAGACCACTGTCATTTCACAGGAGAATATAGAGGACCAGCACACAAATCTTGTAATCTAAAACTTGCAATCAAACCAAATAAAACCAAAATTCCAGTTGTCTTCCACAACTTAAAAGGTTATGATAGTCATCTAATAATGCAGAAAATACACAAAGCAAGTGGAAACATTACTTGTATTGCAAATAATGCAGAGAAATTCATCTCATTCAGCATTGGACAACTGAAATTCTTAGACAGTTTTCAATTTATGGCTTCCTCTCTTGAAAAGTTGGTAGATGGAGCAATTGGTGTAAAAACAGAATGTGAAAAATGTAAAGGTACAGAAGAAATAAACATCAATGAAAATTGGTTATTAACAGCAAAATGTAAAAAATGCCACAATACAAGATATAAAAAACTCAACAAATTACCAATACTCTCAGATTATACAAACAATTCACACATTCTTGCTCGTAAAGGTATCTATCCATACGAATATATTGACAGTCAAGAAAGATTCAATGAAACTGAACTACCACCAATAGACAAATTCTACAGTTCTCTAACAGATGAAAGTATCAAACAAAAAGACTATGAACACGCTCAAAAAGTATGGAAACAATTTAACTGTAAAACACTTGGTGATTATCATGATTTATATCTCAAAACAGATGTTCTCTTACTTGCAGATGTTTTTCAAAAGTTTAGAGAAACCTGTATGAATAACTATAAACTTGACCCTCTACATTACTACACTGCACCTGGTCTATCTTGGGATGCTCTTCTAAAATACACAAAAATAGAATTACAACTTCTATCAGATTTGGATATGCATCTTTTCATTGAAAAAGGAATGAGAGGTGGAATAAGTATGGTTTCTAAAAGACACGCAAAAGCAAACAATAAATATGTCGCAGATTATAATCCAGATGAAGAAGACAATTACATAATGTATTTAGATGCAAATAATTTATATGGTCATTCAATGAGCCAACCACTTCCATATGGTGGTTTCAAATGGATAACTAATAAAGATTTAATAGATGGAGAACTTCAACCACTAAAAAAAGGTAGAGGAAGAATATATGAAGTAGATTTAGAATATCCCAAACATTTACATAAACTACATAACGACTATCCACTTGCACCTGAAAAATTAGCAATTAAAAAAGAATGGTTATCCGACTATCAAAATGAACTAATTGAAAATAGTATGTTAAAAACAGAAAAACTTGTCCCCAATCTAATGGATAAGAAGAAATATGTAGTACATTACAAGAACTTGAGACTATACAAACAACTTGGTATGAAAATAACAAAAATACACAGAATATTAGAATTTGATGAGAAACCTTGGATGGAACCTTACATACGTCTGAATACAGAATTACGTAAAAAAGCAAAGACTACATTTGAAAAAGATTTCTTTAAACTTATGAACAACTCAGTATTTGGCAAAACAATGGAAACATACGTAAAAGAGTTGATATTAAATTAGTCAAAACAGATGGCAGTGAAAATGAAAAAATCCGCAAGATAATAGCCAAACCAAACTTCAATCGTAGAGTAAAGTTCTCTGATGAGTTATCTGCCATTCAAGTGAATAAAACAAGATTAACTCTAAATAAACCAATATATGTTGGCTTCTGTGTTTTAGATTTATCAAAACATCTTATGTATGATTGGTATTATAATACATTGAAAAAAAAGTATGGTAATAACTGCACCTTGTTATACACCGACACAGACAGTTTATTAGTAGATATCAAAACCAAAGATGCTTACAAAGATATGTCTGAAATGAAAGATGAATACGATTTCTCTGATTATCCAAAAGAACATCCACTATACGATGAAACAAACAAGAAGGTCATAGGTAAGATGAAGGATGAATGTGCTGGTGTTTCAATATCAGAATATATTGGTCTTCGTCCTAAACTATATTCAGTATTAAGAGCAGATGAACAAGTCATCAAAAAAGCGAAAGGAACAAAAAAATATGTAATCAAAAAACAAATCAATTTTGAAAACTACAGAGATACATTATTCAACAAAAAGAAATACACACACTCAATGAACATGCTACGCTCAATGCATCACAACATATATGGATTAAAAGTAAATAAGACTTCACTTTCTCCTTTAGACACAAAAAGATACATAGCACCAGATGGAATCATGACATACGCGTATGGGTATCAGCCGGAACAATAAGTAATTCCTCTTTGACAAACCCTCTCTTAGGTGCAGGAGATTTCAAATAATAAACTCTTATTCCCTGCGTTATAATATGATAGTCAATCTTATGAATATCAACAGACCATACTGGGTCAGTAGCCCTTCTCTTTCCACCACCTTCTAATTCTCCAGGTTGATACAAATATCTAACATTTGCATAAGGACAAATTTCAGCATCAACTTTTCTTGTTATAATTGGAGGAGGTTTTTTCGTCTCCTTATTTAATGCTTTAATAACATCAGATAATCTCTTAACCCATTCTCTGTTTCTTTTTTTAGTATCAATCTCTTTAGCATACTGATAACCAAACAATCTTTCTGCTAAGGTTCTATTAAATCTTTCTACTATTCCTTGGTCTCTGTGTATTTCTTTTCTACCTCTTCTTATTTTGGTATTATGCTTTTCCATCAAAGTTGAAACGGAACTCATAAATTCTCTACCAGGATCAACTTGCAATAGTTTAGGATACTTCAAATGCCTTTTATAAATCTTCTCAAAAGCATTTGCAACTTCTTTACTATCTTTCGACGTCAAAGGTTCGGCTTCTTTATATCTTGTTCCAATATCAACCACTGTCAATGCATACTTGTATGTCTTCCTACCAATAGTATCGTGAGGTAAAAACAACAAATCAGCCTGATGAACTTCATTCTCTGCAGACACATCAAATTTTGGTCTTATTATTCTCTTAGGTGCAGGTAAATATATTTGCCATACTGCTTGTTTCTTTAAGAACTCTAATGCTTGTTTCTGACTAACCTTTGCTTCTTTTGCTAATTTACTAACTGCTGAGTGTCCTTTCCAGAAACCTTTTGGACTATAGTATATCTTCTCCATTTATTTATATTTAAGAAAAAATATTTATATATAAAAAGATGTCAAAGAACGCACAAACGCAAAATATAGCACAATTGCTTGATGATGACTATACACCTACAAAAGAAGAGTTTGAAGAGCTGTTAAAGGAACAAAGTCAATTTGACACAAAGAAATGGACTGATTTAGAAATCAACAACATTTATACAATCACTGACTACAGAGAAATTAACACAGAAAATGGTGTGAGTGTAATTTTAACTCTCAAAGACAATGGTGAAGTATGGAGTCCTGCACATCTCACAAAGAAGATAGAAGGTAAAGAACCACCATTTTATGTAAGACCACTTGGTTTGAAACCATGTAAGAATAATAAAAAAAATAAATATCATGCTTATGATTTAGTTTTTCCAAAGAAAGATTATGTCAAAAAATAATTTTTTTTTACCTACATCAACTTCCAAGCAACAAATCCTGTCAATGCCATACCACCAACAACAAATGCAATCTCCCTATTTTTCTGGTCTTCTGATGGAGTGTAAAAATCACTTAATGTAGGTTTTGGTGGTAATGGTGTGGATAAATTATCTGGCAATTGTTTTCCTGTAATATAGTAATACTGTCTCATAGCAGTATCAGCATCACTGAACTCATCCACAGCATGATGTTCCTTCTTCAGTTGCTCATTAATAAAATCCAATCTTTCTGTTCTCTTCTCATTCCACGCAGTTGTTGCTGCTTCTAACTGTTCCATCGCTTTATCATGTCGTTTTCTCTCTTCATCACTATTACTACCCATATGTGAAAATAAATAATTACTACCTGAAAAGGCTAAGGCGTTTGTAATTGCTCCTCCAACCATTAATGCTACTGCACTTGCCATTTTTATATAATGGAAAAAAAAATATTAAAATTACTTCATAATATCTGCAGGAATAATACCTTGCTTAACAAGCATATCCTTTGTTGCCATTGCAAGTAATATATCAATGGACAACATACCAATATCTGTCATATTAAAATCTACTTTTGGTGCTGGTCTTTTCAATAGTTTTCTACCAAGTTCTGAATATCCAACAGTTAATACAGTTTCCACTCCAGCATGATATAACATGTTTGCAATTTGTTTTCCGTCTATTGAGGTTGTCATTTTTTTTAATGAGAATATTATTTTTTTAAATTAATTAAATTCAAATGGGTCAATTTCTTTTTGTTGTATAATAGGTGCAGGTTGTTGCATCATAGGTTGTTGTTGTGGTACAACTTGTTTAGACTTGTACATATACAATCCTATTCCAACAACTCCAACTGTTATGCATAATGGTATATAATTTTTGTATATATTTATATTCTGTGAATTTGGAGAGCCGACATCATCATCTTTTGTTATAGATTTTAATTCCATGTTTTCTTTCTTTATAGTTTCAGTCTCCTTTCTTCTTAATTCTGCATTTCTTTTTCTTGCTTCTGCACCTTTCTTACCAGCAACTACTCGTCTTGGGTCTTTTGTTTTAACTTCAGTATCACTCATTTTTTTCTAAGGAGATATTTTCTTTTTTATTAAAATCAATATGTCTTGCTGTTGTTAGCATTGCAGTTAATGGAGCAAGGTACATTCCATATCTATAATACAATTCACAACACGAACTTGTCAAAGCGTGATTGATAAAAGGGTCTTCCTCTAAGTCTTGTATCAGTTTAGGTGGATTAACAACATTGAAATACTTTGATACACCCATCACGTATAAGCTAATGAAAGAATTACCCAATGTCTTAGTCATACTTGCTCCCAATCTTGCTTCATATCTGCAGTAAAGTTTGTTTATTTGTTCTTCTGTCATTGTATCAATGTCTGATAGTTGTAAGTCTTTACCAAGATACTGCTTACTACCACCACCAGCAACAATGGCTGATAATCGCTCACGTTTTGTTTCTTGTTCATTATTTTCTGTGCTTTCACATTCAATGTCTTGTAATAATTCTTCAGCATTCATTTTTATTTTATGTAATTTATTTTTTATTTTTAAAAAATAAAACATCGCATATCCGACTATTGATAAGATTGCAGTGTTTGTTATGATTATTGATAAGATTGCAGTGATTGATAATATTTCTAACAGCATTGTTTTTTAGTATTGCTATTTTACTTAAAACATTGCATAAGCATTACTTAAGATTTGCTACAGCATTGAATAAGCATTACTTAATCATTGCTAAAAAAAATAATCAATCAACCAACCAATAACCAGTAGGCTGGTCAGTCTTCAAAATTAACTTACGATGCTTCTTTTTTTTTCAGTTCTTCTTTTATTCTCTGTCGTTCTTCCAAAGTAGGAATAACATCATTCTCTCTTAAACAATTTTCAAAACTATCTCTATCTTTTGTGTAGAACATGCATAGCCATTTTGTTTGTTCTCTTAAATCTTTTAACACAGAATTATATCTCTGCGAAATAACCCACACTGATTGTTCTGCATGCCTACCAGAAAATGCTAATTCTGATAACATATCTCTTTTCTTTGTTAGTTCTTTTGTTGCACTGCAATCATCAATAATGTAGAGAGTAGAATGACCAGCATATTTATTAAAGAACATTCTTAGTAGTTCTTGTAGTTTTTCTTCTCCATTAACAATAGGATTAACAATTGTTATATTTTTTGTTTTAGGCTTTCTAACATCACCAATCCACTCACGATTTTTATAAGCCTTGTTCCATTGAATGGTTGGGCAAAGTATAACAATATGTTTAAATACTTGACGATATTCCTCTTCCAAAAGGTCAAGGACAAACTCTGTTTTCCCGCATCCAGTTTGACCACATATAATAGCACAATGAGGATATTTTGGTAGTTCCATTTTTATTTGTAAAAAAAAAAATATTAATAACTGACTTCTTTAAATCTACCATCTTCAAAGTTGATTTGTGCATCTTGTATAACAAACAAATAAAGATTGATTGGTTCATCTACTCCTGCTTCTTTCGTTATTTGTATTGTGATACCTTCTGATGCATTTTCAATTCTTCTTCCAGAACCATGAAGTGTATTATCATCAGTTGAACGTAAATCCAACCATAAAGCATACCTGTTCGTTAGATATTTCTCTATTGTTGTATCAGTAAAATATAAATCTTTAATGACCATACTTGTTTCTTTGTTTCTTTTTGAATTCAAAGCAAAGAATTTATTTATTTCGTCCCAGTGTTGGTGGGACTTCATTCCTTGACTATACAATTGATTCGGAATCCCTTCTATTGTCATTTCCACTTTTGTAATTTCTGGATTATAATATTCTTCTGTGCTGGCCCTTTCAGGATCTTCGAATAGCATAAGAATTCCTTTCATACTTCTTGCAGGAACATTTAGATTGATATTCCATAGTGTATCAGATTTGTTTTTAGTTATTTTTCTGTGTCTTAGTATTCTGTCATACAAAATAACCATTTTACCATCAACTTGCTGTCTTATTTGTCTTGCTAATTCAGTATCAGAAACAATATCAAATTCCAAACAAATATTTTTGATTGTATAAGTTGAAGTTGCATCGCCTGATTTAATTACTTTATTATAATCATTGAATGTAAGTTCATATTCAAGTCTATCTCCTAATCCTGCTTGATAAAATGGCATATGGGTTTCCAATAATTCAAAATCAAGTGGGATGCAAAACCTGTTTCCATATGCTTTTGCAATGGCTTGATCTTCTTTATCTGCTGTTGCGTTTCCTGCACCCACTCTATGTCTCAACATGTTCTCTTTGCCAACGCCTTGATATACCATATTTACACGTTCTGTAATAGTCTTCCATAAATCAATATAACAATGATAGATGTCACTATTGTCAATGGACATAACTTCATTTCCACTTATTCTAATTGTTGTTTTCTTAATTATTGCTCTTCCTATGTTTTGAAATATAGTTGCATTTGCATCTTTAGAGGTTAGTTCAATTTCAAATGCTAATCTGACTGTTCCGGGAACAATAACATCATTACTACTTAGATTAGGAAATCTAACTAATAATTGTTGATTTTGGTCAATAGTTGAAGGGTTATTTGTTATTACTACACTTTGGCGAATGCCTTTTACACCACGTGGTTCTCTTAATTTTCTGTAAGGGTTTAGTTTATCTCCGTAAGCTGACATGTTTTTATTAAAAGATAAAAAATATTTTTAAATAATAAATAAATAATGGCTGAATATGAAAATCCTGAGTATGACAGGGAGGATTATGATGAAGAAGCAGAAACATCTTTTACAGATGAAGAGCAGTTTCAGAGAACATTAAATAGTCAGTTTGCTGGTTTGAATGATTTAACCGGTGATGATTGGAAAACTCTGCGTAATAGCATAGGTAAAAAAATGATAGATAGATTTTACGAAAGGAATGATGAACCTAAACGTAAAATCAAAGGTTTGTCTCTCAAGAAAGATGATATAGGGAGACCAATGTTATATGTTAAAGATGAAGGTGGAAAGGATATTGCATTAACATATTATCGTTCCAATGCACCAGATGAAATAGCAACATTTTTATCATTTAATACTTTGCAAAGGAAATATGGTGTTGATTTTGTTAGGAATGTATTAGGTGTAGATGATTTTAAACCATCTGCTACAAGAATTAAAGAAGGTAGAAAAGCATTCACACAATTACTTCAAACGAGAACTCAAATAACACAAACAGAAGAAGAAATACCTTTTCAAGATATATCATCACAAGAACAAACTCAAGAACTATTAAATACAACAGTTGATGTAGAAACTGCTGTGAAAACATTGGAGACATCATTTACTAATGAACAAGAAACACAAACAGATTGGACAAAAAGAGAGATTGATGGAATAGCAAATGCAATGACAACAGTCAAAGAAGAGATAGCAAATGAATTGGCAAAACTGAATGAAACAAATAAAGACTTAGCAAAAGAAAATACAAAATTAGAACAAGCCAAAGCAGACAATGATGAATTTCAAATAGAAAGGATAAGTAGTCGAATCAAAGAGTTAGAAAGTGAGAGAAGTGCAAGATTGGAAGTTATTAATGTTAATAAAGAACCAGAGGACCAGTGGTCCTGTAAACGCTCACCTGACATCAACCCAGGGCTACCATTTGAACAAACTATGATAGGTCCGAGTAAATAAGTCCAATTTTTTTTAAAAATCCGTCCAATAATGGTCCAAGTACCCAATTCTACTTGCCAAGTTTCAATGTCATTGGCCTTATGGTTCCAGAGAAGAAGAATTTGAAAGGTTTTTACTTTGTATGGGCATGGACGCCATCTTGGTCATGTGACCTGGACCGTATTAGCAGTTTTCATTAGTTCATCGCATAAAGGCTCCGTATCAAATTTTATTTCAGTTCGCCCAGTAGTTTCTGACATATGGAACCTGAGTGATCTTGGTCCCAGACCTTTCTTACCCATAAATCTTCATGTATTCAGTTACTTTACATGATCTACCAATTTTTGTGACACTGTCTTCAATGGTTTCATAAAAATCCATTATTTTCACTTTTTCCCATGCAAAAGCCTAAGTCGGCAAATTTGACATTGGCGTAAAATAGGTCACGGTCAATCCAGAATCACCATTTGAACAAATTATGATAGGCCTGAGTGCTATGTGCCAAGTTTCAAGGTCATTGGCCGTACGGTTCCGAAGAAGAATGTTAAAGGGTTTTTACCATATATGGGCATGGCCACCATCTTGGTCATGTGACCTGAACCATATCAGCAAATTTTCATTTGTTCATCACATAAAGGATCAATATCAAATTTCACTTGAATTGGTCCAGCAGTTTCTGAGAAAAAAATGTTTGAAATATGGTCCCAGATCACTGAATGACCTTGACCATTCTTACCTATACATCTTCATGTATTCAGTAACTTTACCTGATCTACAAATTTTGGTGAGACTTTCTTCAATGGTTTCCAAAAAATCCATTATTTTCACTTTTTCCCATGCAAAAGCCTAAGTTGACTTTGATATTGCCGTAAAATAGGTCAAGGTCAACCCAGTGTCACCATTTGTACAAACTATGATGGGCCCGAGTACCATATGCTATACGCCAAGTTTCAAGGCCATTGGCGAAGAAGATTTTTAGAGAAGTTCTGGAGAAGAAGATTTATGACGGCTTTTTACTATATATCTGCATGGCAGCCATCTTGGTCAGGTGATCTAGACCATATTGGCAACTTTTCATTTGTTCAACACACGAAGGCTCCATATTGAATTCCACTTCAATTGGCTCAGTAGTTTCTGAGAAAAAAAAATGTTTTTTTTTTTTTAAATATGGAACCTGATTGACCTTGGTCAAAGGTCAATGAATGACCTTAGACCTTTCTTACCTATAGATCTTCATGCATTCAGTTACTTTACCTGATCTACCAATTTTGGTGACACTGTCTTCAATGGTTTTCTAAAAATCCATTATTTTCACTTTTTTCCGATGCAAAAGTCTTAGTCGGCAAATTTGACATTGCTGTAAAATAGGTCAATGTCAACCCAGGGTCACCATTTGTACAAACTATGATGGGCCTGAGTACCATATGCTACTTGCCAAGTTTCAAGGCCATTGGCCTTACGGTTCTGGAGAAGAAGAATTTTGAAATCTTTTAACCATATCTGGGCGTGGCCGCCATCTTGGTCACGTGATCTAGATGGTATTGGCAATTTTTCATTTGTTCAACTCACAAAGGCTCCATATTGAATTTCACTTCAATTGGCCCGGTAGTTTCTGAGAAAAAAATGTTTGAAATATAGAACCTGAATGACCTTGGTCTATGGTCAATGAATGACCTTGACCTTTCTAACCCATAGCTCTTCATGTTTTCAGTTATTTTACCTGATCTACAAATTCTGGTGACACTAACTTCAATGGTTTCCTAAAGATCCATTATTTTCACTTTTCTCCATGCAAAAGCCTAAGTCGGCAAACTTGACTTTGCTGTAAAATAGGTCAAGATCAACCCACAATCACCATTTGTACAAGCTCTGATGGGCCTGAGTACCATATGCTACATGCCGAATTTCAAGGCCACTGGCCTTACAGTTCTGGAGAAGATTTTTGAAGGCTTATTACCATATATGGGCATGGTGGCCATCTTGGTCATGTGATCCAGACCCCGCAAACAAACTTTAATTGCTGGTCAATAGGTCAAGGTCAGCCAAGGGTCACCATTTGTACAAACTATGATGGGCCCGAGTACCATATGCTACATGCCAAGTTTCAAGGCCATTGGCCTTACAGTTCTAGAGAAGAAGAATTTTGAAGGCTTTTTATCATATATAGGCGTGGCCGCCATCTATGTCATGTGACCTAGACCATATTGGCAACTTTTCATTTGTTCAACTCACAAAGGCTCCATATCGAATTTCACTTCAATTGGTTTGGTAGTTTCTGAGAAAAAAATGTTTGAAATCTGGAACCTGAATGACCTTGGTCTAAGGTCAATGAATGACCTTGACCTTTCTAACCAATAGATCTTCATGTATTCAATTACTTTACCTGATCTACAAATTTTGGTGACACTGTCTTCAATGGTTTCCTAAAAATCCATTATTTTCACTTTTCTCCATGCAAAAGCCTACGTCGGCATATTTGACATTGCTGTAAAATAGGTCAAGGTCAACCCAGGGTCACCATTTGTACAAGCCATGATGGGCCCGTGTACCATATGCTACATGCCAAGTTTCAAGGCCATTGGCCTTACAGTTCTAGAGAAGAAGGATTTTGAAGGCTTTTTATCATATATAGGCGTGGCCGCCATCTTGGTCATGTGACCTAGACCATATGAGCAACTTTTCATTTGTTCAACTCACAAAGGCTCCATATCAAATTTCACTTCAATTGGTTCGGTAGTTTCTGAGAAAAAAATGTTTGAAATCTGGAACCTGAATGACCTTGGTCTAAGGTCAATGAATGACCTTGACCTTTCTAACCCATAGATCTTCATGTATTCAATTACTTTTCCTGATCTACAAATTTTGGTGACACTGTCTTCAATGGTTTCCTAAAAATCCATTATTTTCACTTTTCTCCATGCAAAAGCCTAAGTTGGCATATTTGACATTGCTGTAAAATAGGTCAAGGTCAACCCAGGGTCACCATTTGTACAAGCCATGATGGGCCCGAGTACCATATGCTACATGCCAAGTTTCAAGGCCATTGGCCTTATGGTTCTGGAGAAGAAGATTTTTGAAGGCTTTTTACCATATATGGGCATGGCGGCCATCTTGGTCATGTGATCCAGACCCCGCGAACAAACTTTCGTTCCCCCATCCCACTGAGGCTCCATATGAAATTTGGCTTTGATTGGCCCTGCAGTATAGGAGAAGAAGATCTTTGAAAATGGTGGACGGACGGACGGACGGACGGACGGACGGACGGACGGACGGACGACGGACCATGGCTATACTATAAGCTCACCTATGAGCCTAAAGGCTCAGGTGAGCTAAAAACTACGTAGTCAGGTAAATAGAATCAAAGAGACTATAAACAAAGTATTAAAAGAAGACACTACATTGGGTGAAAGAATTAGAACATTATTCAGAGAACAAGGCATTACAATTGTTAGTATTTTAACCGCTTTTGGAATGATTATTGGAGTTATTGTTGAGGCTGTTATTCCTACTGGTGGTGGTACTACTTCAACCCCTCCTTCTCCACCAAAAGGTGGTGTTAAAGATTGGGTTAAGAAACAATTATCAAATCTTGGTAAATTACTTTCTACCCTTGCAGGAAAAGTAGCTACTGCATTACCAGGTGTTATTGGTTCTATTGTGTCTTGGTTGTTGTCTTCTGCGGGTAAAGTTGTTGGTTGGTTTGGAGAACATTTATGGGCATTAGTTGTATTGGTTGCTGGATTGTTATATGCATCTGCGAGAGAGTTTATAAGAAAAAAAAGAACTTAATAAATTTCATACATAATTAATAGTCCAATTACTATACTTCCTACTATTAATGCTGTTTTGTTGTCTTCATGTTGTATGGCTTCTTTTTTTTCTGGTAGAGATTGATGAGATTGTGGTAGAGATTTATTTGTTGGTGTGCCTTGTAGAGATTGTGGTAGAGATTTCTTTGTAGTAGATTGGTTAGCAAGTTTGTGATGATTAAACCAATCTGCTATTCTAGCATCGGAGGTACCAGCACCATCAACCCAACTTTTTGACAGATTGTGTTTCTTTGCATAATCAACTGCTTGTTGATGATAATCTGGTAGAGATTTCTTTGTTTGTGTGCCTTGTATAGTTGCAGGTTGTGTAGCAGATGCAACAGGTTTAACATTTACATCACTATTGAAACCAAGTGTTTGATTTTCTGTTGCAATTACAATTTTATTATTATATCCAGCGATAGTACCAACTTGTAAAACCATATCACTGGGAGACATATATAATCCAATACCATAAACAAAATCTACTTTACTTCTTGCATATTTGAGTGTGTTTTGATATCTTTGTATTTGACTTGGTAAATCAACTGGACTATTAATAGCGTCTTCAATGTTAGCAAGAAATTGTTTCTGAGCATCAAATCCTGTGCCTATTTTTAGAATTTCTACACGTGTTTGAGATTGTGCTGCTAATAGTGCCCATACAAACATTCTAATACTTTCGTTAATTCGTTCAATACCTGTTTTTGTTAATCCTTCTGATTTGTCTAATATAAACATTGTCCAGGCGTCACTTATATCTACTGTATGTTCTATTTTATCATTTGGATTAAAGAATGGACCTTCACTTCGATGTTCTTGTCTATATTTTCCACTTGGTTTAAAATATTGTGTGTAACTCCCTAGACCACTGCATTTAGAACTACTTTCTAATTTTTGCCTCCAATCTGTATTAGGTGAAACATTGAATTCATTGCATAACTTTTGATAGACAGCTTTGTCGTATGGATTTTTGTAATAACAAAATGATTCATCTGTTGGTAAAGGTGTTTTAAGTTCTTTCAAAATACGAGCAATACAATAATAAACATGAAATGTATATATTGTTTTAGTTAGTCCTGAAGTGTTTTGCAAATGATCTTGATAACTTACACCACATCCTGTAGTGACACACCAAACAGCAAAATTTAATTGACATTGCCACCAGTCAAATGATGAATGAAGCCATGTATTCCACGGTTCATTGGTGTGTAATGTTGGATTTTGATAGTTTTGAAATAAGTCGGGAAACGTTACTGGAAAATGGTCATCTTTATTAACATAAATCGTTTGTTTTATAAGTTCAATATTCTTTTCGGTATATTTAGTATTGGGGTTATATGATGCATTGGGATTGTACTTGAATTCTTTAGGTATCATTTTTATTATTGATTATATATAAAAAATAAAAATGTATCATACAATTTCGAATATTGACAAGACAATAAACTTGCAACAATACATTGATAACAGAGATGGGAATAAACGTATTGGTTTGAAATCTATAACATATGGTGTTGGATGGTATAATGTTGTTGATGAATATTTGCAGAAGACTAAAGAGAGACCTCATAAGATTATAGATGGTTATTATAGTTTCCAACAAATAGCAGATTTATTTCAAAGTAATAATATTACATTATCTGTAAATGAAACAAATGGAATTGCTTCTTTAATTACACCGGATGAATTGAAGATAAGCAAGGGCTTAAAACAAATGTTGGGGTTTGGAAATAAGCGAAAGTTTGCTGTTAATGAAACTCATTATGGTGAGAGAGCTGTAGATTTTGCTGTTTATAAATCATTGTATGTTCATTTGGAACAGATTAATACTTCAAATAATTATTTAGATGGTATGCCGAGTACTGTGTTGGCTGTTGTTCCAGTGGAAAATAAAGAGTTTGGAGAGATAACAACAGTGAGATTTGAGCATCCAGAATATAAGTGTTTGGTGAATGATGCTATAGCAGAATTGAAATTAGAAATCAGGGATGAAAATAACAACAAGGTAATTAATCATCTACCAATTAATTGCGTTTTGGAAATTATATAATTATAATAAAAAAATGAGTATATTTGGTGCTAAGAGAAAACACGTAGATGCATTGGGGCTGAAACAAGAAATATTTAATATGAGAAGTCAAGCATTTACACAAATAAATACATTGAATGATAGACATACAGGACTTCAAGATAGATTTCGGGATATGTATGTCAATCATCGATTATTATATAATAAGGTTGATAATATGTCAGACAGAAAATTGATAAGCATTTGTGCGGAGAGTAAAGGTTCCTTACAGAAGAATGAAGTGTTTGGCTTTGGAAATGGTGGTAGAGAAGTAGGTGTTGGATATGTGATGAACTTTCCTGGCCAGATAATAGGTGTTGGACTGTCGAGTAAAAGAACAAAAGGCGATGTGTCTGTGGCGATTGCAATTAATGGAAATCCACAAGCAGGATATGATATATCATTGAATAATATTTTAAGAAAACACGATAACTTTGCTACACCGTTAAAGGTTGAGGCTGGTGATGCAATTGCTTTTGTTTGTCAGACTAATAATGCTACATGTGTTAATACTGTGGCTTCGATGATAATTGAATTATTTATTGAATAAAAAATATATGTTATCAAGAAAAAAATGAAACAACCTAATGCACCGCTATATCCAGAGTTGCCTATTGAAGATGGGCAAAATTATAGATTACAGAAGATATCTGAGATAGAGAAGACGTTAATTAATGAGAGAGATGTGAGAAAAGCATTATACAAAAAATACAAACGTGGAATAAATATTACTGATGGAGTTGATACTGGTTTGATATCAACAAGTGTTATTTTGGCAGGTGTTGGATTAACTGTTCCAATTATGTTGCCTTTAGAGATTGGTGCTGTTGTGTGTGGGAGTTTGGGTGTGTGTGTTAAACTAATTAGGCGTAAAATGACTTCAAAAGCACAGAAACATTATGAGATTAAAACTATTGCTGATAGTAAGTTGAATAGTATAAAGGATTTGATTTCTAAGGCTTTGACAGACGGACAGATATCTGAGAATGAATTTAAACTTGTGTTGGATGAGTTGGACAAATATAATAAACTCAAAGACAATATACATTCAAAACAAACAGGATTGAGTGAAAGTGAGAGAAAGAAACTTATTGAGGAAGGCAAGGCTCAAGCGAAGAATGAAATGAAAAAAAAGATAGAAAATGCTTGATTTTATTCAATAAAATTACAATAGTAAATGACCCACCACCGAAATATGAAAGTTAATATTTTTTTTTTTGCTTCACTTCCGACCTACAATGTTGAAAATTTATAAGAATGTGCATTTTGTATGTTGAAACATATGTCAAAGTTTGGTGGTAATTAGTTGAACCAATGTTATTTTACAACAATTCAAAGACTTGCAGGAAATTCCAAAATGATGCTAGAACTTTGAAATTTTGTGATAATATGTATATATGCAACCCAAATACATATGCAAAAACTGGGACAAATCGGTTGATGGGATTCCACTTTCAGGAAGACTCAAAGACTTTCTGAAATTCCAAAAGTTGTCATAGGAACTTGGAATTTTAATATGTTATACAGCCTTAAAGTCTTGTTATATGTGCAAAATCTGGTGGTCATTGGATTATGTAAAGGCACTTTCAGGAGGGGTTAAAGTTTTTGCCCCAAAGTGGAATTTTCAAAATTCTTTTTAATATGTTTCTATATAGTGTCTATCCGCGACTTTTATCGGAGCAGATTTTGGATATTACTTTTAATTATTTGTTGTTCTCTACGAGTTGCTTAGTAACCTTTCTTAATTAAACCGATTACAGTGTTATCAGGATTTTTTTGTATTTTTTTCTTTTTTTTAACCCATTTTTATCGCTTAGAAACGCTTTTTATTGAAACCGATTACGCTGTCATCATTTTTATTCAATGTTCCATTATAAAAAGATTTTTATGTCATTACCGGGATTCGAACTCATGCCCCACCATTTACAGTCCAAACCATCTAGACCACTGGGCTATCACGGCTTGTACTAGAATAGTAAGAAATTGAACGTAAATAAATGACTAGTTTTTTGTCCAGTGAATGGTTTTCTAAATACTGAAATAGTCCGTAGGTGATTTCCCTTTTGGACTTTGATGTCCAACTATCAGTGTGGTAAAGATAAATTGACATGTAATAGTCGGTTTATCTGTCTGCTCAAAATACTGCGGTAAAATATATATGTGGTAAGATGTGTTTATATATAGATAGTGCTGGTTGAAGAGGTGATTTGTGAGGGTTTTTAACAGATTACCTCAAAACCGGCACTATCTATATATATCCGTTATAGTCATCTGTCAATGAGAGCCAAACAAAGCGTATGCCGTTATACAGTCATCTGTCAATGAGAGCTAAACAAATCATATGCCGTTATACAGTCATCCGTCAATGAGAGCTAAACAAAGCATTTGCCGTTATACAGTCATCTGTCAATGAGAGCCAAACAAAGCATTTGCCTTTATACAGTCATCTGTCAATGAGAGCTAAACAAAGCATATGCCGTTATACAGTCATCTGTCAATGTGAGCCAAACAAAGCATATGCCGTTATACAGTCATCCGTCAATGAGAGCCAAACAAAGCGTATGCCGTTATACAGTCATCTGTCAATGAGAGCTAAACAAATCATATGCCGTTATACAGTCATCCGTCAATGAGAGCCAAACAAAGCATTTGCCGTTATACAGTCATCTGTCAATGAGAGCCAAACAAAGCATTTGCCTTTATACAGTCATCTGTCAATGAGAGCTAAACAAAGCATATGCCGTTATAGTCATCTGTCAATGAGAGCTAAACAAAGCATATGCCATTATACAGTCATCTGTCAATGAGAGCTAAACAAAGCATTTGCCTTTATACAGTCATCTGTCAATGAGAGCCAAACAAAGCATTTGCCGTTATACAGTCATCTGTCAATGAGAGCTAAACAAAGCATATGCCATATGTTGCTTATCTTACTACAGTGAAACTGTAATGTTTCAATGTGAAACTGTAGAAGCTTCAACATTGAAATTTCATCGAAATCTATGGAAATATTGTTTGTTTGATTTGTGGTTTAACGTCCCCATCAACACTGTATGTCATTTTGGAGACGTTGCTTCCAATTTTGTGGGACTTTACCCGACTTTGAGATGAAATAGAATCTCAAGCCCTGTCACATTAGCCTTGGAAAACTTCACATAACAGAATAAATCTTTCAAACTTTGAAGTCAATTTTCAGCCACAATGTTTGACCAGCCATGCTAAACTAAAGGCCCACGTTGTACAGAAATCACTGAGCTGGATTAGGCTAATCATGGTACGAGGGCAATCTTGGCTAACAGATGAGACTGCCTATAGAAATTAATTCTGACTGCAGGCTGCTTTGATGCCTCTAAGTTTCTGAACAGCTCAATCTGACTAAAGATGATCATCATATGGAGTGGAAGGTGTAGATGTCCTTTGAAAAATTTCAAGATGGCCACCAGGACGACTGGCTTGATATAATATACAGTCGAACTTCAATGGCTCAAACACCTTTGGGACCATGAAAATCTGTTCGAGACAGGGGTAGTTCGAGCCACTGAGGGCTACTGCCAGGAGGCACAACGAGATACTTTTGGACATCTTTTCGGTGTTTTGTACTGAAAAGTGTATGCTGTGTCTACTCATTAGAGTCGCCTCATTGAGGCGATTCTAATGAATACACACAGCATACATTTTCATGATAAAACACGAAAATATCCTAAATCTAGCCCTCCCTATTTCTTATGTAGAGGAAGTTCCCTAGGGACTCAAGAACGGGTTCGACCCAGCCATGGTAAACGAGCCATCGGTGTTCGAGCCATCGAAGTTCTACTGTATCCATTCTAGCAATTCCTGAAACTCCATGTTGCCCAGTGCCAAATGGAATCTTCCTCCTTATGTAAAGCAGGAGTCCATTGCAAAATTTAGGGGTGTCCGGTTGAGTTTTCTTCGAAATTTGTTTGGAAAATGGCTTGACTTCTTGCAAACAGTGTAGGCCCTGATCAGACGCCGCATTTTGCACTGTTTGCCAAATATCCGATTTTGGGTTTCTGGTACAAAATGGGTTAAACTGGTAATGGAAATGCTCCAAGCTATACGCTGGAAGATTCCATGTCATATGTAAGTTGATAATAACAAACACTTACATTACATCAAGGACAGTTTCTGTCCTCAGAACTCTGTGACTGGCATCAGCTAGCAACAATAATCCTCCTTCCTGTTCACTGATTGCTGTGATATACCCTGGCCATACCTCCAACCTGTGACAAAATCAGACCACAACTATGTTCAGCGAACTTCTAAATAATATAAACATTTAAGTTATTTTTCTGACATCAAACTTTTATTGTATTACCAAAATGAAGTGTTGAGCAAGATCAGACTGCCTCCAAATGCCTCCTCAGAAACAGCAAAGACTCAGAGCAGACTGGGCCCCGTCAAGGGATTTTGGTACTTATCGCCTATGCGAGCAGCGAAGGTTCAGGCGAGCCTGCGCGTCCACGCAGTCTCGCCAGAACCTTCGCTGCTCGCTGATACAAGCAGTGAATCAAGAGGTACCTTCAGACAGAAAGCCATATCCCAGGCCCCTCTGAATGGCTGGGCATGCGCAGATAAAATTTGTCATGACGGAATGCTTGAAGACACAAATTCGCTTGGCGGGGCTCAGACTGATCCTGTTAAGGCAGTCTACCATGAAAAATCATTAAAATTCTGGACACCTTTAGGAAATCATGTAATTCTCCTTAAATATTAGGAAATTTGTTCACAATCCAGCAATGAGTCCAAAAAGTGCCAACAGAATGGCAAACAGTGTAGACCTGATCAGACTGCTCCTTCAGAGGCAATCTGATCAGGGTCTCCACTGTTTGCTTAGGCTTGTCTGTCCCAATATTTAGCATCATTACGGTAATCTGGGTCTTCATTGTTTACCAATCTTCTTGATCTGCCAGAATTTTCAACATGATCTTAGATAACAGTCACCTTGTTTTAACCCTTGTCCTGCTGAATATTCATATATGCCACACCCACTACCGATTATCAACCAATCAAATTACTTGATGCAAATTATTACAACAAATTCACAACCTGAATGACAAACAATGTAGATCCTGATCAGATGGCTTCTTCAGAAGCCATCTGATCTGGATCTACATTGTTTCAAAGAAATGGCATATCCGGGTTCAGCATGACAAGGGTTAATCTCCTGTTATTTGGCAATAGTGTCTGCGTTTTCTTGTTAAACTTTCAGTTTACCAACATATGCTTATACACGTGTTCACAGTACTTCTTGGATTGTAATTCATTCAAACACTGTAGAGTGGCAAAGACAAAAACTTTCAGCTTTGGAAGATCTCCATAAAGACATCCAAACCACATCACAACAGGTCTGGTCAATATCTGACATGAATAGGATTTTGTAACCAATTCTGATTTGTCAAACAAATATTCCTATGAATAACTAAAATAATATTGGGTGCTTAACCCATTGTATGCTAGTGGACTCTTCCATTGCCATATATGTTAGACAAGTCCAGTTGTCATATAAGGGGTGTCAGGCCTATTTTTTCGTTTTTATTCTTTTTTTTTTATGGAAAATACTGTTAGCAAATAGTGCAGGCCCTGATCAGATGCCACATTCTGCGG
This sequence comes from Lucinisca nassula, assembly GCA_963580285.1. Lineage (NCBI taxonomy): Eukaryota > Metazoa > Mollusca > Bivalvia > Lucinida > Lucinidae > Lucinisca > Lucinisca nassula. The sequence continues at coordinate 176,130,800 of OY757011.1, forward strand.
CATCTTTAAAGGTTTTCCACATGCAACAGGTTAATATTTATTCAAATGACAAAAATGCCATTTTGTCAAAAGCAATCATTGTTTCACTTCATAATATGCAATAATTAGATGAAATTTAAACTATCATAAATTAAAGGTCATTGTTTCTTTATGCGAACTGTAAACAGCCTAGAAGATTGTGCAACAGAACTTTGTAGGTAGTTTACACAATACATGGACATGAAACTTTATGTTCACACCAGGTATCTTACTGCAGGAAAATTAATATATATCTATTTTCTGCCTTCTCTCGTTTAAATTTATTTTAGTATGCTGATGTATATATATACATGTATATATATATAAACCAAATTACAACATGAAAAACATTTTTGTTCATTAATGACTAGAAACTTCAAACAAAATCCTTGTGGAAGAAATCATGGTGATTAAATGGGCGCTAGTCAGTCATACAGCAGCCACGGCGGACATCCTAATGATATAAATGGTTAGAACGTATAACAAGAGGGCCCAATGACCCTATATCGCTCACCTGTGTACCAGAAAATCATAGGTGTAGGAGACCACTTGATATTGCTACATACTAAATATCTGAGCTCTGGGCCTTATGGCTTTGGAGAAGAAGATTTTTTTTTTTTCAGTATAAGTCCATAGGTCAATTTTGACCGAAAGGGCATGGTTGGCAGGATTTATGTAGGCGACCATTTTATGTTGCTATATACTAAATATCTAATGTCCGTACTTCATGGTTTCAGAGAACATTTTTAAAGCTTCTTTTTTTCCATTATAAGTTTATTGGAGTTAACAAGCCACAGGATTTGGCCAATTTGAACCCCAGGGGCAAGACTCAGGCAGGATTCATGTAGACAATACCTAAACTCTGGGCCTTATGGTTTCACAGAAGAATATTTTTTAAGTTTTTTTTCCATTTTAAGTTGGTTTTTTTCCATTTTAAGTCCATCCATGGTAGCTAATGGGCCATGGGTGTGGCCAATTCTGGCCCAAGGGGCATGTCTGGCAGGATTTATGTAGGTGACCTGGGCCCTGTGGTTTCAGAGAAGAAGATTTTTGAAGCTTTTTTCCATTAGGAGTCTATGGGAGCTAAGGGGCCCTGGGGCGTGGCCCATTTTGACCCCAGGGGCATGATTGGCAGGATTTATGAAGGTGACCACTTGCCATAGCTACATGCTAAATATCTAAGCTCTGGGCCCTGTGGTTTCAAAGAAGAAGATTTTTGAAGCTTTTTTCCATTATGAGTCTATGGGAGCGAAGGGGCCCCGGGGCGTGGCCCATTTGGAACCCAGGGGCATGATTGGCAGGAATTATGTAGTTGACCACTTGCCCTTGCTACATGCTAAATATCTAAGCTCTGGGCTCTGATAAGAAGATTTTTGAAGCTTTTTTCCATTATGAGTCTACAGGAGCTAAGGGGCCCCGGGGCTAGTCCATTTGGACCCCAGGGGCATGATTGGCAGGAATTATGTAGGTGTTCACTTGCCGTTACTACATGCTAAATATACTAGAGCTGTCAATGAAACTGACTAGGGCCCCGGCAGCGCTATCAGAGGAGTAGGAAAATTTGTGGACGGACAGACGGACAGACAGACAGACAGACAGACGGACGGACAGAGTGATTACTATAGGGCACCCACACTTTCAGTGCAGGGCCCTAATAAGCTCTGGGCCCTGTGGTTTCAGAGAAGAAGATTTTTGAAGCTTTTATCCATTATGAGTCTATGGGAGCGAAGGGGCCCCGGGGCGTGGCCCATTTTGAACCCAGGGGCATGATTGGCAGGAATTATGTAGATGACCACTTGCTATTGCTACATGCTAAATATCTAAGCTCTGGGCCCTGTGGTTTCAGAGAAGAAGATTTTTGAAGCTTTTTTTTTCATTATGAGTCTACGGGAGCTAAGGGGCCCCGGGGCGTGGTCCGTTTGGACCCCAGGGGCATGATTGGCAGGAATTATGTAGGTGACCACTTGCCCTTGCTACATGCTAAATATCTAGGCTCTGGGCCCTGTGGTTTCAGAGAAGAAGATATATGAAGCTTTTTTCCATTATGAGTCTATAGGAGCTAAGGGGCCTCGGGGCGTGGTCCGTTTTGACCCCAGGGGCATGATTGGCCGGAATTTTGTAGGTGACCACTTGCCATTACTACGTGCTAAATATATAAGCTCTGGGCCCAGTGATTTTGAGGAAGAAGATTTTTGAAGCTTTTTTCCATTATGAGTCTATGGGAGCTAAGGGGCCCCGGGGCGTGGCCCATTTGGAACCCAGGGACATGATTGGCAGGAATTATGTAGGTGACCACTTGCCATTGCTAAATGCTAAATATCTAAGCTCTGGGCTCTGTTGTTTCAGAGAAGAAGATTTTTGAAGCTTTTCCCATTATGAGTCTATGGGAGCAAAGGGGCCCCGGGGCGTGGCCCATTTGGAACCCAGGGGCATGATTGGCAGGAATTATGTAGTTGACCACTTGGCCTTGCTACATGCTAAATATCTAAGCTCTGGGCCCTGTGGTTTCAGAGAAGAAGATTTTTAAAAATTTTCCCTTTATAAGTCTATGGGAACTATATGTTGCCATGGCAACCAGAATTCCAATCTGATCAGCCCCAAAACCTTATTCAGCCTTTCCCCCTACCTGAAGATGCTTCACATGAAATTTGATCAAGATTGGCCATGAGGTATTAGAGATATACTTATTTGAAATTGTTTACGGACGCACGCATGCACGACGGACGACGGACAAAAAGTGATCCCAAAAGCTCCCCTCGTCACTACGTGACAGGTGAGCTCAAAAGCCTCCTCCAAAGTCAAAGGAAAAGTTGCAAAATTGACCCGAGCTCCATTTCTGGCTGCAAGCCAGGAACCAACCATCAAGTCCAAGATAAATCTGATCTAATGTGAAATGGTTAGATCACCAAGATGCCCAATCAGTGACCGTCAGATTTCCGCATTTAATGTATTCCAGAAAACTGAGACCCCTCAAATGAGGACCAGCAGATCAGCTGATCTCCATCAATTATGGAGACAACTATAATATTAATCAAAGCACTGACAGCACTGGCAGGTCGACTATCACTGTAGGTTTGGAAATTAGCCCTGAACTGGGATTTAAACCGTTTTGGCTAAGCCTTAAATTCCTGAACTTTAAGTACACAGTATAAAGCCTGATCAGACACTGCTGTCTGCAGTGCAACATCGGGTCTATACTATTTGCTAAACTAAAACTGGTCTAGTCAAGATCGATTCTATGGGTAACGTTCTTTACATAATACACAACACCATGGCCTTACAATTATAAGAATAGCACAGAGCTATAAATAACCGTTGCCTGGATTTCGTTCAAACCAGTGAAAGTCACATGAATTCAACAAAGTAAAGCTACTGATAAACAATCAACCAAAAAAATGTCTCCCTTGAAAGAATAGCCACTTTGTTGCAAGTTCTATTTCATTGTTTCATTGGTTGAGTAGTAAACTGTCATGCTAAAGTACTGTATTATTTAGTGTTATTTCTGGGTTTAGTTGTTCCAACTAGCTGTCAGAGGATCTGACTATAGCACCCCTGCAGCACTATTAGAGGAGAAAGACCCATAGTATCGAAATATTTTGAAATCTTGCTTAGTTCTTTACCAGGTACATCACTGTAGCACATGCTAATATGGCATAACTATATGAGTTAAGGGCCCTTGGCCTCTGTTCAGCCATTACATCTTCCTTACTTCAGAGACTAAGTCTGGTATAAGTTACATTGAGGTAGGACCAAAAATGTAAAGACCCTTGGCCCCTATTCCTGTACAATACAGCTAGTTATGGACCCATGGCCCCTATTCCTGTATACACAATACAGCTGGTCTTCGTCTATGTTAATACAAACTTTCAGCTGTCTATCATTTATAGTTCCTGAAATCTGATACGAAAATTTTCAAGACTGGCAAAATTTTAAAACTTATCAAGGGACATAAGATATAACTCAAAGAGTCATTGATCCTTGACCCCTTTTCTGGTATACATAATACATCCAGTGATTGTCTAAGTTTATACAGTAGAACTTCGATGGCTCGAACACCGATGGCTCGTTTACCATGGATGTGTCGAACCCATTCTTGAGCCCCTAGCGAAATCCTCTACATTAGAAATAATGGGGGATAATTAAGAAGATTTTAGTCTTTTATCTTGCAAATGTATGCTGTGTGTACTCAATCGATTCTAATGAGTACACACCGCATACATTTTCATTATAGAACACCGCAAAGATGACTAAAAGTATCTCGTTATGCCTCCTGACAGTAACCCTCAGTGGCTCGAACTACCCCTGTCTCGAACAGATTTTCGAGGTCCCACAGGTGTTCGAGCCATTGAAGTTTGACTGTACAAAGTTTCAGCTTTCTATCTTTCATAGTTCCTGAAGTAGGACCACAAAAAATTTGACTGTACAAAGTTTCAGCTTTCTATCTTTCATAGTTCCTGAAGTAGGACCACAAAAATAAAAGTAGTCACTGAAGTAGGACCACAAAAATAAAAGTACATGTAGTCACTGAAGTAGGACCACAAAAATAAAAGTTTTTAAGGAAAATGCATTTTAAAATTTGAAAACATATCAAGAGACATCATGCAGGCTTTCAAGTGACTCCTGGTGAAAAAGTAGGAGAAAAGTAGGAGCCTGAGATATCAAAAAGTAGGAGAAAAGTAGGAAAAAAGTAGGAACCTGATATAAAAAGTAGGAGCTAATAGACACGAACATACCTCCGTATGTCATACATTTTACCAGTTTTTCATTTTGGGCAGTTTTATTTGTGCATTTGAGTCTAATGTTTTTACACCAAAGTTAGCAGGCACCTGTAAAATGTTAGTGGCTACCCCATCTAGTACAGTTATTCATGACGGCAGCCTGAACTTCCAATGCTTTTGTCAAGAGTTTGCCACTGGCAGATATCTGTACCTAGATATTGACATATGTCAAAGAATTAATGAATTTTGAAAATTTACATTTGTGAGAAGCATCAGCTACAAGATGTCCAGGTGAAGGCATCATAGCACTGCTACAATGAATTCCTGTCATGCAAACTAAGACAGCATTTTAGCATTTTAGTAGCTCACTGAAGTCAAGGCTTCAAAAGTATTGCTGCAGTGAATTTCTGTCACGCTAAACAGAGCTCTAGTTGGTCACCTTAGACATCACAGCACTGGTCCAATGAATTTCTGTCAAGCTAAACAAGACAGAGCTCTAGTTGGTCACTTCAGTCATCACAGCATTGCTGCAATGAATTTCTGTCATGCTAAACAAGACAGAGCTCTAGTTGGTCACTTCAGTCATCACAGCACTGCTGCAATGAATTTCTGTCATGCTAAACAAGACAGAGCTCTAGTTGGTCATTTCAGTCATCACAGCATTGCTGCAATGAATTTCTGTCATGCTAAACAAGACAGAGCTCTAGTTGGTCATTTCAGTCATCACAGCATTGCTGAAATGAATTTCTGTCATGCTAGACAAGAAAGATCTCCTGCTGGTTGATCACTGCAGTTAAGACATTGCATTACTGCTGCTTTGCATTCCTGTCATCCTCCATAAGACAGATCTCAGATTTTTCACTGCAGTTAAGGCATCATAGCACTGCTTCAATGTTTTTCTGCCAAGCTAAATAAGACACAGCTCTATTTGGTCACTTCAATTAAGGCAACACAGCACTGCTGCAATGAATTCCTTTCATGCTAAACAAGATGGAACTCTAGTTGGTCACTTCAATTAAGGCAACACAGCACTGCTGTAATGAATTCTTGCCATGCTCAACAAGACAGAACTCTAGTTGGTCACTTCACTTAAGGCAAATTTAAGCAGCACTACTGCAATGAATTTCTGCAATGCTCAAAAAGTCAGAGCTCTAGTTGGTAACACAGTTAAGGCACCACAGAAGTGCTGCAATAAATTGATGCCAGGCTCAACAAGACAGAACCCTAGTGGGTAACTGCAGTTAAGGCATCACAGTACTGCTGCTGTGTATCCCTTTCATGCTCCAGACAGAACTCTAGTTGGTCACTGCAGTCAAGGCATCACAGCATTGCTGCAATGAATTTCTGTCTTGCTCATCAAGACTGAGCTCCAGTCGGTCTCTGCAGTTTAGTCATCAGACCACTGCTGTAATGTATTTCTGTCATGTTCAACAAGAGATAGCTCTAGATGGTTACCACAGTTAAGGCATCACAGCATGGCTGCTACAATGAATTTCTATCAAGCTAAACAAGGCAGAACTCTAATTTGTCACTGCAGTTAAGGCATCACAGCACTATGGAAATGAATTGCTCTTGTGCTAAAGACAGAGATCTAGTTGATCACTGCAGTAAAGGTGTCAAAGCATTGCTGCAATGAACTCCTGTATTGCTAAACAAGACGGAGCTCTAGTAAGGCATCAAAGACATGGTATCAAAGCATTGCTGCTATGAACTGCTGGTCAGTTAAGGCCTCAAAACACTGCTGCAATGAATTCCTCACATGCTTACCAAAACATAGCACTAGCTGATCACTGCAGTTAAGAAATAAAAGCACTGCTGCTATGAACTCCTGCCATGCTTACCAAAACATAGCTCTAGCTGATCACTGCAGTTAAGAAATCAAACCACTGCTGCTTTGAACTCCTGCCATGCTTACCAAAACATAGCTCTAGTTGATCACTGCAGTTAAGAAATCAAACCACTTCTGCTATGAACTCCTGCCATGCTTACCAAAACATAGCACTAGCTGATCACTGCAGTTAAGAAATCAAACCACTGCTGCTATGAACTCCTGCCATGCTTACCAAAACAGCTCTAGCTGATCACTGCAGTTAAGAAATCAAACCACTGCTGCGATGAACTCCTGCCTTGCTTACCAAAACATAGCTCTAGTTGATCACTGCAGTTAAGAAATCAAACCACTGCTGCTATGAACTCCTGCCATGCTTACCAAAACATAGCTCTAGCTGATCACTGCAGTTAAGAAATCAAACCACTGCTGCTATGAACTCCTGCCTTGCTTACCAAAACATAGCTCTAGTTGATCACTGCAGTTAAGAAATCAAACCACTGCTGCTATGAACTCCTGCCATGCTTACCAAAACATAGCTCTAGCTGATCACTGCAGTTAAGAAATCAAACCACTGCTGCTATGAACTCCTGCCATGCTTACCAAGACAGAGCTCTAGCTGAGTAATGCAGCTGAGGCATCAAAGTATTGCTGCAATGAATTTTTGTCTTGCTAAACAAGACAAAGCTCAAGCTAGCTACTGCAGTTAAGGCATCGCTGCACTGCTGAAGTGAATGTTTGTCATGCTAAAAAGACAGAGTTAAAGCTGGTCACTGCAGTTAAGGAATCACTGGACTGCTGCAATGAATTTCTGTAATGCCAAACAAGACAGAATAGTTTGTCACAGCAGTTAGGGCATCAAAGCATTGCTATAGTGAATTTTCTACCATTCTCAGCAAGAGGGAGCTCCAGTTGGTCATTTAGTTAAGACATCACTACACTACTGACTGCTAAAATTCTTGTCATGTTCAACAAGACAAAACTGTAGATGGTCATTGCAGTTTTGCTTTACATCAACATATTCCAATTAGTGGTACAGCTAAAAACAGCAGATGAATGTCGAGGATCATCAGTACATTTGTCATGTAACAAAATGCATTCTACAAATAGTTTGAGATACAATTTATACTTTTAAATGCTTAATTTGTTTATTTATTTATTTGGGATCTTAGGTTTTGGACAAATCAAAAAAGTAGGAGAAGTAGGAGTTTTTCTGGAAAAAGTAGGAACAAAGTAGGAAGAGACCCAAAAAGTAGGAAAAGTAGGAAAAAGTAGGAAAAAGTAGGACTACTTGAAAGCCTGGACCGTCACATGACTATGACTCTAAGAGGTATGGGTCCTTGGTCACTATTCTGCTTCCTTACCTTAGAGACCAAGTATAGTATAAGTTTGCTTGAAGTAGGACCACAAACATAAAAGTTATTAAGCAAAATACATTTTAACCCTTATCTTGCTGTTCACAACAACCCCTATCTTTGCAAACAGTGTAGATCCAGATCAGATGGCTTCTGAAGAAGCCATCTGATCAGGATCTACACTGTTGGGCATTCAGTTTATGAATTTGTAGCAATAAATTACATCAAGTAATTTGATTGGATGATAGAGAGAAATGGGTGTGGCTTAAATGAATATTCAGCAAGATAAGGGTTAATTTTGCAGTCGTGGAATCCCTGAAGGACATGGAAAATCCAGTATAGCCCCACTCCACTTTTCAGTGGGGCAATAACAATTGTTTTAAAAGCTTAGCCTTTTTTTAACTGAGAGCTTTTTTCAAGCTGAGAATGTTCCTCACTATACAAAGTAGTCCAGCTTGAAATTGAGGGGTTTCAGATAGTTATTTGAAGAAAAATTTTAAATGGGTCAACTTTTTATAAACAAGAAGGATCCTGACCACACACCACATTTCAGCAGCAAGTGATCTGGACCTGTACTATTTGAAAATGTCCTCTTTTGGGTTTTTTGGGGGTTTCCCTTCTGTATCGATTAACAAATTCATTAGGGGATTGATTCATTTTCCAGCAAAAATAATTTAAAATACAAAGTTTTAAGCAAATTATACTGCCTCTTACATTGTAATGCAAGAGATACTGATTTTTCTTTCAGTAAAAGTATCAGTTTATTTGCTATACACTCCATGACAACTGTTTGAAGTATTCTCTAAGTTTGAACAACTGAAATGTCATTACGCAAACACGCCTATACAAATACATTGCCACCTTTATCACCGAAAAAATGAAAATTTTAGGATGAAAAATTGTGATATTTTTCTTATTTCTGCTCAAAATATAGATTGTGGGCACTCGTTAGAACCGCCTCGATGAGGCGGTTCTAATGAGTATCCACAATCTATATTTTAGAGCAGAAATGAGAAAAATAAGGTGTACCCCCAGAAACATGATATTTTTAATGTAAAATTAATTTTAATTAATAATATACCTACCCATCACTACAATTATAGCCTTTTCACCAGACGCAGGTCTGGGACAGTCTGACACAAAAAAAATCTAGCCAGAAATGCCACCGGCATGTCCCTTTTCCCGTGACCTCCCCAGCGTCGAGTCCCGATTGGTCGCTGATGTCACATGACCTATCAGACCAATAGGTAGACGATACAGGTCACGTGACCGCGATTTTCGCGCCGAGAAGGTCATTATTTCTTTCAGGAAAACAAATATTTCAGGCGGGGCTCGGAGGCGGGACATACCATTGTAGTGATGGGTAGGTATATTATTAATTAAAATTAATTTTACATTAAAAATATCATTTTAATATCAAATATAACTACCCATCACTACAATTATAGCCTGAATTCAAAGCAAGTGGAGGGTTGGATGAAAAATAAAGTTACACATACCTAACTCCTCCAACCTTGGTTGTTTATACCCCTTTTAAAACCATCCAATGATGGTAACGTAAGGGAGTATCCACCATGACTGCAAGGGATCCAAATCCAAAATTCACAAGTGGAGAAGATAAATGGACAGGAACCGGAGTCAAAATAGAAGGTTCATACCTATTCAAACAGGCTAACAAACAACCAAGGAAAATAAAATCCCAAAATAAGTGCTGCTCATAATAGATTGAGAAGCTACTAAACTACCCAAGGAATGAGTACCACTACGAATGGGAACCAAGCTCCTTAGGTGAAGGGATGAAAAGTAGCGTTGGAACATCCATTACGCAGTAAGAAAAAAACATTCTGAAGAAAAAACGGAGTTCCAGTATGCTCAAAATGTAGAAGGTTCTAACCTCATACTGTATTCTGAATGATAATAGGGCAGAAGTGAAATTAGCATATACTGGTAGAAGCTTTATCACTTTACAAATCCACTTTGCAATCAAGGATGGTTAGAAATATATCCAAAACACCTTGATTGGAAAGAAAAAATTCTCATGATAATCTCGAAACGATTTAAACGTTCTAATGTATACCAAAAATTCACATTAGCCTACGATCCACTAATCCTGGAAATGACAGGACAAATAATAGTTTCAGACAAGGTGATTTATAGCCTGAAACAAAAATAGGTTGAATGAGAAGCGAAAAAGAAGTCATTGTTCTTCTCATACCTGAAAACAACCCTCTGCAATTGGCAAAGCATGACTATAACTTCTACGAACTGAAGCAAATGTCAAATGAATTACAGCTTGACTATCAAATGAACAAAAGAAGCTGAATTCACCGGATCGTAAGGTGGTTTAGAAAAGACCACAACACTCATGCAAGATTCCATTTGGATTCAAAGTCCTGGAAACCTGTCGGCATAGTGAAAAAACCCTTTAATAAGCTGGTGATGGTAGGGTTTAATGAAAAAGTGTGAAGCCGACTAAAATTTTAACATGTTCGAGATTACTGATCTGTACCCTTCTCTTAGATGAAATAGAAATTGAAGGGTAGAGAACAGACAGAAAAAGAAATCCAGTAAAAAACCTCCCTAGAGGAATTGTCTGGATTTATTTCCCTTTTTCTACACCAACTAGAAAATATCTTCCATCTTCCAGAGTAAAACTTGAGAGTGGAGATCTTTCTATATTTGAGGATACACTCGGCAGAGAAACCAGAAAAGTGTCTACCTCTGGTTTGATTCCTGACAACATCTGGATGTGTAAGTAAAGCATTTCTGGATTGAAATGCAATGCTTGACCCACACCTTTTAGATATTTGATCTGGAACTACTGGAAGACGGGTTGCAAGTCTTGAGACTAGGCTCAGAATGACTAAAAAACCAAGATTTCTGAGGCCATAGGAGGCGTAATCAGAATGGCTCGGCTTTTGGACGCTTGAATTTTTACCTAGAACTAGAGGAATTCAGTTGAATGGTGTAAACGCATATGTAAAAGATTCCCCCAATCTAGAGATTTTAAATCAACTGCACGTTCCAGGTGATCTGAAACTTGAAACACAATGGAAGTTGATTGGAGAACCGAGCTGTTTGGACATTTGATTAAAAAAGGCCCAATAAAGGTTCTCTCCATTTGGGAAAACGCCCTGTAGAGAACGGATGGTGAACTGGTCTATAGGGGCGATCCCAATGACATAATCTGCCCAGGAGGTGTCCGACAAGGATAGACATACCTTCCTGAAGACACCAAGTTATAATCTTCCATGTAAAAGCCAACAGGGAAGAGTAATGAGTCACTCCCTGATAAGTAGAAAAAACTACACTATTCATTTGTCTGGAGTAACAATAATGAAGCTGTTCCTCAGTTTGGAGCTATGAAGAACTGATAAACCAAGGAAATTTGTCTGAAGTTTCAGAATGTTTATACACATATACATATATACATACATATACGCATAAACACACACATATATATATAGCCCCGCCTAATATAGGCCCCACGTTCCCTGAACAACTAATCCCTGAGGTTCGAAGTGGGAAACCAACCTGAAAGGCTGGCATGCGAAAAAACAAATAGGGAATAGTCTCTAAAATAGGAGACCCCATTTGATACTGAGGGATTCATAAATCGTAGAGAGCAATCTTGATAATGGAATTCATTGCTCCTATAGACCGTATGGTATTTCCAGTGATAATATTAGCAAAAAAAAACTGGAAAGGTCTAAGATGAGATTGTCCAGGGAAACTGGATCCAATTACTAAGTTCTAAAAAGGGGAAACAAACCCCTGACATAAATCGAAAGTTTTTCGGGGGGTGAAAAAATTGGAGAAGTATCTTTGAGGCAGAGTCAATTTCAACTTCTCGATAAAGTGTATGAAATCTAAATTCACAATAACCTGTACACGTTAGGACAAGGTATGATTAACAGTATCTGTAAAAATGATGACAAAACCCATCATCGGAACACTACACGAGATTGGGGCCTAATTCTATGATGAGAGCTGCTTAATTAATTTCCATTAAGTTGGTGAACAGGGAAAACATTGATCCGTTGACAAAACCAACAAAGGAAAAGCAACGGACTGATACACAAAAATTCCATCCAAGGTGAAACGAAGGTATTTGCGTAATGACCTATGGATGGAGATGTGAAGGCTAGCGACCTTTAAAACTACGGAAATCGTCCCCCAATTTGGGAAATTTGACCTGACTAATCGAGGACGAAGTTTCCATTTTGAGATGATCGACTCGCATCATCTTGTTAAGTGTGAGAAGTCGATGATGAGTCGATTTTCCCATTTTCTTCTTTTCTTTTCATTGATCCGTTGACAAATCCAACAAAGGAAAGGCAACGGACTGATACACAAAATTCCATCCAAGGTGAAACGAAGGAATTCGCGTAATGACCTATGGATGGAGATGTGAAGGTAAGCGTCCTTTAAAACTACGGAAATCGTCCCGAATTTGGGAGAATTGACCTGACTAATCGAGGACGAAGTTTCCATTTTGAAATGATCGACTTGCATCATCTGTGTTAAGTGTGAGAAGTCGATGATGAGTCGATTTTCCCATTTTCTTCTCGACCAGAAAGATCCGCCTGTAGAAGCCTGGGGAAAGGAGAAATTTTTCTACTTACACGGCTTTCTTTTGGAGAAGAACCCTTCCTCTTCCAATAAAAAGATTTCTTTTCTTGATACTATTTACCAGAAATAGTATTTGCATGTGAGAAAGAGAAAGGATTCCTAACAAACGCAATCCAGTAACCCTTTCTCAAAACTCATAAAACTCAAAATATATTTGATAAAAGAAGCCAAGGCTTGATAGAACTGAAATAGCTCGGCTCCTACTGGAAGAAGATGAAGAGGAGGGGAAGGAAGAAAGTCATTTGTTAGACTTGTGTCTTCCTCTATTGGGAGATTTCGTTCCAGTCCGACCTCTGGAACGAAAGGACCGTGTACCCTGATCTGAGAATGATCTACTAGTAGATGGGGACTGATTGAGATCTAGTCGAGGGTGATAAGCACTTAAAAGTCATCGGAAGTAGTCGAAGAGCGTCTCTTGGTTGCGGTACCTGTACTTGATACGCTCTCCGAAGACTTCAAAAAAGACGAGTGCTCACGGTCTTGAAGCTTGATTCTGAAAACGTTGGGAAGACATGGTCCGCTTATAGTTTTAGAATCAAGAGGCGCTGAGGCTCTAAGTTTTCATTTACTATGCTCAGTAAAAACTGAACCAGTTATCAAGAGCAGAGTTGCGCCAAACATGCAACATGGTGGTAGACAGCCATGGCATGTGAAAAAATGACCGGGAAATAAACAAAAGCATTAGAATAGCAGCTATATGGTCGGAATGCTCTTGTTTGAAGGCAAAGTGGGTAGAACTAGAATACCAGTCATAATGAGAACCCACTTAATAATAGTCCTGGTAAGAAGCTCCAATGTTAGAGCGTCGAAACAGGAAGTAATGCCAATTTCCCTGACGTCATATATACAGAGACTGAATCTGGGTCGAATTTTGGAATTTCATAAGAACAAAAAATTGATGTTTTTTGTTGTTAGAACCAATGTTCCAAGTTCTTTTCGCACGAGTGCCCCCGATCTAGAAGCTTGATTCTGAAAACGTTGGGAAGACATGGTCCGCTTATAGTTTTAGAATCAATAGGTGATGAGGCTCTAAATATGTCCTTCTCCTAATCGCTAATTAGTAAGGACGAAAAAAGACCAACCTCTGAGAATTGATATATCCCCAGAGGATAAATCACTAGGCCCAGATTCAGCTCTAGGGGCAAAACACTTGAGGCTCAATTAAACTTCCCCAGTGTTAGGCCCTTTATTGTGTATAGTGTACTGAACATGCGAAATTGCCGAATCAAAATTGAGCATTCAAGGAGCCGTGCCTAAAACGATCAAGGCCGAATCGACCCAAGGCCGAAACGACCCACCGAAATAGGCCGAATCGATCCAGGTGCAAATTCGGGTCGAAAACGACCCAGGCCGAAACGACTCAGTACCGAAACGTCCCGGATTCACTTGCAATAGTTACGGTATTCCAATAAACGATGCCCAAATCTGTATGTTTTACAAGGGAAAACAATCCAATTTAATGATTATGATAACAAAAATTTATCATAATAAGAGGAAAGAAGCATATGACCAAGGTAAACTAAGTACCGAAGGTCCGGAAAGGTTACCCGATAAAAACCGGGATCGGAACCGTACCAAAATTCGTATGTAACATGGATTCGGAAAAAAAATTTGGGCATAGGTTCCCCGCACCCCGGAGTCCCCGCAATTATGAGCAGGGTCTCTACGGGGCGGTCGACGAACCTATCCTAGTCAACCCAGGCCCAAATGGGAGGAGGGGACATAGACTGGCTCATCTTGATTCGGCAGGTGACCCACACGAATTGGATGGATTCTGTTTAGAAGATACTATAGAAAGGCCACAAGGGACCTGAATATTATCCATCTGCATCGTGGGATTTATAAGTGCTAAACGAAGACGGGTCTTGCGCATGTTCAAAACTAAATTAATGCTGAGAATTTTTATTCAGCGATACAACGTCTTCCGATACCGGAAGTGGAAGGAACACGCACAAAAACCGTCCTCTTTTCTGGCAATTTAAGTTTCCACAACGCCGACTTCTATTAAAACATTACCAGGAATAATACGAGCGTATACCCTGGCACATAACATGAAAAGAAGTGTGGTGCTTATCAAAAACCAAAAACGGTTGATCACATGATAAACAAAACTTCCAAGTGAAAATTCAAAATGGCGGACAACCACTACACATGTAATGTCGGCAGAAACACGCGAAGTAAAGTCTCTAAGAATTTCGGAATAAACAGTAAGCTTAAAAAGCCTAAGTACGTTGTGGAAACTCAAGGTAAGTGCAAAATCAAAAAAGAATAAAACACTTATCCGTTTATTCATTCTTCCATGGAATGTAGTTTGACGATCCTATCCCAAGCAAGTCTGAAAAAATAATGACCTTCTCGGCGCGAAAATCGCGGTCACGTGACCTGTATCGTCTACCTATTGGTCTGATAGGTCATGTGACATCAGCGACCAATCGGGACTCGACGCTGGGGAGGTCACGGGAAAAGGGACATGCCGGTGGCATTTCTGGCTAGATTTTTTTTGTGTCAGACTGTCCCAGACCTGCGTCTGGTGAAAAGGCTATAATTGTAGTGATGGGTAGTTATATTTGATATTAAACCCAGTTTTACTATATAAAAGGGGTCAAAATTATATAGGCGTGTTTCCGTGATGTGTAAGGAAAATAGAAGTGAAGACAATGAAGTGAGACCTACTTGTGTTGTGGGACACTAGTTGGCGTGGCAGGATTATAATAATATCTCCCGACTTGAACCATCTCCAGCACAGTCATGATCCTGAAAAAGTAATGATAAAACAAAAGTGTAACAGTACACTCCTCATGGTGACAGGTAGAAAGGTTTTGTAATCACTGAAAAAATAGCCATCAGATGAGATGGTAAAACCCCCGACCAAAAGCCAATCTATACCGCAATCAGGCATTCTAGTAACCTAATAAAGTGGGTCGAATAACTGCCCGCTATAATCGGTAGTAACCTATAATACCTTCAACTGACCTAGAATACGTTAAGTGACCGTTTACAGACCGGACCTATTTTTCGGGTCCCTGCAGGCATGATCAGACGCTGCTTTCTGTGGTGTCTGATCTGGGCCTGCAGTGTTTGCCAAGGTACCCCTTTACGGGTTTCCCGCATGAAATGGGTTAAAGAATTTACTCCCGAGGAGCAAATTCTTCCCTTTAAAGTTGACCCCTATTGACATTGGAAACAAAAATACTTTTGCAGAAGTTGCCTCCCATGAGGGTGTTCCCATTCCCCTTTAATGTTTGTAGAGAGGCTATAAAATTCTTCAGTCATTATTCTCTCTCTTACGGCCGCCGCCCATCAGGGCTTGAAGAAATTTATGGGCTGCTTGATCCTTCCAAGCAGAGCTGAAACCGACCCGCACACAAGTACTGGTAAACAGCTTAGGAGATCGAAGCCTGCCCAGGCAAAGCGGTATAAGTCGGCCCGTCCATGCTTATAAACCCTATTGGTTTCATTGGGCGACAGGGCTTGAGATGTAATTTCATCTCAATGTCTGGTAAAAGTCCCACAAAATTGGAAGCAACGTCTCCAAAATGACCTTTGCAGTGTTGACGGGGACGTTAAACCTCAAATCAAACAAAGTAATTACAGTATAGCTCCAATATATCGCGGTAGTCAGGGTCCATAGCCCGAAAACCGCGATGTGGTCGGAGCGCGATATAAGTCGCGGTAGTTTGCCGAGATGCCAATACAAGTCGCGGTGATAGTTTGGTGAGATACCGTTATCAATCCACACTAATGGCTGTTCGTAATGCTATCGGCCGTATTTCACCATTAAAGTAGGTTCAGAATTACTCAGTGACAGAACAAACAAAGGGGACTATGTCTACCAATTAACTTACATTCGAGAACAGCTGAAAATCTGCGTCTGAAAACATGTGATTGCTAAAATGTCAAAACAGGACGCCATTTGCGGGTTCCCCTGGTTGTCTGTCACGTTGACGGCCAAGGGGCCCAACTACCGTAAGCGCTAAGCGCTAAAGCAATTTTAGTTGTTTCCCTTGGCTTGCCAGATCAAGTAGCAGTTGGAAAAAAATTATCTAACGTCTACCACGGGCAGAAAAACTATACAACAACAAAACTATCATTTCATTGTGTTTTGATTTCGGGCAAGTGTAAAAAAATCGTCTACAACTGTCAGTCTTATTGAGTCCTTAAATACGATAAAACTAGACCAGTAAGTAAATCACAATAACTGCTGCACTGTCAATTGAGAGACAAACCATCTGTGTATTTATTACGGTTCAGGTATGACACTATTGTTAATCCCTGTCATATAATTGCCACCCTGCGGTGCGTGTCGATAAGGTGTGAAAATATGGTCAAGTTATGTCTCTAATTGGCGTTTATCCTCCAATCATAAAATTTAATCCACAATCAATGTGAAAATGATTTAAATGATTGCTCCTCAGACAATTAGCTGCATCTAACGGTAGATGTTTGCATAAACTAGAAATGCGTCCATAGGACACGGATGTCCCCGCCTGAAAATATGTCTATGTTCGTATTCATCTATAGAAAGTTATTGACCGTGTTTAAGTTTTGGATCCTTTTTTCGTTTGACCTCTAAGTATGACCTTGACCTTGTAGGTAAGGACCCTGGTTTTGTGTGAGGCAGATTGTCTCATGATGGCCAACATTTCTGCCAAGTAATTTCAAAATCCATCTAGAGATAAGAAAGTTATTGACTGCGTTTAAGTTTCGGACCATTTTTTAACTTTGACCTCTAAGTATGACCTTGACCTTGGAGGGTTTGCATGTGACACATCGTCTCATGATGGTTAATATTTCTTCAAAGTAATTTTAAAATGCATCCAGTAATAAGTAAGTTATTGACTGCGTTTAAGTTTCGGAGCCCTTTTTCTGACCTTTGACCACTAAGTATGACCTTGATCTTGGAGGTACGGATCTGGGTTTGCACATGACATATCCACGGGTGGTAATCAGGGGAACTAGCTTGAAAATGAGTCAATGGAAATTTGTTCCCTCGACACATCCGGGAGCTCTCGAGCTAGCTCCATCACCAGAAAATTTGAAAACAAAGGTAGGTCTCGAAGAGTTTTATCACCATTATTTTCTTTGTAAACTATTTATAAAAAATCCGGCAATGCAGTTCCACATAGAAATGATTAAACTTTGTACCTCGCTAGAATTTGCCATGGAATATGAATGAAACTAAACTTTTTATCACTGACCTGAAAAATTGTCAATTTATGTCAACACGATGATTTTGGCCGACGATTTTTTCATTTTCCGTCAAAATTACGCCCTTCACACCCCCAGAAGTAACAGTCCTAGTGAAATGAAACATGGAAGGTTTGAAATAAGCAAAATATTTTGGCCGTATTTAAGTTACTTGCCACTTATGACGAAATTACTGTACGAGCTAGTCTTCTCGACAATCGAGCTAGTTCACTCGACATGGAGATAGTGCCCTCAAAGATGAAACATTCATCAGATGACTGGGGCCTGATTCGATGTCTTTCTATGGTCCCACCCAGTTTATCCAACTGGTTTCTTTACCTCTGGCTAGTGGGCCTGGTGGTTAAGTGCGCTGTCTGTCTGGTTTAACCATTTAGCTGCAAACTCAAATTGAGATTTGACATAATACATTTTTATATTGAATGTTCGATTTTCTTTTCAGATGGGCGCTTTCCACGGAAAAAGTTCCAAAGGACTATTCCTGAGCAGAAAAATACAGGACATGCAACAAAAAATATATATATATATATTCCTGTGCTAGATAATCGGGCGCCTCTTTTTATTCCCTATATTATTATAGTTATTCATGAATCATTTGACTAAGTATCATCCCTACATTTTGAGTATTTTATCCGATAGAGGCTTTTGTCTGTCTTTCTGTCTGTCTGTCTGTCCATCCGTCTGTACGTTTGTTCGTTCGTTCATCCGTCTTCCAATGGACCCATCCATCTAAATACCCACTCACTTACCCCTCTCTGTAGTGTACCCATCCATCCAACCAACATCCATCCAGCCATTGATCCGTTCTAAATTGGAAGCAACTAGGTGGGCGAAATGACTCAGGGGGCGAAAAGACCAGGCTTGTGGACGAAACAGCTATGGGTGCAAAATGGGGCGAAACTACCAGGGAGGAACGACTGAGGGGCCGTCTTGTGGGCATAGTATCTTGTTACTCCACTAGCCAGAGGTAAAGAAACCAGTTGGATAAATTGCCTGTAAAGACATAGAATCAGGCCCCAGTCATCTGATGGATGTTTCATCTTCATTTTTGAGGGCAATATCTACACGTCGAGTGAAGTGGAAGGAGGCGAAGCAACTAGGTGGGCGAAATGACTCAGGGTGCGAAAAGACCAGGCTTTGTGGACGAAACAGCTATGGGTGGAAAATGGGGCGAAACGACCAGGGAGAAACGACTGAGGGGGCGTCTTGTGGGCATAGTATCTTGTTACCCCACTAGACAGAGGTAAAGAAACCAGTTGGATAAATTACCATAGAAAGACATCGAATCAGGTCCCAGTCATCTGATGGATGTTTCATCTTCATTTTGAGGGCAATATCTCCATGTCGAGTGAACTAGCTCCTTGTCGAGAAGACTAGCTCGGACAGTAATTTCGTCATAAGTCGCAAGTTACGTAATCACGGCCAAAATATTTTGCTTATTTCAAACGTTCCATGTTTCATTTCACTAGGGATGTTGCTTCTGGGGGTGTGAAGGGCGTACTTTTGGCGGAAAGGCCAAAATCTCCGTGTTGACATAAATTGACAATTGTTCAGGTCCGTGATAAAAAGTTTAGTTCTATTCATTCTCCAGCGCTGCAAATTTCCATGGCAAATTCTAGCGGGGTACAAAGTTAAATCATTTCTATGTGGAACTGCATTGCCGGATTTTTTTATAAATAGCTTACAAAGGAGAAAATGGTGATAAAACTCTTCAACACCTACCTTTGTTTACAAATTTCGTGGCGATGGAGCTAGCTCGAGAGTTCCGGGATGTGTCGAGGGAACAAATTTCCGTTGACTCATTTTCGAGCTAGTTCCCCTGATTACCACCCGTGATATCGTCTCATGATGGATAACATTTCTTCAAAGTAATTTCAAAATCCATCCAGAAATAAGTTAAGTTATTGACTGCGTTTAAGTTTCGGACCCTTTTTTCGACCTTTGACCTCTAAGTATGACCTTGACCTTGGAGGTACAGACCTGGGTTTTGAACCTGACACATCGTCTCATGATGGTTAACATTTCCAGAAAGTAATTTCAAAATCCATCCAGAAATAAGAAAGTTATTGACTGCGTTTAAGTTTCGGACCCTTTTTTTGACCTTTGACCTCTAAGTATGACCTTGACATTGGAGGTACGGACCTGGGTTTTGCATGTGACAGGTCGTCTCATGATGGTTAACATTTTGGCTGAGTAATTTTAAAATCCATCAAGAAATAAGGAAGTTATTGACTGCTTTTAAGTTTCGGACGCACGCACGGACGGACGGATGAACAAACGGACGGACGGACAGGGGCAACGCTATATGCCCTTTCCACCATTCTTCGAATGACGGGGGCATAAAAACAGACTTTTCTGCGATCTCGTGAATGGTTATGTTTTGGCGCCAAATAGCAGACGCTGGGGGGGAATAGTCAAATGCTGTTGGTTTAACCTGGTTTTAAATAAATTTTAACAACTTAAAACTCTATTTTTTTTTTTATTATGAATTTTTAAGGGGAAAAAAACGGGATCCACGGCACGGCCGCGATAGATTGGACATCGTGAAATATCGGAACGCAATATATTGGAACTATACTGTATTCTCAGACACTGATCTGTGATCTCACTGGGTAGGATCACAATACGTTTTCTCACCAATGTCTTTGAATTTATTTATACAGAAATAACATTAATATTTAAATCCCAGCAAACATTTAATCACGTTGCTATACAACAACAGCTATGTACTCACAACACATGCTTTAGCTAAGAAGATTAAGAACAAGAAATGTCAAAAGACAGGACAACTCCCCTGTTCTTACAATGACTTTATAAAAAATGTCTTTGAAACAAGAGGGCCATGATGGCCCTGGATCGCTCACCTGATCCATAGTGTAACAAGTGGGCCCCAGAGAGGGCCATTATTGGCCCCAGGGTTTTAATGTGCATAATGTTGAGGGAGGTCTTAAAGGTGAAGCTTCATACCAAACATCAACAAAGGCTATAATTAGAACAATCTTGGCAAAGGTCCACTAGATAAAGCTACACATCAAATTTCAAAGACCTGGGCCTTGCAGTTTCAGAGAAGAAGATTTTTTTTAAAGATATTCCCTACATAAGCCTATGCAAAACCAAATGGCCCCAGGGCTATATAAATCTATGTAAAAACAAAGGGCCCCGGCCCGGGGTGGGGGCATTTGTGGCCCCAGGGCTATAATTTGAACAATCTTGGTAGAGGTCCACTAGATAAAGCTCCATACTAAATATCAAAGGCCTTGGCCTTGCAGTTTCAGAGAAGATTTTTAAAGATTTCCCTATATAAGTCTATGCAAAACCAAAGGGCCCCGGAGCGGGGACATTTTTGGTACCAGGGCTATAATTTGAATAATTTTGATAGAGGTCCACTAGATGCAGCTTCATACCAAATATCAAAGACCCAGGCCTTGTGGTTTCAGAGAAGAAGATTTTTGAAGATTTTCCCCATGTAAGTCTATGTAAAACCATAGGGCCCCAGAGTGGGGGCATTTTTGGCCCCAGGGCTCTAATTTTAACGATCTTGGTAGAGGTCCATTAGATGCAACTTCATACCAAATTTCAAAGTCCTGGGCCTTGTGGTTTCAGAGAAGATTTTTAAAGATTATCCCTATATAAGTCTATGTAAAACCAAAGGGCCCCGGGACGGGGCCACTTTTGGCCCCAGCACTATAATTTGAATCATCTTGGTAGGGGTCCTTTAGAAGAAGCTTCATACCAAATATAAAAGACCTAGGCCTTGTGGTTTCAGAGAAGAAGATTTTTAAAGATTTTCCCTATATAAGTCTATGTAAAACCAAAGGGCCCCTGAGCGGGGGCATTTTTGGCCCAAGGGCTATAATTTGAACAATCTTGGTAGGGGTCCACTAGATGAAGCTTCATACAAAATATCAAAGTCCTGGGCCTTGCGGTTTCAGAGAAGAAGATTTTTAAAGATTTTCCCTATATAAGGCCATGTAAAACCAAAGGGTCCCAGTCGGAGGCTTTTTTTGCCCCAGCACTATAATTTGAACAATCTTGGTAGGGGTCCACTAGATAAAGCTTAATTCCAAATATCAAAGTCCTGGGCCTTGCAGTTTCAGAGCAGAAGATTTTTAAAGATTTTCCCTATATAAGCCTATGTAAAACCAAAGGGCCCGGCGGCGGGGACATTTTTGGCCTCAGCACTATCATTTGAATAATCTTGTTAGGGGTCTTTTAGATGAAGCTTCATACCAAATATAAAAGACCTAGGCCTTGTGGTTTCAGAGAAAAGGATTTTTAAAGATTTTCCCTATATAAGTCTATGTAAAAACAAAGGGCCCCTGAGCGGGGGCATTTTTGGCCCAAGGGCGATAGTTTGAACAATCTTGGTAGAGGTCCATTGGATGAAGCTT
The DNA here is from genome assembly GCA_963580285.1 of Lucinisca nassula. Lineage (NCBI taxonomy): Eukaryota > Metazoa > Mollusca > Bivalvia > Lucinida > Lucinidae > Lucinisca > Lucinisca nassula. The sequence goes on from OY757011.1 coordinate 176,152,947, forward strand.
CATTCTAAATATCAAAGTCCTGGACCTTGCGGTTTCAGAGAAGAAGATTTTTAAAGATTTTCCCTATATAAGTCTATGTAAAACCAAAGGGCCCCTGAGCAGGGGGATTTTTGGCCCAAGGGCTATAATTTGAACAATCTTGGTAGGGGTCCACTAGATGAAGCTTCATACAAAATATCAAAGTCCTGGGCCTTGCGGTTTCAGAGAAGAAGATTTTTAAAGATTTTCCCTATATAAGCCTATGTAAAACCAAAGGGCCCCAGGTGGAGGCTTTTTTTGCCCCAGCACTATAATTTGAACAATCTTGGTAGGGGTCCACTAGATAAAGCTTAATACCAAATATCAAAGTCCTGGGCCTTGCAGTTTCAGAGCAGAAGATTTTTAAAGATTTTCCCTATATAAGCCTATGTAAAACCAAAGGGCCCGGGGGTGGGGACATTTTTGGCCTCAGCACTATCATTTGAATAATCTTGTTAGGGGTCTTTTAGATGAAGCTTCATACCAAATATAAAAGACCTAGGCCTTGTGGTTTCAGAGAAAAGGATTTTTAAAGATTTTCCCTATATAAGTCTATGTAAAAACAAAGGGCCCCTGAGCGGGGGCATTTTTGGCCCAAGGGCGATAATTTGAACAATCTTGGTAGAGGTCCAATGGATGAAGCTTCATTCTAAATATCAAAGTCCTGGACCTTGCGGTTTCAGAGAAGAAGATTTTTAAAGATTTTCCCTATATAAGGCCATGTAAAACCAAAGGGCCCCGGAACGGGGGCATTTTTTGCCCCAGCACTATAATTTGAACAATCTTGGTAGGGGTCCACTAGATAAAGCTTAATACCAAATATCAAAGTCCTGGGCCTTGCAGCTTCAGAGCAGAAGATTTTTAAAGATTTTCCCTATATAAGCCTATGTAAAACCAAAGGGCCCGGGGGCGGGGACATTTTTGGCCTCAGCACTATCATTTGAATAATCTTGTTAGGGGTCTTTTAGATGAAGCTTCATACCAAATATAAAAGACCTAGGCCTTGTGGTTTCAGAGAAAAGGATTTTTAAAGATTTTCCCTATATAAGTCTATGTAAAACTAGAGTGTTCACAAGTTTTTTCTTTAATTTGACCTACTGACCTACTTTTTGACCCGAAAAGACCTTTATTCAAACTTAGCCAAGATATTGTCACAATGACCATTCTGAGCAAGATTAATGATTTAACCAAACTTGTGGCCTCCTGAGTATTCACAAGGTTTTTCTATGATTTGACCTACTGACCTACTTTTCAACCGGACATGACCCATATTCAAACTTGACCGAGATATTGTCATGATGATCATTCTGAGCAAGTTTGATTATGATTGGACCAAAATCGTGGCCCCTAGGGTGTTCACAAGGTTTTTATATGATTTGACCCGCTGACCTACTTTTTAACCCGATATGACCCATATTCGAACTGGACTGAAATATTGTCACAATGGTCATTCTGAGCAAGTTTCATGATAATTGGACCAAAACAGTGGCCTTCAGAGTGTTCACAAGGTTTTTCTATGATTTGACCTACTGACCTACTTTTTGACCGGACATGACCCATATTCGAACTTGACCAAGATATTGTCATGATGATCATTCTGAGCAAGTTTGATTATGATTGGACCAAAATTGTGGCCCCTAGGGTGTTCACAAGGTTTTTCTATGATTTGACCCGCTGACCTACTTTTTAAGCCGACATGATCCATATTCAAACTTCACTAAAATATTGTCACAATGATCATTCTGAGCAAGTTTGATGATGATTGGACCAAAATTGTGGCCTCTCGAGTGTTCACAAGGTTTTTCTATGATTTGACCTACTGACCTACTTTTTTACCCGACATGACCCAAATTCGAACTTGACCGAGATATTGTCATGATTATCATTCTGAGCAAGTTTGATGATAATTGGACCAAAACTGTGGCCTCTAGTGTGTTCACAAGAAAAAGTTTACGCACGGACGACGCACGACGGACGACGCACGACGCACGACGCACGACGACGCCGGACATCTTACTGTCACAAAAGCTCACCATGACCTTCGGTCAGGTGAGCTAAAAAAGGAAAAAGAAAAAACGGTAAAAAGATCCTTGCAAGCATGGTCATGTATGGAAATGCCCGAGTGGCAACAATATTCCTATAGATTTGTTTTGTTTGTTTGTTTTGTTTGAATTGAGGTTTAATGTCCCCCTCAACACCACTTAGATAATTTTGGAGACTTTGCTTCCAATGTTGTGGGAGTTTTACCCGACATTAAGATGAAATGACCTGCCGCCGAATGAAACCAAAAGGCATATATGCATTGGATGGTCTGACTCACATCACTTTACCTGGGCAGGCTTATTTTTGTATGAGCAAGTTAAATACAATTCAGAATGTGTTGGGCCCTAGTCTGAACTTACCTCCTGAATATTATGTTATAAAGCTGAGTACAACTTTCTGGGGGTAGAACCTTGGTCAATCTAATAATGATGGACACGGGCATATTGTCTGTGTGCCTAACAGATGTCAGAACTGTTTCCTGGAAATAAAAATATCAGCCATTCAGTATGTTTGACCATTCTGTGCAGGGTCTAACAAATCCAAGTTTCAAGACTTGCCCGGCAATCCACAACATCTTGGAAATAGCTTGGGATTACAATATTCCTTACATATTCTGCAAATTTTTCTGGGCAAGTGAAATAAACAAGATGGCCATAACGACCCTGGATCACTCACCTGATCCTTATTCTACAAATGAAATGGTAGGTAACATAAGGTGGAGGGGAGGGTTTGAGCAATTTTGGTTGACAGTGACTCAAGGAACATTTCTGCAAAATTATTTCAAAATCAGTCTAGCTATTGAGTAGGAGAAGTCATTTTAAGGGGTGTATATTTTTAGTTTTGATGGTTTTCATGTTTACTGGAGCAGAGGATTCTGAGCAATTTGGTCACCCATGGAACATTCCTTCAAACTTTCTTTTTGACCATGAAGTCTTTCAAAAGTTCCCTTTGACAATATAGAGCTGACTTGTATGTCACTATGGGTACCATGTGTTGAGGGACAGTTCCTAGTACACCAGATGGAGATGAACCACCTCGAGACTAAATGAAAATCCCTCCCCCCCACCCCCCACCTCATCAGGGCTAGGAGAAATAGATTAGGCTGCATGGTGCTTCCACGCAGAGCTGAAACTGATGGTACATGAGTACTTATTACCGTATACGTCCTAATTACCGCACATGCTCCTATAAGCGCACACCAAAGCTATTTTTGAAAAGGAAATACATAAGCGTACACTTTACAGTAACCTCCCCCTAGACACTCTCACAGTAAATCTATAAAAAAAAACTAATGTTATTGCTTCAACAGTGAAGGCAATGCTTTAGTATCCTTTTCCAGCCCATTAAATATCAGTATGTATCATCTCGAAAGCTAGTGTTTTCGCATCGAGTGTCCCACAAAATTGGAACCAACATTTCCAAAATGACCTAAATAATGTTGATGAGTACATTAAACCTCGATTCAAACAAAAATCAAAGGGTGAGTGTGAGGTTAGAGTTGACGCACAAACGATGGCCTACAAAGCCAGACATCTCACAGTCACAAAAGTTCACCATGACCTTCGGTCAGGTGAGCTAAAAATCACTTGCCCAGTCAAAATTTGGACTTGCTCCAGGCAGCTGGGCAATAGATTTGTCAGACCCTGCTAAGTTTAAGATCTCAAAACAAAAGGTGCCCACAATGGACTTGAAGATGCATCTGCATCCTTTACTTAACTTTATTTTCTTGGAAAAAGAGACATAATTCTGCAAAGAACATGTTTGATCAATGAAATGAAATCCCTTTCTACCTCTGCTTACTGAAATGAGAGCAGGCCTTGTAAAACTGCAAGCCAATATCAATTGGATGTCCCAATATTGAATGACACCCAATGCCCTTTACCCGACCCAACATTCGTCTAAAGAAGAGCTAAGCAAGTTTGTAAATGAGACAGCACGCATAAAAAACTTCTTTACCTGTTGCGGTAGCTTAATAGGCAGAAACAAAATACTGCCATCAAAAGCCCTGGTATCCCCAATCACATTCAGATGTTCATTTAGCATTCGTCCTCTCATCCCTCTGCTGTCAATGTTGGGACGGAAATCTACATGGTACTGATATACACCTTCATTCTTACACTTGACTCGGATGTAGTTAGCTGACAGAGACATTCTGAAAAACATGGACATAAGAGGATTTTACATGAGTGTTCATGTATTATTTTATTTATTAAACGAGTTGAGGAAAAGGGATAAAATGCGAAGCTTTGCCGAGAATTTATTATAAGAGTTGAGGAAAAGGGATAAAATGAGAGGCTTTGCCCAGCATTTTATCGCTTTTCCTCAAGGTGTTTAATAAATTCAACAATACTTGAGCATGAATGCAAGATTCTATTTATCATATGATATTTAAACCGCATTTTATTCACAATTGTTTACAAAAAATGTCAATATTCCGCCATTAGTAAACACAACGTCATTAAGGATGTTGTACATGTAACGTTACGGGATGTATCTACCTAATTTACGTATTTAATCCACTAGTGGATTATAGAAAATATTACATGGCATTATTACACTCTCAGGCGCGATGTCATATGATAAATAATATTTGCCCATTTTACACAGGCATTCACACAACTCCAAATGGGACACAGGCAAATTGTTGGACCAAATCAGACACCTGAAAAGGGCCTTCACTGTTTGCAAACTGATGTACCATTTTCTAACTTAATTTCTACAAGAATTCTGCAGAAGGCTGTGTTGCACCTCCTCAGCAAACTTAGTAATAGTAAAATAAAGGTCAAGGTCAGCAGATCAAGAGGTGCTTACTGATGAATTACACTGCAAGGTTTCACACTTTGCTGAGCGCACATGTAAATTGTAGGACATACTGTGCTTATATGGTTTAAAAACTTTCAGCTGTTTCTATCCACTTACGGTTTTCCCTCAGTTCCAGACGCATGCACTGGATCCCTTCTTTCCCGAAGTGACATCTTCTCGAATCTGCTAGTCGGTGGTCCGGCGCTTTCACCAGGTCTCGTTGCAGCATCTCCAGATGGACGGGGAGGCGATGTCTTTGGTCCCTCTGTCTGGGGTTCCTGGGCTCTTGGGGGAGAGCTTGTCTGAGCTGGTGCAACTGGAGGTGTCTGAACCTGGGCCAAGGCCATACCTCTGGCTGTTGGTGGCAGTGACCTGCCTGATCTACAAGATAAAGATCAGGGTCCAGTTGTTAAAACTAAAGACGTTGTTAGTTAACGTATCATTTATTATGGCAATTATGCTAATATTTTGGCTGACAAATGTGAGCATCTTTTGCAAAGGCAAAAGCGGCTCACATTTTTTCAGCAAAAATACCAAAATTTTAGATATTGTACTTCCTAGAACAGTTAACAATTTGATCACTAATGAGCTTGTTAAGCTAACAATGCTTTGAACGACTGACCCGAGGGGCCAGCTGTCCAAGGCATTGTTATCTTAAGGGCATATGCTACGAAATACTTCCTACATTGAAAACTGTTTAAGAGTCTCTATATATTCAGCATCATATACTGGCTCACCAAATTTGAAATAAAAACCACATGTCAACGTTCTGAATCTTAAGCAATCTGAACAAGAAGGAAATCACCCTAAACTGTTTTCCCAGAAATATCAGAAAACAACCATGTTAGTAAATAGCATGTCAAAAAAGACTTTTGCCTAGCTTTGAAACATTTATTTCAGTCAGAATGATATTTTAAAAGATACTGCTGCCTAATTTTATCCTATTTTTCAAGCTCAGAATTTTTTTTGCAAAACCAGTTTTGTTATCAACCAAAATATCTTTAAAAATAATTCATTGTCTGCAATGTTTTGGACCATACGGAAAAATGCTACATTGAAATTTTCATAAAACAAGGTTTTTTCTCTAGAGGATGTTTTCAGAGAATATAAAATTAAAAGAAAACTAGGGGTCACTGTGCTAATTTCTGTTTTATTAAACAAACCGTTCCCCTATCCCCAGCTGAAATACATGATCAAAATAAATATAAATTCTATGAAAAGATGGTGAATCACGCACAGATAACTTGGATTTTACTTGTAAATAGCAGCTGGCCATAATATGCATTACTGCAATTCGTTTAAGTAAGTATGTAACTATTTAGGTTGATCTGATCTTGAGTAAATGCCGAAAAATTAAAATTTTCAAAAGTTGCAATGTTCCTGTTTTAGTGAAGTTTATAGCCAAGCTGAACATGTTTAATAATGAAATGAACCCAAAACAATATCTGCTCCACAAATTTCAACCATTTCCTTACCCAAGAACGGTAAAATGTTGGCTATGGTATAATTTTCATTTTTGATGATCATACAAAAATGGTGAATTTGTAGCTTTTGTCTTTAACAAGCTGGTTAGTGGTCAAAATGTTAATTATTCTAGGAAGTACAATACCTAATATGTGGTCTTTTTGCTGAAAAAAAATGTAAGCAGTTTTTGCAGTGCAAAAGCTGCTCACATTTTTTTCTGCAAAAATATTAGTATATTTGCCATAGTAAACGGTCAGAGTTTTAACAATATGATAACTACATGTAATAACATTGTTAGTTTTGAACAACTGGCCCCAGATTATAAATGACAAGATGTGTTTTACTTACATGTGTTACTTTTACTACCCTTTAACCCTTTTGTTACCAAATGGAATCTTCTTTCTTATATATAGCAAGAGTCCATTTCAAAATTTAGAGGTGTTAGGTTGTGTTTTCTTCAAAAACTATTTGGAAATTGGGTGAAAATTTTGCAAACAGTGTAGGCCCTGATCAGACGCGCGCTCTGCGGCATCTGATCTGGGCCTGCACTGTTTGCCAACTACCCATTATAGGGTTTCTGGTACAAAATGGGTTAAGCCATATGTAGAGGAGACAAGGATTTGAACCAGCCAACAACAAAACCTACAATAAGACTTGTGTGACAAACAAAGACTCGAATCATCCTGACCATCAAACCTATACAGCAAGTGTTCTCATATAGCATTCTTTGGATAGGCATATCCACAGGCTGATCTGTCTTTACTAGATCCTCTAAGCCGTTTACCAGTACTCGTGTGTGGGTCGGTTTCAGCTCTGCGTGGAAGCATCATGCAGCCCATATATTTCTTCAAGTCCCGATGTGCGGGGGCCCTGATCAGTCTTTACTAGTCTCACAAGTGTTACTGTAAGTTTTTTTTTGTCCACTGGTTCATTTAACCCATTGAATGCTAGTGGACTCTTCCATTGCTATATGTTGGACAAGTCCATTTGTCCTTAAAGGGATGTCAGACATAATTCTGTTAGCAAAAAGTGCAGGCCCTGATCAGACACTGTGTTCTGTGCAATCTGATCTGGGCCTACACTGTGGTCCAATGTACCCCTTTAGGGGTTTTTCCGCATACAATGGGTTAATGTCTATCTGAAACTCATATCCTTTGATTTGCAAGTCAGCAGGAAGTTTTTTTTTTTTATTTGATGTTAAACGTACCCGTCAACACTATGTAGGTCATTTTGGAGACGTTGCTACCAATTTTGTGGGATTTTTACCCAACATTGAGATGAAATGAGATATCAAGCCATGCCGCCCAATGAAACCAACAGGGTTTATAAGCATATATGGTCCGATTTGCACCGCTTTGCCTGGGCAGGCTTTGATCCTCTAAGCGGTTTTTACCAGTAAACATGTGCAGGTCGGTTCAGCTCTGCGTGGAAGCATCATGCAGCCCATCTATTTCTTCAAGCCCCAATAGGAGAGGGCCGTCAACTTATTTTTTCAAATGACATCTGGATCTACACTGTTTGAAAAGGTAACTGTGTCGGTCTACTGGGTTAAAATGGTTAATGAGTGCCCAGACAAGAGGCAATTCACGGTGAATAAGGCTTCTTTCAACAGCATTTTACCTATTTTAAGCCTTTTTTTATTTTGAAGCTGACAGGAGCTGCATTCAATCTGTTTTGTATGTCAGAGACAACTGCCACCTTGATTCTGCAAGGGACAGAATGACCAAACAAGAGGGCCATAATGGCCCTGGATCGCTCATCTGATACAGTGTAACAAGTGGGCCCGGGGAGGGGAAATATTGGCCTCTGGGCTATAACTCGCATAACCTTGAGGGAGGTCTAAAAGGTGAAGCTTCATACCAAATGTCAAAGATGGCAGCCTTCTTGTTTCAAACAAGAAGATTTTTAAAGATTTTCCTTATATCAAGTCTACATATAAAACCTGTGGGCCCCAAGGCATGGCCATTTTTGGCCCCAGGGCTATAATTTGAACAATCTTGATAGAGGTCCACAAGATGAAGCTTCATACCAAATATCAAACACCTGAGTCTTCTGGTCTCAGACAAGAAGATTTTGAAAGGCTTTCCATATGTAAGTCTATGTAAAACAGAAGAGCAGGGTGGGGGCATTTTTGGCCTCAGGGCTATAATTTGACCTGGGCCTTGCAGTTTCAGAGGAGAAGATTTTTTAAGTTTTGATTAAAAAAATCTATTTTTGGCTCCCATGACCTTGATGTGCTACGGACCAGAACCATTTGAACAACTTTGAAAAGGGACCACCTAAGGATCATTTATGTGAAGTTTGATCAAAATCCGATCAGTGGTTTAGAAGATGTCGTTTGAAGAAATTGTTTACGCATGCACGATGGACGACGGACGAAACGTGATCCCAAAAGCTCATGTCATCACAACATGACAGGTGAGCTAAAAAGATATTTCAAGATCAATCTCCACAAAAGAATGTTGCACCGCCAGGCAGGGATCAACCTCTTAAGGCACGATTCTGACTGGGTCACTGGGTCCAACCATATGACCTGACTTACTAAAAGAAGAAAAGCTTTGAAAAAAAGACAATACTTACGCTTGCAGCACTGCCTGCATGGCTGCCAGACCACGACCCATAGGTGCTGCTACTGCCCCTCTCCCGCCAACTGTAACAAGAGAACTTAAAAAGATCAAGCCTTCTTTCAGATCGGTTTTTTAAGATGCAAACAAAATGCTGGACATGTGCTGTGATCCTAAGTGACAAAAGTATGACATATGCTATTATCTCAAGTGACAAAAGTATGACATATGCTATTATCTCAAGTGACAAAAGTATGACATATGCTATTATCTCAAGTGACAGTAAATTTTAATTGGGTCAAATAGACTGAAAATGACATGACAATATGACAATTGTGATATGCTATGATCTCAAGTGACAAAAGTATAATACATGCTTAGGTCTGAAGTGACATAAGTACAACATATGCTACATCTCAAGTGACAAATGTATACCATATGCAATAAAATATAATCTCACATGCTTTACATTTATGTCAATAACAGCTGCAACCAGTGACATTTGGGAAATGTGATGGATAGAGAGAAGTTGCACAACTATTACATTACTACACATCAGAGAGACAGAGGCTGTAAAACAGACCAGACGACTGAGCTCTAAATAAGGAAGAGTTATAATAACAAGTCGCAGACTGGGCAATGATCAAACTGACAATGCCTTCAGTTCAAGTTTGCTGACAGTCTATGTCTAGGACAGATGCAATCAGCTGGATTTGTTTCAGCTTTTATACACCTTGCCTCAAAAGAAACAGACAATAAAACCTTTAAACTTTAAAGATCATTTATCATGATAGTAAAATCATTAAGAACTAAAAGCACATTGCTACAGTAAGTGAAATCTGAAAACTAGATCAAATTATCTTTATTAGTTTCTGAGATATTGCAATATGAAGTTTAAAATATTTCAGATATATAAAATTCTCCACATGATGATTTCCCTTGAAATAAATATTCATGAAGTATTCTATGATGTCATAGTTGACTTCAAATTCTTTGAACTTTTTAACAATCAATATATCTGTAGTTTTACAATCATCAGAAAAGCCACATATTAATATCAATGAAATTGATTTCAGTCAAAACTCAGAAACAATTTCTTCTAATTTCAAACTTAAGGTCTATAAATTAAAATTCAAATAATCTATTTAAATAATTTAAATTTCAGATTACATATTTGTATGTAGATCAAATAGTATACAGTTGTAGGTTATGTGTTTATATACATGCAAAAAAGCACTTTTAATAACTTTACTAAAGAATCTATAAATGAACTGTTTGTTTTAAACAGTTTAAAATTTCATTTAAAACTTAAACATTTTAATTTAAACTAGATCTGCAGTCGATGGTATACAATAGCAAATACCCGCCTTTTCTATTAATAAGATTAATGACTATGTATTAGCTAGCCAAAACTACATGTAAGTTAAAAAAGTTGCAAAGAAAGTTTCAGAAGTGTAACTCTTATAGTTTAAAAGATATGGCAAAGTCATACTTTTTTTACCTTTGACCTTGGGTTTATGTTGAGGTCCACCTAAAGTATCCCAATTTATTCTATATTCCAACAGCCATCCAATGACCGAGTTTCAGAAGTGTGGCTCCAATAGTTTAGGAGATACGGCAAATCATAAATTTTTGACCTTTGACCTTGGGGTCATATTGAGGTCAAGGTCACACCAAAAGCTTCCAAATTTATTCTATATTCCAAGGGCCACCCAAAATCCAAAGTTTCAGAAGTGTAACTCTAAAAGTTTAGAAGATATGATGACAAAATCATACTTTTTGACCTTTGACCTTGGGGTCAAGGTCACACCAAAAGTAACCGGACATATTCTATATTCCAAGGACCATCCAATAAGCAAAGTTTCAGAAGTGTAACTCCAATGGTTTAGGAGATATGGCAAATCATAATTTTTGACCTTTGACCTTGGGGTCATGTTGAGGTCAAGGTCACAAAAAAGTTGCCCACTGCCATCTACATTCCATGTACTATCCACATGCAAAGTTTCAAAAGTGTAACTTCAGTGGTTGCAGATGAGATCCAATCACAAGAAACGTGACGGACTGACCGATGGACGGACCGACGCCGGAGTGAACTGTGGTACGAAAACAATATATCCGATTTTTCTTCGAAAAAGCGGGTATAAAAATGAAAGTACAAATTTATATCCAGAGTTATTAGATTCACAGCCATCAGTGGACATAAGAAAAAGGTATAATTAAATCATAAGAATTGAAAATATAGCAGTTTCAAAGTAAATTCAACTAGAAATGTGTCCAGACGACACAGATGCCCCCGCCAAGGGCCCCGCCTCACCCTGAAAATCCATGTTGCAACAAAATTTTCTAAGTGTGTGACCTTGTCATCAGGAACATTTGTGAGAAGTAATATTGAAATTGGTGAAAAAATGTAAGCGCTAGAGCAATGACAAAGTTTTTCTAAAAATAGCCACAGTGACCTTGACCTTGAAAGACCAACTCGCTCGAGGTATTGTCAAAAGGATCATTTGTGTTAAGTTATATTGAAATCAGTGAAGAAATGTAGTCGCTAGAGCGATGACAAAGTTTTTCTAAAAATAGCCACAGTGACCTTGACCTTGAAAGTCGAAATCGCTCGAGATATTGTCATATGGAACATTTGTGTGAAGTAATATTGAAATTGGTGAAGAAATGTAATGTAGGTGCTAGAGCAATGACAAAGTTTTTCTAAAAATAGCCACAGTGACCTTGCCCTTGAAAGTGGAACTTGCTAGAGATATTGTCATAAGGAACATTTGTGTGAAGTAATATTTAAATTGGTGAAAAAATGTAAGCGCTATCGCAATGACAAAGTTTTTCTAAAAATAGCCACAGTGACCTTGACCTTGAAAGTCAAACTCGTTCGAGGTATTGTCATAAGGAACATTTGTGTGAAGTTATTTTGAAACCAGTGAAGAAATGCAGGCACTAGAGCGATGACAAAGTTTTTCTAAAAATAGCAACAGTGACCTTGACCTTGAAAGACAAAATGGCTCGAGATATTGTCATAAGGAACATTTGTGTGAAGTTATATTAAATTCAGTGAAGAAATGTAAGCGCTAGAGCGATGACAAAGTTTTTCTAAAAATAGCCACAGTGACCTTGACCTTGAAAGTGGAACTCGATAGAGATATTGGCATAAGGAACATTTGTGTGAAGTTATATTGAAATCGGAGAAGAAATGTAAGACCTTGAGGCCATGACCTTGAAAGTTGAAATTGCTCGAGCTATTTTTATAAGTAACATTTGTGTGAAGCTTTATTGAAATTGGTGAAGAAATGTAGGGGCTAGAGCGATGACAAAGTTTTCTAAAAATAGCCACAGTGACCTTGACCTTGAGGTCATGACCTTGAAAGACGAACTCGCTCGAGATATTGTCATAAGGAACATTTGTGTGAAGTTATATTGGAATCAGTGAAGAAATGTAGGCACTAGAGCGATGACAAAGTTTTTCTAAGAATAGCCACAGTGACCTTGACCTTGAGGCCATGGCCTTGAAAAGTAGAACTCGCTCGAGATATTTTTATAAGGAACATTTGTGTGAAGTTATATTGAAATTGGTGAAGAAATGTAGGCGCTAAAGCGATGACAAAGTTTTTTCTAAAAATAGCCACAGTGACCTTGACCGTGAGGTCATGACCTTGAAAGTCAAACTCGCTCGAGATATTGTCATAAGGAACATTTGTTTTAGTTATATTGAAACCAGTGAAGAAATATAGATGCTAGAGCTATGTTGTGCTAGGGGATAATTAAAAAATTTTAAGTCTGTGACCATGGGCACGGGTGGGGGCATCGCTGAATAAAATGGACAGGTATCTAACATCATACCAAATATCAACTCAATCCATCGCACGATTTGGAAAATATCAACTCTTAAAATATCTAATTAAAAATTTCAAAGTTCAAATATTACCTTGAAGCCATAGGCATGAGTGGGGGTATTGCCAAATAAACATTTGGACCTGTATCTATCATCATAGCATACATAAGCCAAATCCATAATATAGTTTGGAAAATTTAAGCTCTTTAAAATCTTTCTATCATCATATGAACCAAAGCCATCATAAAAGTTCAGGTTCTACCAGGTACAAATACCTTAACTGGAGTCTTTAACATGGAAAATTTCTACGTCCATGACCTTGACCCCATGGGCATGGGTGGGGGTATCGCTGAATAAAACTTTGGACCTATATCTATTATCATACCAAATATGAACCAATTCCATCAAACGGTTTGGAAAATATGAGTTCTAAAATGTTCAAGTCTACCTGTTACAAAAACCTTAACCGGAGTCTTTAACATTGAAAATTTCTAAGTCACAGGCATGGGTGGGGGTATTGCTTAATAAAACTTTGGACCTATAACTAACATCATACCAAAGATGAACCAGTTCCATCAAATGGTTAGGAAAATGTGAGTTCTAAAAGTTCAGGCTCTACCTGTTATAAAAACTTTAACCCGAGGTTACAGGATCACGTACGTACGTACACACACACGTACAGACGGACGTACACATGTACACACATACGAAAAACTATATGCCCCCGGCATCATATGATGGGGGGGAATAAAAAGTTTATATCCACTATGATGTCACAATTTATTGCATTGCGAGTCTAAATGGGAGGTTACCCAAAGTAGAAAATAGGTATGTATCAGATATAAACTAGAATTTGTTTTTCTACAAAAACACAGATGTCTCCCCCGTTTTTGACTGCTAAGTATAACCTTGACATTGGAGGTATGTGTGCAACACATCATCTAATGAAGATGAACATTTCTGCATAGTAACTTTAAAAATGTTCATAGAAAAATAAAAAAGTTATTGGCCGTAAACAAAAAAAGCACTTTTTTACCTTTGACCTCTAAGTATGGCCTTGACCTTTGCGGTACAACACATCGTCTCATGATGGTTAACATTTCTGCCAAGTAATTTCATAATCCATCAAAGAATAAGGAAGTTATTGACTGTCCTTTTTTTTACCTTAGACCTCTAGGTATGACCTTGACATTGGAGGTATGGACCTTGGTCTTGCACATGACTCATGGTCCAACTTTCAAGCCTCTAGCTCCAACAGTTTTTGAGATATCTTGCTGACAAGATTTTATTAAAAAAAATTCAAAGGGCAATAACTCTTGAAAGGGGCATAATCCGGATGAGAAAAAAATATGTGTCAGCTTATTTTCCATTAGGAATGCATATATGAAATTTCAAAACCATAGCATATACAGTTCTAAAGTTATGCTATGCATCACTTTTAGGATTCATTACAATGGGCACAAATTACCAAAATGACAAAGGGCCATAACTCGCAAAGTATTTTTCGGAATTTTGTCAAAAGTTAATCAGTTCATATACTCATCAACACCAATATACTCAACAACTTTCAAGGCTCTAGCTCATATAGTGTTTGAGATATTTTGCTGACAAGATTTTATTAAAAAAATTCCAAAGGGCAATAACTCTTGAAAGGGGCATAATCCGGACAAGAAAAAAAATACGCGTCAGCTAATTTTTCATGAGGAACCCATATATGAAATTTCAAAACCCTAGCATACACTGTTCTAAAGTTATGCTATGCATCACTTTTAGCATACATTACAATGGGCACAAATTACCAAAATGACAAAGGGCCATAACTCACAAAGTATTTTTTGGAATTTTGTCAAAAGTTAATCAGTTCATCTACTCATCACCACCAATATATTCACCAACTTTCAAGCCTCTAGCTCCAATAGTTTTTGAGATATCTTGCTGACAAGATTTTATTAAAAAAAATTCAAAGGGCAATAACTCTTGAAGGGGGTATAATCCTGACGAGAAAAAAAATACGCGTCAGCTTATTTTCCATCAGAAATGCATATATGAAATTTCCAAATTATAGCATACACCGTTCTAAAGTTATGCTATGCATCACTTTTAGCATACATTACAATGGGCACAAATTACCAAAATGACAAAGGGCCATAACTCACAAAGTATTTTTCGGAATTTTGTCATAAGTTAATCAGTTCATCTACTCATCACCAACAATCTATTCACCAACTTTCAAGGCTCTAGCTCCAATAATTTTTGAGATATCTTGCTGACAAGATTTTATTAAAAAAATTTCAAAGGGCAATAACTCTTGAAAGGGGCATATTCCGGACGAGAAAAAAATATGCGTCAGCTAATTTTCCATGAGGAAGCCATCTATGAAATTTCAAAACCCTAGCATACATGGTTCTAAAGTTATGCTATGCATCACTCTTAGCATACATTACAATGGGCACAAAGTACCAAAATGACAAAGGGCCATAACTCACAAAGCATTTTTTGGAATTTTGTCAAAATTTAATCAGTTCATCTACTCATCACCATCAATATAATCACCAACTTTCAAGGCTCTAGCTCCAATAATTTTTGAGATATCTTGCTGACAAGATTTTATTAAAAAAAAAAAAATCAAAGGGCAATAACTCTTGAAGGGGGCATAATCCGGACAAGAAAAAAAATACACGTCAGCTAATTTTCCATGAGGAATCCATATATGAAATTTCAAAACCCTAGCATACATGGTTCTTTAGTTATGCTATGCATCAAAAGCGTAATGGACGGACGAACGAATGAACAAACCAGAACCAATATGCCCCTCAAACTTTTTCAAAGTTGGGGGGATAATAAGAAAGTTATTTACAGAACACAAAAAAGGCCCTTTTTTTACCTTTAACCTCTATGTATGACCTTGACCTTTCAGGTATTAAACTGGGTCATGCGTGCAACACATCATCTCATGGTGGTTAACATTTCTGCCTAGCAATTTCAAAATGCATCTAAAAATAAGAAAGTTATTGACCAAACACAAAAAAAGGCCACTTTTTTACCTTTGACCTCTATGTATGACCTTGACATTTTAGGTACCAAACTGAATCATGCATGCAACACATCGTCCAATGATAGTTAACATGTTTGCCAAGTAACTTCAAATTCTATTTAAAAATAGGCAAGTTATTGACAAAACCCGAAAAAAAGGCCCCTTTTTACCTTTGACCTCTAAGTATGACCTTGACCTTTGAGGTACCAACCTGGGTCATGCGTGCAACACATCGCCTTATATTGGTTCACATTTCTGCCATGTGATTTCAAAATCCATCTCAAAATAAGAAAGTTATTGACCAAATACGAAAAAAAGGCCCACTTTTTTACCTTTGACCTCTAAGTATGACCTTGACCTTTGAGGTACCGACCTGCCTCATGTGCACCACACATCGTCTGATGATTGTTAATAATTATGCCAAGTAATTTTAAAATCCATCTCAAAATTAGAAAGTTATTGACCAAATACGAAAAAAAGGCCCACTTTTTTGACCTTTGACCTCTAAGTATGACCTTGACCTTTGAGGTACCGACCTGCCTCATGCACACCACACATCGTCTTATGGTTGTTAATAATTATGCCAAGTAATTTTAAAATCCATCTCAAAATAAGAAAGTTATTGACCATATACGAAAACAAGAGGGCCATGATGGCCCTGGATCGCTCACCTGATCCATAGAGTAACAAGTGGGCCCTGGGGAGGGCCAAGGTTATAATGTGCATAATGTTGAGGGAGGTCTAAAAAAGGTGAAGCTTCATACCAAATATCAACAAAGGCTATAATTGTCCACTAGATGAAGCTCCATACCAAATATCAAAGACATGGGCCTTGCAGTTTCAGAGAAGAAGATTTTTAAAGATTTCCATATATAAGTCTATGTAAAACCAAAGGGTCTCGAGGCGGGGGCATTTTTGGCCCCAGGGCTATAATTTGAACAATCTTGATAGAGGTCCACTAGATGAAATTTTCACACCAAATATCAAAGACCTAGGCCTTGTGGTTTCAGAGAAAAAGATTTTTCAAGATTTTCCCTATATAAGTCTATGTAAAACCAAAGGGCCCCGGAGCGGGGGCATTTTTGGCCCAAGGGCTATAATTTGAACAATCTTGGTAGAGGCCCACAAGATGAAGCTTCATACCAAATATCAAAGACCTGAGCCTTGCAGTTTCAGAGAAGAAGATTTTTAAAGATTTTCCCTATATAAGCCTATGTAACACCAAAGGGCCCTGGGGTAGGGGCATTTTTGGCCCCAGCACTATAATTTGAACAATCTTGGTAGGGGTCCACTAGATGAAGCTTCATACCAAATAGCAAAAACCTGGGCTTTGCAGTTTCAGAGAAGAAGATTTTTAAAGATTTTTCCAATAAAAGCCAATGTAAAACCAAAGGGCCCCGGGGCGGGGGCATTTTTTGGCCCCAGCACTATAATTTGAACAATCTTGGTAGGGGTCCACTAGATGAAGCTTCATATCAAATATCAAAGACCTGGGCCTTGCAGTTTCAGAGAAGACGATTTTTACAGATTTTCCCTATATAAGCCTATGTAAAACCAAAGGGCCCCAGGGTGGGGGCATTTTTGGTCCCAGCACTATAATTTGAATAATCTTGGTAGGAATCCACTAGATGAAGCTTCATACCAAAAATCAAAGACCTGGGCCTTGTGGTTTCAGAGAAGAAGATTTATGAAGATTTTCCTATATAAGCCAATCTAAAACCAAAGGGCCCCGGGGCAGGGGCATTTTTGGCCCCAGCACTATAATTTGAACAATCTTGGTAGGGGTCCACTAGATGAAGCTTCATACCAAATATCAAAGACCTGGGCCTTGCGGTTTCAGAGAAGAAGATTTTTTAAGTTTTCGGTGAAAAAATCTATTTTTGGCTCCTGTGACCTGTATGTGCAATGGACCGGAACCATTTGTACAACTTTGAAAGGGGACCATCTAAGGATCATTCCTGTGAAGTTTGGTAAAAATCCGATCAGTGGTTTAGGAGGAGATGTCGTTTGAAGAAATTGTTTACGCACGGATGACAGACAAAAAGTGATCCTAATATAAAACACAAGAGGGCCATGATGGCCCTGGATCGCTCACCTGATCCAAAGTGTAACAAGTGGGCCCCAGAGAGGACCATTATTGGCCCCAGGGCTTTAATGTGCATAATTTTGAGGGAGGTCTTAAAGGTGAAGCTTCATACCAAACATCAACAAAGGCTATAATTTGAACAATCTTGGCAAAGGTCCACTAGATGAAGCTACACATCAAATATCAAAGACCTGGGCCTAGCGGTTTCAGAGAAGAAGATTTTTAAAGATTTTCCCTTTATAAGCCTATGTAAAACCAAAGGGCCCCAGGACGGGGGCATTTTTTGCCCCAGCACTATAATTTAAACAATCTTGGTAGGGGTCCACTAGATGAAGCTTCATACCAAATATCAAAGTCCTGGGCCTTGTGGTTTCAGAGAAGAAGATTTTTAAAGATTTTCCCTATATAAGCCTATGTAAAACCAAAGGGCCCCGGGGCAGGGGCATTTTTGGCCCCAGCACTATAATTTGAACAATCTTGGTAGGGGTCCACTAGATGAAGCTTCATACCAAATATCAAAGACCTGGGCCTTGTGGTTTCAGAGAAGAAGATTTTTAAAGATTTTCCCTATATAAGCCTATGTAAAACCAAAGGGCCCCGGGCGGGGGCATTTTTCGCCCCAGCACTATAATTGGAACAATCTTGGTAGGGGTCCACTAGATGAAGCTTCATACCAAATATCAAAGACCTGGGCCTTGTGGTTTCAGAGAAGAAGATTTTTAAAGATTTTCCCTATATAAGCCAATGTAAAACCAAAGGGCCCAGGGGCGGGGGCATTTTTTGTCCCAGCACTAAAATTTGGACATTCTTGGTAGGGGTCCACTAGATGAAGCTTCATACCAAATAGCAAAGTCCTGGGCCTTGTGGTTTCAGAGAAGAAATTTTTTTAAAGATTTTCCTTATATAAGCCTATGTAAAACCAAAGGGCCCAGGGGCGGGGGCATTTTTGGTCCCAGCACTATGATTTGAACAATCTTGGTAGGGGTCCACTAGGTGAAGCTTCATACCAAATATCAAAGACCTGGGCCTTGTGGTTTCAGAGAAGAAGATTTTTAAAGATTTTCCCTATATAAGCCTATGTAAAACCAAAGGGCCCTGGGGCGGGGACATTTTTGGCCCCAGCACTATAATTTGAACAATCTTGGTGGGGGTCCACTAGATGAAGCTTCATACCAAATATCAAAGTCCTGGGCCTTGTGGTTTCAGAGAAGAAGATTTTTAAAGATTTTCCCTATATAAGCCTATGTAAAACCAAAGGGCCTCGTGGCGGGGGCATTTTTGGCCCCAGCACTTTAATTTGAACAATCTTGGTGGGGGCCCACTAGATGAAGCTTCATACCAAATATCAAAGACTTGGGCCTTGTGGTTTCAGAGAAGAAGATTTTTAAAGATTTTCCCTATATAAGCCTATGTAAAACCAAAGGGCCCAGGGGCGGGGGCATTTTTGGCCCCAGCACTGTGATTTGAACAATCTTGTTAGGGGTCCACTAGATGAAGCTTCATACCAAATATCAAAGTCCTGGGCCTTGTGGTTTCAGAGAAGAAGATTTTTAAAGATTTTCCCTATATAAGCCTATGTAAAACCAAAGGGCCCCGTGGCGGGGGCATTTTTCGCCCCAGCACTATAATTGGAACAATCTTGGTAGGGGTCCACTAGATGAAGCTTCATACCAAATATCAAAGACCTGGGCCTTGTGGTTTCAGAGAAGAAGATTTTTAAAGATTTTCCCTATATAAGCCAATGTAAAACCAAAGGGCCCAGGGGCGGGGGCATTTTTTGTCCCAGCACTAAAATTTGGACATTCTTGGTAGGGGTCCACTAGATGAAGCTTCATACCAAATAGCAAAGTCCTGGGCCTTGTGGTTTCAGAGAAGAAATTTTTTTAAAGATTTTCCTTATATAAGCCTATGTAAAACCAAAGGGCCCAGGGGCGGGGGCATTTTTGGTCCCAGCACTATGATTTGAACAATCTTGGTAGGGGTCCACTAGGTGAAGCTTCATACCAAATATCAAAGACCTGGGCCTTGTGGTTTCAGAGAAGAAGATTTTTAAAGATTTTCCCTATATAAGCCTATGTAAAACCAAAGGGCCCTGGGGCGGGGACATTTTTGGCCCCAGCACTATAATTTGAACAATCTTGGTGGGGGTCCACTAGATGAAGCTTCATACCAAATATCAAAGTCCTGGGCCTTGTGGTTTCAGAGAAGAAGATTTTTAAAGATTTTCCCTATATAAGCCTATGTAAAACCAAAGGGCCTCGTGGCGGGGGCATTTTTGGCCCCAGCACTTTAATTTGAACAATCTTGGTGGGGGCCCACTAGATGAAGCTTCATACCAAATATCAAAGACTTGGGCCTTGTGGTTTCAGAGAAGAAGATTTTTAAAGATTTTCCCTATATAAGCCTATGTAAAACCAAAGGGCCCAGGGGCGGGGGCATTTTTGGCCCCAGCACTGTGATTTGAACAATCTTGGTAGGGGTCCACTAGATGAAGCTTCATACCAAATATCAAAGACCTGGGCCTTGTGGTTTCAGAGAAGAAGATTTTTAAAGATTTTCCCTATATAAGCCTATGTAAAACCAAAGGGCCCCGTGGCGGGGGCATTTTTTGTCCCAGCACTATAATTTGAACAATCTTGGTAGGGGTCCACTAGATGAAGCTTCATACCAAATATCAAAGTCCTGGGCCTTGTGGTTTCAGAGAAGAAGATTTTTAAAGATTTTCCCTATATAAGCCTATGTAAAACCAAAGGGCCCCGGGGCGGGGGCATTTTTGGCCCCAGCACTATAATTTGAACAATCTTGGTAGGGGTCCACTAGATGAAGCTTCATACCAAATATCAAAGACTTGGGCCTTGTGGTTTCAGAGAAGAAGATTTTTAAAGATTTTCCCTATATAAGCCTATGTAAAACCAAAGGGCCCCAGGGCGGGGGGATTTTTGGCCCCAGCACTATAATTTGAACAATCTTGGTAGGGGTCCACTAGATGAAGCTTCATACCAAATATCAAAGACCTGGGCCTTGTGGTTTCAGAGAAGAAGATTTTTTAAGTTTTTGGTGAAAAAAATCTAGTTTTGGCTCCTGTGACCTAGATGTGCAACGGACCGGAACCATTTGAACAACTTTGAAAGGGGACCACCTAAGGATCATTCCTGTGAAGTTTGGTCAAAATCCGATCAGTGGTTTAGGAGGAGATGTCGTTTAAAGAAATTGTTTACGGACGGACGGACGCACGGACGGACGCACGGACGCACGACGGACGACGGACAAAAAGTGATCCCAAAAGCTCACCTCGTCACTACGTGACGGTGAGCTAAAAAGGCCCCTTTTTTGACCTTTGACCTCTAAGTATGACCTTGACCTTTGAGGCACCGACCTGCCTCATGCGCACCACACATCGTCTTATGGTTGTTAATATTTCTGAAGAGTAATTTTAAAATCCATCAAAAAATAAGAAAGTTATTGACAGGACACGATTTGCCCATACATATATGTGACCCGTCACGCGAAAAGGGACCTTCTGGGAATTTTTGGCGAAAATGAGTTATAACTGATTTCAGATATATTGGTATTTGGGAAACAATTTGACACCAACATGAATAAAATACTCCTAAAGGTTTCAGATTTACAGTATTTTAAACATTGATACCCTAAACGTTATAACGTTACAGAATACCAATTCGACGTCATGGGTTACGTCAACAAACTGTTGAAGGTAAAGACGCGGGTAATATTGCAAGAAAATACCTGAAAGGCATATCAAACTACTCAAACATTTATTCCCTTAAGCATTTCTTTGAGAAATCTGACAAATTTACAATTCGCCCCCGACCATCTAGTTGGGCTGCATGATGCTTCAACGCACAGCTGAAACCGACCGCACACGAGTACTGGCAAACCGCTTAAAGAATCTAAGCCTACCCATGCAATGCGGTGCGATTCGGATCGTCAATGCTTATAAATCAATTGGTTTCATAATGCGACAGGGCTTGAAATGTCATTTCATCTCAATGTCGTGTAAAAGTCCCACAACACTGGAAGCAACGTCTCCAAATGACCTATAGTGTTGACGTGGACGTTAAACCAAAAATCAAACAAACATATTAACGATAGCGACAGGAAGCTCAAAAACACTTTTTTACACATTAGATGCACAAGAAAACCTGTTATTTGCATGTGTGAACAAATGCGCAGATCAGCCTGCGCATCAGCATAGACTGAGCAGCTTATATAATGCAGGCTTTTGTGATCGTGTTTTCACTTAGTCGGCTGTATGTCAAAATTTAGGTCACCTAAGGCCTCTCACCGCTGTGGGTTCGAGGCTGGCTCGGGTCACATGTGAGACGCCAATGTCTGCAACGGAAGGTCAGGTGGTTTTTCTCATGGTACTCCACTTTTCGCCCAACTATCATTAGAGATCGGCTCGAAATGACTGACATGATCTTGATGGCGCCGCAAAGTGACCTAATGCGCGGATCAAAAGTGAGACGACATGTTCGGCAAAGGAAGGTCATTTTTTTCTCGGTACTCTGGTTTTCGCCCACTTCTGATTAATGATAGGCTTGAAATAAGTGAAAAAATGTTGAAATGGTTGTAAAACAAAACAAAACAAAAATATGTATATAAGTAAATACATAATGAAAAACAGGGTGGTGTTGGGGGTGGGATTGCAGAGGTATATAGTATTTTTCATTTTCCTTAGTTCTACTCCAATACATAGGTTCTGGATACTCGTTAGAAAACGCCTCTATGGGGCGGTTCTAACAGCACCCTTGACCTTACATATTTCCATCACCTTTTTGAGATTTGAAAGAATGTACTTTGTCACACGGATGTGTTATGGTAATAAAAACTCGCTTTCATGTCTCGAACATTTGTATAAAGATACAAAGCTTTATAGGCCCGTACTGACGTTTCAACAACGCGGGCGCCTGCCGAATGCTGGCCTGCCTCTTTAACGCAAGCGTTGGGTACTGAATCATTTGCGCATGAGTACACGGTATTCATGTTATTTCGGTAGGGATTTTAAATGCTTTAACCTGCACAGAAGATGGTTTTCCCTGGGCGCCCAGTTATCGTCCCGATCGGAAGGACAGTGCACTTTGGTGCATTAATCCAGCAAATGATGTCAGTGGAGCATGTTCAGACACCGCAATTTTATTACCCATCACGAAAACACGCCTTTATAATTTTGACCCCCTCCAACCCCACTTTTATATAGAAAAACTGGGGTTTACAGGGGTAAACCTTATTTTTCTTATTTCTGCTCTAAAATATAGATAGTGGGTACTCGTTAGAACCGCTTCGATGAGGCGGTTCTAACGAGTAACCACAATCTATATCGAGGTGGTTCTAACGAGTACCCACTATCTATATTTTAGAGCAGAAATAAGAAAAAATATCACAATTTTTTCATCTAAACATTTTCATTTTTTCGGCGATTAAGGTGTATTTGTGTAGGCGTGTTTTCGTAATGGCTGTCAGGAATCGAACCGAAGGCTTTTACATCAAAGGCCACTAACCGCTGATCTACTAACGTAACCACGACGACAAGTTCTGATGATGCCGTCAAACTCTAAATTTTCGTGAAATACTTCCCTAAAATCTTACATTTTTCAGCTGTCACATAAGCAGAAAATAAAATGACAAATAGAACTATTAAATATAGCTATGTAGTATGTAACAGATCGACCGTGTGGCTTGGTAGCTCAGTCGATAGCGTGTTCGCACGGTATGCGAGAGGCCCTGGGTTCGAGTCCCGTCGAGACATGTTCTTTTTCCACCCCTGTGACATTTGGTGACCAGTGTGGTCCGGCACCGCGTCTGAGGGCTTGAAAGAGTATGAAAAATAAGTTTAGCAGCCGGACTGGATAGGACTATTCGGGACGAATCTCAATCTCATAAGGAGAGATTCGGGACGAATCTAATTAGGCAGGGGGGGGGGGGGGGTGTAACAGGTCGACCGTGTGACTCGGTAGCTCAGTCTGTAGAGTGTTCGCCCGGTATGCGAGAGGCCCGAGGTTCGAGTCCCGGTCGAGTCGTGTTCTTTTTCCACCCCTGTAACACATAAAACAGAGGTCCTGTCGCCGTATGACCTGCAGGTAATCCCCGCGAGGGGATGATGCAGTATAGATACAGTTAGATAGATGTCGCACGGTATGGCAATAGTAAACGACTGCTCGGTGTCTGAATTTAAACCCTCCATTGTTCTCTAACAATGGCACTGGACAACAACATTGATCTTTTTGGGGGGCGGGGGCGTCAGTTGTCACAGTGAAGATTTAGATGAGTTGTCAGAATTAATTAGATCTACTCGATCTCATTCGCCGGTAAGCCCAGCCTCATCAAGTTTTTATTCAACTTGTTTGGGTAATTGTTTGGAGCAAATTTCAAACAGACGACATTATTAGGGGAGTTTTAAAATACAGTAGTCTCTCGTTATCTCAAACTGATATCTCAAACAATGGCTAAAAGTCAACCCAAATTTTGTGCTGTTGGTTTCCAGTGGCTTATACTGTGCTATTTATAAATCCTGTATATTGATTAACTTATGACGTAGGAGTGAGACGTCACCAACATCCACTGTCTGTGAACTGGTTGACCTTATCGCATTGTTTTGTTTGTGTGAAATGAGGATTAACGCCATGTCAACACTATGTGATTTTGGAGACGTTGCTTCCAGTTTTATGGGACTTTTACCCGACACTGAAATGACTTCTCAAGCCCTCTTGCCCAATGAAAAACAAACTGCTTATATGCATTGGGCGGTCTGACTCACATCACTTTGCCTGGTCCTTCTCAGCGGTTCAGCTCTGCGTGGAAGCACCATACAGCGCAATCTATTTCTCCAAGCCCCGATGGGCACCTTATCGCCCTAGTTGAATATACCTACTGGGCCTGGTTGGTTGACCTTACCCAGATGAAAAAAAAAAAAAACAAAAAAAACATCGTTGTCCGGATCAGACATGTAACCTGGAAACGCTGTTAAATTCAGTCCATTCATCGACTGCGTAATGGTTCAGAATAGTGTGGCATTTTTACTGCTCAAACAAGGGACGAAACTCGAAAAGGAACAGTGAAAAATCGGGCTTGAAAAAAAAACAAAAACAAGAGGGCCATGATGGCCCTGGATCGCTCACCTGATCCATAGTGTAACAAGTGGGCCCCAGAGAGGGCCATTATTGGCCCCAGGGTTTTAATGTGCATAATGTTGAGGGAGGTCTTAAAGGTGAAGCTTCATACCAAACATCAACAAAGGCTATAATTAGAACAATCTTGGCAAAGGTCCACTAGATAAAGCTACACATCAAATTTCAAAGACCTGGGCCTTGCAGTTTCAGAGAAGAAGATTTTTTTTAAAGATATTCCCTACATAAGCCTATGCAAAACCAAATGGCCCCAGGGCTATATAAATCTATGTAAAAACAAAGGGCCCCGGCCCGGGGTGGGGGCATTTGTGGCCCCAGGGCTATAATTTGAACAATCTTGGTAGAGGTCCACTAGATAAAGCTC
Organism: Lucinisca nassula; assembly: GCA_963580285.1. Taxonomy (NCBI): domain Eukaryota; kingdom Metazoa; phylum Mollusca; class Bivalvia; order Lucinida; family Lucinidae; genus Lucinisca; species Lucinisca nassula. The sequence continues at coordinate 176,178,305 of OY757011.1, forward strand.
CATACTAAATATCAAAGGCCTTGGCCTTGCAGTTTCAGAGAAGATTTTTAAAGATTTCCCTATATAAGTCTATGCAAAACCAAAGGGCCCCGGAGCGGGGACATTTTTGGTACCAGGGCTATAATTTGAATAATTTTGATAGAGGTCCACTAGATGCAGCTTCATACCAAATATCAAAGACCCAGGCCTTGTGGTTTCAGAGAAGAAGATTTTTGAAGATTTTCCCCATGTAAGTCTATGTAAAACCATAGGGCCCCAGAGTGGGGGCATTTTTGGCCCCAGGGCTATAATTTTAACAATCTTGGTAGAGGTCCATTAGATGCAACTTCATACCAAATTTCAAAGTCCTGGGCCTTGTGGTTTCAGAGAAGATTTTTAAAGATTATCCCTATATAAGTCTATGTAAAACCAAAGGGCCCCGGGACGGGGCCACTTTTGGCCCCAGCACTATAATTTGAATCATCTTGGTAGGGGTCCTTTAGAAGAAGCTTCATACCAAATATAAAAGACCTAGGCCTTGTGGTTTCAGAGAAGAAGATTTTTAAAGATTTTCCCTATATAAGTCTATGTAAAACCAAAGGGCCCCTGAGCGGGGGCATTTTTGGCCCAAGGGCTATAATTTGAACAATCTTGGTAGGGGTCCACTAGATGAAGCTTCATACAAAATATCAAAGTCCTGGGCCTTGCGGTTTCAGAGAAGAAGATTTTTAAAGATTTTCCCTATATAAGGCCATGTAAAACCAAAGGGTCCCAGTCGGAGGCTTTTTTTGCCCCAGCACTATAATTTGAACAATCTTGGTAGGGGTCCACCAGATAAAGCTTAATTCCAAATATCAAAGTCCTGGGCCTTGCAGTTTCAGAGCAGAAGATTTTTAAAGATTTTCCCTATATAAGCCTATGTAAAACCAAAGGGCCCGGCGGCGGGGACATTTTTGGCCTCAGCACTATCATTTGAATAATCTTGTTAGGGGTCTTTTAGATGAAGCTTCATACCAAATATAAAAGACCTAGGCCTTGTGGTTTCAGAGAAAAGGATTTTTAAAGATTTTCCCTATATAAGTCTATGTAAAAACAAAGGGCCCCTGAGCGGGGGCATTTTTGGCCCAAGGGCGATAGTTTGAACAATCTTGGTAGAGGTCCATTGGATGAAGCTTCATTCTAAATATCAAAGTCCTGGACCTTGCGGTTTCAGAGAAGAAGATTTTTAAAGATTTTCCCTATATAAGTCTATGTAAAACCAAAGGGCCCCTGAGCAGGGGGATTTTTGGCCCAAGGGCTATAATTTGAACAATCTTGGTAGGGGTCCACTAGATGAAGCTTCATACAAAATATCAAAGTCCTGGGCCTTGCGGTTTCAGAGAAGAAGATTTTTAAAGATTTTCCCTATATAAGCCTATGTAAAACCAAAGGGCCCCAGGTGGAGGCTTTTTTTGCCCCAGCACTATAATTTGAACAATCTTGGTAGGGGTCCACTAGATAAAGCTTAATACCAAATATCAAAGTCCTGGGCCTTGCAGTTTCAGAGCAGAAGATTTTTAAAGATTTTCCCTATATAAGCCTATGTAAAACCAAAGGGCCCGGGGGTGGGGACATTTTTGGCCTCAGCACTATCATTTGAATAATCTTGTTAGGGGTCTTTTAGATGAAGCTTCATACCAAATATAAAAGACCTAGGCCTTGTGGTTTCAGAGAAAAGGATTTTTAAAGATTTTCCCTATATAAGTCTATGTAAAAACAAAGGGCCCCTGAGCGGGGGCATTTTTGGCCCAAGGGCGATAATTTGAACAATCTTGGTAGAGGTCCAATGGATGAAGCTTCATTCTAAATATCAAAGTCCTGGACCTTGCGGTTTCAGAGAAGAAGATTTTTAAAGATTTTCCCTATATAAGGCCATGTAAAACCAAAGGGCCCCGGAACGGGGGCATTTTTTGCCCCAGCACTATAATTTGAACAATCTTGGTAGGGGTCCACTAGATAAAGCTTAATACCAAATATCAAAGTCCTGGGCCTTGCAGCTTCAGAGCAGAAGATTTTTAAAGATTTTCCCTATATAAGCCTATGTAAAACCAAAGGGCCCGGGGGCGGGGACATTTTTGGCCTCAGCACTATCATTTGAATAATCTTGTTAGGGGTCTTTTAGATGAAGCTTCATACCAAATATAAAAGACCTAGGCCTTGTGGTTTCAGAGAAAAGGATTTTTAAAGATTTTCCCTATATAAGTCTATGTAAAACTAGAGTGTTCACAAGTTTTTTCTTTAATTTGACCTACTGACCTACTTTTTGACCCGAAAAGACCTTTATTCAAACTTAGCCAAGATATTGTCACAATGACCATTCTGAGCAAGATTAATGATTTAACCAAACTTGTGGCCTCCTGAGTATTCACAAGGTTTTTCTATGATTTGACCTACTGACCTACTTTTCAACCGGACATGACCCATATTCAAACTTGACCGAGATATTGTCATGATGATCATTCTGAGCAAGTTTGATTATGATTGGACCAAAATTGTGGCCCCTAGGGTGTTCACAAGGTTTTTATATGATTTGACCCGCTGACCTACTTTTTAACCCGATATGACCCATATTCGAACTGGACTGAAATATTGTCACAATGGTCATTCTGAGCAAGTTTCATGATAATTGGACCAAAACAGTGGCCTTCAGAGTGTTCACAAGGTTTTTCTATGATTTGACCTACTGACCTACTTTTTGACCGGACATGACCCATATTCGAACTTGACCAAGATATTGTCATGATGATCATTCTGAGCAAGTTTGATTATGATTGGACCAAAATTGTGGCCTCTAGGGTGTTCACAAGGTTTTTCTATGATTTGACCCGCTGACCTACTTTTTAAGCCGACATGATCCATATTCAAACTTCACTAAAATATTGTCACAATGATCATTCTGAGCAAGTTTGATGATGATTGGACCAAAATTGTGGCCTCTCGAGTGTTCACAAGGTTTTTCTATGATTTGACCTACTGACCTACTTTTTTACCCGACATGACCCAAATTCGAACTTGACCGAGATATTGTCATGATTATCATTCTGAGCAAGTTTGATGATAATTGGACCAAAACTGTGGCCTCTAGTGTGTTCACAAGAAAAAGTTTACGCACGACGGACGACGGACGACGGACGACGCACGACGACGCCGGACATCTTACTGTCACAAAAGCTCACCATGACCTTCGGTCAGGTGAGCTAAAAAAAACGCCATTTCATCATATTTAAGGAGCATTGTGAGTCCAATGAAGACAGCGTAATCAAATTATCAGCAAATGACGTTAACGTGAACATTATTTTCGAACATCATTTACGCTAAATGACGTAACTTCCCAGAAGGTCCCTTTTCGCGTGACGGGTCACATATACATACCAACAAACTTCCAAGGGAGATAATTCAAAAAGTATAAATGCGAGAGTTATGGTTCTTGCGCACTGCATGTCGTCTAATGCTGATAAATATTTATACGAAGTTTCGTGACGATAGCTCTAACGGTTTTCAAGTTACAGAGCGGACACGAAAGTGTGACAGACGGACAGACAGACAGACGGACAGACAGACGCCCGGGGGAAAAACAATATGTCTCTCCGAAAAAATTTTTTTCGGGGGAGACATAATGAGCACAACTTTGAAACAAATGGGTATTTTTGGATGGGGTTTTCAGTTAAATGATCCTCTTTATGTATTCTTTCACTATACTTAATTCTAGAAATATGTTAATTTTCCTGATAAATGACCTTTAAGTGCTTCAGGAAAGATAACTGACATGTCCAATCTGGTTTTTTTTTTTTGTTTTGGGTTTTACAGCACTTTCAAGATTATTTCACTCATATCGAGCCGATCGTTAATCAGAGGTGGGCGAAAACCGGAGTACCCGGAGAAAAACCACCTGACCTTCCGTTGCAGAACATGGCGTCTCACACGTGCCAATCTGGTTTAGAATCTAAAAGAGCATCAAGGATTGACATGTTTCTGACCCAAACTCAAATTTTGAACAGATCACCCCATACCCAATTTATACCCAATTCAGTCGTTTTATTGGGGTATCCATGCTGTAGCTCATGTTCTTGCTTTGCATGTGAACCCTGCTTCTTGATGTTTGCATGAACATTGTTAAGAGATGTCACTTTAAAAAGATACCTTTCCTTGAGTTTGAAAATTGCCAAGCGGTGATGTTATACAGGCTTGCTCCTTTAATTGTTTTGAGCAGTGTATATATACAGTGATATTTTTGCAAAATATGAGCAGCTTTTGCAAATGCAAAAATTACGGAGTATGGCAGGGCTCGAGAAAATGTCGGTTTTCTGGTTCTGAACCAATTTTGGGTTTACTGAACCGATTTTAACTGAAAAAGAAGTTTTAAAAATCGGTCCATAATTCAATAAAATTTTCAAAAAATCGGTTCAAAAATTTTCGCTAAATCATCGTTGTAACAACAAGCTGACCGTTTGCCACTGATAATCCAAACATGCATACAAAAATCGCCTACACCTCAAGGTGTTTGACTGGTTCATTATCTAACTAGGTGAAAATCGGACAAGTCCACGTCGGGTTCTTTGATCTTATCGCAGCGAAATTTGACCTGTGTGTTAAAATTATTCAACCGTGAACAATGGCCTCAGGCGTTATCGGCATGCTAGCAGGGTGAGAAAATTAGGTCAATCAATGCAGGACATACGCTAGTTTGTTTACACAAGTCATTAATTTATGGCTTACTATAGAACCGGTATTTAAATATATAATTGTTTTTTGTTTTTTTTTTGCACAGGGCGCAATTTTCAATACACACCTGTCATGTCTGTTAAGACTTCCAGAGAAAATGCCTTTTTTTTCACCCATTCTTAACGATATTTCTATTTAAGAAATACGCTCCATTGAAACCAATAACATAAACCACGTGTGTATTATGCCCTTGAATGAATTAAAATGAAACCTCAAGACATCATTTTCCGATTACGTGCCATCAATATCGCTCGCCGTTTGTAGACAAAGCGATTTCTTTCAGGCTTTTGTGATCGTGAAATATGTATTTATATTCTTTAGAACTCGGTTCGGCCACGTAAGGTTTTCAATGACTCTCGTTCGGCCATGTTTTGGTTTGCGAGTAAAGAAATGTTTTTCGATTTTTTTACTCGTTCAAAACGATTTTAGAAATCCGCTCTATTAAAATCAGTGACATAAAACTGGTGTGTGTGTGTGTGTGTCTGTGTGTTACGTCCGTGACTGCATTAATGTGTATTGTGTAAAAGGAAACGGTATGACGTCATTTTCCGACCACGTGGCTGCAATCGGTCGCCATTTGTAAACAAAGTAACTTGGGCAAAATAAGGATGCGTGAAATAAGAGAAATATTTTGTAGTTTTTAAAAAAGGGCAAAAAATATAGTGCCCATCGAGCTGATCCTTGACTGCACCACGCCAGCGGTCTTCAGGTGCTAAGTGACCCGGAGATTTTGGAAAAATGAAAGTAGATGAAATCTGAACTATGTGAGCAATAATTGCTGTGTATAATCGAGATACTGGTGCTTATATTCGTTGATAAGTGTAAGAGCAATTTTGGTATGTCATTCGTTACGCTAATAACACATTTTGAAATTGCAAATCACCAAGGATGTTTACGGAAATTACCGAAACCGATCAGCAATTTCAGTAATTTTTTTGCGAAATCTGGCTGGACCGATTTGGATTCTTCAGTTTCTCGAGCCCTGGAGTATAGGATATTGCACTTGCTAGAACAGTTAACAATTTGAACACTCATGAGCTTGTTAGACTAACGGTGCTATGAAAAACCGGACCCAGATGTGTAATTTCACATTAGGCTAAAATGAATGTTTCATACCTGCTGGTTGTCCAGCCTGTTGCTGTTGCATCAATCCTGCCAGAAAGGCTCCTCTCCCTACAGGAGGCTCCTGTTTGGGCTGCCCTGGGGCTTGATCACCACTAGATGTAGGGGTCTGAAACACAAAACTTTCATGTTATACCTGGATTTCCAATGTGGAAAAGACCACTGCAGTACACACGAAACTGTAGCAAAACCTTTAAAATTCGGTAACCATTCATTGTCCGACTGGTTTATGGTATCTGCTATCAATATCTGGTATATCATGGATGAAAAATAAGAAGAGCAGAGGACCTGACTTACCTTTGGAAAGGATATTACTGATAAAAACCAGTACGTACTGAAAAATATCAGACTGCATAAATGCCAGAGTTTGATTGCTTTTTTTTACACAGCAGTGTTTTCTATTGCTTTTTTGAACATTTCAATTGACTATTTAGGTATGCAAATACGCATGCCAACTAGAATTTGTTTTTCTACAAAAACACAGATGTCTCCCCATTTATGACCTCTCAGTTACGACTTTGACATTGGAGGTATTGACCTGGGTCTTGTTTGCAACACATCATCTAATGAAGATGAACAGTTCTGCAAAGTAACTTTAAAAAGTTCATAGAGAAAAAAGAAAGCTATTGACTGTACATAAAAAGCCCTTTTTTTACCTTTGTCCTCAAAGTATGGTGTTGACCTTTGAGGTACAACACATCGTCTCATGGTGGTTAACATTTCTGCCAAGTAATTTCATAATCCATCAAAGAATAAGAAAGCTATTGATTATACACAAAAATGGCCCCTTTTTGACCTTTGACCTCTAAGTATGACCTTGACATTTGAGGTATGGACCTTGTTCTTGCACATGACTCATCATCTAATGAAGGTGAGTATTTCTGCATGGTTACTTTAAAAAGTCCATCCAGAAATAAAAAAAGTTATTGACTGGACACAGAAAAACAAACTTTTTTGACATTTGACCTCTTAGTATGGCCTATTGCTGGATAAAACTTTGGACCCATATCTATCATCATACTTAATATAAACCACATCCATTGCATGGTTTGAAAAAATGAGCTCAAGTTCTACCCTGACCAAAAACCTTAACCGGAGTCTAACAGGATTACTTATGTATGTACACACTTTCGTACATTCGGACGCACGTACCCACGTACGCATGTAGGGAAAACCTAAAAACTATATGCCCCCTGCATCATACGATGCGGGGGGCATCAAAACGTTCCTCCCCCGGGATTTGAACTCACGCAGCTTGCAGGTAAACTATAACACCGGGAAGTAAGGGAGGTAATACAGAGGAAAATATTAACTTCTCAAAAAGTCCAATTTAAGCCAAAAAACTTGTAAAATGTAGTACAATGATAATGTTAAATATTGTTTTTAGCAATTGTTAATTATGTATTCAAAATAAAGTTGTTAAACATAACATATAAGAGCTTGCAGGTAAACTTTAACCAAAGGCGGACGGCGAGGCTGAAGCCGGATGCCTGGGGGTATGGCAATAGCTGCCCCTTATTTTCGTAAGGCGAGCTAAAAATGATTGGTATAAAACCGTAAGAGGAGTTGCAATGACAAGAGATACCTATCATATATCAATTGTAGGTTAAAAATGACTAAGTTCACAATGTGGAAAAAGTGACAAAAATTGATCGGACGATAAAGTCCAAGCCACATGCACATCCTCATACCATGGCAAAAACACATGCAAAGTTTCAAAATAATCAGTATGAAACTGTAGGAGGAGTTGCGATGACAAGACACCAGTGTAAAATGTTGGCGGAAAGATGGACGGACAACCGGACGGCAACAAACGAACAGAAACTTGCACGCCTATGTCTTCCTGCTAAAGTAGGTGGGACAATGACTATGTTCATAATATGCAAAAAGTGAAGAAAAAAATATTCTGAGAATTATGTTGAAACCACATGCACATCCTCATACCTTGGCGAAAGCACATGCAAAGTTTCAAAATGATCAGTATAAAACTGCAAGAGGAGTTGTGATGACAAGCGGTAACTATCATATATCAATTGAAGGTTAAAAATGACTAAGTTCATAATGTGGAAAAAGTGACAAAAAATGATCCGACGATAAAGCCCAAACCACATGCGCATCCTCATACCATGGCAAAAGCACACGCAAAGTTTCAAAATGATCGGTATAAAACTGCAAGAGGAGTTGCGATGACAAGACACCCAGTGTAAAATGTTGACGGAAAGACGGACGGACGGACAGACGAATGAGCAGAAACTTGCACGCCTATGTCTTCCTGCTAAAGCAGGTGCGACAAAAATCCATCAATGTAGTCACTAGAGCTATGACAAAGTTTTTTCTAAAAATAGCCACAGTGACCTTGACCATGAGGTCATGACCTTGAAAGTCAACTCATCCGAGATATTGGCAAAAGGAACATTTGTGTGGTTATATTGAAATCAATCAAGAAATGTAGGCGCTAGAGCGATGACAAAGTTTTTCTAAAAATAGGCAGTGACCTTGACCTTGAAAGTTGAACTCGCTCAAGACATTGTCATAAGGAACATTTGTGTGAAGTTATATTGAAATCAGATAAGAAATGTAGTCACTAGAGCAATGACAAAGTTTTTCTAAAAATAGCCAGTGACATTGACCTTGAAAGTGGAACTCGCTCAAGATATTGTCATAAGGAACATTTGTGTGAAGTTATATTGAAATCGGACAAGAAATGTAGGCGCTAGAGTGATGACAAAGCTTTTCTTAAAGTAGCCACAGTGACCTTGACCATGAAAGTCAAACACACTTGAGATATTGTCCCAAAAGGAACATTTGTGTGAAATTATATTGAAATTGGTCAAGAAATGTAGGTGCTAGAGCGATAAGGTTTTTCTAAAAAATAGCCACAGTGACCTTGACGCCATGACCTTGAAAGTCAAACTCGCTCGAGATGTCATAATGAACATTTGTGTGATGTTGTATTGAAATCCGTGAACAAATATAGGCACTACAGCGATGACGAAGTTTTTCTAAAAATAGCCACAGTGACCTTGAGGCCACAACCTTGAAAGTCGAACTTGCTTCAGATATTGGCATAAGGAACATTTGTGCGAGTTATATTGAAATCGGTGAAGAAATGTAGGCGCTAGGGCGATAGCGTGACTTTGACAGTGTAGTGTGACCTTTTGACTCCTTGAGATGGCCCCTTTGGGTGGAGCCAACTTTAACGTCCCTCTTGCGCAGCCTCATCATGTAAGGAAGTAATGTAGCAAATATGGTTGCATTCCGGCCAGTAGTTAAGGAGGAGATAGCGTGACGGACGGACAGAGGTGTTCACAATATCCCCAAACGCTTTTTTTTTAAAAGCGTGGGGATAAACATGCGTACACGAGAATCACTGATAGTGAATTTTATGCCTACAATCCTGATTTATGGATCAAACACCAACCGATGAAGCGATGACAGATGGATAACACTCAAAATTTCGGAGGGTATAACATAATACCCCGGCCACTTCTAGTGGTGGTGCATCAAAGTAAGATATGCCTTCCAAAACTCACAGGAAATAGGAATAAAATAGTACAATACCTGAGTATTGTCACCCGGATTTCTGGGCGGTTGATTGAGGGCTTTGAGGAGAGCTGCACCTCTTCCTCCTCTTCCATATCCTCCATTCCCATTTGTTGCCATTCTTCTGCAAGTATAAAACATAGATGTAAACAGAGATATAAGAAACCTCATCATTTAAACTTGACCAATCTCATACTATTAACCCTTGTCCTGCTGAATATTTAAATATGTCACACCCACTACTGATTATAAGCCAATCAGATTACTGGATGCAAATTATTGCAACAAATTCATAAACTGGATGGCAAACAATGAAGATCATGATCAGATGGCTTCTTCAGAAGCCAACTGATCTGGATCTACATTGTTTCAAAGATAAGGCATATCCGGGCTCAGCAGGACAAGAGTTAAATACACTATGATATCTTGGCCGACAATCTTGTATTACAATACTGTATTCTGGAACAGGGCTCTAGAAATTTTGAAATTCGAATCGGTCCGGCCAGCTGATCGATGACGTCATCATCAATGCATGTCACTGTCAACAGATTACCTTTTGTCATTTCCAGCTTACTTGTTGCATGTTTCGTGTTGTTTATTTTGTTTTTGCATGTTTTTGTTGTCTGTCTGAGAGCTAGACCCATATATTGGGAAAATTTCTAAAATTGCTTAGTTTTGGTTGATTTTGGTCATTTCACATTGCTCTTAGACCCATATATTGGGAAAATTTCTAAAATTGCTTAGTTTATGTTGATTTTGGTCATCTCACATATTTCGCACATTTTTGGCAAACTAACATGCTAAGAACCTGTGATTTTTTTCCAGTTTGTTTTGTCATATTAGCCAGAATATGCAACCGTTTTTGTTTATGGGTTGGTCCGTTGTGGCGGGCCTACTGCAGTTTCACATTACATTGAGACAGTGAGTTCAGCTCGGCTGGGCAGTCATGGGTGGCAATGATCCAGTCCCAACTATCACGTGCACAGCTTTTCTGAACTAACCTCCAGCCATCACCTGATTAATCAGAAGTCATATTCAGAGCCTATTGATTAAGATGATTATTTTAGAAAAAAATGCAAAAAAAAAAAATAATAAAACTAGTAAAAGTGTCCATAGGACACGGATGCCCTCGCCAAATGCCATTCATAAACAAGAGGGCCCAGAGGGCCCTTGTTCGCTCACCTGTGTGTCACTGTCTCGAGTACATTCTATTTTTAGCTCTTGTGGCCATCTTGTTCATCAGCAGAGTGATTTTAGCTTATTTGGTAGGGAGTAACCTAGGCAACATTCCTGGGAACTTTGAATCAAATTGGCCTTAGGGTTTAGGGGGAGTTTCCGTTTGGATCAAATTTACAATATTTTTCTATTTTTACCTCCGGTGGCCATTTTGTTCATCAAAGTGGGATTGTTTTAGCCTTTTTGGTAGAGGATAATCTAAGCAACATTGTCGCAAGGAACCTACATGCTAAATATGAAGGCTGTATCTCAAATGCTTTAAAAGTTATGACAAAGTAGGTCAAAGGTCAAGGTCACGGGTCAAAAGTTTTGAATGGCTGAGAAAACCTTGTCACAAGGAACATGCATGCCAAATATGAAGGCTCTATCTCATATGGTTCAAAAGGTATGATAAAGTAGGTCACAGGTAAAGGTCACAGGTCAAATCTTTATGAGTGGGAAGCCCTTGTCAGAAGGAACCTACATGCCAAATATGAAGGCTCTATCTCAAACGGTTCAAAAGTTATGACAAAATAACCTACTGATCCATTTTTTGATTTGACATGACCCATATTCGAACTCAACTGAGATATTGTCCAGATGATCATTCTGAGCAAGTTTTATGATGATTTGACTGAAACTGTGGCCTCTTAGAGTGTTCAAAACGTTTTTCTATGATTTGACCTGCTGACCTACTTTTTGACCCGACATGAGCCATATTCAAACTTAACACAGATATTGTCAAGATGATCATTCTGAGCAAGTTTGATGATGATCGGACCAAAACTTGGGCCTCTAGTGTGTTCACAAGGTTTTTCAACAATCTGACCTACTGACCTACATATTGACCAGACATGACCCATAATCGAAATTAACCGAGATATTGTCAAATGATCATTTTGAGCAAGTTTGATGAGGATCGGATCAAAACTGTAGCCGCCAGTGTGTTCAGAGGGTTTTTCTATGATTTGACCTACTGACCTACTTTTTGACCCAACATCACCCATATTTGAACTTGACTGAGATATTGTCAAGATGATCATTCTGGGCAAGTTTGATGATGATCGGACCAAAACTGTGGCCTCTAGTGTGTTTACAAGCTTTTCCTATGATTTGACCTACTGACCTACTTTTTGACCCGACATGACCCGTATTCAAACTTGACCTGGATATTGTCAAGACTATCATTCTGAGCAAGTTTGATGATGATCGGACCAAAACTGTGGCCTCTAGTGTGTTCACAGGGTTTTTCTCTGATTTGACCTACTGACCTACTTTGTGACTCGACATAACCCATATTCGAACTTGACTGAGATATTGTCAAAATGATCATTCTGGGCAAGTCTGATGATGATCGGACCAAAACTGTGGCCTCTAGTGTGTTCACAAGCTTTTTCTATGATTTGACCTACTGACCTACTTTTTGACCCGCCATGACCCGTATTCAAACTTGACCGAGATATTGTAAAGATGTTCATTCTGGGCAGGTTTGATAATGATTGGACTAAAACTACGGCCGCTAGTGTATTCACAAGGTTTTTCTATGACTTGACCTACTGACCTACTTTTTGACCAGGCTTGACTCATATTCGAATGTGACCAAGATATTATCAAGATGATCATTCTGAGCAAGTTTGATGATAATTGGACATAAATTGTGGCCTCTAGTGTGTTCAGAAGGTTTTTCTATGATCTGACCTACTGCCCTCATTTTTGACCCGACAACACCCATATTCGAACTTGACTGAGATATTGTCAAGATGATCATTTTGGGCAAGTTTGATGATGATCGGACCAAAACTGTGGCCTCTCGTGTCTTCACAGATGCGCTTGCTGATCTGAGTCTTCACTGGTCGCTCGTTTTATTGTATGTTTGTTGATCGCTGAATTTCTCCCCTTTTACCAATCGCATGCAGTTGCTACAATTCGTGGAGATTTCCCGCCTTTGAACGCGTAGCACATAAGGCCACAACAGACACAAAACATGGGTTTGAAACGTTTTGATGACAATATGATCTGTGTGACCGCTGAAGACTCCGACCAGCCTGCATAGTCTGATTAAAACGAGCCTTCAATGGCGTCTGGGAAATTCCAAAAACACATGCGAAGTAGACGACCACATTGTCTGGATTTACATTCTTTAGAAGAAAAAGTAATTTTTCATTTTGCTGTCCGCCAGCTTATTAACATGAAAATGTATATCCGTATGTTACGATGATAGAATATGTGTTTAACGTCTTTTACATATGGCCATTGCCACGTCTGACATTATTATAAGTGCACTTAGCAGCCATCCTGTGATGACAGATGAAGATACGACCCTAGTTTTGAATTTAGGAGTACCGAAACTCTCATGTAAAAGCTTATCAATAACACTGCAGACGTTTCAAATTATGACCAAATTGTCAGTGATTACTAATCGATTGTCGATCACAATGACATGACTGATAACCGATTATCTTTTCAGCTCCAATTAGCTAGCCCTATTCACGACTGGTCATATTTTCCCCGAAGGTGCCCTTGTCTATATTATTATAGGATAGTACGTCTTTCCTCTCAAAAAGCTTGAAACTGGACCCTGTGGGCTTCAGATGATGTCGGATACAAGTCCCACAAAATTGGAAGCAATGTCTCCAAAAAATGACCAATACAGTGAATGTAGTTGACAGGAACGTTAAACCTCAAATCAAACAAACAAAACTGGTGACAAGCCAAATGACGTTCATACACTACATATAACGCCCCCACCCATAGGGGCTTGAAGAAATATATGGGCTGTATGATGCTTCCACGCAGAGCTGATTCTGGCCCGCACACTAGTACTGGTAAACCGCTTAGAGGATCTAAGCCTGTTCAGAAACTGTGTGCGAGGCGGACCGTCCATGCTAATAAACCCTATTGGTTTCATTGGGCGACAGGGCTTGAGATGTCATTTCATCTCAATGTCGGGTAAAAGTCCCACAAAATCTTCCGATGTAAGGGTATTGATCCTGGCGGAATGTCTAGTACCCTGCGTTAAAAACTGTGGTGCCCGATAAAACAGCTGGCTATTTTACAATTAAAACTATTTACATCTCGCTCTGTTACTACTGCTGGGGTTGGAAGGCCCTGACGTCTGCCCTGAAGCTCTCCAGCTTCTGGCAGTTGGTGATGTTGGCCGGCAGCAGGTTCCAATCCCTGATGGTTCTTGGGAAGAACGAGTTCTTGTAGGAACTGACTGAGGCGGGGATCTGATAGAATCTGTTGGCCCCTCTGGTCCTGCCATCGCTGTGCACGAGTGGGTTCTCTGGCACCTCAACAATAATGTTGCTGATCTTAAACAGCATGGTGACTCTGGTCAGGTAGCGACGGTATTGAAATAAGTCCAAACCAAGGTCGTTGATCATCTGAGTTACATATCCTGGAGTGCGGTCAGTGTAACTATTACACACAAACCTGGCGGCTTTCCTCTGGACCTGTTCCAGTGTGTGAGCTTCTTTAGCTGTGGCTGGATCCCATACACTACTGGTATATTCCAGCCCTGGTCAGATGATGGTAGTGTATGCAGCTGCCTTGACCTTAGTGGAGCAGTCTGTAAGGTTACGTCTCACAAAGTCAAGTGTGTGGTTGCCCTTAGCAGCAGTGTTGTTGACGTGTTTCTTCCACTGAAGATCCTCGCTTAATGTGACACCCAGGTACTTGCTGCTATCTGCTGAATGGAGTGTCTCACCATGGAGAGTATACTTGGTCTCGATCCGATGGCGGGGATTCTGGCAGATACGCAGTACTGTGCACTTGGCTGGATGGAACATCATTTGCCAGTCACTCTCCCACTTCTCTAAGGCATCAAGGTCCTTTTGTAGGAGGTCAGCATCATGTTGGTTCCCTTTGAAACGGAAGAGGACATTGTTGTCTGCAAAAAGGCGGGTTTCGGAATGGCAGGTCATTGATGTAGGCGAGAAAAAGTAGTGGACATAGGACTGTTCCCTGGGATATGCCGGAAACTACGTCTGCCTGTGAAGATTTCTCACCTTCTAGCAGGACCTGCTGCTTGCGGTTGCTAAGGAATGCCTCTATCCAGTGTAGTGTCTTTCCTCTCACTCCATAGTAGTGAAGCTTGTGTAAAAGGCGTTTGTAAGGGACCTTGTCAAAGGCCCTTGCAAAGTCTAGGAGTATGACATCAACTTGGCCCTCCCCTTGAGTCTACTCACAATAGGTTTGATCGTCCACAGCAACTGGGATTCGCAGGATCGTCTGGCTCGAAAACCGTGCTGAGACTCTGTGAGTATGTGGTTCTGGTCAAAGAATCGCATCACCGAGCTGTACACAATATGCTCAAGGACCTTGCATACCACGGACGTCAGAGACGCGTCGGTAGTTAGACGGTAGGTGTTTTTCGCCCTTCTTGAAGTCTGGGACAATTAGTGCGTCACGCCAATCGCTTAGTACGGTTACAGTGTTGACGGGGACGTTAAACCTCAAATCAAACAAACAAATGCGCTACAGATAAAGTGACTCGAGTCAAATGTGTTGAAAATGTATTTTATCATTTTTTTTTTTTCGCCTATAACTGCTATTAACACCATTCAAAACAGAATCTTCCCGGCGGGCAAGGTAACAGTTTTCGGCTATATCGTGATTCTTCCCCGTAAAGTCCAATTACGGGGAAATTTAAAATGACATCTTGTATTATCCCTGAATATGGTCGTTTTCTTTTTTTCTTGCAAGCTTCTGAGTGATATTGATCAAAACTTTTTTTTGACTGGTTTACATGACCTTTTACATGCGGGACTCGGAAAAACACTGGCTGCACGATTTTCCCAAGATAATAATGCCACATATATTTCTTTCAAATTGGCACGTGGAAAGATGCTCTTTATTCCGTGAATAAGGAAAGAAAAATGGTGAAAATAAGGTCTGATTAAATTCCCCCCAACGTTTAAATTCCCCCCTATCCTATATCTTTCGACCCGTACCTTTGAAATACCCCAAAAGATAACCAAGCCCCTTTTCCTGTTTTAAAGTCCCCAAATAAGACCCTTTAAGACACTAGGAGGGGGAAATCCACCCCCTTGCATACATTTAAGTTTGTTGGATAGGATATCGCTCTATATACTGATCATGAATTTTCCCCGTCCGTCGGTATACTGATCATGAATTTTCCCCGTATGTGAAACTGTCTTTATTAAAGTAAGTATCCATATAGAAATGGGAGAGTGGACATTGGCACGTGGGAAGATGCTCTTTATTCCATGAAAAGAGGAAATAAAGACGAAAAATGGTGAAAATAAGGTCTGCTTAAATTTCCCCCTATCGTATATCTTTCGACCCGTATCTTTGAAATACCCCAAAAGATAAACAAGACCCTTTTCCTGTTTTAAAGTCCCCCAATAAGACCCTTTAAGGCACTAGGAGGGGGAAATCCTCCCCCTTGCATGCATTTAAGTTTGTTGGTTAGGACATCGCTCTATATACTGATCATGAATTTTCCCCGTCCGTCGGTATACTGATCGTGAATTTTCCCCGTATGTGAAACTGTCCTTACTACAGTAAGTATCCATATATAAAATGTGAGAGTGGGCATTGGCACGTGAAAAGATGCTCTTTATTCCGTGAAAAGAAAGACGAAAACCGGTGAAAATAAGGTCTGCTTAAATTTTCCCCTACGTTTAAATTCCCCCCTATCGTATATCTTTCGACCCGTTTCTTTGAAATACCCCAAAAGATAACCAAGCCCCTTTTCCTGTTTTAAAGTCCCCAAATAAGACCCTTTAAGACACTAATAGGGGAAATCATCCCCCTTGCATGCATTTAAGTTTCTTGGATAGTTTTTTATATATATACTGATCATGAATTTTCCCCGTCTCTCGTCTAATAAGAATGAAATGTTGACGGGGAAAATTCATGATCAGTGCATATGTAAAAATCCTATGAAAGAAACTTAAATTGATGCAAGGGGGAGGATTCCCCCCCCCCCCCCCCCCCCCCCCCCCCCGTTAGTGTCTTAAAGGGTCTTATTTGGGGACTTTTAAACCGGTGTAACAGTTTATCTTTACCCCCTGGGTAGCTTTACCCCCGGGGGTAAAGATATCCCGGGATATCTTTACCCCCACCCTGGATATCTTCACCCCCGGGGGTAAAGCTAAACTGGCCAGGATATCTTTACCCCCGGGGGTAAAGCTAAACTGGCCAGGATATCTTTACCCCCACCCCAACTTTTGGGTATAAAATATTTTCTTAATGCCCAATTTCTTCTTATATGTAAGTGAAGCAAGATAGTGGACTCGATGTTTCGCTTTAACATTTTTTCATTTCAATCATGACTCGGACTAATAGAACTACCCTTAGTAAGAAATCTGACAATATTATAGAGGCAAATGATTATTTAATAACTTCTTTTTGTATATTTTCTCATTCAAAATGTCCCTTATGACAATCTTTCATAAACTTGCATTTTCCCTGTCAGTTGTGAAATGGGGGTGTGCAGACATTTGCTCACAAGACAATTGCCCACAAGACAGTTGCTCACAAGACAATTGCTCACAAGACAGTTGCCCACAACCTTAATAGAAAATAGGACAATTGCTCACAACACATTTTTTTATGATTTTATTTTTATTTTAATATCATCTGTAATTATGGGAACTATTTTTTCCTTTGAATTTCAACTAATTAGTGATAATGAGATTCCAACTAGTTAGTGATAATTGAAACATTAGTAGTTTATTAATACCATTAAGTAATTAAATTGAATCATATCGCCAATTTTAGGTGATACATGTAAAAAAAGCTCACATTTAATTGATAAAGGAGATCAAAAGAATGTTTTTAAAACGTTGGAAACAAAAAATAAATAATAATGGTTAATTTTGATTAATGATGAGTATATTTGTCAAGCTGCTTAACGGCCCCCACCTATTGGGGCTTGAAAAAATAGATGGGCTGCATGATGCTTCTACGCAGAGCTCAAACCCACCACACAAGAGTACTGGTAAACCGCTTAGATGATCTAAACCTCCCCAGGCAAAGCGGTGCAAGCCGGACCGTCCATGCTTATAAACATTAATGGTTTAATTGGGCGACAGGGCTTGAGATGTCATTTCATCTCAATGTCGGGTAAAAAAACCCACAGAATTAGAAACAACGCCTCCAAAATGACCTATATAGTGTTGACGGGGACATTTAAACCTCAAATCAATCAATAAATCAAAATCAAGCTACTTAATATATAATATTGATAATTTAAGCTGACTACTTCAGTGATTAGTTGGCTATCATTTCATCCAACTACTGATATTTAAGTTTTCACTAATTAGTTGAAATCTAGCTGATAAACTGTTACATAATACTGTCAGGAAGAAATGGTTCCCATAAACTATAGAAAATATAAATAAAAGACTTTCAAAATAAAAATAAAATAATGAAAAAATAGTGTTGTGAGCAATTGTCCTATTTTCTATTAAGGTTGTGGGCAATTGTCTTGTGAGCAATTGTCTTGTGAGCAACAGTCTTGTGGGCAATTGTCTTGTGAGCAAATGTCATGGAACCGAAATGGGTTGTGGTGGTGAGTGCAAAGGCGGGGGTAAAGATATCCCTGCTGGGATATCTTTAGCCCCGGGGGTAAAGCTAAACTGGCCAGGATATCTTTACCCCCACCCCAACTTTTGGGTATCAACTATTTTCTTAATGCCCAATTTCTTCTTATATGTAAGAGAAGCAAGATAGTAGACTTGATGTTTCACTTGAACATTTTTTGTTTCAATCATGACTCGGACAAATAGAACTACCCTTAGTAAGAAATATGACCATATTATAGAGGCAAATGATTATTTAATAGGAAGTGTCTCCTGACAACCGGTTGTCAGGAGCATTTTTGCTATATAAAATGCTCAGGGTTCGCACTAGCGGTCGCCAAAGTCGCCAAATGCGAAAACAAAATAAATCTGGCGCAAATCTGTGTCAATTGGCGAAAACTAGTGGCGAAAAAAAAACTATAAAGAAAGTCCCATCCCGGTTATTGCCGACTTAAGCCGTTTACTGACACGTGTATTTCACACCTTTTCTTCCACTCACTCAACAATTAACACCTTTGACTATTGATCAGATTAGCAAAATACCCGGTGTTAGACACCCGATAGACTTTGCGGTCAAGGTTGATCAATAAAGAAATGGGCGACAAAGACGGATGATGTAAAATGTAGAAGTTGATCAGGGCTTCCGTAAGGCGGACGTACGGCGTATATTACGTCCTGAAATCGCTTCCGGACGCCAAAATTAAACATCAAAGGCGTTCCGCGGACTCCCGAAAATTTCACTGCACGGCCGGAAATCATTACCGAGACGTATAAACCCGCCCACTTTTAGCGGTTTGTAAAAAGTTTGCTATCTATCTATCTATCTATCTATCTATCTACTGATACTGCGTCGGTCACATTTGACCATTACCGCAGGTGTACATTACCTACACTCCGCCTTCTTAGCTGAAACCGCTTTCTGTGTTTATTGAGTACTAAGGACGTCCCATTTTCTGCCTGCGCGGTATTATATTGACAGTCAGAATCACGTGCGTCGGCACACCTTTGATCGTCATCGGTGTGTGAAAAACGTGTCGAGGTGATTGCTCGGTGTTTGCATATAAATAAACGGATTAGTAGTCGAGGATAAACTAATTATCTCATTGACGATAAGTGTTTTTTTTTAACTCTGTAAACTTGTTAATGTTTAAATTAAAGCGGATCGTAATTTAGGTGTTTGGAAGTGAGATTAGCATTAGCGATGCAAAGTGTGACAATAGTTTCAAAGATAGATACACATTTTTTTTTCTTGAGTAAATAGCAGGTGTTCACTAGGTGAAATGACAAAATAATTTATAAAATCGGAAAATGTCGCCACGTTTTGTATTTAACGGCCCAGTCAACACTATTCCAGTCATTTTTGAGTCGGCCAGTTTACCTATCCACACTTTACTAGCCAACTAAAAGAATATACAGGTTATTAAAAATGCAATCAAGAGATTCATAGATTTGAAGTGTGACCGAGTTTGTTTGATCGAAAACCTGGGGTCTTTATGCGCATCTACTCTTGGATAATGGACCATTACACACATCCATAAAGGCCACAAAAGGACAGTATGTGCATTTAAGGCTTAACCCTTTAAGTGCCAAGGAAAATTGTAGAGCAGATGACAATCTTTTTTATCCATGTTCTGCATTTTACGAAGAAGTTTCTACAACTGGCTCAGGTTTTAAGATTTTGGCACAAAAAAAATTAGATTGGCGAAAGTGATGGCGAAAGAAAAATAAATCCTAGCGCGAACCCTGATGCTCCTGACAACCGGTTGTCAGGAGCATTTTTGCTATCAAAAATGCTCCTGACAACCAGCAATATTTTTCCAATATAAACCTATAATATTAGTATTATTTTAGTTACCTTTTTAGTATTTCGTGGTTCTTGATACATGTTTATTGCTTTTTTGTCATTTTTTTTAGTATTCAAGTGAACTTAATTGAAGTTAATTCATGTAATTTTTATTCAGATTTTTTAGGTCACCAGAGCCAAATTAGGCTCCGATGGAGCTTATAGCCTATAGGATAGGCAGTTGTCCGTCGTTGTCTGAAATATGTCGTCAACTGGCGTCAACACTTTCAAAGGACATCTCCTCTGAAGCCACTAAGCCAATTTGACCCAGATTTTATCTGTAGCATCCTTTGGCTGGGAGATTGGAAGTTTATGTTTTAAGCTCACCGTCACATAGAGACAAGTGAGCTTTTGGGATCACCTTTTGTCTGTGCATCCATCCATGTGAAAACACACCTCCTCCTAAACCCCTGATCTGATTTTGACCAAACTTCACAGAGCCTTAGGTGGTGCCGTTTCAAAGTTGTTCAAATGGTTCCGGTCTAAATCATGGGTGCCTTTCTGATAGTAAATAGATAAAAACTTGCGACTATAATTGTTTGTTAGTTTCTTTTTGGTTTTACATAGACTGATATAGAGATCATAAAAAAGTTCCTTAGGCAATCTACTATCTGATCTATCTACTACCCTATAAACAGGGTATGACAATGATTTTAGGCCTACTGCTCATTTTAATTGGTTGATGAAAACAAGAGGGCCCTGGTTCGCTCACCTGATCCAAAGCATAACAAGTGGGCCCCGGGCAGGGTCAATTTTGGCCCCAGGGCTAAAATTTGAACAATCTTGGTAGAGGTCCACAAGATGAAGCTTCATATCGAATATGAAAGACCTGGGCTTTCTGGTTTCAGAGAAAAAGATTTTAAAGGTTTACCCTGCATATAGAAGTCTATGTAAAACAAGATTTTCCCTATATAAGTCTATGTTAAACCAAAGGGCCCCGGAGCGGGGGCATTTTTGGCCCCAGCGCTCTAATTTGAACAATCTTGGTAGCTCCAGCACTATAATTTGAACAATCTTGGTAGGGGTCCACAAGATGAAGCTTCATACCAAATATCAAAGACCTGGGCCTTGCAGTTTCAGAGAAGAAGATTTTTAAAGATTTTCCCTATATAAGCCTATGTAAAACAAAAGGGCCCTGGTGCGGGGGCATTTTTGGTCCCAGCACTATAATTTGAACAATCTTGGTAGGGGTCCACTTTATAAAGCTTCATACCAAATATCAAAGACCTGGGCCTAGCGGTTTCAGAGAAGAAGATTTTTAAAGATTTTCCCCATATAAGCCCATGTAAAACCAAAGGGCCCCGTGCGGGGGCATTTTTAGCTTCAGCACTATAATTTGAACCATCTTGGTAGGGGTCCACTAGATAAAGCTTCATACCTAATATCAAAGACCTGGGCCTTGCGGTTTCAGAGAAGAAGATTTTTAAAGATTTTCCCCATATAAGCCCATGTAAAACCAAAGGGCCCCGTGCGGGGGCATTTTTAGCTTCAGCACTATAATTTGAACCATCTTGGTAGGGGTCCACTAGATAAAGCTTCATACCTAATATCAAAGACCTGGGCCTTGCGGTTTCAGAGAAGAAGATTTTTAAAGATTTTCCCTATATAAGCCCATGTAAAACCAAAGGGCCCCCGGGCGGGGGCATTTTTGGCCCCAGCATTATAATTTGAACAATCTTGGTAGGGGTCCACTAGATGAAGCTTCATACCAAATATCAAAGACCTGGGCCTTGCGGTTTCAGAGAAGAAGTTTTTTCAAGATTTTCCCTATATAAGCCCATGTAAAACCAAAGGGCCCCCGTGCAGGGGCATTTTTAGCTCCAGCACTATAATTTGAACAATCTTGGTAGGGGTCCACTAGATGAAGCTTCATACCAAATATCAAAGATCTGGGCTTTGCAGTTTCAGAGAAGAAGATTTTTAAAGATTTTCCCCATATAAGCCCATGTAAAACCAAAGGGCCCCCGTGCGGGGGCATTTTTGGCCCCAGCACTATAATTTGAACAATCTTGGTAGGGGTCCACTAGATGAAGCTTCATACCAAATATCAAAGACCTGGGCCTAGCGGTTTCAGAGAAGAAGATTTTTAAAGATTTTCCCCATATAAGCCCATGTAAAACCAAAGGGCCCCGTGCGGGGGCATTTTTAGCTTCAGCACTATAATTTGAACCATCTTGGTAGGGGTCCACTAGATAAAGCTTCATACCTAATATCAAAGACCTGGGCCTTGCGGTTTCAGAGAAGAAGATTTTTAAAGATTTTCCCTATATAAGCCCATGTAAAACCAAAGGGCCCCCGGGCGGGGGCAGTTTTAGCCCCAGCATTATAATTTGAACAATCTTGGTAGGGGTCCACTAGATGAAGCTTCATACCAAATATCAAAGACCTGGGCCTTGCGGTTTCAGAGAAGAAGTTTTTTCAAGATTTTCCCTATATAAGCCCATGTAAAACCAAAGGGCCCCCGTGCAGGGGCATTTTAGCTCCAGCACTATAATTTGAACAATCTTGGTAGGGGTCCACTAGATGAAGCTTCATACCAAATATCAAAGATCTGGGCTTTGCAGTTTCAGAGAAGAAGATTTTTAAAGATTTTCCCTATATAAGCCCATGTAAAACCAAAGGGCCCCCGTGCGGGGCATTATTGGACCCAGCACTATAATTTGAACAATCTTGGTAGGGGTCCACTTGATGAAGCTTCATACCAAATATCAAAGACCTGGGCCTTGCGGTTTCAGAGAAGATGATTTTTTAAGTTTTGGTTAAAAAAATCTATTTTTGGCTACTGTGACCTATATGTGCAACGGACTGGAACCATTTGAACAACTTTGAAAGGGGATCACCTAAGGATCATTCCTGTGAAGTTTGGTCAAAATCCGATCAGTGGTTTAGGAGGAGATGTCGTTTGAAGAAAAGTTTACGGACGCACGGACGCACGCACGACGGACAAAAAGTGATCCCAAAAGCTCACCTTGTCACTACGTGACAGGTGAGCTAAAAATAGAAAAAAAAAAATACTTAAAAAATCATCTCCTCAAAAACCTTAAGCTCTAGGAGGCAAAGACTTTATGAAAATATTCACCATATTTGCCTTTACAGTTTTTTTTTTTTTTTTTCTTTTTTTATGAAATTCAGCCATTTAGATGGTTGCTATGGCAACTTAGATTTTCCATAGACTTATAATGAGGAAAATTGAAAAATGACATTTACTGTCAAACCTTCGCTGATATTTTGCCAAACTTTCATAGAAATTTTCCTTGAGTAAACTTCTCTCAGCCATATGCTTTTATGTCAACTTGGGCATCCCCGAGGTTGTGCCGGGGCCATGTCTCACCCCATCCACTTCATAAAATGCCATTCAGATCCCCACCCCTTAACCATATATATTGATAATAAGAAGCACTTAGTGACACCAACCTTGGGGTCCCCCGGGATGTGCCAGGGCCACGCCACACCCCATCCACTTCATAAAAGGCCGAATATCCCAGAAACCTTACAGTTCCCCACCCCTAAACCATATATATTCTTTTGGCATTCAGAAACACCAACCTCAGGGTCCCCCAGGATGTGCCGGGGCCATGCCCACCTCACTCCACTTCATAAAAGGCCCAGTATTCCAGAAACCTTACCGGCCCCCGCCCAAAGGGGCTTGAAGAAATGTATGGGCTATATGATGCTTCCGCGCACTGCTGATTCCGGCCCGCACACTAGTACTGGTAAACCCCTTAGAGGATCTAAGCCTGTCCAGGAACAGCGGTGCGAGGCAGACCGTCCAGGCTGATAAACCCTATTGGTTTCATTGGGCGACAGGGCTTGAGATGTTATTTCATCTCAGTGTCGGGTAAAAGTCCCACAAAATTGGAAGCAACGTCTCCAAAATGACCTTTACAGTGTTGACAGGGAAGTTAAACCTCAAATCAAACAAACTAGAAACCTTACAGATCCCCACCCCTAAACCATATTTATTCTTGTTCTTTATGATAAGACACATTCAGTAACTCCTAGGGGTCACCCACGGCGTGCCGGGGCAATGCTGCACCCCTCAACTTCACCAAAGACCATACACCTGAGAAACTGTTTAGAGCCCCGACCCTAAACCATATATATTCTTGTTCTTAATTATAAGACCCAATCAGTGACATCAGCATGCCGCCCTGGGGATGCCAGGGGCCATACCCCACCCCTTAACATCATTAAAAGCAATATATCTCAGAAACCGTTCAGATCCCCACCCCTTAACCATATATATTCTCTAATAGGGAATTGATGACATGTTTTTTCCATAGCACTCAAGTGAAATTGACCCTATATTTAGTTGGTATTTATTTTCAGTATTAAATAAAACATTAAATTCTGCAAGAACCATATGTTTTTTTCTCATTATAGCCCCGCTTTGAAAAAGTGGGGCTATATTGGATTTGCCATGTCCTTCTGTCATTCCGTAATTCCGTTAATTTGTGTTGGCTCCATAACTTTGTATCTGCTTAACATATTTTCATGAAACTTCACACAAATGTTAAACACCATAAGACAATGTGCAGAGCGAAGGAATTATAACTGTGGATTGCCTACTTTTGGAGTTATTGCCCTTTGAACATTGAAAAATGGCAATTTTAATTGTGTCCGCTTCATAACTCGAAAACCGTTTGAGATAATTTCATGAAACTTCACACAAATGTTAAGCACTATGAGACAATGTGCAGAGCGCAAGAACCATAACTCTGCATTGCTTATTTTTGGAGTTATTGCCCTTTGAACATTGAAAAATGGCAATTTTAACAGTGTCCGCTTCATAACTCGAAAACCGTTTGAGATAATTTCATGAAACTTCACACAAATGTTAAGCACTATGAGACAATGTGCAGAGCGCAAGAACCATAACTCTGGTTTTCGTATTTTCTGTGTGTCTGTCTGTGTGTCTGTTAACAATTTTCGTGTCCGCTCCATAACTTTAAAACCCATTCACATATTTTCATGAAACTTCACACAAACATTAAACACCATGAGATGGTGTGCAGAGTGCAGGAACCATAACTCTGGATTGCCTAATTTTTGAGTTATTTCCCTTTGAATGTTGAAAAATATCAATTTTAGCCGTCTTCGCTCGATAACTCAAAAACCGTTTGAGATAATTTTATGAAACTTCACACAAATGTAAAGCACCATATTACGTGTGCAGAGCGCAGGAACCCAAACTCTGGATTGTCTACTTTTTCAGTTATAGGCTTTTGAATATTAAAAAATGGCAATTTTAACTATGTCCGCTCCATAACCGTTTCTGATATTTTCATGAAACTTCAAATAAATGAAAAGCACCTTGAGATGATGTGCAGAGTGCAGGAACCATAACTCTGGTTTGCCTACTTTAGGAGTTATTGCCCTTTGAACATTTAAAAAGGCAATTTTGACTGTGTCGGCTCCATAACTCACAAACCATTTGAGATATTTTCATAACACTTCACACAAGTGTAAAGCACCATGAGACAATGTGCAGAGCGCAGGAACCCTGACTCTGATTTGCCTACTTTAGGAGTTATTACCCTTTGAACATTGAAAAATGGAAGATGAAATTTAGTATAAACATGGACATTCTGGTAATGTATCATGCTCATTGAAATGAGGGACAAGGGCTCACAACTCTTAGAGTTTTTCCAGATAATGTAAAATTTTCAACAGTTATTTCTTGTTCATAACTGTTTTCTCTGCAGCTTAAATAACTTTCTTTTCTGACAGCGCTGAAGCGGGGCTATAGTCAGATCCTCTGACAGCTCTAGTTAATTTTCAATCCAGTAGTTATGTTAAAATACCAGAGAACACAAAAAATATTAAACATGTATCAAGAAACTAAAAATACTGTGTTAAGTAAACAAAATAATGCTAATATAGCAGGTTTTTATGGGAAAAATATTACTGGTTGTCAGGAGCATTTTGGATAGCAAAATGCTCCTGACAACCGGTTGTCAGGAGCATTTTACATAGCAAAAATGCTCCTGACAACCGGTTGTCAGGAGACGCAGCCTATTTAATAACTTCTTTTTGTATATTTTCTCATTCAAAATGTCCCTTATGACAATCTTTCATAAACTTGCATTATCCCTGTCAGTTGTGAAATGGGTGGTGGTGGTGGGTGGAAAGGCAGGGGTGAAGATATCCCAGCTGGGATATCTTTACCCCTGGGGGTAAAGATATCCCAGCAGGGATATCTTTACCCCCGCCTTTGCACTCACCACCACAACCCATTTCACAACTGACAGGGATAATGCAAGATTATGAAAAATTGTCATAAGGGACATTTTGAATATGAAAATATACAAAAAGAAGTTATTAAATAATTATTTGGCTCTATAATGTGGTCATATTTCTTACTAAGGGTAGTTCTATTAGTCTTAGCCATGACTGAAACGAAAAATGTTAAAGTGAAACATCCAGTCCACTATCTTGCTTCTCTTACATATAAGAAGAAATTGGGTATTAGGAAAATAGTTTATACCCAAAAGTTGGGGTGGGGGGTAAAGATATCCTGGCCAGTTTAGCTTTACCCCCCGGGGGTAAAGATATCCTGGCCAGTAGCTTTACCCCCGGGGGTGAAGATATCCAGGGTGGGGGTAAAGCTACCCAGGGGTCAAGATAAACTGGGACACCGGAAAAGGGGCTTGGTTATCTTTTGGGGTATTTCAAAGATATGGGTCGAAAGATATACGATAGGGGGGAATTTAAACGTAGGGGGAAATTTAAGCAGACCTTATTTTCACCATTTTTACATCTATCTTTCCTGTTTTCACGGAGTAAAGAGCATCTTCCCACGTGCCAATGTCCACTCTCCCATTTCTATATGGATACTTACTTTAATAAAGACAGTTTCACATACGGGGAAAATTCATGATCAGTATACCGACGGACTGGGAAAATTCATGATCAGTATATAGTGCGATATCCTATCCAACAAACTTAAATGCATGCAAGGGGGTGGATTTCCCTCTATTAGTGTCTTAAAGGGTCTTCTTTGGGGACATTAAAACAGGAAAAGGGGCTTGGTTATCTTTTGGGGTATCTCAAAGATACGTTTCAAAAGATATATGATAGGAAAGAAAAACACTACACCAGTCAAGTATTTTATTTTGACAAGCGTCTGGATGACACAGATCATGATAAATGTCATAAAAGTAAGGTTTTACGACATAAAAATCTAAGCAAAAAAATCTCCCCCCCCCCCCACGGGGAAATATCATGATATAGCCCTTTCGGCTATATCGTGATTCTTCCCCGTAAAGTCCAATTACGGGGAAATTTAAAATTACATCTTGTATTATCCCTGAATATGGTCGTTTTCTTTTTTTCTTGCAAGCGTCTGAGTGATATTGATCAAAACTTTTTTTGACTGGTTTACATGACCTTTTACATGCGGGACTCGGAAAAACACAGGCTGCACGATTTTCCCAAGATAATAATGCGACATATATTCCTTTCAAATTGGCATGTGGAAAGATGCTCTTTATTCCGTGAATAAGGAAAGAAAAATGGTGAAAATAAGGTCTGATTAAATTCCCCCCAACGTTTAAATTTCCCCCTATCCTATATCTTTCGACCTGTACCTTTGAAATACCCCAAAAGATAAACAAGCCCCTTTTCCTGTTTTAAAGTCCCCCAATAAGACGCTTTAAGACACTATCTATCTTCTTATACTGAGTCGGTCATATCTGGCCATTACCTCAGTTGATTGGGTGGCTAAATTTAGAATTTAGCTGAAAAAAAAAAAAAAAAAAAAAAGAAGAGAGGCACTGGATGCGTCCTTAAAACTATTTACAATCTGCATAACAGAGGTATCCTAAAACGCATACCTCTGAGACCCAATCTTACACTGTGCGGGCTTTGAACTCTTCTGCGGACTTGGCATTCACCGCAGAGGAGGGAAGACTATTCCATTGGGGAATAGTTCTAGGAAAAAACGAGTTCTTCAGGGGCATCGCTATAGGACTGGTATCTACGATATTGTGAGTCGTTTAATTTTGATGCCCTTGTTTGGGTCGACAGTGTTACAGGGGTCAAGTACCTATCTTTATCAATAGACACTGAATCAGAGTGTATCTTGTAGAAGAAGGTTAAAGAGGACTGCTCACTACGGGCCTCCAGGGACGGCCACTCTAGCTCATTAAGCATGTCACTGACGCTACTTCTATTTCGCCATCGCCTATAGGTCCATCGAGCAGCTGTCCTCTGCACCTTCTCCACCTGCTGAGTCTGAGTTTTAACATAGGGGTGCCAAATGGGTGATGCATATTCGAGTTAAGGGCGAACCAATGTTTTATATGCAACATCCTTTGTCTGCCTAGGTGCAAAAGCCAAGTTCCGTCTAAGGAATCCCAAAGTCCTAGTTGCTTTAGATGTAATCTCTGAGATATGTTGACCCCAATCAAGATCGTCAGTGATGGTGATACCAAGATATTTGGCGGATTGAACATGCTCCAAAACTTGCTGGTGAAGAGTATAGTCAAACTTAATTTGCTTGTCCGGAGGGTGTCGTGACACTCTCATTGAGTGACATTTGGCCACATTGAACTTCATTTGCCAATCGGTCTCCCACTGTGCAAGTTGATCCAGGTCATCTTGTAAAATAAGACAGTCAGAAGGAGAATATATGTTCCTATACAGGACACAATCATCAGCAAACAAACGGACCGATGACCTGATATTATCGGGGAGATCATTAATGAAAACCAAGAAAAGGACCGGTCCAAGGACCGAACCTTGGGGGACTCCAGATAAAACAGGGGACTGGATCAGACGCTTGGCCATCAAGTACAACTTGTTGTGAGCGCCCAGAGAGCCATGAGCTAATCCACCTATGCGTGGATCCTCTTATCCCATAGTACTCCAGTTTATGTAATAGCCGTCTGTGAGGTACCTTGTCAAAGGCCTTAGCAAAGTCCATGATGATCAAGTCAGTCTGTTTGTGGCCACGATTTATGGCCCCATCCAGATTGCTCACAATGTCATGGTAAAATTGAACAAGCTGCGTTTCGCAAGACCTTTGACTCCGGAAACCATGTTGACAGTCAGCAAGAATGCTCTCAAAGGCTAAGTGCTTGTTGATGTTGCTTACTAATATATGCTCCAAGGTTTTGCAACAGATGCATGTTAGCGACACTGGTCTATAATTTGCTGCATCATATTTTTCCCCTTTTTTATAGACCGGGGTTACATTTGCTTGTCGCCAGTCATCTGGTACAGTGCCCTGGGCAAGTGATTGATTGAAGATAAAGGCCAACAC